>CM053760.1:42314610-42410835 GCA_028658305.1 Pachyuromys duprasi
TTATATAGACCTATTGGATAGGATGGACACGCTGAAATCTATACACCTAGAGAAGATAAGCAAGAAGGAGGACCCAGGGTGGGATGATCAATCCTCGCTTAGATGGACAAATGGCATGGACAGTGAATGTAGGAGAAAACAAGCAACAGGACAGGAGCCTACCACAGAGGGCCTCTGAAAGACTCTAACTAGCAATGTATCAAAGCAGATAATAAGACTCACAACCAAGCCTTCCGCAGAGTGCAAGGAATCATATGAAAAAAAGGGGGAGTTAGTAAGACTTGGCGAAAACAAGAGCTCCACAAAGACCAAATAGATCAGGGCACAGGGGTCTTCTATGAGACTGATTCTCCAACGAAGGACCATGTATGGATATAAACTAGAACCCCTGCTCGGATGTGGCCCATGGTAGCTCAGTATCCAACTGTGTACCCTAGTAAGGAAAACAGGGATTATTTCTGTCATGAACTCAATGGCTGGCTTGTCGAATGTCCTCCCACCCACCTCCCGAAGGAGGAGCAGCCTAGCTAGATCCCAGAAGAGGACATTGCAGCCAACCCTGAAGAGACATGTTAAGCTAGGGTCAGATGGAAGGGGAGGAGGTCCTCCCCTATCAGTGGACGTGGAGAGGGGCAGGGAGAAGATGAGGGAGGGATGGGGGGAGTGGGAAGGAATGAGGGAGGGGGCTACGGCCAGGATACAAAGTATGTAACCTGTGATTAATATAAAAATAAATAAATTACTTAAAAAAACCTACAGGGTAAACTAGCCTAGGCCTATAGGAGCTTACAGAGACTGAACCACCAACCAAAGAGCATGCACAGACGTAGCACATGTGCAGCTTGTTCTTCATGTGGGTCACCTAACAATCAGAACATGGGCTGTCTGTTGCCTGCCTTTGGATACATTTTTCCTTGCTGGGCTGTCTTGTCTGGCCTGAGTGGTAGAGGATGTGCTTAGTCCTGCTGTGACTTATGATGCCAAGGTATGTTGTTACCCATGGTGAGTCTTCCCTTCTCTTAGAAGAGGAGGAGGGAATGGAGGCAGGGGTGTGTGAGGGTGGGACTGGGAAGAGAGAAGAAAGGGCTTATATCAGGCTGCAAAGTGATTAAATAAATTTATGAAGAAAAAAAGAAATGAGGTCAATAATCAACAGATGGAACTTCATGAAATTAAAAAGCTTCTGCACAGCCAAAAAAAAAAAAAAAAGTCAATTGAGTGAAGAAACGACTTCCTAAATGGTAGCAAACTTTAGAGAGAAAAACATTTGGCAGAGGATTACTATCTAGAATATATGAGGGGCAAGCAATCCAAACATTTTTAGGGGCTAGGATTTAAACAGAGTTCTCAAAACAAGCAAGTGGCTAGTCTGCAGTAGGGGTGGGGGTCTCTTGCACCTCTAGGAGCTCACACTTCTGACCCCTTGGGCATCAGGCATACATTTGGTGCCCATACATTCATGCATGCAAACACTCAATCAAATAAAGTAAAAATAAATAAATCTAAAGCAATAACGAACCCAGCAAGAGATACCCAATGATGCAATATTGGCACAAACATTATGGGAGTAATCAAACACTTTCTAATATGATTTCAGGCCTATGACACAAGAGAGAATCCATACCTGGCACTGTTATCAGGGCCAAGAACTTGTGGCTAGAGGAGCCATAGGCCCTAGGAAAGAACCTATTGCTATTATTCTACTAAATGGACATAGTATTAACTAACTCCTAAAAACTTTTTGTTTTACCCATAGATTATGGTATCGCTCAACCTTTGTCAGGGAAGTTTTTTTTCTGCAGTAGATGTCAATTAATACACAGACACGCTTCTGGTCAAAGAGACTGGGGAGGGACCAGCACTCAATGGGACATCAACATTACCCCCTCCTCCCAGGACTCAGAATCATGTTGGAAAGGGGAGCAGAAAGATTTTAAGAGCCAGAGGCAGTGAATAGCTACAATGAAAAGTGTTTCCCAGGATATGTGACAGGATATGCAAGACCTGGGGGGAGATCAAGGCAGACAAAATCCCAGTAAAGACTATGGCAGTGGCCACAAAGTCCCAGCCCTCCTTAAGAAAGTACGGGCAACTGATAGCTTATGGGAGAGAGAAAGTCAGTTTCTTCTGAGATTTGGGACTTGAGATGCTACAACCGTATTTTTAAATTTCTTTACAAAGTAGTGGGTTCAATAAGGGTTTTTCATAAATCATATCACATGTACCTATTTCCTCACCCCGTAAGTACTCCCCCTTTCTCATGGGCCTTTTCTAACTTCCTGACTAAACATATACTTCAAATTAAACACAGAGATCTATAAATTTGGAAGTAGGACCCACATATGAGAGAAAACATACAATAAACGGATCTAAACCCATGCACATACAGAGAGCATTAAGTGGACTCAATGAGTTTTTTTAAAAACAAAAATACAAAACAAACATACAAACTAATAAACAACAACAACAAAAAAAAGCTCATGAGGTTGGGAGGGAAAATGGTAAGGGTAGGAAGGCAGAATTAAGCTTTTTGTTTCTTTGTTTTTGAGACAGACACTATGTGGTCCTGGCTTGCTTGGAACTCTCTCTGTGTAAACCAGGCTAGCCTTTTAATAGATAACTTTAAAGGTGGCACACTCCTTTCATTCCAGCAGGCTGAGGGAAGTCTGAAAACAACCTGGTATACAGAGTAAGTTACAGGGCAGCCAGAGCTACACAGAGAAACCCTGTGTAAAGGTTACCTATTAATGCATTGATAAGCTATATGAGCAGGACCCTAACACCGTGTGTGTCCTAGAAGCGAGTTCATTATTCAGTATACACTACTACATGAGCCATCGGCTTTACAGAACATGACTACTGTGGAAATTCATTTGATGAGTACATGATTAAGAACAGTAAGTACAATTATGGGGTTGGGGAAAGATACCTAGGCTAAGAAATGATACAATATACTATATCAGTAACAAGCAAGTGGAGCCAAGACTTTATTCCCAGGACTCAGGAGGCATTGGCCGATGGATCTCTGAGTTCAAGGCCACCCTGATCTACAGAGTGAGTTTCAGGACAGCCTGGACTGCACAGAAAAACCCTGTCTTGAAAACAAACAGAAAACAGAAAAGTGAATACATCAAAGAATAGGGAAATAAGTATAATAGAAAAATAAAACAAATATAAAACTTCTTCATTATCACATAATGAAGACATTTCAAATAACTGAGGAATGTTAAATTATTTAAGATATAGTTGAGAAAACTGACTATACACATAGAAAAAGAGGGACTGCCATCTGTGCCTGTTCTTATTAAATTCTAAGTAGATTCAAGAACTAAATATAAGGAGGGCTCCAGGAAGGCAGTGGCCCGTGTACACCCTATCTGAGGGGCAGAGGATCCAAAGCTCCAACACTGGTGAGTGGATGGGGGCCTGAGGCTTCCCCCGCTAGAGGGCACAACCGGCAAGCTGGGACAGACTGGATCTAGGCGCCCCCGCAGATGTCTTGAGGGGAGGGGGGGTCTAAGAGCAAGCACTTTCATTTGCTCTGGCTGCGGCGAGTGCTTAACCCCAGGTACAGGACCCTCCCTGCTCTAGCGGCCAAACAGCGGACCCAAATCTAAGAGTAGAAAACCGTGGGGCCTCTACACTTTCTACATATGCCTGCGAGTGAGTACATGCAAAGCCCCAGACCCTGGGACCCTCTGCGCTAGCAGCCAGACACCGGATCCCTCCCAGCATACCCCTGTGGGCAACACAGGGATCCCTCGTACAGAGTTCTCAACATTGCAGCCCCTGTTCTCTAGGTCTCCCAGTGGAGTGTAGCCAAACAATTCCAGGAGCCAAGATGGTGCAGCCCAGACCGACCTGAGTGCCCGGAGCACAATATCATGACAGGCCTGTGGGCCACTGAGCCCTTCAGGGCACCTGCGCATGCGCGCTTCGCCAGAGACCTGGCGCCAGCATCCCCCACCTTTGCTTACTCTCCGCCCTCCCAGGCATCTACAAACACTTGCCCAGGTTCCTTTAAGGCACGCCTCCATGCACACGCCAGAGCTTGCACACGTGCGCCTGCAACCTTTCTTCATTACTGCTGCCAAAACACAAACATCCAATTTCAAACCGGTAGACCTCTCTCATCTTCCTGAGTATCGTGAAGAATACTCCAGACTCCAGAGAGAGACGGACCCAGTCTGAAGTATAGGCTCCAGGAACAAACAGCGAAGGCTACGAACAGGCAGATGGCTAGAGGCCGGCGGCGTAAAAACACATCCATCAAAAATCAGGACATCATGGCTTCAGCAACAACCCCAAAAATCAATGGATATTTTAATTCATCAGAAACACTGGAAAATGAGCTTAAATCTTTGCTTAACCAGCTATTAGAGGCACCTAAAGAGGAAAGGAACAAAGCTCTCAAAGAAATAGCCATGCAAGTGAAAGTAAATGACAAGGAAAAGAAGAAAGCTCTCAAAGAAATGAACAAAGCTCTCAAAGAAATACAGGCAAATGTAGTCAAAAAAATAGAAGAAGAAGTAGCGGCATATAAAGAAGAAATGAACAGAAAAATAGAGGTCGTCAAACAGATGAAGGAAATGGTGCAAGGCCTGAAAACAGAATTAGAATCATTGAAGAAAACACACACTAAGAAACTCTTGGAGATGGAAAACCTAGCAAAGAGACCAGGAACCACAGAAGTAAGCATCACTAAGAACTATATATAAATAAAATTTAAATATTTAAGGTGTTAGAAAAAGATGAAAGGAAATACACTTCTATTTGAGGAAAGCTTTTATTTATCAAAAACAAAAAAGAAAAAAACAGAGGATAACAGATAGAAATTCAAACAACCATAAGGGAAACAGTTAATAGTTGCGATACATAGCTTAGTATATGGACAGCTTGGTACAGTAAAAGATACTGGGAATAAAATTAGAGGATAAATGATACAGTACACAGATAAAAGTATTCTCAAGCATAAAACACAAATGATTTCTACAATAAAACTTAGAGATCAGTAAGAAAGAAACAAAGCCTATGGGAAATTAACAAGTCAGATAAAAATTTCTAGTAGCGTAACAAAAAAAATGACTTGAACAATTTTTTCTATAATAAAAACAATGAATTTTATAACATTATTTTTCCTCACCAATTTGGAACATTTAAAATGCTAGCAAGTGTATGATTAAAGGAACACTTTCATCTTTTGGAATAAGAATCAATAACCTTTTATGAAAACAACCCAGCAGTTCCTATAAAACTTTATAATAGTAATATTCCTCAATTAAGTTTTCCTGTCTACAGAATTTAAATCACTCTCAAAAAAAAAATCTACATTACTTGGGAGGCAAAGACAGGTTGATCTCTGTGAGGTCAAGGCAAGCCTGCTTAGTAAACTGCAGGCTAGCCAGGGAAACATGATGACCCTGTCTCAAAAACAAAGAAACAAAAACCAAAACAGAAATCATTGTACACGTATGCTAAGAGCCAGGTGTAAACATGTGGATTGTGAAGGGCCTGGGAGAGGACTCAGTTGGTAAAGTGCTCAATTTATAAGAATGAGGACCTGATTTCAATAACCAGAAGCTGAGCATGAAGCCATGTACTTGTAATCCACCAGATTTGCAAAATCCATAGGGATCCCTCACAAGCCCGTTCAGCCTGCTTGGAAAGTTTCAAGCCAGGCCATTGAGAGAACCTGTATTTAAAAAAAAAAAAAAAAGGCCAGCACCTGACTAATGACACTTCAGGTGTCTTCTGGTCTCCATACCCACTTACATATACGTGAAAAAGCACACACACACATACATACATACATACACATGTACATTGCAGGAATTTTTGTTTTAATATTATTACCATACTTTGTGTATTTTAAATCAGTTTTACTAAAAAATTATTTACATGCAGTAACTTAATCATTACATATAATTTACACAATTGCAATGTTTTCTATCATATATAATTGCATTATTACTGAAACATTATGCATACAAATATAAATCATTAAGTCACTTATGTTTTTAAGTAGTACTTTGGTTCTGTTAATGATGTGCAAGCCCATGCTATGGCACTCACGTGCAGGTGAACTTTCAGGTGTCACGTCTCTCCTTCCACCCTGTGTTCCAGGGATTGAATCAGGCTTGTATAGCAAGATCATTTACCAGCTGAGCCAGATCACTGGTTCCAATTAAGTTATATGTGTCCACAACCAAAACCAAAAATTCTGTCACATAGTCATTTCCTACTTCCACAGGCAAATGACCTCTCCGAACACTCTAAGCCTCAGGCCACCATGGAAGCGTCTTCTGTCACTATACCTTCATTTGGTTTTGTGGGTTTGATTTTTTTTTGGGGGGGAGTGGTTGCTTTGGTTTGGTTTTTTGTTCTGTCTTTTAGAATTTTATACACATGAAGTACTATATATATCCTTTGTGTCTTGCATCTTTCATTCAGAAAAAGAATTTTGATACTCATCTACCTTGTTGTATTTTTATACTATTATACCACATGAATCCACCAGATCTATTTAACAGTTCAGCTGCTGATGGACACTTCTCTGGTTTTATAGTTTGTTGCCAACAACTCATATTGAGACTTGGCCACTTGACACAGCAACATTTGGAAATGGGGCTGAGTAGAAGTCATGTAGATTATTGAGTGAAGTCCTCGTGAATGGATTAATGTCCTTCTCATAGTAGTAAGTTCTCTTTCAGGGTTACCTGAGATAATACTGTTACAAACAAGTTCCCAACACCTTGTGCTTCCTCTCTTTCACAACTGCTGGCTTTCTCTTCCTCTTTTCACACTAACTGAAAACACAAGAAGAACTTCATCAAACTCACCTACCTCCTTTATAACTTCCCAGACTCCAAAACCCATGAACCCTAATAAATTCTTTTCCTTTCTAAATTACCCAACCTCAGAGATTCTATTATAATAACAGAAAATGGATTAAGTCAAACATTAAATTGACTTTTAGGCTTCAGAGAATCTAGCTGGTTAACCTTTAACTGCATAAGACTTTGTGAAGATATAGCTTTCTTTTGGTTTAGTAAACACCTGAGTATGACAGTAATATAGTGAGTGTGTGTAAAACTTCTTAGTAAGCTGTCAAACAGGTTCCTAAAGTGGTTGGCTATCACACAGGAGTTCCAGGTGTTTCACATCCTTACGCTAGGAACTGGCAGTCTGTTAAAGTTTCTTCTTACGGTTTTAATCTGTTTGTCACTGAATGTCTTTTCTTAGTTGGCTGTTTAGAGAAACAAAACTTTAAAGTTAAACGCATTTAACATCAGCCAAAAGAATGTTATTATCTGAGAAGATTCTCAGCACTTAAAGAGCATATTCAATCCCAAATTCACTAATGAATTTGCAATAGTTAAGAGAATGAAGCCTGTAACCAGACTGCCTAGATTCAATCCATGCCCCTACTTTTTACCACCTAAATAATCTTGAAAGGTAACTTCCTTTTCCTGATCTTCTCTTTCCTCATATGAAATACCTACCACATAGGTTTTGTGAAGATGACATGCAACGTTGTATGTGATATATTTAATATACTTCCTGAAATATAACAAATGGGGGTAGAGAAATGGCTCAGTGGTTAAGAGCACTGACTCCTCTTCCAGAGGTCATGAGTTCAATTCCCAGCAACCATATCAGCCACCTATGATGAGATTCAATGCTCTCTTCTGGCATGCAGGCTCCATGCACAGATAGAGCACTCATTTACATAAAAATAAAAAATGAATCTTTTAAAAAGACAATAAAAAATAAATATAGCAAATGTTCATTAAAAATCTGTGCTTGTCATTATATAACATATTTTATATTCATACCACCTACTGAAACAAATAACTTAAAATGTATGTTTGAAAAGACATTATAAACATGATTATTTTAAGGAAAAGGGAAAATTTAGTTCTCAGTACTCTATATTTTAAGGGATATCTAGGGTTATATTTTGCCTTTTTGTGAAAGGTAGAAGGGAAAATTGTGATGTGATCTGTTAAAAGAGAGTCGCTTGTATATCTTTCTGTCTTGAAGGTGTCTAGTGTGGAGAGCTGTAATGAAGACACAGCTGTGCGGACACTGGAAAAGAGTGTAAGTATGATGAAGCTGCCGTCTGCATGCAGACCTTGCCTCTCCTCAATGGTGTTAATTTCCTTAGCAATTACAGCGCAAGCTTTGGTTGTTATAATAAACTTGTATCTTTTTTCTCTCCAAACTGTGTATGTTGTATTCCTTTCTATCCTATTTGCTAGTTTTCATTTTAGACCTGCAAAACTGTAATTACTAGTAACTACATGAGAGAGTCAGTATTAGGCTGTCTTGAAATCTCCTCTGACAAAAAAATTAGTTCATCACTTTTTAATTTAGCCTCAGGCAAGTTCTTAGAAGCTATTTTTTCCCCCAAAATATCACAAGAACAGTCTTGAGTCCAGTTGCTAATATTGTTCACCTCTGAAACCTCTTGAGCTGGGCCTCTACAGTCTACAAGACTCTCAGCACTACATTGCCTCACAAGCTCCTATTAGAATGGCCTAATAAATTCCAATTTCTGAATGCAACTACTTTTCTCATCCAAAGCTCCAAATTAAGCAACAACCACTATATATATAATATATATAATATATATGTAATATATATAATATATATATATATCAGGCCTGTCACAGCAATACCCTACTCCTCATACCAACTTCTGTATTAGTTAACTCTTAATTCAAGAGGGATAAGGAGAGTTCCCCATCAATGTAGGGAAGCAGATAGGGAAGCTGTAGCAGTAAGCTACATAAGCACACCCATAAGCAGGAAGCAGAGAGTAGACCAATAATGGCAAGGGACAAGTAGCAGGACAGCTTATTCCTATGTTGGTGGAATAACCCTGTAAGTACTAACAGAGAATTATAAAAGGTCAAAGTCAAAATTAAAATGTGCAAGGCCAGGCAGTAGTGGTGCACGCCTTTGATCCCAGCACTCAGGAGGCAGAGGCAGGTGGATTTCTGTGAGTATGAGGACAGCCTAGTCTATAAAGCAAGTTTCAGGACAGCTAGGGCTATACTAAGAGAAACACTATCTTGAAAACAACAACAAAAGGAAGAAAGAAGGGAGGGAGGGAGGAAGAAAGGGGTGAGCTAGGATACTGAGATATTCCAATCCAACAGACTACAAGAAGCTCCTTTAGGCTGCCCAAGCGGTGATCTGCCTACTATTATTTGCTAAATGGACATAGTATCAAATTGCTCTCTGAATTTGAATGTCTATGCCCATACATTAGTGCAGCTCTCAATACTCATTTCTTTGTGTAGAGGACATAAGTTGATACAGAAACTCACAACTGATCAAAGTGTGTCAGTGGAGATCAGTAAATGTTTTCAATCACAAGTAGGACACCTATGTTACAAACACACAGAGAGAGAGAAGGTGCTGAGTGCATGCCCACATGCACAGGCATGGGTTCAGGAACCATTAGAGAAGAGGGTGTGTGGAAAGACTTGTAAAAGCCAGAGATCAGGAAAAGCCTGAGCAAAACAGTATCTTCTGGACAGGACAGGACCAACACACTCAGGAACTCATAGCAGCTGTGGGTGCTGGCACAGGACTTGCACATGATCGAGCTAGCCAACACTCTAGCACAGTGTGGGGAAGACCTCATGAGCACCCATACTGAGCTGAGGAGGTATTGACAGCTAATGGCTTCTGCGGATGGGAGAGTCAGGTTTTTTTTAAAGGGTATAGCTCTTGCTAGGTTGACCATGCACCAGAGCTACGCAGTAAGTTTGGGGGTAGGACAGTTTGGATTCACAGGGTTTAGAAGAAAAAGAGGAAGGAGAAGAGAAAGGGAAGGGGAGGACAACAAGAATAGGGGGAGAAGATGAAGAGGAGGAGAGGAGAGGAGAGGGAAGAAAGAAGTAGAAAAGGAGGAGGAAGGAAAGAAGACAAAAAAGCTGGAAGGGGTGGGAGATAGGAGATGAACATGGAAGGAGTTAAGGGGTGAGGGTGGAATGCAAATATGTAACAATGAAAAAAAGAAGTCATGAATTAGGAAGAAAACAAGGATGGGTGTATGAGAGGGCTTGGGAGAATAAAATGAAAGTGGGTATAACAGAATTATAGAGTAATTTCAAAAATAAAAGAAATATAAGTTGTATGAAATGCTCAAAGAATAAAAATATATTTAAAGGAACATTAAGCTCTTATTTCACAAAACCTTGCACATGTGTTTCACAAAACATTGCACAAGGGAGAGGAAGGGACTGCTCTGAGGAAGGGTGGGGACGAACATGTCCATGAGCTAGGTTCTACTTTTTCTTTGTGATAGCACTCAGTGATAACTCAGAAAAGCAAGAGAGGTGTGTAAAGAGGCTTGTGTATAAAGGGTTATGGAATCTTCCTAGAGTCTTCATATGGGAAAGATAAAAATTAATGTTTAACAAGAGATTGGGGGAATGGAGAAGAAACAGTTTTCCAAGAAACAGTTTATTTCTCTAGAAAAAGATTGGTAGTAAGGTAGCCCAACCATGTTCACATGGTAAATGCTTTAGAACTTTTAATAGATTTTATCAAATTGTCCATCAGAAGGTTTTATTCATATGTGCTGGCACCAGAAATGTATGAAGACAGTGTTCTCCATCATTTCCCATAATCCTGAATATAATTTTGATGGGGAGGGATGTTTTTATTTATTTGTTACAAATTTGACATTTAAAATTTTGAGTGCTACTGTCTTATTTTTTCTTATAAACTACTCCTGGTTAATTGCTCATTTCAAAAACTGCATTAATCTTTTTTTCTTATTGATTTATATAGATTTGCATTGCAAAAATATTAACCTTTAGCTACTCATGGTGGTGCATGGGTTTAATCCAACACTGGGAAGACAGAGGCAAATAAATACCTATAAGTATTTGACTAGTCTACAAATGAGAGTTTCAGGCCAGCCAGGGTTCTACAGTAAGATCTTGTTTCATAAAAAAATTAACTTTTTAACCAGTCATTATTTAGTAGAAGTACATAATGCACAGGTGTAGGTTTTCCCAACCCCAGTTTATACCACTTATAGTTGGTTTGTCCATTTTAAAAACTTCTGCTTCCTATTTTTTTAATTACAATTTATTCACTTTGTATCCCTCCTGTAGCTCCCTCCTTCCTCCCTTCTCAATCCCACCCTCCCTCCCCTTTCTCCACCCATGCCCCTCCCCCAGTCCACTGATAGGGGAGGTCCTCCACCCCTTCCTTCTGATCCTAGTCTACAAGGTCTCATAAGGAGTGGCTGCATTGTCTTCCTGTGTCCTGCTCCCCCCTTAGGGAGAGGTGATCAAAGAGCAGGCCAATCAGTTCATGTCAGAGACAGTCCCTGTTCCCATTACTATGGAACCTACTTGGACACTGAACTGCTCTGCTTCCTATTGTTAAAAGAACTATCTGATGTTTAGTTTACTTATTAAAACATTAAGTAGTTGCTTCTTGGATAAAAATTCATTATTTCTCTTGCTTATATTTCTAAATCTTTACATTTTATGCAAAAAAAATTGTTGCGTTTTCTGGTTTTCTACCACTATAACAGAAAAACATAGACTTAGTGATTTATTTTAAAAGGGATTTCTCATAATTTAAGAGCTGGGACATCCAAGAGGGCACAGTGCCTACATGTAGTCTTTGTGTTCCATTCCCTGTGGCAGAAAACAAGGGGACAAAGGGCACCACCAACAGGGATAAGGAAGTTGTTTGCTTTTATAAGAAACCACTCTAGCAATAACTAACTTACAGCCATGCTAACCCATCATGAGAGCTAAGTCCTCAAGCTGGAAACATTTTAAAAGCCAATACTATTATAGTTGTGATTAAACTTCAACTTGCATTTTAGAGGGGACATTCAAATCATGGAATCATTTGTGTATCATTTTATAATTGGAGAACAACAAAGATACAGATTCCATTGTCAGCTGCTCATTTCAAGTAATCTTTTGGTGTTGGTTTCTAGAAAACATCACTCAAGTTTCTAATTCAGACTCCAGCCCAGACTGATGTTCAGGCCACAATACCTGCAGCAGCCCCATCCCTCTCAAGTACCCTAAGAAACTGTCTGTGAATCTCCAGCTAATAAACTTACAGGAGAAGGATTTCTCACCCGGCCACTGAGTTTACAAAAATTGGGAACAGTGGCCATGCATATGCTCTTGTCGTCTGCCTCCTGCTAGGGAGCCAGAGAGTGTGGCCACAGGCTTATGCTGTGAAGTCCCACACTTCCTCAGAGACCTGTAAGAAGAGACACCCCCTCCAGCCTCATGAACCTGATTCTGTTACAGAGTACCCACCAAGTTCTCTGTCTCTAAACTCTCTTCAGAGCCCCCACCATGCTGATATCTACCTGTGGCGCCCTGTCATTAGATAAAGTTTATTAAAACTCATCCTCAACAATTCATCTCAGTGTTCCTTTGAATTTCACATCTAAACCTTTCAACCCTTCAATTTCTTCATATAGAACTATTTCTGTACGTATTTTTATAATTCCAATGGAGACTTGAATACAGACTGCTGGTGTATCTCTACTAATACACGTGTTATGATATTAGTCTGGAAAGAAGTAATATATAGAACACATTTCTCTTGTGCTTGACCACTATACATGCTTAAAAAAATTTTTTTAACAAAGCAGTGAAATTTGACTCTTAAGAGTCAAACCTTTTTAAAAGGTTCCTTTAAATCTTGCTTTGTCAATGGAAATACTATTTAAGTGATATAACAGGCAGCACTCTAAGGAAAAACGATAATCTGAAGACCTTCAGGAAATAGGAAGTTAAAGGTTATGCTCTTAGGATTATGCCCTAAGTATCCTCCATACATAGGAATTATTTACTATGTTCTCTTACACGTTTCTCAATAATAAACTTTTAATCTCAATATTCAAGCCTGAAAGTAAACACAAGATTTCTATAGCAGTTATCAGTTCTGATTAATGACATCAAGAAATGCACCATATTCCCACACCTAGTACCTTACAGTTAACAAACACAATAAGAACCAGTTGGTTAGGCCGAAAGATTACAGGGGTTGAGCCATAGGAGAAGATCCCCAAAATTATTAATGTAGGAGTTTGTTCAGGATGACAGCCCAGCTTCCACCTTCCTTTGATAAATGGGAGCAAATACTCCTTGGGGGAAATAATGAACTGACGCCTGAGATCCTGCCCAAGGGTTATAAATAGCCTTTCCAGGGGTACAGAAGCCTCACTGAGTCCTGGGAAAATATCCAAGCCTCTTGGTTTAGATCCCTTTAAATATAAACACATACTTCAAACTATCTAATCGATCATCTTTTAACTTCCAAGGTTTGTCCTTTAACCCATTTTCCATTTAGAAAGTGCTAACAATGAAGAAACATGAAAATATTTACTTCTTGCAGACACAGTAAGACTAACCAAAGTATGAGTTCATAAAGCACTTATTACTGCCATTTAACTAAAATGGGGGGCTGAAGGGTGTTTAGAATTTTTGCTGAGAACTCCTCAAAGGGATCCTACAGTCTCTTTGCAGGATGGCGAAGTAAAGATACAAGGTGAACAGTATTCTGGGTCCCCAACCTGTTTTAAACACTACTCTTCTGCTTTTATATATTGGGCTCTCAAGTAGGTTTTTGTTGCTGTTTTGTTTTGATGATATGGTATGATGAAAAGAAACAGAAGTGACATCCACTGTAAACACACACACACACCCTTAGGTAACCTAAAGACTGCAACCTTAGAGAAATAAACCAACTCCATACTCACACTTAGATTTCCTCATATTGTAGCTCTTACTTGCTTTAATTTCCATGCTCCAAAACACATTATCACTCACAGAGTTCTTAAGAACTGAGAACATTCCTGGTATTGTTCACGACTATGAATACAATAGTAACTGAAGACAACACCTTGCCACGGGTGCTCTGTCCCAAGAGCCCTGCAGCTAGCATAATCCCATCTTCTAATGCTAGTCATCCCTACTGTGCTGCAGTGATTTTAGGGAACCATGCTAACAAAAATTTCCTTTTCCCTTCAAGAGAAAGCTACTGTCATAGCCATCATTACAGTTCTTTAATTTTTACAGCTCCAGGAAACACAACTAAAATTTTTATTGCCTCATGCTTTAATTACATTCGATATATAAAGAAATTTTCAAAATGGGGCTCTGGGGCCCACTAGCTCATCTAGTCACACTATAAATCCTAGGCTAAATTTTGGCAATACACTAGCTGTAGCTATGATTCATCAGCTAAGGGTATATTCATAATCTGCAAACCCAAAAGAAGCTACCCAATACCACTTTGTTTGTTTATTTATTTATTTATTTAGAAACAGGTTCTCTCTACTAGGTAGCTTGGGCCATCCTGGAATTCAGTCTGTCCTAAAACTCACAAAGATCCATCTTTAGTTTTACCTCTCAAGTGCTAGGAATTCATGTCTCACCATGTCTGCCCACTTTCAAGGGCAAATTGCGTTTTTCTAAAGGGGGAAAAACCTATGGAATTCAGAAAGCTTGAATTCTGATCTTGAGAGGTAAATTTAAACAAATCATTTAATTATTCTTGCCAGATTTCTCACTTGAAAGAAGAAAGTTTCTAAAAAGATTAAAACAGGCCTTGAGTTTTACATAATTATTAAAGATTCAGTTTTGGACAATCCTTATATACACCTACAGATGTGCTGGGAGGTACACTGTCTTCCATAACTACCTGGCACAATTCCCCACTGTATTTCTCCTTCTCCCAAATTTCTGGTGTCATATGTGAATATAATGTAAGAACATTCTGGGGACTGGAAATGCATTGAAGCTCAATAGTAAAGAGCCTGCCTTGTATGCACAAGGTCCAGGATTCAATTCCATACTAAAAGCAGAATTCAAGTAAAAAGATAATAATATAGTGTAAGCTGAGGTCCAATTCTGCATGTCTTCTGACAGTTACCAAAAAATAATAATAAATGTAACTTTGGTGCCCATCACCCCATTTCTCAGTTTCCTTTGTAGGGCAAATTAGAGAATCACTGACAGACACATGTGTGTGCCATATCTATGTGTGTCATATCTATGTCATATTTGTGTGTGTGACATGTGACATATTTATTCAATAAGTATGAGTGCCCAACTGCCAGATACTAAGATGAACAAAATGTTTACGAAAGAGAAACTTTAGCCAGGATAGAACAATATAAATAAATGTTAGGTAAGCTGTAGCCTGCAGCTCTTATTATATCACTACATCTTGATGGTGACATTATTCTTCCATGATACAACTTGTCTTCAGAAGAAAGAAACGTGGTCAAGCCTGGGTTATACATATTGAGAACTTGTCTCAAAAACAAAACAAATGAAGCAAAACAAGAAAGTCAAACTGAGTTGCCCAGGGATAAAAATTAAACAACAACCAAAAAATTGAACATGAAAAAAAAATTAAACAACCTCATTCCCCACCCTCACCACCACCAAAAAGAGCTTGGTTTGTGTCTCCATTAGTGAAGAATAAAACTGGGAAGCACTCTTTTAGTTAGGTCACTAAAGATGTCAGAGACTGAATAAAGGACAAAATGATTCATAAAATTTTTCTGGCTGAATGAAAACCTCAGGTGCAGAAGAGGTGACTCAGTGGCTAAAAGCACTTACTTCTCTTGCAGAGGACCCTGGTTCTGTTCCCAGCACCCACATAGTAATCAAAACCACACTTTTCTCCAGTTCCAGGAAATCTGATTCCTTCCGAGCACCAACGGCATTAAGTACGCAAGTACAAAATTCTAAACCAACAAAACTCCCATACACGCTGGTCTAATGGAATGAGTACTAAAATTCCCCAAGCTGATTTCAGAATTCTAAAGGAGTAAGGGAAACTCCATAAAACTAGTAATTTGAAATTCTGTCTTCTACAGGAATATCTAAGACAGGTCTCCCGTTCTTTATAACTACAAGGTTTTTAAGTTTTGGCTGAATTTTCATTTCTTTTTTTTTTTTTTTTTCTTTTAAATCTCTTTCCTAACCTCGTCCACTTCCATTTTACAAGACCTGAAATGCAGGGGTCAGGTCCAGCAGTACAGGCTCTCTAAGTATTCAAAGCAGCAGTCTGCTTTCTCAAACTCAGCTTTTGGCGGAAGGTGTTGTTTTTTTTGTTTTGTTTTGTTTTAAGTTTCCAAAACCAGGGGGACTAGAAGGTAGGGTGAAGAGAAGCAGGGCACGAACGCGGCTGCGAGCCCTGCGACTGGCGCTCCCGAGGCGCGAGCGCTCTCCTCGGGGAGCCCGGAGGCTCAGGGCAGGAGGGTACCTGACTGCGGGCGGCCGGTCCACAGCCCCCTCCCGCGGGCCCGTGCTTGCCAGGGTCTCCGAAAAGCCACCGCCCTGGCCAGCATCCACAGCATCGCCCCCTCAGCTAAGCGAGAGCGCCCGGAGATCTAGCGCCTCGACCTTAGGCCCCTCTGCCAGCCCCGGGCCCCCGGCCAGGTCCGCCCCCTCCACCCCGGCCACCGCCCCCGAACCCTCGGACTCATCCCACCCCACCACGAACCCCGCCTCCGCCCAGGCCTCCGCCTCCGCCCCTTTCGGCCCCACAGGTACAAAGGAGACTTGTTCCTTCCGCCTTTGGCCCCGCCCTCCTTGGCTCCGGTCTCCTCGGCCCCGCCCTCCTCGGCTCACCCAACCCAATCCCGCGCCTCCGGGCAGGCTTCCGCCTCGTCTGGCGCCCGGGGACAGACGCTTCCGGCCCGGCTTCCCGGAAGCCTCGGAGCCCGGTGACCCAACCCCTCTCGGGACCGCCTCCTCCGACACTCCCCTCTCCCAGCCGCACAGCCCGTGAGGCCCGAAGACTAGTTTTGTGAGTTCAGCTTCCGTCTTCGTGTACGTCGGCCCATCCGAAGGCCGTGTTCTTGCCGCGGGTTTCGTTCCCCACTCGCAGTCTTTCCTCCTCTCAGACACAACCACCGCCCTCCGACTTGAGTGACCTACTTGCTTCCCCCCCTTGCCGAAACTTTGTGAGGTCGGAACCTTTGTGCTGCCGGAACGTCGGAGCCGTACGGCGCCGGCAACCGGAAGGCTCCGTAAATAGAGGAGTACTAGGTCTCTTCTGGCGGTAGGTCGCAGGAGTTCCGGCGGGAGGATCGGCGGTGAGCTGTTCGCCTTCGGTTCCTGCTATGCACCGACCGAATTTTCGACCCCCAACTCCTCCGTACCCCGGCCCGGGAATCGGAGGTTGGGGTGGCGGAAGCAGCTTCCGGGGTGCCCTGGGCGGGGGGCCGCGGCCGCCCTCCCCGCGGGACGGGTACGGGAGTCCGCACCACACTCCGCCGTGTGGGCCCCGGGCTAGGCCGTACGGGAGCAGCCAGTCTCCGCGGCACGGCGGCAGCTTCTCGGGGGCCCGCTTCGGGTCTCCGTCCCCGGGAGGCTACCCAGGCTCCTACTCCAGGTCCCCCGCGGGGTCCCAGCATCAGTTCGGCTACTCCCCAGGGCAGCAGCAGACCTACCCCCAGGTAAAGACAATAGCTAGCGTTTGCCGAGCTCTTACTGTAATGGCAGGCGTGATACTAAAATTCCCTTTACGTGGATTATTTAATCCTCTGTGAGGTGACGTACTACGTTGGCCCAGTTTTGCAGATGAGTGCACTGAGGCGTAAAGAAATTTAGATTACCATAAGTGGCGGAGCTGTAGTTCTCTGTCCCACACAAATTGTACTTTTAGCCAATGTACCGTATTCATATATAAACTTACTTAACCCTCCATGGTTTTTTGTCCCCCTAGAGTTTTTTGCCAGTTATTTTCAGTAAATAATCTTGAATTCCTAGGGGGAGGACAGTCACTGGTTTCTTACTGTTGTGTGGTTACTCTAGACTGTAGTCTACGGCCATTTTCCTACAGCTGTCCCTCCCTTGTTTTTACTTTCTCCGCTCTTTTTTTTTTAATCGTTATCATCTTTTTTCGAGCTATATTTACGTCTACTCCAAGTTCTCTTGAAGGGAAAATTGAAGATTGTGGAGATTTCCCTTCTCAAGTAAATACAAGGCAGGAAGTAGCTCTTTGGCTAACAACTTGGAGCTACGGTGCTTGCGAACTTGGAGTATGCTCACCCAGCTGAATCCCTTTGAGCTGGAGTTGCTAAGTACAGGAAATTTTCGTGTGATGTGAACGTTTTAGAAGTTTAAAACCTATCGGGTTAAAAAGTAGGTGTCCAGGAAAAAGCCAATACAATTAATTGAAACACTATTTGTGCTGGATTTAGTTGTATTTAATAGCTGCAGGATTATCAGATTTGAAGCCGAAAAGTTCTTAAGATGGTAGCAAACTTAAAAAGAAATTTAGTAATTTTTGTTTGTTTTGTCCTTTCGAGACAGGGTTTCTCTGTGTAGCCTTGGCTGTCCTCGAACTCACAATGATCCTCCTGCCTCTGCCTCTCTGAGTGCTGAAAGTAAAGGTGTGTGCCACCATGCCCAGCTGGTTTTAAGCAATTCTTAAAAGTAGTAGGTTAAAGAAAACAAGAAATTTGCAACTGAATATATTGGGTTTCAATTGACAACTTTTAATCTCCACTAATATTTAACTAACAAAAAGTACCAATTATGTCATTAGACTTTTTTTTTTAACCGATGATTTTTTTCCTAAAGGGTTCTCCAAGGACATCTACACCATTTGGATCAGGGCGTGGTAGAGAAAAAAGAATGTCTAATGAGTTGGAAAGTTATTTTAAGCCTTCAATGCTTGAAGACCCTTGGGCTGGCCTAGAACCAGTATCTGTAGTGGATATAAGCCAACAGTACAGCAATACGCAGACATTCACAGGCAAAAAAGGAAGATACTTTTCCTAACATTTCTGAGATTCAACTGGAAGCCTCATGTGTCAGGAACATCTTGGACAGAACTTTTACTTGTGTAAACGAGTTGAACCCAAAGAGGATGACTTTGAATAATGATTACTATATCTCAAGTGTTGTTGATACTAGAGAAGATGACAGGATAATTTGCAGTATTTAGCTATCTGGGAGTGTGTACCACATTCAGAGCACAGTTTTCATATTTAACATTTCCAAGATAACAGACATTTGTTTTTTTCAATGTTTTAAAATAAAACGTTTTGTCTTCCTAGTTAAATTGTGATTTTGTGGATATGTAGAATTGCTAAAATAATGCTTCATAATCACTCAGAATTTGAGAGTAAATGTTTTGCAAACTCTTTTAGTGAAGTAGATAAGCTACCCTAGACAGTTTACTATATAATAGAAAATTATTCTACATTTATGCTTTACATAGTATTTTTGTTAAAATATGGAAACTTAAGAATCACTGAAAATTATGTAACATGATTTACTCTCCTTTAACTGCACAGCGCCAGGATGAACCATATGTATGCAGTTCAGTGTTCTACCAAATTTCTCTATATTTTGAGCACTGTAGACTTATTTTCTCTTGAAGCCAAAGAAGATGGTGTGTTGATTTCTTGTCATTGTGACAAAATGCCAAAGAAAAAACAAAGGAGCCGTTTTGGCTCATAGGTTCTAAGGTTTCAGCGAAAGTTCAGCTAGATCCATTAGTTTGGTGTTGAGGTGAGTGATAATATGGCTGTGGATATGGCAGAAACTGCTCACTCTTGGCAGCCAAGCAGCAGAGGGATAAGAAGGGGCTAGTGACTAGAGGAGCCTTTCTAGGGCATCTTCACCTTTCAATGTCTCCTAGTAAAACCATCATGTGAACCATTAAGGTATAAATCCACTGATGAGGTAAATGCCCTGATAATCTAATCACTTCCCAGTCATCAGACAAGCCTTTAACACATGACTCATTTGGGGAGACACTTTATATCCATCACATAACAAATGACTTAACAGTACTCTCAAATCACTTCCACAGTAAAGACAACAAATATGTATTTGATTCCATCAATCCCAAAGAAGAAAAATATGAAGCCAGTTATCTATGACCTAGATAGTAAGGTCTAATTACCTTGACTCACAGACACATTTCTAATCTGAGAGAGGGTTCTATTAACTTTAGCTTAATTTTGCCTACCTGGAGTAGAAGGGAAGGGATACTAACGGATATTAATGGAGATAAAACTTGGCGGAATATTCCTCAGTATTTGAAATCAAGTCTTGAACAGTGCAGTCTGTTGAAAAATTTGTGAACATTCTCCAAAAGAAAAATGAAATGGCTATTCTACCTGGTTGAGCCATACCTACTTGTTGATAAGGTATTACAAAGGGAAAAAAACTGGAAGGATTTTATAAATAAAACCACCATTGGAGCTGGGCTTTGAAGTTTTTCTACAAGTTATTAGCTAGATTCCCAGTTTTATCATGTGAAATGAGGAAATTCATAGTTTGTCTTATTTTTCACCTGTATTCTGACTTTTTAGAATAGTGCCTGCAAAATAATAGGTTCTAAGTAAATGTTTAATAAATATATAAATTCTGGTTATAACTATTATATTGCTCTGCTGAGTCCCATGTGTATAAGGTTTAGTAGAGTAATGTTATGTGATTATTTGAAAGAAAATGTCCGTATTCAACATCTTGGGTTTTTTTTAAATATATGTCATATTTGATGAAAATGAAAGCATTTTGTAAAATGCTTATTGGACTTGACAAATAAAAAATAACACTTGAAAACAGTTACTAAACAGTCTCTTAGAAAGTATATTATTGGCAATAATGAAAAAAAATAGAGCCAGATTAAATTTACATGGCTGTAATACTACTAGCTGCTCTAGATGCTGAGCATATTTGATTGTAAGGTTGAAGGCAGCCTGGACAATTTAGCAAGACTTTACAAAAATAATGAAGTTATGAAAGATTTCATGTGTTGTGTTTGTACCATATTTGGAAGACATTCAAATACAACCTAAAGAGTTCACATTTTATTTTTCTGCTGGACTTAAGTCCACACTTAATAGTTAACCATCTACTTCAGAGGTCTGTCTAACCTCTGACTTTAAGGAGAAAATTTTGTCTTCATACATATTGCATATAGTAGTAGTCATGTATTCAGAATTGGGTTTTTGATGGGGTTTTGCTTTGTTTTTGCACTGAGATAGAGTCTGGCTATGTAACTCTGGTTTACATGACACTATGTAGATCAGGCCAGCTGTGAACTCAAAGAGATCTATCTGCCTGAGTGCTGAGATTGAGTGTACCAGTACACCTGGCTGTTTTTAAGAAGGTTTCTTGAGCAGACACCTTTAATCTCAACCCTTCAGGAGTCAGGTGGATCTCTAAATTTGAGGTCAGCCTAGTCTACATAGTGAAGTCCAGGTAAGCAAGAACTACATAGTGAGAACCCTGTCTTAGAAAAACAACAACAAAGAGGCTGAATAATTATTGGAGAACTATATAAACTTTTACATCTCAGAGTATAGTCTGTATAGCATTGTCTTCAAATGGGATTATGAGTTCCTTTGGGGTAATAAACTTTCCAAGAGATAGGTAGGCATGGTAGTTTTAAGAAAATACCAATTTAGATCCTTAATTCCCCAAACTGTAGAATAAATTTAATTAAGATGCCTGTGATCAACCTCCTTTGTAATCTTTTTCCCATTTTACAAAAGAAATAGCAAGATTTGTTTTCTAAAAATAAGCTCAACAATATTGCAAGTCCCATATACTCTTGAAGAATTTTGCCACTTCCCTAACAGGAAATTTGTCTTTTTGAACTTTATCAAACAATTCTTACTGTCCTGATTAAAGAAGTTATGACAGAATTTCATTTTTTTTTTTTTTGAGTAAAATAATGGTGTTCATTCAGACTTACATACAGAAATACGTTTTGTCAAGTAAAGGAAATGACTGTTTAATGACTTTTTGGGTGAATCACATGAAAGGAAAACTGAGTATGAATATAACATGAAAGAAAAGCTGCCTTTTTAGGCATCAAACAATGGTAAGGCTGTTTGCCTCATCTCTAAGAATTATCAGATATAAAACTATGGTTGATTTTGGTGAATCAGGTTCTGTGTTTCCACCATCCTGAACAATGATGAGTCTAAAGATGCATCTCAAATTCTCAGATTTTGTATGATTTCAAGGAGGGGGAATCTAAAAGTTCACGTGAAGTTCTCATATACTAACATTACATTTCACGATAAAGGAGTGTGGCCTAAGTCAGACAAGTATAAGCCTGTAGTCCCAGGACTCAGGATGGTGAGGCAGGAGGATCACAAGTTCAAGACCAGCCTGGACTTTATAGCAAGAACCTATTGCTCCTTTCCAATTCCCTTCCTGCCCCCAAGTACTTTAAAGGTAGCGTTTTATATTTTCTGCAATTCTTTCAGATTCTTAAAACCTTTCAGTAATTTTTGCCAGTTCACTAGGTAGTCTGTAATTTCACATTAGTTGTTTTCGCTTAAGCCTCCTTAGTCTGCCATGTGACTCAAACCACTTTTCTAGGGTGTTTATATTTTTACCATGAACTTTCTAGTATCTCTTTCCTCTGTATCCAATATTTACCACTTAACCCAAGATGTTGTTTTATAACCCACTTAGTAAAAACACTGACAGTTAACTTATGCAAATATATCCCAATTCCAAGTATAATAAAATATTTGTTTTACTTTGATGAAATATCATATACAATTAGAACCTGCACATTAAATAGGAGTAACCAAGCATTGTGGCACACACCTTTATTACCAGCACTTTGGAGGCAGAGGAATCTCCCAAGTTAGAGGCCAGCGTGGTCTCCATAGCAAGTTCCAGGCCAGCGAAGGCTGCATGGTGTGACACTGTCTTTCTTTCAAAAAAGAAAAATCTATAAAAATAGAAGTAAGTTGTCTCCAAAATGTATCTGGAATTTAATGTATTTAACCAGAGAGTCAAATGTCAATATTCTGTTCTAAAGAATTAAAAAGCATAATCAGTTAAAAATTTCTATCGTGTATATTGTGTATTTCTTCAAGAAATGCAGCAGACAGAGGTAAGACAATTAGGAGTTTAAGGCCATCCTCAGCAACACAGTAAGTTTGAGGCCATGAGACCTTGTCTCAAAAACAAATTATTTAAAATAACTCAGCTTTTGTCTTTTAGCATATAATTAGGAGTCCAAGAATTTTTGTGTAGAAATATTTAACTTTATGTGCTTGTATCAGTCTGGGTGTATGTGTGTGCACTAGGTGCTTGCAGGAACCCATGGAAGTTAGAAAAGGCATTCTGTTCCCTAGAACAGAAGTTTCAGAAGGTTGTAAGCCACCATGTGGGTGTTGGGAACCAAAACTGAGGGATTTGCAAGAGCAGTAAGTACCTCGCCACCAAGCCATCTCTCCAGCCCACTTCCGTCCCTCTTTTCTTATGTATATGTAGAATGGATTTTTTAAGACATGTCTTTTTCAAAATTAATATATTTGTTTTTATCAGCCAAATAGGATTGATAACTTTAATAATTCTCCAAGTAATAAAATTATCAGAAATATTGTTTCAGTTATCAAAAATATGAATAAATATAATTGAGTTTTTGCTTTCTCTTTTGAGGCAGTGTCATGTAGGTCCAGAGTGACCTCAAACTCATTCTGTACCAAGAATAATACCGAACTCCTTATCCTCTTGCTTTCACCTTTTAAGTGCTGGGATTGTAGGTATGTGCAATCATAGCTTCATGATCATAGTATATTTGAAGAAGCAAATTTGTGACAGGGTGTCAGGATAAGACTTGGAATCATACTTCCTTACATTGAGATCAAGTATATGGGTAAGTACAGAAAGTGCACATGTAGAATAAGTAATGCAGCCTTCTATTACAGGAAGGCTTAAGAATTTTAAGGAGTGGCGGCAGATACTAAAATTCTGTTCAAATAACTTTAAAATACTAGTATTAGAGAAATTACTGTAATGTTTGAACTAATGTTTTTTTGTTGTTTTCCCCCAAGATAGGCAGGCTGTCACGATGTAGCACTGCCTTCTGGAACTCAACTGAGAGCAGTCTGGCCTCAAACTCACAGAGAGCTGCCTGCTTCTGCCTCCCAAGTGCTGGGATTAAAAGTGAACTCCATATAGCTTTATTTTTTCAAAATTACTCTAAAAAGTATACAACCAAAATTCTTAGTGATCTCAAGTCACTTGAGGAGGGAGGGAAGGGAATATAGTAAACTGAACCCAAGAAAAGGGAAAGAAGACCATGAAAGAAACAAAGTAAACCTTAAAATGACAGTAGTAAACCTGGCATGGGGATCCATGCCTTAAATTTGGAGGCATAGGTAGGCAGGTCTTTAAGTTCAAAGTCAGCCTGGTCTACATAAGAGAGTTCCAGGTAAGCCAGAGCTACATGGTCCAATTGTTTCTGTTACCCAAATAAATCTATCTAAACAAAGTAATTTGGCTTTAGCAAAAGATCATAAGCTAAGATTAGAAAAATGGAATTTGTTGCTTCTTAGAAGGAAAAAAAACATGTAGTTTATTTAAAATGATCGAGGGATGTGGGTGTAGGTCAGTCACAGTGCTTTAGATAGGATGCACAAAGCCATAAATTTGATCCCCAAACCTCAATATTACCATACCTTGTGGTGTACCCCTGTAATTCCAGTACCTGGGAAATAGAGGCAAGAGGATAGGAAGATCAGAGTCACAGTGAGTTTGAATCTAGCCTCGGTTTTATGAGACACTGTTTCATTAGCCAAAATAAATAAAAATTTAATACTACAGTGGAGAGTTTAGCACATCTTCCACAAAGACAGCTCTGTTAAGAGATAGAATTTCTCAGAGCATAAGAGACATTTACCAAAAAAATGAGCACACATATAATTTATTCATAGCTTTTTAAGTATATACTATATACTTTTTTATAAATTTCAAAGACTTGGTTGATACATAGATTATATTTTCTACCAAAAACATCAATAAATGTCAAAACAAAAGTACTCCCTTCCCAAGAAGTACAAGTCAATGAAGTAAGATAGCCTGTAGAAATTGCCTACAAATTATCAGTAAAGAGTCTGAATTGACAATTGTAAATTCTCCTTCCACAAAAGAGTAAACATCCAAGCTATCATGGAATGTGAAATTCCTGTATTATATGAACCTTGGTGAGGAAAGTATTCAATTCATCTTAAAGTTTCCAAAAAATAAATAGAAGATGTAGGTTATTTCATTGTTACCAAAAGTCCTAAACAAGATTTTCAAGCGCCAGCTATGGTAACTACCTATCAATATCAGTACTTGAGCCACTAAAACAGGAGGAGTACCTTGAACAGTCTGAACATTAGCATGGGATTAAGTTCCAGTCTAAAAAAGAAAAGTTAATAAAAATGAACTAACAGCATATTTCACTTAACCTCTGGATTGCAGTGATGTCACAATCAGAGTATTTTGGTGTAATATATCTGGTTACCCATTACTTTTTAAAGAATTGGAGCTGAGCGGTGGTGGCACACCCCTTTAATCGCAGCACTCAGAGCCAGGCAGATCTCTGTGAGTTTGAGGTTAGCCCAGTCTACAAAGTTCAGGACAGCAAAGGCTACATAGAGAAAACTTGTCTTGAAAAACAAACAAAAAATCTTTATTCATGGGTAAATAAATTGAAGTAAACATTCTTAAAACTAGATACAGTCTTAGAGAAGTGAGAAAAGAGACCACGTCTAGAAGAGTCTAAGATGAAATTGGGTTGATGAAAGGTGAACTAAGCTATCGGTCTCTCAAGAACAATTGCCACTCCTGTGTACCAGTTGGGGAAAATGCAGTACATAATAAAATCCTCGACTCTGTAGCAAGCTGTAATCTCGGTAGAGAGGAGGAAAATTACAAAGCATATTAAAAAGAAGAAAAATTCTTATGTGGCAAGGACACTTGAAAAAATTAAGGGCCTGACAAGATGTCTCAGTAGTTTGAGATCACTTTGAACTCATGCAAAAGACTCAGGCCATGCAACAGTGGCTTACAAAGATGCCTAATTCAAAGTCTAGGTGATCAGATGCCCTCTTCTGGCCTCCTGAGGTAATGCAGTTCCCATAGTGCATATAACATTCAGAAAAAACACTCATATGTAAATTATTTCTAAGAAGCATATGAAATACAGAAAGTTACAATGACCTATCATATCACATCAAACTGAAACAGTTTTTAAAGGCTTATACAGATGCTTATGAAAATTTAAGCTGTTAAAATCACTCTAAAGAGCATTTTGGTTTATGTAGTACACTAGAAGGTACTCAGTACCTTTGACCCTATCAAATCTACATGTAGGAATTATGGGATGGACTTACAACTATAACTCATGTTATTCATATTTTTCTAAAATTGGAACTGAAAATACTAGCCATAAAAGATTTTTAATTCACATATACATATCTTAGAAGTACAATATTCTGTTTTAATATTTGATTACTGATTGGATGAAAGCAGTTGGCAAATCTATCACTGTGTTTGTCATTTCTTTGTTTGTACTAATACCTATTTTGGAACATGCAGTTATTAACAGCCATAGTCACCCTGTGCTTTTCTAGAACACAGAAGTTACTCGTCCTGGTCAGCCTCATCCCTGTACTCTTAGCCATCGTACCCCACTTGTCTCCTAGTCATCCTTCCCATCGGTGATGACTCTTAAAAATCCCACATCTAAGTGAGAACACAGTGTTTGTGCTTTCCTTATTTCACTGTATAATGTCTTTCAAAAGTCTGGGTGTGGTGGTATGTGCCCTTAATCCCAGCACCTGAGAAGCAGAGACAGTTGGATTTCAAAGTTTGAGGTCAGCTTGAGTGTACATAGAACCAGGACAGCTAGAGCTATATAGTGAGACCCTGTCTCAAAAAAAAAAAAAGCCATCCAGGCCCATCCATCTTGCCACAAATGACAGGAAGTTTTGGGTGTGTGTGTGTGTGTGTGACTGAAAAAGTTCCTTATTTGTATGTGTGTATGTATGTATTACATTTTTTAAAGCCATCATTTGGTGGAAACCTAGACTAGATTTATATTTTTACTATTCCTGTCAAGTTGCTTTGGGTGTATAGATAAATGGATTCTAACTTTTAAAACAATTTTATTTTAGGGCGCATACATATGCTGTAGTGAAAATATAGACACCAGAGAACAACTTTTGGGACTTGATTCTCTCCATCTATGTGGGTTCTGTTCTAGGGGTCCAACCTGGGTCATCTGGCTTGGAGGTAGTCTTTTTCACCTGCTTAGACACCTCATTGGCCTTGTTGAATCTGAAGTTTTATTGTGAAAGTAAAAGAACTAGACAACCAGTTCTACAGAACATGAGCCTATAAAAGGTTAATGGGGAATATGAGGGGCTGGAGAGATGGCTCAGCAGGCTGCTCTTGCAGAAGATGTGGGCTTCGTTCCTAGCACCTCTAAGGCATCTTTCAACCATCTGTAACTTTAGGTCAGTGGTTTTCACCCTTCCTAATGCTGCAAGCCTTTAATACAGTTCTTCATGTTGTGGTGACCCTAACCGTAAAACTATTTTATTGGTAACTTCATAACTGTACTTTTGCTACTGTTATGAATTGTAATATAAATATCTGTATGCAACCCCTGTGGCAGAGTTGGTCCTCCCCCCCCAAGAAGGTTTTTAACCCACATGTAGAAAACACTGCTTTAGGGGATCATACTCTTATGCAGGCATATACACATGAACTTCAAGTCTTTAAACAGAGACCTTAAGCATTCTGCCCAAAGTTCTGCTTATTCACCCAGCTCCTGGTACCAACAGATGCTGCTTTCAAATCTTGGTCAGAGAAGCTTTTGATTGCAGAGAGTAATGGCTAATGTAGAGGTTCATTAGCTGTTCACGGTGCTGAGGATAGGGATTGTGAATGTTTATCAGCGATAAATGGAACATGTGTACCAGCCAAGCCCCCTAGGTTTAGGGTACACTGAGGAAGATGGAGCAGAAAGAATGTAAAACCAGAAGAAAGGAGTGCTGTGAAAGACTGGCCTCTGGGCATGGCATAGCTCTTGCATGCATGAACTCATCACAGGGGTTGGCATCAGCACAAGATCAAAAGTTTACAATTCCAACTGGAGAGAAGGCCCCTGGCAGAACACTGGCTGCTCTTCCATATGACCACTGGGATGCTTTTCCCATCACCAATAAAGTGGCTTACAGCCAGGTGTTATTCCAATCCAGTGGGACCTGAAGCCCTCTGCTGACGGCCAACAGCATTGCATGCACACCACACACATGCAGGCAAAACACCCATGCACTTAAAATTCAGCTGGAGGTGGAGGGCCTCTGGATGTTTCACACTTAGCTGAGGAGCTAATGGCAGTTGATGGTTGCTGAAATGTAAGGCAGTAAAATTAGAGAACGATACTGGAGAATACAAATTAATTTTATAACCCTGTATCCAAACCCATAGAATGTTAAAAGTATAAAACACTGAGAAGTCACTTTTCTTTGAGGGGCAGGGTTTGATAGGTTGCCCATACCTGAGTGGAAGACTTCACACACTATGCATAATGAGGCTTAGTGAATTAAAAGAAAAACTTTTTAAAAGACATGGAGCTTAGATGAGGGTTATGGGGGAACTGAAGGGAGCTAGTAGGGGTGGATATAACCAACATGTACACAGTTTATACCATGTATGAGATTATGAAAAATAAGTTTTTCTCTAAAGTCTACTTGCTACTGTTTACAAAAAAAGGAAGAAGAAAGAAAATTTGGTTGACCTTTGGATTGGTGTTAACTTTAGAACACCAAAAGCCTGATATGTAAAAGAACGAATTGGAAGTTGAACCTCACAGAAATAATTTGCTCCATGAAAAATGCTTAAGAAAATTAGACAGTGGAGAATAGTAGCACATGCCTCTAATCCCAGTATTCAGAAGGTAGAGGCAGGACAATGATCATTGTGAGGTTGAGTCCAGTATGGTCTACATATCAAGTTCTGTCTCAAACCTTCCCAAATAAGAAAGAGAGAAGTCAAGCCATGGACTAGGAGAAAACACTTTCAAAACAACAGTGTATCATTTCATACCTATTACTGTGTCAAAAAGAAAAGCCTGGTGACAGATGCTGGCCAGTACCCACTGATGCCACAAGAGGACATTGGGTCCTCTGGAACTAGAGTTGTAAGCCACTGTGTTGGTTCTGGGAATTGTCCCTTGAAGAGCAGCTGGTGTTCTTAACTGCTGAGCCATCTCTCCAGCCACATGTTTGCTGTTTTTGATTATAGGGATTGTGTTCCTAATACACATTTCAGAAATGTGGGTCAGCAAGATGGCTCAGTGGATGAAACACTTGCTACCAACCCTGCTGACCTAAGTTCCACCCCTAGAACCCACATGGTAAAAGGAGAAAGTGACTGGCAAGTTGTCCTGTAAACTCCACAGGTGCACTGGCATGTGTGTGGGCACTCACATACAAACAGAAGTAAATGAGAAATGTGATCATTCCAATAGCTCTTGTAACTCCAATCCCATTCCGATTAGATAATTCTAAACATTTTAGATGTATATTTTCACACTGTAGATATTTGTGTACTAAGAATTCCCTCAGGTTCTAAGAGTCAGAAAGTCTACTTTAGTTTTCCTTACACACAAATAATCCACTTTCAGTCCAGGTCCTGGTTAAGTGCAGGAGCTCACATGACACTATCAATTCTTGTTTCTCTTGGTGTGGTTCTATGCTCTCCTGACTCTTCCCTCCTGAAGACAATAAGATTGATAAAACTTGCCCCAGCAACCCAGTGGAAAGGAAAGATTTGTGTTTCTTAGCAGTTTTGCAAGGGTCTTAGAATTGCATCTTGCTGGCTCTGTGTCACATGTGCATTCTGTAATCTGTAACTGACAAAATATCGCTGAGGAGTTGCAAAGATAGTACAGAGCTAGTTGTCAAAATCAAGGGTACTAAATACGTTAAACTATAGATTATTGGATTTATTGATGGTTCACTGGGTAAGTATACTTATATAGACGCCTGACAGCCTGAGTTTGATCCCAGAACCATCACAGGTCAAAAGGAGGAACCAGTTCTACAAACTGTCTACAAGGTCTGCTGACTTTGACACTCCTGCTGTGGCCACAGTTATCTCACTTTTACCTCTGTGTCCTCCTTCCACTGTCTCACACACAAATAATAATGAAGTTTCTGTCTCGTGATCCAGTCTAAAATTTCACTCAACATTGAGTATACAAGTTTTAAAGACACTTAGTAAGATGCCATAGGGAGACAAATTGAAAGTGAAGTCCAAAACCTCTATGATTTATTTCTTTCTTTTCAGGTCTAAATATACAGCTCCACATGGTTCACCATTATTAATGTATAACTTAACTAATTCTACCAACAGTATACAGTGATAGAAGATAATCATTTAAATCTGAAAAGAAAAAAAGAAAACTTCTATTAGGCTAGTAGGAGAAAAATGAAAACATAGTACTCACTGTTTGAACTGCATACGTGGTGCTTACTCAAATCAAAAGGATTTCCTGCTGGGAAAGTGAACTTGTTATCAACTAGTCTGGTTCTGTCAGAACTCCTTTTGTCATGAGTTTGTCTTATGGCTTGATCTGAGATAGGCTATATGGGATTTTACTGCTTTTCTAGATGACTGTATACTTGGCAACCTATATCTTGTTCTTATACTGCATTTCTTTGATTAATTATGTCCAATTTTATTCTGGTTTTATGGTAATTCAGTATGCAGGGACTAGTTTTCCATCTTGTACGTCCCTTTTAGCCTGCATATACAGGTTGGATAGCAGGTGTGCCAGGTACAGTTGTTGATGCTGGACACAATATAAAAAGCCTTACCCTTGTAGAACTTTCATTGAGGAAAAAATTAGTTCTACTGGAGAGAGAATTGAGCAAGGGAGAGGTTTTTTCACAAGCTGGATTTTTCTAGAAGTGATTTATCCATGGTAACAGGGAAGAAATTAGTAAAATAGGGACAGTAGCCAAATGTAGGATTTTATTAATTCCTATATCTGTAAAATAGAGGTGACATCAACAGAAGACAGGGATGGGAAAAGTGTTCCAGACTGAAAAGTGCTGCATATGACTAGTTTAAGTTACAGGCCTAGATACCTTAGATGGTAATATGGTATATATGCAGATCTACAATACAAAGTCCAACGTACTTTTGCAATATAGACTATGCAGGGCCCTATTTGTCCCTTACTATGAGATAGGCCTCAGAAGAAACCAAGCTTGCTGTCTTGGCCTTGAACTTCCAAAGCAGAAAACAGTCTTCAAATTGTGGTATTTCTACCTATCAACAAATACAGAAAGTGTGTATGTTTTAGAATTTATGAAGTATTATAGAGCAGTCATTGGGCGACTAGTGACTTTTGGTTTCTTTAAAAAAAACAGAAATATTATAAGAATGTTTTCATTTTAACTCCAGGTGTAGGATATAGGGCTGCTTCCCAACAGCTGGCTATGATTTGCTTGGGCCCTAGCAGAGGTGTGGGTTTTGACAGCTTCAGAGTTTCCACGATTTCATGGCATTTGGAATTCTGGGAACTTTTCAGAGGGTACAGAAATGCTAGGGTCCTGATAGAGGGGGTTAGCAGTCATGCTCAAAGGAGATAGAAGAAAGAAATTACTTTCAAGGGTCTCTCTCTGCCTCCCTCCCTTCTGTCCTCCTTTCTCTCCTATCTAGTGATAGGGGGTGAAATCGGGAGGATAAAGGGTAGGAAGAAGAAGAGCCCATGAAGTAGCAATGACCTGCTACAGGCAACTTTAGGATACAGGAGGTTAGTGAGTGTGAGGAGAAATTTGTTTGCACCCTTCACCAACCAGTTCTCCATCAGGCACAAAAATAAAAAAACAACAAAACAGTGTTTGGGGATTCTGAATCTAAGGGTTCTCGCTTTGTCTGGAGGATACAAGGAAGCAGAACGTAAAACAACTGGAAGTGCTCAGGAAGTGGAGTCTGTTTCCAGAACCTCCTGGGTGAAGGCTGAGCTCCAGAACCCTGTACAGTTCAGCTACTCCTGTCAATTGAAAGGATGGTAAAGAGCAGATTCATTATGTGGAAAAGAGGATGAAACAGAGGGTTGGAATGATCCCTTGGTCTGTCTGCTGGATACTCACATGAACTTTTGGGTTAAACAGAGGAAGAGTTGGGGTAGAGGCAAGAAATGGTTTAGGTGTGGCCCCTTGATCAATCTCAGCTCCAGTCTATAAGAGTGGAGAAGTCCTTATTTCTTGAAGGCACGGATTGTTCTGGGCATTACTACTTTTGCTCCAAAGTGCAAAATCACTGTCACGGTATATTTTCCTCATCTGTGGTAGGGAGATCCTCTGTTCCATTGTTGACCCAGGAGAAGAGTCAGTGTTTTTCAGGGAAACACAAAACACAGCTTCTTGTGCTTATTTCAGGAGTATTAAACGGAATTGTGCTGCAAATCTAGGAGGGAATTTTGCAGGCTCTAGGTTACACATTGAAATTCAGATTAATGTTTATGGAAGGCCTAGAATGATGGGTATGAAAGATGTGAGAGTCTCCTATGTCTACGAATGTCAAACAAGATATATACCAGAAGACATGCACTTAGACTTCATCACAGTAAAGCTAAAATTTAGATGATCTACTTGGTCTTTAAACTGGGCCTGTACAACTTTGTACCAGGCCCTCCATATTTATAGTATGGCTTCCTGCTTAGTGTTTTTAATTGGATTCCTGAGTGCAAAATGAGTGGATCTTGGATTATTGTACCTTCTCTTATGTTCTTTTCCTTCTGTTGGTCTGTCTTATCCAGCTTTGTTGTGACAGTTTTTGTTATATCTTATTTTGCTATATTTTATTATCTCTTAGAAGCCCGTTCTTTTCTGAGAGACAGAAAGGGAGTAAATCCGAATGGAAGTGAGGAGGAACTGGCTAAAGTAGAGGAAGGGGAAACTAATCAGGATATATCATGAGAGAAAAGAATCTATTTTCAATAAAATAAAACCAAAAAAGTAAAACAAAAAACACAAGATAATTTTTATTTTATGTGCATGGGTGTTTAGCCTGCACATAAGTCCATATATCACCTTTGTGCCTGGTGCCCTTGGAGGTCAGAATTCATCAGATCCCCTGGAACCAGATTACAGATATTTGTGCACCACTATGTGGGTGGGGCTCAAACCTGACTCCTGCAAGAGCAGTTTTATGCTCTTAACTGCTGAACCACCTCTCTAGACTCTCCTCCTAACACATATTTTAAAATAACAGATAAAAGGTGACGGAGAGAGTGATGGGGAGCCTCTGCTTGGGTTGGGGAAGGTAATGAGAATGACTCAGTCAGGAAGTGACTGCACCAGGGAGCTAATATAGTTTGATCAGCCAAAGAAGAATGATCTGATGGTGAAAAAATTCAGAACACCTAGCTAGACTAAAGGCCCCAGATTTACACGGGCTGGGAAATTGCCCTTCAGAAGGCTAAAGACAGTTGGCATCCTCAGGGAAGATTTGGCCAAAGCAGAAGGCCAAAGGAACACTTCAAGAAAAGACAGTTGATTTCTCAACCCCAAACACTTGAACATACTAAGGTAAAAATAATTTTATTAGATTGTGCAGAAAATTTTTAGTATCCAATATCAACATGGAGTCTGATATTTTTGCAAGCAGTCATTCATTTAAAATATTACCTTTAAAATAAATGAAATTCTGGGCCTGGGTCATGTTTGATTCCAGCAGCCATGTGGCAACTAACAACCATCCGTCCCAGGAGATTCAATGCCCTCTTCTGGCTTCATTGGGCACCATGCACATACGTGGTACGCCAACATACATGCAGACAAAACACTGATACACACTTTTAAAATCTTTTAAAAAACTTTAAAACTCTGAAATTCCAATGTTACATACCTTTTAATTACATATCTTTTGTCATGTATGTTGCTTGGCATTCTGCCAACATGTTAACTGGAAGATTCATTTCATTATGAAAAATTTTCTACACATTTGTCTCCAGTCTGTGTATCCTCTTCTAGTAGCCTGTTTGATAGAGTGGGGTATCATTGGGACTGGCTGCCCACTTACTCTTTCTCCATTTTGTACTTTATTCCAGCTTAATTTTTGCAGCGAACTGTAGAAAGGTGCACCCAACCCCTTAACTGATGTTTAGGCTTGCTTCCTCTTCAGCTGAGGATAGTGGTTTTTAGTCTGTCCACTATTTATGCAATTGTTTTTAATGTCCCATAGCTCTTAACTTTTTCAAGTCCTTTTTTTCCCCTTTACTGATAGTTTTAATGACTATTATAGGTACCCTTTCAATATTCCTTTAGCTCAAGTTATCAAACTAACATCTCTGCTTTCATTAGTATTTTGGCAAATGTGTAAATAGCTTATTTCTGGATAAATCTTGCCCTAGAGGACTTTGTTCATCTCATAGAGCATTACAAAAAGAACTGAACCAGAATTAACTACAAAACAGTGGGCCTGATGGGCTGTATCTGAAGCCTGATCTCTAGGAATAGGTGAGATGTCTCCCTTGCATAATGTTTTGCTCAATTTTTGGTGTTTGCAAACCCAAAATGCTGACCTGATACAGAATTTAAAGTGAGGGAGCAATCAATCTCACGTATATGTAGTTAGCAGAATGAAGGTGGAGAGTTGGATGTAATTCCACTATCCCAATGATCCCTGTGTTTGGCCACATTGCAACTTTATACACTAAGCTACTAGCCCTGTTCCTGTAGGTCAGTACTGAGGGAAGTGAAGAAAAAAAAATCTAAATATTAGATTATATTGGCTATTTCTTGAAATCCACAAGAAAATTATATCCAGTTGAAGGTACCCTGGGTAGAAGCAGAAGCTTTTTTGGCTGGTCCCTACACTTCAGGTGGAAATTTTCAGATTTTAAATAGCCGGATTACTCAGCTGGGGAGAACAGCATCATTCAGTTGGTAAAATGCTTGACTAGTATGCAAAAAGAAAATTCTGGTCTGAATTTACTCCCTGTCTTCAGGAAGTGGAAGCAGGAGAATAAAAGTTCAAGGTTGTCCTCAACTACATCATGAGTTCAAGGCCAGCCTGGGCTTCATGAGACTGTCTTTAAAAAATAAATAAAAATAAAACAACAGCTGAGTTATCCTCAATGTGAGAGACATAGGTGATAGAACTGTGGGTTAAAGTTAACATCAGGCTTCTTCAAAATTAAAGGATTGTGAATAATTTGTTCTTACCCAAAGCTGTTGTTTCACATAGCCTCACGACCAGATCTTACTAAAGAAAGATAGATGAATTAAAAGATTACAGAAATGAAACATGAGGAACAGTATTGTACTATCATTCTGTTCAGATATACCACACAGAAAAGCTCAATGGCATTCACATTCTGTCCTTCAATCAACTCATTTGGAGGGTTTAAAAAAAAAAACAACTTTGGAGTCTGTGAACTTTATTTCCAATACACATGTGAGACATCAGCTTGCAGAGTTTTGCAAACCCTGTATCAGACCTTTGTGTCAGGTTTAGAGGAACACAAAACAAGTGGAAGAGGTTTCTTCTTTCTCTAAACTATTAGAATTTATAGGCAGCCTTTTCAGCCTGCATTGGAAAGAGTGGTTTCATATTCTGACATTTGAACAGATATAATTTAGATTTTCTTTCTGAAACGGACAGTTTTTACCTGTGTCTATTTTTAGTCCAACCTTTCGAAGGTATTAAGAAAACACAGTCTTATTAATACAACTCTAAAAATAACGCAAACCCACCAAAGGCATTAGAAGTTAGAAGTGGTACTTGTTTCAGAGGAACTGACTGAGAAGGAGCAAGACCTTCTGCTGGTAAATATGTTAAAATTCTTAACTACATAGAAATAAAACTAACTTGTGATTGGTGCTCATTTCAGGTAGAAAGAAATGTAAACAGCATGAGAGCCAATCTAGGAAAAAGTAAACTATAAACTGTACAGTTTCCTCCCAGCAAATACAGAACTAGCTAACTAGCTCTCCTAGTAGAGAGCAAGGAAAACAATATGGAAAACTGAAGGTAAAAACCAGTGTTTCAACAACAAAGAATGCATGGGCTACATTCACTTTAGTGTTCCCCATTAATCTCTTTCAGAGTAAGAACTTGAAAAACATTTTTAAAAGTCTCTAATGAATATGACATCCATTTACCTTTAACCTAAAAGTGTCTTAACTGATATTAAACATTATCAATAAGAAAGAAGGAAGATTTTCACTGTCATATACAGTTCCTTTCTCAGTGGCAACAAAAATGACCCTTTATACCAGACACTATACAACTTAATCCCCAGAATAAAGGTATTATAGTGATTTTCCTACTGAAAATATTAAGGGATGAGTTTCAAGTTGCTTAAGGCTATGTACAGATTAATAAATGGTAAAGCCAATTATTTAGTTACAGCATTAATCTATAATAGTTAAAACAGAATTTTGAGTTCTCAAACCTCTTCCTATGTAAAACTATATAAAACTGCCCTGCCCCAGAGATCAAAGGCATTCTATACAATAGGTAAATGCTGTTTATTAATTAAATGGAGTTATGCTAGTTGCACTCCCTGTTTCTCCCACAGATGAGTATCTGACATGGTGTGATTCCCACCTGTCAATTCAATGAGATCTAGAATCACTTGCAGGAGAGGCCTCGGGCATTGTCTTGACTGGGTTCTTTGAGGTGGGGAGATTTGTCCCCTTTGGTGGCACAATTTCCCATGCAGGAACCCTCAGCAGAATAAAAGGAAGCATCCATTACTGCCTTCTTCCCATGGTGAGATGTGACCAGCTCTTTTGAATCCCTGCTGCCTTGACTTCCCTGCCATAATGGGCTTTGCCTTAAACTGTAAACCCAAATCAATCTTTCTTAAAATTGCTTTTGCCACATTATCACAGTGAAAGGAATTGTAACTAAGACACATTTTATATTTTTCACTTCAGAAATGAATGATACATGTATCAATACAGGAATACTTCACAAGAATTGTTCAGTCAAATGCATTTTTTTCCTTCCTCTTAAATTTTTGCTCTACTAAAATAGGTGAATATTTGAGTTTAAAACCTGGTAAACCAAACTCTATTTGGGTGCATGTGTATGCGCACACATGCCACAGAACATGTGTGGGGATCAGAGGACAACACATAGGAGTTGGCATTCTCCCTCCTCTGTATGGTTCCAGAGATAGAACGCATTATCAGTCTTCCTGACAAGTGCTTTTATGCACCGAGTTACCTAACCAACCCTGGTAAAACAAACTGCCAATCAAATGATCTCAGCCCTTCACGGTTCCACATTCTTTTGCATGCTTCTGGTAACTTGTCAAGTCTCCTATTATGCCAGTTCTCTGACTTCTATGTGTCTTACAGTCATGCCTGGCATTAAACACCTTTCCTCCTTAAGACCTTTCTTATTTTTATATAACGGACTTACTACAAATTTTGGTCATGTAAATAGCAATGATTATTCTTGATTTTAAAAGGATCCTATCTAATATTCCACCCTAAATATAGCTGCAGAAATGGCTAAATCTATATAAGAACAGAAACTTTTTGTTTCTAAAAATCATGACTTTACTACAGAATAAGTGGGGAGCTCGTTGGTGGCTAAAGTAAAATGAAGTGGACATATTTTATTTTTCATATGGGATCATCTTAGGTAATGTATTTTATCGTCTTTTTGTTTTTTGAGACAGCTTCTTTGTATAGCCAGGGCTGTCCTGGGATTCACTCAAGGCTGGCCTTGAACTCAAGATATCCACCCGTCTTCTGCCTCCCCAGTGCTGGGACTGAAGGCATGCACCACTGTCTCCGGGCTCAGGTGACTTTTTCTTTTTCTTTTTTCTTTTTTTTTTTTTTTTTTTGTCCCCTTATGTTATTCACTCAAGAGATAGATGTAGGTCGGGAACTTGTTTCAGTGACAGAGCACTTTATTAGCATTCGTAAGGCCAAGTTCAGTTCCCAGCACCAACAAAAAATACATTTCAAAAAGGAAAATATGTAGTTAGAAAAATTTGTTAAAAATTTAAAGTTAGAAGTCAGCAGAAGGCACCAAAATACAACAATAATAAAATCTCAGAAAGAATTAAAACAAAACAAAGATGGTAAAGAGACAGCTCAGCAGTTCTGAGTACATACCACCCAGCACCCTGTGATCCCAGTTCTAGGGGATCTAATGCCTTCCTCTTCTAAACACTATGGCACTTGCATGCACACACCCGCAGAATTGAAAAATGAAACACATTTTAAAACAACAATCATAATTTTGAAACAAAAAGGTGGAGTATCAAGGCATGATTGCAGAAATAACCCCAGCACATAGGAGGCAGTAGAGGAAGATTACGGAGTCCAAGACCATTTCCTGCCCATATAGACCTAGTCTCAAAGCAACTGGGCAGACAGCACAAATTAAACACAAGGCCAGTAACGGAGGCATACTAAAACAGAATCTCATAGAATTCATGTTAAAAATGTAAATAAATGCATGATGAATAATAGAGTATATGTGTATATAACACAAATGAAAAAAATACAGGACTTCTTGCATGTGTTTTAGAAAATGAAAACAGTAATTTTAAAAAGATCAAGTCATAGACTTAATAATTGAGACTATAAACATTAAAATGTTCCCTTTCAAATTCTGAAGAAATTATTACTCAACTAACAAAGCAGGAAAAAAAATGAAATTGAATATGTAACAAAACCAAATAGAATAAATTAAAAAAATAAACTACACATGAATAGTGAGAGAATGGAAGTAGATTGGGAAAATTAATGAAGAAAATAAGAACTAGAAAAAAAAAAAACAAGCAAAACAAAATGCTGGGTAAAACAAAGCAAGGAGTCTCTGCTCCGCCTAGAAGCTGAGTGACGGTTACTGGAGCTCATAAGTTCAAGACAAGCCTGAACAACTTAGACTCCATATCAAAGAACAAGAAAGATCTCCTACCCCCCCATCCCAGAATATATTAATAATATGCTTAAAAGCAGATATTATGTGCATCTCCATGCTAACTGTTCATTATATGTCATTATATATTGTTACTGAATATATAAATTTTTCAGAAAATAGAAATTTCCTAAGATTCATGTTAGAAACAGAACCTTGGCCAGATGGAAACACAAATAGAAAGAAGAAAACTAAAAGAATTATTGTCAAGGATAGACTCAGGATTATCAAATAGAAAGAGAACACCTTTAACTTATTTAATCAACAGTTCATTTTCAGGACATATTTTAAATAAAACAGCATTCCAACTTATTCTGCCATTGAGCATCACATGTTAATTAATGCCTGCCTGAGTAAACACAGATCCAGGATCTTAAATATTAACTACTTAGTCAATAGTACACAGCAATATTAAAAATTAAAACGAATGGCTTATTAGATTCTATTAACTGATACCTATCAAGACAGGGTACTGTCTTAAAGGAGAAAATCCATATAAACATTATGGTTAAGAAATTTAATCTGTTCCTATTGAATATGCCCTATGAATGGAAAAACTCACATTAAGTAGCTCGTCCCTAAAATATTTAGAGTTCTGGGACTTAACAGTAAGATATTCATAAAATCAGAAACTATTAACAATAGCTAAACAATATACCAAGGTTTTTATTTTTAAATGATAACTTTCAAAATATCACAATCTTGGGGATAGAAAGATGGTCAGTGGTTATGAGGAAGTACTAGTCTTGCAGAGGACCCAAATTCTATTCCCAACACTCATAGCAGGCAGTTTACAGGTGGGAAGCCCACAACTGCCTATAATTCCAGTTCAAGAGCTGACCTCTCTGGGCACCTGCACTCATGTGCAAATGCCCATAAACCTTGAAACACTTATGAGTCTGTTTCTAAAAGTAACAAAATGTAATCTGCAAAAAGCTAGTACATTGAACAACAAAAATTTATAACTTACAAGGAAACATAACAAAATACTACTTTAAATGGCAAGCTCCCTGTAACCATTTGACTGAACATATTTTCAACTAAAATGGGTAATAGGTAAAATGATCAAGAGACAGGAACAGAAAATAGAAAAGGAGAGAAATTTAAAGTTTTTGTTTTGTTTTGTTTAAATGCAAGTCTTCATGTAGCCCAGAATGGCTGTAGGAATTCCTTGTGTAACTAGATGACCTTGAACTTCTGATCTTCCTGCCTCCAACCAACAAATGCTAAGATTACATTTGTGCAGTGCCACATACATTTTATGCCAGTGCTTTCGGCATGCCAGGTAAGCACTCTATCAAACTATCCATACAGGCTGTAGATTTTGCTAAGAAGTGGAAATAATAAAAACCATGAACATCATATAGCTCCATGGTAAAGCACTTCTCTTATGTGCAGAGCTCTGAATTCAACCCCCCTCCAAAAAACACAAAAAACAAACAAATAAAACCCCCACAAATGTACATGCAAACAGATCAGAAAGATCAGGGTGGAACATCACAGAAACCTCAGACTGTTCAACAGATGCTGCTGAAAATGCATAAAACTGAATCCTTCCCTCAATATATTTAACAAAATTAATTCTAGGTATGGTTAGAATTAAACATAGAAAAGAACAAATCAAACCAGAAAAGAACAATGAACCTGCAATGTGTACTTAAATAGTGTTGGTGTACCAAAGAGTCTCTAAGACAAACCACAAGGAAAAGAGTTAGAGAAAACATTTAAATTTATGTATAACAAGACATGCCAAAGACATACTTCTGAAGATATATAGGTCACCAAGGGCTGCCTTCCAAACAATAGAAGTAAAACTTTATAGACAGGCCAGACTACCAAATAAAGTAATGAAGTTAACTCGTAATTAAATAAACACAAATTCAAAACACTGTCACCTGACAAACATAAAAAACAAACAAAAAAACAACCTCTTCTGTGTTCTTGTTCCTGAAGACAACTATATGAAAGCAGAAAGCACTGAATCTGTTCCAGGTTCAAAGCTTTGTCCAACAACCACCCCTCACATAGCCCCCCCCCAAAAAAACACATGGCACAATTTCGAGTGGTATTTTCTAAGAGTCTTTTGAATATACAAAGGGGAAGTGGCTTTAAAAGGGGGCCTGGAATTCTTATGGAAGTTTATTTAGAAACTGTCAAATACCTTTTTCCCTCTTAGAAACAAATGACCTATACATTAGACTTAACTACAAAACATAAAAGTTCTGCAAAAGAACATAATACTTTACATCAAGCTAATTGGAGGGGGGGAATTGAAGGATGAAGATTCACTGCATACTATCATTTTAATAGAATGAATCAGAACTCAAAAAGTCTGATGAGTAGAGTTCTACAGTATGCCCTTACCACGACCATCAAAATTATTTCTTCTATCTTTAGCTGACCATGTAATATCTTATTATCAACCTGTACTAATAATTTAAGAAACTCACAAAAAGAAGCACTTTGGTTGGCACTAATACTAATTAATCCTGCTGTACAAACAGGAAATAACATTTTAATGACTTGATCTCAGAATTAATGTATGTGGCCTGGAGAAAACACACAGGAGCCTTGTAGTAACTGCAAACATGAAATGTACCTGCTACTACCTTTTGTTTTTTACAAAGAAAATAGGCTTTTCCTGTTTTGTTTTTTCAGACAGGTGTCACTGGCCTCCTGCTCAACAATAGACCAGCTTAGCCTCAAACTTCTTGCCTCTGCCTCCCAGGTGTTGGGAATGTAGATGAGTGCTACTGTGAGTGGCAGTACCAAGTTTTTAGGGTTTTGTGTGTGCTACTTATTAAACCCGGACTTTGTGCATGCTAGGCAAACATTCACTGAGCTGTAGCCCTAGTCCTTAAAAAGTTATTAGTCTATAGTCTAATACTGGTCAGGTTACTAACAATCTTCCTAGTAATAACTTGTTATTGCTTAGACATGGTAGCAGATCCCTGTAATCCTAACAGTGGGACAGGTGGGAGCAGGACGATCAGGAGTTCAAAGCCAGCCTTAACTAACTACATAGTGCGTTCAAGGCCAACCTGAGTTACATGAAGACTGACAAGAAAAAGCAGTAAAATATATTTTTTAAAAAGTCTTTCCTGCAGAACTAGATGTAGTGGAGAGGAACCACACTGGCAATCCAACTATCAGAACTAAACCAGGGTAATCTTTTTTTTTTTTTTTAACTACAATTGTATTTCTTTATTTTACATGTATGAGGGGTACTGTGCACGCCAGAAGAGGGCATCAGACTCCAGAATAGATGGTTGAGAGCCACTATGTGGTTGCTGGGAATTGAACTCAGAACCTCTGGAAGAGCAGCCAATGCTTTAACCACTGAGCCATCTCTCCAGCCCCAGGGTAATCTTTCTAATACTTTTCTTTAGTTGTCTTGTGAAGATTCATCATCTGATTTTGGGGTATTAGTAGGTCTAGTTCAGACTTAAAATAGCAAAGCCAGCATCCCAGCAGTTCAGTATTCAAAACCCGATTTATGTTCCACTTCAAACAAACAACATAGTGTGGAAACAGTCAAAGCTGGAATGGGCTCATAGCAAATTCAACAAAACCTTCATTCAAGTACCATCCATTCCAATTTAGAAGCATGTAGCTGCCACCATATGCATTTTCCTCAAATCTTGGCACCTCTTATGAACTTGCCAGATTCAAATTAAGTTTGTTTCCTTCACTGAGTGTGTAGCTTTGTTTCCTTGAGGATCCTTATTTCTCCATTCAAATTTCCACTTTATATTCACGTAAGCATAATTTATGCCAACACCTAGCTTCTCTAGACATTAAGAAACAAATTCTGTCAGCCTCATCGATGTGTAAATATCCTTCATGATTACGAATGTATCCAAAGAACTAGACTAGCAACTGGCATGTGATAGTCAATGAATATGTATTTGCTAACAGAAATAGAAGCAGTTAAACTACCACAATATTTCACATTCCACAAACCAGTTTAATCAATCAACTCTCCAGAATTATTCCTTTAAATTTTCAATTTTCCAACAGATAATGATTGAAGACTTGGGAAATACTGAAATTTCCATGCAGGAAAGATTCATGTGAGACATAGAGATTCACAGGAAAACTATATTTTTCCATAAGTCAATCTTTTTATGTTCATTTTCTTATCTGAAATCTGACTATACCCTAACTTAGTATTTTATGTACTTTAGATTTTACACAAATTACAGATTTTAACCTAAATAACTAGTGACTTCTCAGCTCTGTTCTTAATCTACACTTGTTAAACTGCAGTACTACCCCTCAGCATTGCGCTAATATTGCATTGATGTATTTTCCCATGCTGTTCGACATCTCCCTGCAACACCATTCTGAGTCTGGAATTATCCTACAATCACTGCCTCTCAGCACTACATTATGTTTTAACTGGCATCCCCTTTTCTTCTGCATACGTAAGATATAAAGTTACACTGTCTTAGAAAACAGAGGTTATTAGAAGGAATAGTTGCAATTTTCTATTTCAAAGTCAATAATTTCCTTGTCTTCCCAGCCACTCTCCCAACATGGATATATATCTTAAATGTTTAATTAGAAAAACTATCCAAACACAGGTCAATTTTATATAAAATATTTAATTTTTAAAACACAGGCTATTCATGTCACATAAATAGTTTCATTTTAGGTTAGCTGCTTATGGCGAGCATACTTAGCAAGTGTGACGAATAAGAATAATTTAGATACTGTCACTTATAGGAAAGTCTGAATCTCTAAGACTCACCATACTAAAATTTCAGAGACTTGAATACTATTTTGCTAAATTTCAGAACATTTCTTCACTTCCTCTAATGTTTTCTTTAGTTGTTACGTACTCAATATTCAAATGAAAGCAAAATATTTTTCTTTCACCAACAAAAATACCATCAAAAAATAAAATGGTCAGCTGAAAACTCATTTAATAGGCATAAAGTGGAAGATTATCTTTAAAATATCTTACTGTTACCAAACAGTAATGTTTCCTGAATCGTGTTTTTAAATGCAGGGTCACAAATCAGATAAAGGGAATGAGGTTAAACTGGCTTTTCATAACAATTCTTCCTATTTAAGATTCCAATTAAAAATGTACTAGAACAGTTGAAATTGTCAGTTGGCACACTCAGTTTCCCAGAGTCTGTTATCTCTTAGTGAGGAAGGAGATGCTGGTTATTTACCTTTGGTTCCTTTCCAGAAATGTAACTTTGTTTTTGTGTGAACATTAAAACATAGTAAGACTTGACAACATTACAGTTATTCTTTCTTGGTTGATTTCAATAGAAGAAAAAATACTAAAATAACCTAATAGCACTGCTCTAATCTGAAAGAAATTACAGTAAACTTCACAAAATTGAAAGGAAGAGGGAAGGTTTTTCTCTCGAGTAACTAAATTAAATCTAGAACATATTTCTACTTAAGTTGACTTTTTCTTAAAGTAGGTACATAACTTAAAATACCATGTTTGCCATCCTTTTTCTGTGAACTTTAATACATTTATTATGTGAATTGTTTTACATACTTGCTTCAAAATCCTGTCCTCCAAATAGAAACTGGGTCAGTATGGCAGTCAGAAAGGAAAGATCACTCAAATTCTCATTCAGCTATTATTTTCAAACACTTAAATGGATTTTAAAAAAAGTTTTTTTAGTACTTCCCAGAAGTAACAAAAGGAACTCAGTTCTCCCTTTCTTTCCTCTTACACCCCTAACAAGAGAAGGTAACAGTGAAAATTAACACAGCCAAAAGACAGGCAGAAAAGGACAGTGTGACAGGCAGAGGGAATGGACCTACAGACCTGACCAGGCAACTCCTAGAAACTGAGAGCTTCCTGCCTCTTCAACACAAAGCAGACTAACTTCACCCTCAGTCCTTGCGCTTACCTGTTAAGGCACTTACTCAACCCCTCCCCACCCGACCCACAGTTGTCATATAAAAACCACTATTTCATTTGAATGAATTTCGCTGGATAATGGTAAGCTGAAAAACAAAACAAAAATAATGTTGACCATTTTTTTTATATAAAACTGTTGCATCAAGAGAAAGGTTGTGTTTTATTTTCTGAAATGAGCACAAAGTACACCTTTCACAATAACACTGAAAGCAGGTGCAAAGACTGACAGTGACCTTTGACTAAAGGTAGCTTTGTAAAAAGAAAATACCAAATAAATCAGTGCCCTTTCTGATTGTTGTAAAACGGAGGGTGAGGGAAGGGGTTGGTTATTACATAAAAGTTGGTCCAAACTTACAAAAAAAAGCACAAGTGTGCATAGTTCAGAAGATCTGCAACAGGGCCATAAAAACATTATGTCCCTAATGTTAGCATCCACTTAAAACTGCAAGAATACAAAATAAAATTGTTAACTAAAATCTGTGACGATGTACAATCAATAGAGCTAGTTTTAAGAACAGCATGAATTTAAGCAAAGTTTTTTTTGTTTTTTTTTGTTTTGTTTTTTCACTATTGTATGCAAGACCCTTTTCCACATAAAAATAAAGCTGTTGTTGAATTAATATTATTCAAGTCTCTTGGATTGCTGCCTGAAATTGCAGCTAGAAAAGTCTTTCCAGATAAAAATGATGTGCCTGAGGAAAAACAGATACTCAGTATGGTAACCCTCTGCCTCGACCTCTGCCAGCTGATGTGCTGATGTGTCCCCTGTATCCTTGTGAGTATCCAGGTCCTTGAGCAGGAGAAGTCCAGGTCTGTCCATGCATGAGGCTAGGGCCACCTGGATTTTCCTGTAAGTTACCACCATAGTTATAGTTGTGCATCTTTGCTGGCAAGGGATGAGTACTCTCTGGCCCTGCGGAAGGGTCGTTACTGTTTGTGAGAACTGCAATAGGACCATGGCTATATTCAAATCTATGGTCCTTGTCTCCACTAAACAACATGGGACCAGCATTGAGGTAAATGTCTCCATATCCAGCTACTGAACTGGGAAATGACTTGGAAAAGGCAGAAGTTTGAGGTGGACCACCAGTGTGAGATGAAGCAGTACTGTAGTTATCCAAAGACTGAATATCTGAGTTTCCAATGAAACTACGTGGTTCCAACGGTGCAGCCGCAGAACTACTTCCTAGACCATCGCTGCTAACATAAGGAGCGGCAGAGAAAGAAGATGCAAAGTTGTCCTTATAGTCTGAAGTGGGCACATACGTGTCCCCTGTGGGATAATCAATACCACCTTCTCTTTTGGGATCATCCTGGGGCTGATGCTGAGCAAGCAACTGTAAGAGGGCTGCCTTTACTCCAGCATGTGGGTCAGTTAGTGAAGAACTAGTGGTAGGTACATGCTGGTTTTCTGTCCGATAATCCAGGTCATCCTCAGTGACTGGCGGTGGTTCAGGAGGCTCAGGAGGTCGCTGATCAGGAGGCAGAATCCGAGGCCGGTCTGGTTCTGGTGTCAACTCTAGTATCCTCCTGTCTTGGTGCTGGATGAGGTCATCTTGCCCTAAATAAAACAAAGCCAAGAGTCAAACACTACCATGGAAAACAAAATACTCAAAATGATCGCATGTCCCATCTCTGACAAAATGCAAAAAGAGACCTCACAAGTGTTCACATTGCACTACCACTTAAACACAAGATCATTAAAGGAAAAATACACTTCAGCTTTTCAGAGGTGCTCCATATACTTGTACTTAAAGCTTAAGGAGTAAGTTGCTACTACACATATATTTATCCTTTTGTATTCAGAAAAGCATTATTGTAGATTTACCTTAGGAAAAAATCTATGGTATTCATAATGAATAATACAGACAATTTGCTAAAGAATCTACTCAAGGAAGTAAACACAGTAGAAAACCACCTGCCACTAGTGACTGAGAATCCTTCGACTTTACAGATGTCAGTGAACAGATAATGCTGTAGATAACAGCTCTTAGCCAATCACTCACCAGATCCCGGAGTGCTAGGTTCCGGAGGTGGCCTGAGCTGTAAAGGAGCTTCATGTCCAGATCCATTCTCCCTCTCCTCTAGCATGGCATCTTTCTGTTTTGACTGTTGAGCCTTTATTAACTGAGTCAAAAGAACTGCAAATGCACTCTGCACAGCAGCCTGGGCAGCATCAGTTTCCACTTTAGGCTGGATGGTCTGTGAAGGCTGAGCTCCTCCCAATGGCTTTGAAGACTCCTGCTGTGGTGTTGATGGATCTGTCTGTTTATCACCTGTTGCCAAAATTCCAGCAGGAAGGTTTATTTTATTTAGCTGCTGTTGCGTCTCAGAGTTTACCTTAATGTTCAACACTTGGACAAAATCAGCCATATTAACACTTGATTTAGACTGTAGTAGGTTTAGAAGAATTGCCAATTCACTGTGGTTTAACGGCTGTCCAGGGCCTGTTATTACTAAAGACAAAATGTATTAATTAGAACTGCCATAATTCATAGTTTTCCCCACCCCCACAATGTCTTTATTACACAGTATTAAGATTACATTTGAGGAAGAGTGTTTCAGAAACAATGTGAAAAGGGCACATTAGTTTATTCACTATCATGACATCCAAACTCTTAACTACAACATACATCAAGACAAAAATTAAAACTGCAATCTATTTTGGATAATTCATCTTTAGGAGTATATTTTTCATAAGAGAAACTAGGACTACCACCAGATCCCATGCACAGATTTAACCAGGAACTATCACTGTGGTGATCAGAAATGAATGATGACAACTGCTCACAGTGTCAGGTACTTTCTAAGCATTTTCTAGTCTTTATCGCTCACAACCACTTTTTAAGAGAGTATTATTATCCTAAAAGAGTGGATAATTTGCCCAGGATCCTGGATTCTGAAATTTAATTCTGAATGTAGTCTCTCAATTCCTTATTATGCTATCCCACTTAAAAAATGAAGTTGGCTATACTATGCAAAGAACTTTGTAGATATTAAAACTACCATTTTACACACTCTGAGAAAAATCTATTTTTATTCAAATAACTTTAAATAAAAGTTAAGCCATTTGGACCTACATTGGATATTAACTCATTACCAATAAGATACACCTAGTTAATTTTCTTTGTTCAATATTCAGTCTAGAACTGGGTTCTTGGGGGAAAAACTTGAAATCTCACCTTTTTGAAAGCTGTCAACTAGCCAAGCATAGTGGCACACATCTTTAATCCCAGCCCTTAGGAGGCAGAGATGGATGAATCTTTGTGAGTGTGAAGCTAGGACACCCAGGGCTACATAATAAGACTAGATAGATAAGATGACAGACAGACAGATAGATATGAATGAAATAACTACGTATAAAATATCCTTCTAAATAGCAGATTCCAATCTTCTAAAATAAAGTGAGTTAGTAATGATGTAAAGAGATCCATCAATGAGATAAAGAACTTCTAGTGCGGTTTTGGCTGTCTTCCTGTGTTTCTTATGCCTGAAGCAACCATAGTAATTAAATACCGAACTTCACTGACTAATGTTAATGAACGGTGTATTTCTGACTATAGTGTGAGTAGCCATGAAACTTTTGTGCTGGCGCAAATACTATAGTAATGTCAAGTTTACCCAATAAACCTTACCGTTCATCCTTTTGCCATAATATGTTTTAACAGCAGAACAAATCATTCAACACAGAACATGAAGCAATATGAACAAAACAAGCCACAGAAGCATTACTGACCAGGTGCTACATTTGAGTTGCTTTGAGATTTCAACTGTGCAGGTGGCAGCACACCCTGGGGTGTATTAGTTCTGCTGTCATCTAAGCCCAGAGACAGGTCCTTTCTGGGGGCTTTGATTGTGGAAAGATCATCAGTCATGCCCATCTGTTTCTGTCGTCTTCTTTTTTTACTCCATAATTCATGACAATCTTGCCACAAAGGAAGACTGAAAAAGATAGATGAATATTAAATCACAAATGCTATAACAAATGCTAATGTTACAATGTACACTAAAGCTATTCCTTTCCCACAAACCATTCTAAAAAATTTCATACATCTAGTAAAATTCCATCATACTTCAGGGTTTTAACTTGAGTGATGGACTAATTATTTCTCTTTTAAAAATTTGTCTTAATTTTATTTAAAAAGTTTATTCATGCATATGTGTTTGATGATGTACATCCCACATACGCCCCCTCAAATTCCTCTTCCTGTATCTCCTAAACGTTTATTCCCTCCCAATTTCATGAATTCTGTTTCTCAAAGCTCCCTCGGTCCATTTAGTACTACCACTATGTGCATGGGGACAGGGCTACCTACTGAATATGGATAGATTTTAAAGGGGCCACATCCCTCAAGAAAAAGGTGACTCTCCCTTTCCCAGCAGCCACTAATTGCCAATATATTCTCAGCTGGGAGTGGGCCTTCATGACCAACTCCTTCCTTCCATGCTGGGATCTTGTCTGGCTTGATCCCAAGTGGGCCTTGTGAATACATTCATAGCTGCTGTGCATTCATATGTACAAGTACCCTGTTGTAGAGATGAACTGCTTTTGTCCTCTGAATAATCGATACATAATTGTTCATCAAAATATGAATATATATTAATAAAAGCTGGCTATTATCCTTGGTATAACCTTTAAAACCAGTTCTTACAGCACACTGTACACTGAACAGGATTTTTGAAAAAGGATGCAGAAACAATCTATTTGTAGAAGCCAGACATAAATAAAAAGGAGAGTAAAGGCTAGAACATAAGATTCATACAAAACTTTTTAGTAAAATCTTTTCACTTTTTAGTAACATATTACTATTCCCAACTGCTTTGGAAATAAACTGATTATGTAGATGAGTCTCAAGAATAGGTAATCAGGCACAGAGAGGCTCATTACTCATCAACTGTGTGATTAGTAACTATCAAAATCAGCTCTGATTCTACAATAATTGTTCATCCTAATATATAATTCTGTAACACTAAATACTAGAAAGTAAATTTTTCTTAAAGACAAAAATACTTTATAATTTTTTTTTATCCCAGTAATAAACCCCATGGAAACTTACTATTACTTTTCTCTAGCTTAAAGGTGAGAAAATTAAGGCTTGGAAAGGTTAATAAACTTGCCCAGAATATCTAGATTCTTTTAAGCAATGCCATCTAGTGGTATGTACCTGCTGTTCTCAACTTGGATGTGTATCTCAAGAGGTATACAAGGACTTTCCCAAGAGGGTACGAGGTTTTAAGGGGACTTCATTTCCACATGTACTCAGCTCAAAGACTGAACTAGAAGGATTTCCTGAATGCGCAAGTAAATAATTCTTTCACAATTACTTTCTCATAAAATAAAGGCATATGCAAGTGAATGGTTGAATCTTAGCAATATAATATTAATAAAAATGTCATTTCCACAGGATTACAAAACAGCATGACACCTTTGTATAAAATGAAAAACAACTACATTTTTTAAATGTAATTTTTTATGAATACATACAGATGGTAACAGAAAATATATACAAGAATAAGGAAACGGGAATGATGGTTACCTCGGGAAGAAGAGGGCAAGGGAACACGTGGGTAGAAGGAGGGGTTATGATATGATTAAAGTCAGTTATTTTCAAGGTTTCTAGCTTTTGCTTGGTAGGCTCATGGCTGCTTATTAACATTTAAAATAACTAATTAAAGTAACTAAAATAAATAAAAGAGAGCCATGCATGGACCAATGATGAGTGACACAAGGATTATGATTAAACCAAGTCTATGCACCTGAGGTCCGAAAACAAAACAAAGGCATACCTCTCAGCCATCTTACTATGGTGCATTGCCTCAGCGTGTAAAAACCTCCTGGAGTAACAAACAAAGGGATAATTTGAAATATTGATACTGGGAAGCTTTAAGGCATCAAAAACCCTCCAAAAGACTTTCCTTTCTGGAAATGTGTTTGTGTTTTATGATGTGGGCTTTAGCCTCTGTTGGGTTTCTGATTTCAAATATACTACAGTACTACAGATAAGGGTAAATAAATCATTACACCTCCTCCATTCTAACAGCAAAGAAATATAATGTTCTTGTGGAAAAGCAAAGAAATCCAGATAAAGGATTTGTTTCCTCCCTCCCACAACTTAAAGATAAGAAAGTCATTATGAATTACCTTAACACTCATCTCTGTGAAACATAAACATAATCTTACAATGATCTCAAATGGCACAGATTAGGGACACTGATTCTCTAAACAAATCAGGCATGTTCTTCAAATAACCAAACGTGTGTGAAGGTTCAAATGCTGGCTCAGCCACTTCTTAGCTGTCTTGTCAGTCAAGTAACTGGACTTCTGTATCTCAGTTTTCTTTTTTTGAAATGAGATTAACAATATTACCTATTTCCTGGGGATATAAGTAAGATGTTAATGTGTAACAGGGCATCCCTAGACAGAGCCACTCGAAAAGTATGCACGATATTTGTTTTGTCTAAAAGTGTGTTTAATTAAGCCATATCATGAAATAGTTATTCTAGATGGTCATATTACTGTGCAAGTGTTTAATGAATTTTATACTGCTAATAAGGTATAAGCTAGCAGCCTCTAATTTACTTTTTAGTTATATATGTATGTATGTATGTATGTATGTGTAACTTTTTAAAGTTACAAAGACATTAGAAAAGCTGACAAAGCATGTACTACACATCAGTGGATTTATGATTTAGTGCTTTTATCATTTACTTGTTGAAAATAACTTTTTAACCATTAGATTATTATTGAAGGAATAATAAAAAATGTTTGATATATATACTTATTTCTTAAAGGAATACCATCAATACTTCATAGTTCCTCTTATATATTAAATAGAGGGTGTTGCATGGTGTTTACATAACTTTTCATTTTAAAAACTAAATCAATGTCATTATAACCTTATCCGGACAACTTTAGTGATGTATCTAAGAACATACATTCCATAACAGTTTCAGAGACTACCCCTAAAGTGTACTGCTACCTTTACTTACTTTTTAATAGAAAACTACAATAAGGAATATTCTGATAAAAAATAAGTCTGAGTTATAGGGCCTTGTTTGAAAGGAATTACAGAGTTTACAAAGGAAAGAAAAACCTACAAATATTTTAAGTCATAAAACAAAAACTGGTAGAACCAGTAAAAAAAAAAGATTAATGTCTAAATATGCTTATAGGTCACATGACTTCCTTAACTGTCAGAAGACCTGCAGGATAAAGACGTTTCAAAAGACCTCACTGTTTTTTTTTTTTTTAAATGAATGTGTTTTGCCTGCAAATACATCTCATCCAACATACGTGTGTTTGATGCCCACCAAACTCAGAGGAGGAAATTGAATTTCCTTGAAACAGAGTTTTAGACAGTGGTGAACCATCATTTGGGTGCTGGAAACCAAACTCAGTTCCTTTGCAACTAATGATCTTAACCACTGAGCAAACTGCTCCTGTCCCAATCTCATTTTTTGATTGAAAAAAACAAAACAAAAAACAACAACAAAAAACTTTAGATACATAATGCAGAAGGAGTTCAAAAACAGTGAGTGCTTATTTGCAAGGGCACGCATAAAAACAAAAAAAAATGTAATTAATGTGGAATCATGTCTCAATCTACAGTAAATAGGACTGATTCAGAGGAATGTAAATTATTACATGAGTTACTTACAGGGAAAAAGCTCAGCTTACTCCTAGTGGATTGAATCTCTAACAAAATTCTCTGGTTTAAGAACACTGAAATGTGTATTCTAATATAGCACCAAATATCATATATTAATATTCATATATGATACATCATAAATGTTTTAAAACTAAAGTCCATTTAGACATATCCTTGTTTTAGAAAGTACAATAACACAATGTAATATTAGTTACATTAGAATAAAAATATAAGAAATAATGAAAGTTCAAGGTAAAAACAGAAAAATGCCCAAATGTTGAACATTTTCTAAGTGACCATACAAATTGAAAGGCGATTCAGACACCAATGGACACATTTACAAGAGTAATTTAACTACAATACTTAAAAAAATGTTAATCATAAAGTTCATTATTACATCTTTTGCAACTTGTAAACTTGGTTTTAGAAGTTTAGCAACTGAAAATAAGCTTGATAAAGTCTTACTACAATCCTTTCATGTGGATTAAGTGATTAGAATTAGCACTGCCAATTATGGGACAAAATCATATTATATTCCTATTGCTGTACTCTATCAGGAAACACATTAACTTCTGGATATTATTCTTGCACTGAAAAATATTAATGTAATCTTGATCATAGAACAACAATCAAATTCAAATTATGGAATATTCTGCTCTCAAAAAATGCCTTTATTGGAACTGGAGATGTAGCTCAGTGGCAGCAGTTGCCTGGCATGTGTGAGGCCCTTGGTTTGATGTCCAACACCAAAGAGAGAAGTCAGTGCCATCAAAACCTTTTCTAAGAATGTGCAAAGAGTGAAGATATATGCTAAGTAAACACAATATGTGAGTTCTGACAAATCATTCAACCCTGACTCCATAGATAGATTTTAAAAAAAAGTTATTGGGCTATCACTAGAGAGACTTGAATAAGCACTATTAGTTATTATGATGTTTCATGCTTTATAATAGTAGTATGTATAGTAAAGTTCCAGTTTTTATATATTCATGCAACAACTTAATATTCAACTACTTCAAAAAAAGTTTATAAAGTAACAAAAGAAATGTGTCCACACATCTATAATTATTGAATCTAGGTAAAGAATATATGAATGCTCATTTTTCCTATTCTACTTTTCTGTAGGAGAAAAGGCAAAAGTTAACAATAGCAACAAAAAAACCTTTGATAGGCTACTAGAATGAAGCCACTTAGAAGAGACTACTAATATATTCTAAATAAACAAAATAATAATAAATACTATACTACTAACCACTAGTTCAACAATGTTTGATCTAGGTGTAACGGTGTACACCTGTCATCCCAGCACTCAAAAGGCACAGAAAGGAGGATCTTGAGTTCAAGGCCAGCCTGTATCACACAATCAAACTCCCTGAGTCAAAAACAAATAAACAAACAAAAAGCCAAAAACCTGAAACAAAAAAACCTATTGAATAACTTCTGCATGTCAGATGATAGTTACTTTTATCTTTCCAAATTCCCCATGGGCCATTTATATAAAGTTCAATAAAATCTTAATGAAGTTTATCATGACAAGTCCTGTATAAGTAAAATTCCATGTAACTAACTGGAAAGTGGAAGAGCCAGGATTTGAACTCTAAAGCCCAAGCTTAGCCATTTAAAATATGTGATTTTTATTACACCAAAGTATTTTATTGGAGATAGATAGGCTTGCTTCTAATGCTGCTGATCACGTTAACAATTACTAAGGAAATACCTACAAATTTTAGATCCTATCATGGAGAGGCAAATGGACTGTCTTCTTCCCAACCAATCCTAGACAAATTATAGAAGCTCTAAGAAGATTCAAGAAACTAGCTATTCTAATTCTCCAAACTATTTTCCCTCCATGATAAGAATCATTCCAAGCATGCTTTAACATTCTTTTAAATAACAATAAGGATTTTCTATTGTGCAAGATATGTCACAGACTATTTTCAGAATTTTTGTTTCCTATTAAACTGAGGTCAATTTCAGAGCTGGCACCACCCTTTACCATATTTGTATTCTTGGGCAAGTTTTTTAACCTCTTTGAGCCTGCTTCCTCCTCTGTTAAGCAGTGGTAATAATAGTCATACCTACCGTAGAGGGTTGTAAAGATTAAGCTTAGCATAGAACTCACAGCTCTGGCTAAGGCAGCGCCACTAGAAATTTAAGCCTGACAGATGTGTTCCACCACAAAATTCTGACTCTTAGAGGTGAAACATATCACTACCCTTCATCAGCTGATGAAATGGTAGAGGCTCTTTTTGCAGTTCTATGATAGACTCAACAACACACAAGCATTCTTGATGCGGCAATCATATAACTTTCTGATGTTCTGCTAACTCTTTCAACTTAGGCATGGAATATCTTCTGATCATGACAACTAAGTTAAAAAGTTTTCAAAGCTGTCCAGATTCTGCAAATATGAAATCTAAAATAAAGAAAGTCACTTACTCTGGTGGAGGCATTTTGGAGGGTTCCACATCTCGTAGAAACTCACACTGAAGAGCCTGCTCAGCAGTGCAACGCTTACTGGGATCCAAGGCAAGCATGTAATCAAATAAGTCGAGTGCAGCTGCAGGAATACTAGCACCAGAGGATACAGAAGTCAAGCACAGTCTTCACACAAGCTCTGTGCTTCTGTGAGCACTTATTTTAAAAATAAGTAGTTGGCATCAAATTTGAATAGTAATTTAAAATTATATTTTAAATACCAAATGCTTTACTCAGATTACCTATATCTTTAAAATCATTACTTCAGTAACTAATAAAGTCTTGTCATAGAACACTAGAAACAAATAGGCAACTGTGGGTGATGATTATTTCAAAACTAATTTAGTAATCAGTTAAAGTACAATGAAATACTGGTTAAAATAGCAGTGTTCTGCTCAAGGATGTATCAATTTTCATTTCAAGAACTACTGTTATTTTTAGCAAACAATTATCTTTTATTACTCCATGGGCAAGTTACGGTTATAAATTAAAAACTGACTAGCCTTCTAAAATAAAATAAAAACCTATGCTCAAGTCATATGAAAGCTGTTTCAGTAAAATTTACAATACTATTATTAAAGTTTTCTTCATGTAAACAAGTAAAACCTAATAGCTAGTCACTGACTCTATGAGTCACTTTAAATGCAGCAAAGGGATATGTGCAACATAACACACTAAAAGGAAAGCTGCAATAGCTCTATCTCAGGTCAGAACAACATTTATGGAATTCTTGAGAAATGACTGTCTGAGCTGGGTGCCAGAGCACACTTAGGATCTCAGCACTTGTGAGGCCATCAAGACAAGGCCATCCTCAGCTACACAGATAACTCAAGGCCAGTCTGTGAAACTCAGCCTTGAATTAAACCAAAAGACAAAAAAAAAAAAAAAAGAGAGAGAGAGAGAAAAGAAACAAAACCAAAAAATTTAAACGTCAAAATAACTTCAAATAAGCATTCAATGCAACATGGATATTTAAGCATCCCTTTCTTACAAAACAAATTCTTCTCTTAATTTCCGTCGATATTGCTTCTTTGGTTTCATGGTGTTGAAATATGGCAGTTTGATTACATCAGGCCACACTGCAGGACATGGACTCCCACATATACGGCTAAACAATACACACAAAAAAGGAATTTTATCATTACAAATGACAAAAATTAATAGACACAATTGTTAAAAAAAAATCAAATAGTTGTTAAGGACACGAAAGCTTTGATACAAGGTATCAGGAGTTTAAATATTTTAGTCTTCACAAATTAATTTGAAAAATCCCCAAATTTTCCACAGATACATCCAGTCTGTTAAAAGATCTTCCTATTAAACAAAATCTTAAAACACAAGTGATGTTTAAAATATGTGGCCTATGTGTTACAAATTATGGAAATGGTTTAGTGTCTATCTCACTCTGGTTTGGGGGTGTTGGGATGGTGTCCTCTCATAACTTACGGTAGATTGATGCAAACTTCCTACCCAAATGTCACTACTGCCTCTGGATGCAAACAAGAGCACTCAAAAGGCAGTAATCTTGAAATACACAGTTCTGCAGTTTCAGCAGAGTCACTGGTCATGAGTATTTATACATTTTAATTACACTAGTCTTGACTATGCCTTGACTTTCCTCAATAGTTTGGTATAAACATATAGGTAATCACACTGGGAAAAAAGCGTTAGCATATAAAATCACATATTATAGCATTAATAAAACTGTAAGGCTTATTTAACACATTAAGAGAAAATGTGGGTCCATCACTGCAACTATTAATGCCTATTTTCTTGTCTCTTCTGCTTAAAATTCAAATTTCCAAACCTCTCAGGAAATGTTACCTCTTAGAGAATGGGCTCTGATAGGATCCCAAAAGGACACTACCACACACATATGAGCCTCATTCACAATCAATGCATTTCTTCTCACAGACTGTTCTTTCATTTCTGGGACTGTATTTCTTCCTACATTCTAAGCAACTGTATCCTCATGACCATCTATCCAACAAAATCTTCTTTCCCAAAGGCTATGTAGAATGGGCAGTCTTTCACATGCTTTTTTGTTTAGCACTTGATTTATCCTTTGTATTCTGACTGTATGCCTAGCTGTTTTTCTTGGCCCTAGACACAAGGATACACAATAATATAGAGTACACTAGAAGAGAGAGATGGACACTTTCAACTGCTGATATAAGAGAAAATTTAGATGAGAGAAGAGTTGAAGATTTTTGGTCGTAATTCCAAACCATAGCCAGTGGGGAAAGAGAATAAATGCATGTATTACAGGCAAAAAAAAACCAGGTAAAGGCATACAAATAGCAAAGAACAGACATAACAGGAAAACTAAATAAAACAGTATAATTAGAATTTATGTAGCTCAAGGGAGGTGAGCTAAAAGAACAGACTCCGGATTATGAGGTGGAATTTTTAACCTGCCTTTTACTTTAGGTTTGAATCCCAGGTTTGGTATCAGTCTAAACGTAAAACTTAAGAATCTCTTCTTTTGTATAACAGTGATCAATTTTATTTCAAAGCCATGAAATGAATTAGCACCTGCCTTTAACGGCCACAATGAACATAAGCTAAAGAGTTTTAATTGTTTTATTATTACATGTGCTGTTGGAATATAAGTATTAAAGTTACCAACCAATAGCACCATGCAAGACATTAGAATCTTGATGGTCTAAACTTACTTTACATTTCCATCCTAAACATAATCTATTTCCCTCAGTTTTCAGTTTTTGCAATAAGACCTTATGTTTCCTGTTAACAGCTTTCTTTTTTTCTTTCTTTCTTTCTTGAATGTTATCACCCATTGCATCTTCTAAAGAGTAAATCTGGAAATATTTATATAGGAAAGGGTTGAAATTGAGGCTCTATATGTAATACACAAAATGTATTGTAGCACAGTGTTGCATACTTAGCAATTCTCAGTTGCTAAAATGCTGATGAAGGCATAGTATATAGTAATTTTGATCTCTTTTTTATAGGAGTGCTTTGAATTCATTCCATGGAAAAGCTAATGAATTTTGGTTTGAGAAAAACACAGAATACACATTGAAATATATTCATAAACATATACATAAAAAATTCCCACATTTCTACAACAAAGAATCTATTCAATGAGCCAGATATGGTGGTACACCATGGAGGAGAAGAGGGAAGAAGGGTGAGGCTGAGAGGGGACTAGGGAGGGGAGTACAGTGTGATATAAAATGAATAAATTATAACAAAAAATAAATTAACTTTAAATAAAAGAATTCAAAGCAATTAAAAGATCTATGTATTCTCAAAGAAAAAGAATTTTAGAGATTCAAAATTTAAGTAACTTTTATAATACTTAATATGAGAATCAAACATGTTGAAACAGATAAACTAGAAAGTGAAATCTTCCTCCTTAGCATTCTACCAAGTCCATGTTCAGATGAACATTTACGGATGCCTTTGATGTGCTTATCTAAATGGGATCAAACTGTGAAACTGCTCTTAGCTGCTTTTCTACATCCTACCCACAGCCTGAAATTTCCTTTTATCAACTCTAAGTGTGTCACTAGACTGAGCTCTTCTACCCCTCTCACTCACTTACATACATAAAACCAATCAAGCACACATATGCTTGGGGTCTTTAATTACTTTGCTGAACCTAATTTAGATTACTGCCCAAATGTCACTTTCCATATATAAAAATATATTCCCATCATTTCCCAAACCCTTATACTTTAGCAATTAATTTTGTCTGTGCCCACCCAGAACCAGAAAATAGAAATATGGGACTTTCTCTCCTTCAGACTCCAAGGCATTCTGGGTATATAGTAAAGCCACACAAACATGGTAGCAGCACTGTTCATGCTGGGCATAGTGGCACATCCCAGCATGTGCGAGGCAGGAAAACTGTCACAAGCTTGAGGCCAACCTGCTCTACAAAGTGAGTCAAAGGCTAGCTACGGTGAAACAGTGAAAACCTGTCTCCAAAATTTAAAGAAATTAAGTCAAATTACTGACTTGCCATCCCCTATATTACAGTCTATTCTCCTTGCTTTTTAGGGTTCCCATGTAATTCCACTGACTCACTCATATATTGTGTCCAAGTAGGTTGGTTACTGTAATTTGGTCTTAACAAGCTGTGTTAAGTCTGGCAAGGTAGCACACACAAGTAATCCCAGCACTTGGGAGGGAGAAAGTAATGCAGAGACAGGCAGATTTCCATGTGTTCAAGGCCAGCCTGGTGTACAAAATGAGTTCAGGATACCCAAGGCTACATACACACACAAATAATCCTGTCTTGAAAAACTAAAACCAAACAAACAACAAAACAAAACAAAACAAAAACAAGCTATGTTAAGTTCTCGTTTTTTAAAAAAGTCTTTTCTGGACTTTTTTATGTTCTTATTGTCCACCCATCCCCTTCATAGTTACTTTGACATTTATCCTTCCACAGATAAAAAATAAAATGAAATGAAATAAAATAAAACAAATGTTGTTCAGCGTGAAAGCCCATGTGTGGAAATCCTGGTTAGGAATGTAAGGACAGACAACAGGACTGGAGAGCTGGCTCAGCAGTTAAGTGCATGTACTGTTCCTACACAAGACCAGGCATTCCTTCTTCTGACTCTTCAGCACTGCATGCACAACATATACACACATATGTGCAAGTAAAACACTCAGCCTACCTGGCACGGCTGTTCACGCCTTCAATCCCAACTCCAGAGGCAGAGGCAGACAGATCTCTGAGTTTGAGGATAGCCTAGCCTATAAACCAAGTTCCAGGACAGGACAGTAGAACAGAGAAACCCTGTCTTAAAACACACACACACACAAACAAAAAATTCCATTCAACCATATACAATTTTTTAAAGTTTTAGTTGTTTTTTTTTTCTTTTTTTCTTCAAGCCAGAGTCCTACTGTGTAACTCTGGCTGTCCTGACACTCACTACATACATCAGACTGGCCTCAAACCCAGAGATCTGTTTGCTTCTGCCTCCTGAGCTCGAAAAATAAAGGAGTGTGCCGCTACTGCCAGTTGATAATCACTTTTAACAAATAAGATTACAACATGGACCTGGAGAGATAGCTCAGTGGTTAAGAGCACATGCTGCTCTTTCAGGGGACCCCACAACTGGTGGCTCACAACCACCTATAACTCTAGTGCTCATGTGCAAAAACCCACATACTAAAAATAAACAAAAAAGCAAGCAAGATTTAAGACAGGATAAATTGTCATCTAAAAAAGCCCTTTAAAGCCTAGCAATCAAAAATAAAATGTCTCTCCAAAATAACTATTTTAATATTTAATTATTTGTATTATATGGATCTATATGTACATTTGTGGAGTCCAGAAAAGGGTATCATATCTCCTGGAATTGTAATTATAGGCAATTGTTATCTGTCTGACGTGGGTGCTTGGAATCAAATTTAGGTCCTCTGCAAGAGCAGCAAATGCTCTTAACCACAGAGCCATCTCTCCAGTCCATGGATGGCAACTGTTTCTGAAATCAGTGTTACAGGGGCATATATGCCAGTGATTTTATTAGAGGCATGTCCTCCTACCCTACTGTACTTCTTAGTTGGTTCACATTTTCAAAAAGGTAGTTTTCTTTATAAATCGGTACACTACAAATATATCTTGACACATTATGAGTCCTTTAATCTTATTATTTTAATCAACCTTTTTGTTTTGAGGCATTTTAGGTGACTTTCTGACATGTTTAACGTACTATGTGCATACATATGCAGTGTTATATACGAATTATTTCCAAAAACCTATCTTGTCCTGATTCACTTTGCTAATACTACTGACTAACTTATATGTCTAAAAACAGCAATACTAGAAGACAATTTTTCTTCCCCTTCTTTCTCTAATATTTTACCATTAAACATTATTCTGACTGTTAGTGATACACATTTTTAAATTTTATTTTATCTTTAGTTTTGAGACAGGGTTTCTTTGTGTAGCCTTGGCTGTCCTGGGCTGAACTTGTAGACCAGATTGGCCGTGAACTCACAGAGATCTGCCTGCCGCTGCCTCCCTAACTGCTAGATTACAGGCGCCTAGCTTAGCGATACACATTTTTACTATGCTTAATACTCCCTTATAGTGGGCTGGAGAGATAGCTTAGAGGCTAAGAGCAATGAATCTCCAGAGGTCCTAAGTTCAATTTCCAGCAACCACATGGTGGCTCACAACCCCCTAAAAAAATGGAATCTGAGTACCTCTTCTGGTGTGTGTCAAAGCAGAGCACTCTCCTTTATACATAAAATAAATAAATAAATTTAAAAAAAAAAAGAAACAAAACCTCCCTTAAAGAGCTTATATCCACAGCAAATGTGTATTTAAATCTATCAAACAGACTATTTCATTATTAAAATGGCAAATTACACTAAAAATATTTCTCTTAAAGCTTCCTTCTATTCTTGGGATGAACCTTATTTATGCTAATTAATGTTATAAATTTATTTTTAACTTTTTTCTATAAATTCTCTGAACATATACAATTTATATATACAATATACAAAATATACAATGTTTTATGATAAAGTTTTAATGAAAACTTGAATATTGTTTACTAATATCTCCCTTAGAAATCTGAATGTAGAAAAAATGTCATACTATCTTTGTCAAATCTTCCTGTTTCTGCATATTATATAAAATGCTGTGAGTCTTGTTTCTTGCATGTACAGAATGGTTAATTCAAAGTTCAATGTTTTTCTACTAATTACTTGAAAGAGCGTGGATAAATTTACTTTTCCAAGGTTCAGCTCTTTTTTTTTTTTAAAGATTTATTTATTTATTATTTATACAATTTTCTGCCTGCATCCCAGAAGAGGACATCAGATCTCATTATCCCACTTGGTGTGGGAATTGATCTCAGGACCTGTAGAAGAACAGCTGTTGCTCTTAACCTCTAAGCCATCTCTTCAGCCCAAGGTTCAGCTTTTTAAATTGTAAGTAGAAAACACTGAGTTGTAAGAAATTTAACTGAAATAATTCAGGTAAAACTATTAGAGCAATGTTTACCTTGAAGCCTAGCTGTAATATGTTAACTCAGTCCCACTAACAATATCAGGACCAACAATTAAAAAAAACAAAAAAAACCAGGGTTAGAGGGAATCACAACAAAAGAAAATATACAGACATATAATTTAAGCATTTATTCTCTAATCTGCCGAGGCTTTTTCTTTGAAGAAATTTCACTGAACAGAATTCCATATTACTATCTTGTACATATAATACCCACATTACATCACTGACATTTAGTTTTGGTATCTTTAATTTTTTTGCATTTCTTTTAAATACAGATATTTAAAGCAGTTTCAATGTACTTAACATAACCCTTCTTTTGTTTTTTTTGTTTGTTTGTTTGTTTGTTTCACTTATAAAATCCCTTGCTCACTCCCAATTAGTGGGCAATGTTTTATGATTTCTGAAAAGCACTGATCCTATGTTTAGCTAAACTATGTAAATCACCTTAAACACTTAATATCCAACCCCCTCTAGAATTCACATTCCTTACCTGATTAGGATAAATATGTAACCTTACTAGAAAGTTCCAGGCTACTAAACCCATTGATTTTGTTTGCCATGTCATCAACAGAGGTGGCAAACATAAGTTATATAAGGCTGCAAGCCTGTTAACACGGCATACAGTAAACTTATTTTTAAACTTATTGTTTTACAGCAAACTTATTTTTAAGTACAAGTACACATGAGAATAACAATAAAATACTGTGAGAAAGCAGTAACAGTTTATTACATTAATGAGTATTGTGTACTTAATAAGTGTGTGTGTACTAAGCTTACAAATGACTACACAGTAGAACAGGTATCCAAAATTGTAAGCCATCCATGTTAAAAAAACTTTGGCAGCATTAGTTGATGACAATTTTCAGGTCCACTGGACTGGATCAACAGTTTGTGGTTGACCAAAATGTCAATACATAGCACAAGACTGAAATGAAAGCTAAAACTTTCTCCTAAGCAAAGATTTAGGTGTGACATTTTGTAGTTCTGACATTTGCATGTATGTCTCAGCAGGCATGCCCATTGTCACGGCACCTACACACAACAGCTTCCATTCTACCACATGGGTCTTCTGGCTCAAACTCAGATCATTAGGCTTTGTAGCAAAAAATCTTTACACACTGAACCATCTCATTATCTCCACTGTTCTTTGTAAAATGCAGACTTCATTTTTTGCATTTGAACTTACTCTATTTTATTTAGAAAATATATTCTGCTATTTCATTCTTTAGAAATTATCAGTTCTGGTGACTTCTTATATGTAGTGCTTTTAAATGTTCAAATTATTACTGAAAAGTCTACTTATTACTTGGGGGAGTTCCTCTTGATTCTAGTTCACTTTCCTGTCCCATCAAAAAGGAAAGATAAATGCTTGCTATATTCCCAGTAAACTTTAGCCTGCTGTGGTTCCTCAAATTTCAAGCTTTAGAAACTTAATCCCAAAGTCACGTTAATGGAATTTGATAGGTGTAAATTCTGGGAGGTGGGAAAGTCAGGAGGATTCATTAATGAGTCCTGCAGAGTCCTGCAGGGACATCTGTATATAAAAACTAGCCTCTTTGGTTAGCTTTGTCTGTTGCTTTCTGTGTCACCTTATGACTTTAGAGAGTTTGGTATTAACAAAAAGGACCTTGCGATCCTCAGCTTTTCAATCTTGAACTGTCAGCCTTTAGAATCATGAGTTGAACAGCTTTTACTCTGTATACAGTAGCTAGTCTGTGGTACTAGGAAAGCAACGAAAAGAAAATAGACTGACACACTCTTTGTAATTTTACTAAGAGTTCCATGTGTGGACAGGCATGGGACAAGTCTAGGATATGTGCTTCCATTTTATGAGGCAACTGGCTGCCCTGGAGGTGAAACAGTGTTAGTTCTGGCTGGGGTATTTCTGACTGTAGACATTCTCTTCCCCAGAGAAAAGAGGCTCAACACACTTTTTCTGTGTGCTTGCTTGTTTGCTGTGCTCTATAGCAAAATTAAAAAAAAAAAAATGGTAATCTGATCTAACCACTAGAAAGAACAATATTAAAGTTTGGGGGCCTTTTCTAGGGGGTAGGGGTCTAAGGCATAGTCAAATTCTAATACTGTAATGAAATTCCCCAAAGGCATATTTCCACTCAATGTGCTCTCTTTTTGGATGACATCTTTCAGATTTCTATCTAGGATGAGGTTGAGAATCCTATTCTGTTTTCTGTCTGTTGCTTTATATTTATTTTGTTCAGTTAGGAAAGAGAAATGCTATAAATCTCTGTCCCCTTCTAAATTCTCTACCAAAACACCCTATTCTCATCTTGAAATTTTATGATGATAAAAAATTTAGCCTCCCCAATGCTGGGAGGCTAAGGCAGGAGAGTTTCTGAGAGCTCAAGGCCAATCTAGGCTACAGAGTAAGCTCACAGGCAGACTGTGATATAAAGTGAAATACCGTCTTGACAGGCAAAGGAAAAGAAAGAAGAAAAGAACAAAAGGGGAAAACAGAAAAAAGAATACTCTTGAAATATGAAAAGAAAGTTAAATATAAAGTTGTATATAATGCACATAATGTGTATGAGTTAACATAAATGTGTATGTATGAGCTATATCCTGAAGCACACACAAAATGGCATGTGCTGTTAAGTATACACATATATTCTGCTGTGCAGAGACTGTACATACAGATAGTTAGCATGTAAATTTCTCCTGTATACAAAGAATTCTTTCCTGTCTCATAATATTCTTCCTTCCTAGTCCTATGAGAGACTAAGTAATTTAATCCATGTCACAAAAACAACAAAATAAACAAAAGAAAAAACAAAAACAACTTTAACATCTTTAAGATCCTTAATTTGACTGGAAGGCATATCAAAGGGACACACTCTAGTTTGTCCTCCATTTAGCAGTCACTAGAATTCAAGAGAACCCGTGTTGCTCCCCTGAAGAAACAAGGTAGAAATGAGTTCAATACCCCGTGGATCATGACACTGTACATTCCCAAAACTGTCACTAGCAGCTTACCTTATTAGTTCTAGCTGTGCAAGTTCCTGGTTTGCTTGAAATATAGGCTTTTTAGTGAAGAGCTCACCAAGGATACATCTAATAGAGAAAAGTAGAACCATGATTACCTAAATTTCCTCATTTTAATTCATTCTCAAAACTGTTTAGTACCATAAGTAATTGTACCCATCTTACCCACAACTCCACACATCAATAGCTGGTGTATATCGTTCTTCTCCCAAGAGCAGTTCAGGTGGACGATACCACAAAGTAATGACCTTGTTAGTATATGGACGACTAAAAAAGAAACAACAACAAAAACACACAGACACACTCTTTAAAGTTAGCATTTGTTGTTGTAAGAGATTCTCTAAGAAATACTATTTTGGATAATAAAGCAATCCCACAATCTTAATTAAAACTAAGGTATTTGAATAAACAATCATAAAACACATGAGCAAGCAACAGACATTCCCTCGACATGTGAATATAAAAATAAGCAGTTAGCTATTAACTGCAATGCGGTCAGAGAGTCAGTCATTCATCAACTCAATGAGTAATGTCTTCCCTTTCCATAAAAACTTTTAAAAATGATTAATTCATGAAGGAATAAGTTGTTTTAACAAACCTGGCAAAGGATTAACAGAGAATAAGATGTTGTTCAGATTCAGATTACCTAACAAACTGACTGTTTTTGTTTTGGGTCTGAGGGTTGAATCCAAGATCTCTCATATGCTAGGCAAGTACTTTACCAAATCCCTAACAAAAGTTTGCTGTCTGTTAATAAGATACGGTCTTGCTGTATGGACCAGGCTGGCATTTAACTCAGAGATACTCTTGCCTCTTCTGTGTGCTAGGATTCAAGGTGGGCACCACCACAGTTGGCTCCTCGCAAAAGTTTTAATTAAGGCTATCTTTGAAAATATTTAACAAATTTGGATGCACTCTGGCTTGTCAAAATAAAGTAGATACTGACTACAAAAGTTAATTGTGGTCTAATAAACACAGAACCACCAGCTACAGGTATGGTGCTTTATCAGAAAACTACAAAGAGAAGCCTCACAGTACAAATTCAGCGGAAACTTATGTTTTTGTTTGGCTTGTTGTTGTTGTTGTTTTGCTTTGTTTTTCAAGAGAGGGTTTTTCTGTGTAGCCGTGCTGTCCTAAAACTTACTCTATAGACCAGGCTGGCCTTGAACTCAGAGATCCACCTGCCTATGACCCTCCCTAGTGGCAGAAAGACATGTGCCACCCCCACCTGGCTTCAGTAAAGTATTCCTAAATATCAGACAGTAGTCACATTCTACATGATTTATATGAATAAGGATGATTCTAAAAAATTGGGACCTGTGGCTAAAGGATAAACTTCAGAGTAATTACATCTTTAGATCAGTTATAAACCTCATTCTTTTAGATGTCTTCCAAATAACAAGGACTACAAGGGCAGATAGAAAACTCGCCAGCAAGGCTGTATTCCAAGCCCATTCACTTTCTTGAGACTGGCTGGATAGCATTCATTTGGGGAGAAGAAAATGTATATATTTAACCTAGCAACTTTCTCTTAGCAACATCGTCTGAGTTTCCAGAAACCCAAGATCCACCTGAACTGCTTGCTCTGCCAACTTGGCCAAAATTTCTCTAAATAATTTGAGCACCAATATTTCCAAAGCCAAAAACTTCTGCTGAAATTGATCAAACTGTAAGTTAACGAATAAGAATCTAATTAATTTTGTTGTTTGGTTTAGATTTATTGTCATGCAAGGTCTCACTATCTAGCAGCCCTGGCTGGCCTGGGACTTGTTTTGTAGCCAGAGTGTCCATGAGTTTCCAGTGACCTTCCTACCTTTGACCCCAAAAGTTGGGAGCCACTTCCACATCTGGCTAAAATGTTTATGAAGCAAACGAAAACTGAGTATACTTTCCTTAGAAACTTTTCTTTGCCTACTTCCTGGCATCACTTATCTTCATATAATATAAAATGTTTAAACCCTAGCTATGCTAATAAAGATGGACTTAATCATTCTTATTTGACCATAATTCCTTTTAAATTTGAAATACCTCCCAATTTTTCTCACTATTCTTTGATACACACAAAAGATCTGCCAGCATGAAGTCTAATATCTACTCTCAATAATTCATCTTTACATGCTTCCACTGTCTTAAACTCTGTATATATTTTCTATCTTCACTCAAAAGTCTAAACACTCATTTTTTAACATGAACCCAAACATGAAGTCCAGGAAAACGTGGGTACAATAGAGCACTTAAATGTAACATAAGGTGACATGTGAATCACCTGGGTAGGGGGAAAAGATTAGAAATATGAAAACTTGTTTTTAAACTGTTTCAAGAAGCCTATGCCATACAACTGAAACTAGATTAACTATTCTTCAGGAAATATTGAAATTAATATAAATCTAATTTTTTTTAATTTAAAAAGTGAAAGTATGAAGAAACTACAAATATTGAGGTGATTTTTTTTTATTTAAAAGAAATGTTTAAACAAAAGATTAGTTTATGATAGGCATGGTAGCTTACACCTTTAAAACCCAGCGAAACCGTCGCGGGGGGTGGGGGGGTTAATTTCATAAATCAAATTCTATGTAATTTGTTACATAGTCATTTTTAGCTTTAAGTTTGGTTAACCACCTTTACCAAACTTAGAATAGTCAACTTTTAAAATGATTAAACACAAAACCACACAAAGTATAGTTCTAAGTGTATTATTACAAAGTATTTAATATAGCAGTTAGGTGTATGCTAAGTAGTTATAAAATGTTAGTTTTTGTCAGATACTTTTTGCTTGATTGGTGACATATTTCAATGCTTTTCTTCTATACAGTCTGAGGAATTCCAGAACTTGGGGGAAATGTGTTGAGGGGGATGGGTAGATTTGGTATTTTAAATCTGACAAGACATTCTATGAAATTTTAAAAGATTCATATAAAGGGATACACCTAATCAAGATTTAAACTACTTAATTTCCCCAACAATACATAGTAAAGTCCTTAGTGATTTCTTTCATACTGTAATTTGTAGTATTTTTGAGACAAGAAGGAGAGCCTTACAGTTACTACTCATTATGACCATTCTATTGAGAACTACCTAGGTGTTGTAGGAGAACAACTAAGGGCTTTTCCTTTTTTTTTTTTTTTTTTTTTTTGGCTCTTGTGGATGGGGAATGGGAATTGTCTCCCCATATAACCCACAGGTAGGCCTCAAACTTAAATATCTTCCTCTCTCAGCCTTTTAAGTGCTAAGATGACAAATAATGTGCCATCACTCCTAGCCAGGAATCACGAATAAATTCATTTTAAGCCCAATAATATTTTTATAATTTCAATAGCTACAACCCAAGTCTGTTCACTGGTCCTATTTCAACAGTATAGTTATTACTTTCCTCTCCTTTAAAGTGCCTTTGCCTCCCACCTTTTTAAAAATACTTGTTTTAAAATGAAAACCAGGGCATATCCCACTGCAAATAAATAAAACTTACCTCAGCCTTATAATAAGCCTGTACAGTGAGGATCTCATTCCTGTGACTCTACTGCAGAATTTCAAACTCTTAAACACCAGGGTACTTAAGCATCAGCTGAGCTTCTACTGGAATATTCTTTGTCTGGGTCTTCATTAAATTTTCTTTCTTCACCCTAAGATCTTAGTTCCAATTTTCTTCTTCAAAGACAGCTACCCTAACTGTCCTATCGAAATTCCTCCAGCCACTGTCACTATTGCTAGAGACCTGTTGTCACTATTTTATTTGAATTGTGGCACTATTTACATCCATTAACTTCTCTGAGCACCATGTAAATGAGACAAGGATTTTGTGTTCCTTTTATAGTTATAATGCTTAGCCTTTGGATACTTATTAGGTCACACTGTCAGAACATTAATATTGCGGATATTTTTAACTGCTATAATTACTTCACAGTAAGAACAAACTTTTTCTTATATCTCTTTTCTTTTTCCTTTATACTTTTACATTCTTTTTATCTTGTAAGGAAAATAAAATTTAAATTTCTGTAACATGCTATATATTAAAAAACAAAACTCATTTTCCCCAATAGATGTTGTCATCTTGTCTACTCTTAAATGTGCAAGTTTTTAAGTACCTACATCATAGCATTCAAAGATAAATTTGTTACCTTCTGCTGAAAACTGCTTTACTCTTCCTGTCTCCTGTCTCAGCAAACAGCACTACTTGTGGTAGAACAGCTGTCCTCTAGGACTTGCTCCTTTCTTCTACAGCAGCTGCCCCGCTACATACACTACACTTCTCATCCTCACTGCACTGCAGTGTGGCCATGTGACCAAGTGCTTGCCACTGGAATAGGAATATATGTGCTAAGAGCCTTTTCTAGTCATGCTTCATAACACCACCCCTCTTTTCATATTTCTGGCAACAGCCGTGGAAGGCATGTGTAAATGATAAGCAAATCTCCCACCCACGTTTTCTGGATGACTACATGAAATAGTCATCATCTGAACTGATGTTATAGTTAAACATTAATGGTGCACTGAGGTAAGCAACAATCAGTTAACATTAGTGAGAAATTATAATACTTACGCCATTACTAAATATTTATAGTAGTTTGCCTCTCCTAACTGTAAATGTACCCAGCTACTTAAGTACAAACCTTACAGACAGGAGTGGAGACATATTTTCACTTTCACAACAGGTAATAGTTTCTAACTATTCTCCAATTTATGACCTAATTAACCTCTTTCTAAGAAGTAGTTCATTGCCTAGGTCTAGCCACAATAATTTTTAATCAAAATGTAGTGCAACCACTTCTAATCAAGTGACTTTCAAGACTTAAGTCACCTTTCAAAGCACAGTCAAAATGAGTTTTAAAGCATAATAGCAAGGCATACTGCTTCTAGTTACCATTCACACAAGACCCATAAAAGGCTTTATTATCAACCACACTGAATCATTAAGCTTCCTGAAATGGTTGAGCAAATGTATATTTTCTAGAACAGGGAGACAGAAACCAATTTTGGGGAAAAAAGGCATCAAGAAACCTTTGAAAAAGTTAATGGTGCTTTAATATTTTAAACAAACTCTTTTAACAAAATAAGTTGGTAGAACATTCCTGAAATTCCAGCACTCAGTATGCTGAGAGACAGGAGATTATCAGTTTAAGGTCAGCCTTGGTTATTCAGTTGACACCCTAACAACAATTTTTTTTAAGTTGGTGTTGTGCCCCCAACTCTGCTCCTCCAAAAAGGGTGCCATACTCCACAAATATTTCATTTTACTATTTAATGAGAAAAAAAGCAAACACTGAGAAAGTATGCAGACAGAAGGACTTTAATCATAAAAGCAAATCTCAACATAAGGAAAGCTAGGAGGGCACTGAAGCCAATTTCACAAACCACATCACTCAACAATAGTTTATATAGTATTATCAAGAAAACGTTATATGTTATGATTAGCCTTTTAAATGAACTAGTTCTGATTACCTACTGGAAACAACCTAAAGATAACAGATCTTGTTTACATCATAGGAAGAATTAGAAAAGTCATAACAATACATATGTATTTTTCATGGATAAAAAGAAAAATCCTATTTCTGAGAAGAGTCAATCCTGTCTTTTTACAAAAAATCAGATTAACACTTTATTGAAGATACAGCACTGAAAAAATAGCTTTTTAGTTGTATGCATATATACACTTATAAAAAAGGGAAAGGGATAATATGAAATAAATAATTTCAATTTATTTCCATAATTAAAGTTCTAAGCAATTAATTCCATACTCTAATCAAAGACACACAGAGACTTCTTCTGTCATTAAATTAGACCCCTAAGTCCAATAAGCTTTTAATTACAGGTAGCAAAACTAAACTTTATACATACTTTAGAAATAAGGGTGCAAAAGTCAGCTACTCTCAATTTTGCTTTCTATTAAGTATAAATCAGTGATGGCTTTCTTTGGGTTTGTTTTATGGTGCTAGAAATTAACCTCAGTACCTTGAGCATGCTGGGCAAGTACTTTACTACCAAACTATTCTTTAGGCTCTGATACAGTTTTTGAAAAAGCTGGTGACACTATCAGTAAGGGAAGCGATATCTTGAGGGACTAGCAACAATAACAAATGCCTTTTTAAAAGCCTTTACCTTATTAATTATCAATTTTTTAAATCATTTTTAGCTTCCTAGTTTGGTATTTAAGGGAGCTCTGACACTACCTAAGTACAATAGAATTGGACATGACTATGGAAAAAATACTGTAAAGTTGTTAATCCACTTCTAGAAAACTAAAGTTAAAGCATACATATGAATGGAGAGTTGGAAGGGCAAAGTCAGTTAAATTCAGCAAATCTGGGGCTGGAGATGTCTCACTGGCTGCTCTTTAGAAAACCAAGGTCCAATTCCCAGCACCCATATGGCAACTAAAAACAATTTGTAACTCCAACTCCAGGGTATCTAACCAAGCCTGAGTACTGCACATACACATACGCAGACACAGAATTCAGCAAACCCTTTGCTATAAAATAAGTACAAAAAAGGCGGTTAGCCTAATGTTACCCTTTAAAGAAACCTGTGAGGACCCTAGCACTACCTACCTGGAAGATACTTTCACAAGATCAAGGTATGATCCAAGGGCCCAACCAGGAAGCACTACAGAAAAGAGTATTTCTATCCCAAACTCCAGATTTACTTCCTAGCTCTAACGGGTCTTGACAGTGTAAAGAAACAAAAGCTGTGTTTTAATTTGTTCAAAATAAAGACACGTATTCCACCCACCTCAGAACTTTCTCTTCAAATAATTACCATGATGCTGACTACTTAAAACTAAGTCAACACGGAAAGACCTTGTTAGTTTCTTCCTTCCCCCTCTTTTTAAACAACTCAAAGTGAATTGGGTACTGTACTAATAAGCATTAAGTCGTGCGAGACCAAAAACCATGGTTGTAGTTCTTTAGTGTCCAGAAATAATAGTTTTAAATTATAATGATGTACAAAAGCACTACACCCACGCCAAAAAAGTAATGTGACCTCAACACAAGAAAGAATATCCAAACAGTAACACCTGTGGGGTTCCTTACAGAATTCGTAAGATGTACAAACCTGAATTACCAATTTTTTCAAAATGAAAATATGGGAAATATAACTGTAAGTGAAAGAAAAACAATTTATGGAGATCCACAAAAGTATCTCAGAACATCATGTATTCTGAAATTGGTTCAACAATGTCGCTGGTGGCAGGGCTGGAAATGGCAAGGAACATGAAAACAAAGTGACTAAAGACAGGGGATATTCTTTAGCAGGATATGTATGGTTGACATGTTCTGTGAAAACAAATAGATAACTAAAAAACGTAGTATTTTTTTCTAGCATGGTAAACAAGGCAGGAAACATGGCTTAATTTAAGATATGCAGATCACTTTTGTGGAGATACACAACAAACACACATGCTTGAGAACATGAAAATATTTCAACACTGGTAATTTAGATTTATAGTAAAAATGTGGATGAGATTACCAGAGAGGTGGTGGGAATGGGACAGCGGGACACTGCTAGAAAATGTAGTTGCCTTTCCCATTTTACATAATCAAAACAGAGAATACAATAAAGAAAAAAAGAACCGAGATTTCATTTTTGTTCTGTAATGAAGTCATCAGCCTGAGGAGTAACTGTCGTGAAGACTGCCGAAGCAGACTATTCACTGTTATACACATCCCTCTGCAGTACTTTGCTGTGCGCCGTCACGATTACAGTCTTGTCTCCAGCCTCCCAAAGACCCTCAGCATTACCCAAGAACCCCAAAACTCTTTGCAATATACCAGGACGGTTTTGCAGGTCAAGGTGCCCTGCAAAATATATTTGATGTTTAAAGCATAAAAAAAAGAAAAAGCATTGTTTCCATCTTTAAAATAACAACAATTCCATATTTAAGGACAATGAGCCATAATGCTGAGTAATTTCGGCAAATCCCTGAACAAATGGCAGGACAGAAATAGCCACTAGATGGCAGCATTGCTTTTAAGATGTTCTAACTGGGAAGCGTTATGTTAGAAACGGCCTAAAAAAATAAAAACTAAAACAAACAAACAAACAAACAAACCTTTTCCTCCAAAGACTGGCCCTAGAACCAATCCCTGACATTATTAATGTTACTCTGCTTTGCTTGTAGACAGGAGCCTAGCATAACTCCCCTGAGAGGCTTCACCCAGCAGTGATGGAAACAGATGCAGAAACCCACAGCCAAACATTAGACAGAGCTTGGGGAGGTCACATGGAAGAATTGGGGGAATGACTGAGGGAGCTGGAGGGGTCAAAGACTCTAAAAGAAGATCTACAGAGTAAACTAACCTGGGCCCATGGGGGCTCACAGAGACTGAACCACCAACCAAAGAGAGCGAATGGACTAGTCCTAGGTCCCCTGTACATAATGTAACAGATGTGCAGCTTGGTCTTCACGTGGATCTTTCAACTGGAGCAGGGGCCTCTCTGACTCTGATGCCTCCCTTTGAATCCCTGGCCTCAGTGGGACAGGATGTGCCTAGTTCTTCAGTTACTTAATGTGCCCATAGGGGACCTCCCCTTTCTCTGAGAAGGGAGAATGGGGGAGGGGTATGTGCAGGGGTTACTGGGGGAAGAGAGGGGCTGCCATCAGGATGTAAAGTAAATAAATAAATTTAAAAAAATAAAAAACCCTTCCCTCCCATGGGATCACAGAGAAATGCAACAGACTTTGGTTACTATTTAAGTAAGTTTTATTTTGATACTGGCAACAAGTATAATAGGTATGTGTGTTTCTTCATTTGTTTAAGTACTTTATGAGTCACAACTTTTCAGCATTTTGGTTTTGGTAGTTCTGTAAGTTGGGCCCACAGCCTCAAACATGCCAGACAAAGTACTCTACCACTGAACAACACTTTAAGCTCAGGATTTGGAATCAGAAAATGTTTACTTCTTTTGTATTTTGAGTGTTATGAGTGTTTCATCTGCATATCTGTATGTATTCCATTTGTTTGGTTAGCGCCATGGAGGCCAGAACCAGATGGCATTAGATAACCTAGAACTGGAGTTCCAGATTATAGTGAGGTGTCACATGATTGATACAAACCCGTATACATAGGTACACATATACATAAATGTATGTATGTATGTATGTATGTATGTATGTATGTATGTATGTGCGTGTGTATGTAGTGTCAAAAATATATATGCTATATAATGAATTTTGTCTGGAACATCTACTACCAATGTACAAGGATATCTTCAATAAAAAGAACTTGTTAGCTATAAAAGGTTAATTAATTAGGTATAACCCAATATGGATGAAACATAACCAAAAAAAATATGAGAAGGGATTTTTACATTCAAGTATGGCAGATTTGTTGTACCAAGGACAATATAACTACAGTGAAATATCAAGTGATTAAGAAAAATAGAATCCTTAATAAGCCAAAATCCCCCCCCTAAAGAACAGCCAGATTAGAAATTTTAAAAACTATTATTCAAGTGACATTTTTGATTAAGTAACAATAAGACCATTTTCTTGGCAAATTCTACCAAAAGATATATTACTATATGGTAGAAACATTTAAAAGTTTACAGCCAAGCATACAGGCACACATATTTAATGTTAACTCTTCGGAGGCAGAAATAGCTAGATCACTAAGTTCAAGGCCAGTCTTATATAGTGAGACTTTGTAAAAATAAAACAGATGAAAACCTGAACTCTATAGCTCCTTGACTCTGTCAACACATACCTTACAGTCATTCAGTCCTTCACAATAATAAAGAAGAAAATAAATGTGTCCAACAACAGAAGAAATGATGAAGAAAGAAGTCTGGCTTACATACATATTAGAATACCATGAATTTAGTAGATAGGGAGGTGGGGGTACCTGGGAGGTAGTGTAGTAGAAAGAATATGACAAAAAAGAATGCATATGAAAAACATTCTAATAAAATAAGTTACAAAAATAATAAATACTGTGCTATTCAGTGTTGTGACACCATGATGAACCTGAAGGATATTAAGTTACATAAGCCATACACAGAAGACAAAGACGTGATCTCATTTGTATATAAGCTAAAAAGTTCAACTCAAAAAAGTACAAATCAAGAGTGGTAGCTGCAAAGAGCTATGTGTTGAAGATTGGAAATTAGTCAAAAATATAAAATTTGCAGCTAGGTGAGATTAATAAATTCAAGATATTTATCAAACAACTTGATAGACATAGTAACAATTTAGTATCTTCTTGAGAATTATTAAGAGATTTTAAGTGTTCTTACCACCAATAAAAAGAAAAGCTGAGCTAAGACACTGGCTAATTAGCCTGCTTTAGCCATTCTACAAGGCTATATATAGTTCAAAACAACGTATTATATACAATATAATTTAAAACACCAATTAAAAATAATTTTAAAAAGAATAACATCACTTAATTCACAAAGAATTTTTAGCTAAACAAATATATAAATAAAAAGAGGAAAGAAATGGGCTACACTGACTACATTTATTAAACCCAATCAATCCCAGAGCCTACTTACATAAAATCATTTTATTACATAAAAATATTTTATTCTGAAAAGTCTGTATTAATTCTGTAACAGTCCTATTTCTTTACCACCAGACCCAAAGGGAGCCAGGCTGGTACACACCCCAACGCTAGCCAGAGAAGCTCCGTCTGCCTCTGTATTATACACTGACCTTCCTCACAACTGCTTGTTTAAATAGTTCCAGGGAGTTGGGAAAAATAGACTACTGTAGATATAAGTAAAACAAAAACAAGAAGGTAAAGTCTAAAATAATAACACAAAGTTTTAGAGTTTAAATGTACTATTTATAAAGTATACACCAAACATTATTATTAAATACACAATTAAGAACCTTAATGCCTAGATCTGCATTAAAATTTAAGTATTAGTTTTAAAAATTTTAAATTCACTACAGTCATATTTAGAGTCATACATTTTAATAGAAATTGCAATTTATCCATTTAAAATCAAATTTATTTAAAAACTAAATACAAAATACTAAAAACAACCAAAACAGGGTTTTTTTTCTTTATTATTCAGGAAACATAAATGTCTGTGTTAAAAAAAATACATATGCATCAGGGCTGGAAAGATAGTCCAACAGGTTAAGAACCTTTGTGGCTTTTCAGACAACCTAGGTTCAGTTCCCAGCACCCACGTGGTAGTTCACAACCCTCTGTAGCTTGAGTTTCAGGGGATCCAAGAGCCCTCTTCTGACCTCCATAGGCATAAGACAACTCCAGTTTCAGGGGATCCAAAGGCCCTCTTCTGACTCGACGGGTACAAGACATATGCATGGTGTATATACATACATCCAGCCAAAGACTCATACACAGTAAAAATTTCTTTAAAAAATCAATATTGTAAATATTGCTTCTAAAACTAAACATAGTGATTACAGTAATTTCTTTCAAAGTACTCTTACCTTTCTTCTGAGCTATATAAACGAGCAAGTCCAAAATCTGCAAGTTTTATCTGTCCTCTGGTAGAAATAAGACAAAATTTTAAAAAAAGCATTAGTCTACCATGAATTTAATAATTTATATTTGTAATCTATTGCTAGGGCTCAAAACGAACACATTAAAAAGAAAAGCACCCATAAATTTTGTCATCTTGCTGTTATAATACAGGCAAGGTAAACTAGTGAAAAATTAGCATTTTGCTTTGCACAGTTTCTTCTTGTTATTATGAGCCCATTCAATCATCCATATCTGTAAAGTTCTTAATTTTCAGATTCAGCCATATGTATATCAAAACTATCAAAGGGAGTATATAATACAGATATTTGTTAACATTTCCTACACAGTAGGAAATATATAAAACATTTATATTTTAAATAACCTAGACAAATACTTCCTTACTTTATGTAGGGCCTTAGATCCTTAGGTTCTAATAAAAGGATGCAGTAGTGAGGATAGTCTAGAAACAACACAATTTTATTATTTTAGTGGCGCTAGTGTAACAGTATCTCGGGTGCTATTTCAGTTCCCACTTAGGAAAGTACCTCAGTGGCACTTAGGCATAGGAATAGTAGTGCTTAAGAAGTAGGTAGTGCTTAAGAACTAAGTTACGGTGTTTGAAATTTATGTTTAATTTCCTAACTCTTAAAAGGCTAGGGTGCACAAATTATTTTCTACCATTCAAAACCAGGTGATATATGTTTTATTTAAACTTAAAAAGAAAATAGTACTAGAGGGCCACGGAGGGTGGGATTGGAAGGGATTGAGGGAGGGGGCTACAGCTGAGATACAAAGTAAATAAACTGTAATTAATATAAAAAAGAAAAATTTAATTAAAAAAAGAAAAAAAGATAAGTAACATAGAAGATCCAAGGAAGGATGCATAAATCTTACTTGGAAGGGGAGACGGAATAGACAGACAAGTAGCGGCTAAAGAGAGAGAACGAGGCGGGAGAGGGGACACGGAGTTGAGGGTGGGGCAGAACTGGTGAGAGCGAGCAAAGGCTGAGGACCGAAGGCTGTGGAGAAAAGAGAAACTGGAAGGGGGAGGTGTTATGGGAGTTTATGATAGAGGAGAAACCGTTACTGGAAAATATTCTATTCAAAAGATTGATTTGCAATAAAAAAGCAAAAATCATTGAAAAAATAGTACTAGGTACAAGAAAAACACTAGAATTATGCTGATCCTGAAAATATTCACCATAAGCCTTATATACATATTTTAAAACTACATGTAAAAAAATATCTAATGTTTGCAGGTGAGGATAAGGATAAAGAAATGAGTGAGAAGCTAAGAAAGCTGGCTGCTCTTTCAGAAAACCAGGATTCAGTTCCAAGCACCCACATGGTAGCTAACAAACACCTGTAACTCCAGTTCCAGAGTTCCAACTCTCTCTTCTGGCTTTCAGGGACACTGTATACATGTTGTACACAGACACATATTGAAGCAAAGCACCAGCACAGTACACATAAAATAAAAATAAAATCTCAAATTTTAATTTGATGACTGCTTAAAAACAAAAAGTAAAAATGTCTATGTAACTAAAACTGAAATCATACTAATCATTATTAGACCCATTTGACATTATCCGGAGAAGTATCAAACAAAAGGACATGTGTGCATTACAAATCTTTTCTGGAGCTACTGAAACACAACTGTAGAAGCAATGCTAGCTGACTGTTGTTCATTACCCATGAAACTTGAAGCAATAAACTGAATAGATAGGATGTTATATATTACATTAACATTTTAAACACATAAATCTCATATCCATACCTATTATTTAGAAGGATATTTGAACATTTAATATCTCTATGCAAAAAGTTCTTCTTATGACAATAATCCAGGCCTTCCATGAGCTGTCTCATAAAAGATTTTATATGGTTTTCATTAAAATGAACCAAGCCTGACTCCAGTAGTCCCATCAGATCATGGTCCATATATTCAAACACCAGGTAAAATGCACCTGAGAATGAGAACAAGTAACATATTAAAAGCTTTTATTCCTAGTATATATGAGGACAATAACCCTTGAAACTAGTGGCTACTTTGTCACTTATTTCTAAGACTCATTTAGAAATAAGACTCTCTCAGAACTTTGTATAAAAAAATTTCAAGAAAACAGTCTTCTACAGAAAGCCACTATGATATACATCAACTCTGCTAATTTTCACATTTTACAGTTTTTGATCTGATTAAATTCTTATATCTGACAAACTGTTTTTCAGTAGGTACTGAATAAAATTTGTATGGCTCAAATAAAATTAAAAGATTATTCAGAGAACTGCTTTCAATATAAGAATGTGAGCCCAAACAGACCAAAGTCATCTTTACATGATTTCTATTAAGCTTTCAACAAACACATCATTTGGTTATATAAGCTTATATTAGAAAGCATAAAAATTACCTTTACATTTTAGTGTTTAAAACTCTTAAATAAATCATTTACAAATTGAATCCAAAGCTAAATAAAGAAACATCACAATCAACTAAAGCTTCTGAGTTGAGTCCCTGCTACACAGAGAAACCTTGTCTCCGAAAGCCAAAACCAAAAAGAAAAAGAAAAAACTAAGAGCAAGTATGCTATCATCTGTGATGAGAAAAATGAGTATCATCCCCAAGAAGATACCCAACACAGTTTACAATCAGCTCCTAACTTTAAACAGAGCAAACAACTTTCAAAAATGATGCAATAGTAGGACACTTTCTAGAAATTTATTTTAATACCTCTCTGAAGACAAGAACCAGTGCATATTTAATAGGAAAATGCTAGGCATTGTAGGAGACAAAAAATCTTCATGGTTACTAATTCTGTGTATATGTTAACATGCAAACAAAATTTAAGATAAAAGTTATACTCAGAAGGAAAACATAATTAGCTACTGATAAATGAAATGACTATCTTCCTGAAAATCTTTTTCTATGTACAAAAAGCAAGATTATACATACAACCACAATTCATCAAATGGAGGTTTTAAAAGCTGAGGAGACAGCACAATGGCTAACAGTGTTTGCTGCACAAACCTGAAAAACAGAGTTTAAATCTCCAGTACCCATGTAGAAGCTGGGAAGGTAATGACAGTTTATAATCTGTGTTGGGGATGAACACAGAAAGATTCTGAGCACTGGGTGGCTAACTAGCTATCTGAAATGGCAAGCTTCAGGCTCATAAGAGAAACTATCCCAAGGGATTAATTACATGAATATAGAAAGACAGCCTTCATCCTCCGTTAACCTCCACATGAACTCACATAAGCACATGCTTCCCTGCCATACCCACACATATGCAAACACATTAAATACACTACACACACTCTCACAAGTAAAAAGTTTTTAATGATACTACAATTACAGAAAAATACAAATGACTAGAACTAAATTGTAACAAGCATTAAACATCAAAACAGAAAACTCTATAACATAATTTCAGTAAAAGGACTGACTGATGGTTAGGTTTTTTGCCTGAGGGAGAAGAGGTAGGCACTTAACTTGACAAAATAATTATAAAATTCACCTTAAAGAAACTGTATCACATCATTGTCCAAACACTGTTGAAAGTAAACATTTTGCCGTACAAGAAATTAATATGCCCTGTCATGCTTAGAGAAAGACAAAAAGTAGAAAAAAATACATACCAGAAAATTATAAATGTTTACCCAATAATTATGGAACAGTAATTTCAACTTTAAATAAGTGAAAAATTATAATCCACAGAGAGATGAATTACATCACAGACTAATGACAACATAACAGATTCCACTAGTGACTTAGGAATGTCACTATAAGACAATATAGAACCAATGAGGAAAAGAAAACTGGGAAATATTTTATGTGACATGACAAAGTAAACATTCCTAATATAAAAGAAGACTTTATAAACCAGTACAAAAGAAACTCATTGTATATCAGAGGATGGAAAAATCAAATGGGCAGGATGTACACAATGGTGTATGTCTCTAACTCTAGCACTCTGGACTTCTGCAAAGGAGGAGTTTCAGAAAAGAAGTTCAAAATCATCCCCAGATCTGACTCAGGTTAAAGTGGAGTCTCCAGTATTCAAAAGAGTGTCTGTGTCCAAAATAATATTAAAGATCCTTAATATCATTTCAACTCCAAACAATATGTCATTTGAACAAAAGATTTTAAATATTAAGTTGGGGGGACAATATAAACACTTAGAAGATATGTTTCAGTTCAAATTGTGCAGCCCACAGAGTCAGCTACTAACACACAGGTAGCTACTGAATGCTTGGGGCTTAGTCTAAAACTGTTTAAGTATAAAACATGCACCAGATTTCTAATACTTAATATAAGTATAAAATAAAATACACTGAATTAGGTATCAGATATAAAGGCATGCAATACTGTCAGAACTGCCTCAAATGCAAGGCCAAACTAGTTATTACATAGTAAGACGTTGTCTCAGAAAAATATAATACTACTGCAAATAATAAATGATAATAATGGATAATGGCCTTGTGAGAAAGATCAATGGTTAAGAGTCCTCATTGTTCTTGCAGAAGACATGAGTTCAATTCCAATAACCCAGACCAAGTGTCTGTTAATTACAGCTCCAGGGGAAACATCCTCTTCTGGCTTCCATGAGTATCCACATGCACGCATGTGTACACACATACACTCACATACAAATATAAAAAAATCTTTAACAGATGGACGTGGTGGTGCACACCTGTAATCTCAGCACAGAGGGTATCTATGAGTTAGAGAACAGTCTGGTCTACAAAGCGAGTCTCCAACAGCCAAGGCTACACAGAGAAACCCTATCTCCAAAAACCAAAACCATAAATAAATAAAAAAACAAACAACATCAATAATTTATGACAAATTGATTACACATTGAAATAACACAAACTAAAATAAAGTAGCAATGAACGGAAGACAAAATGACATTCTGCTCTCAGAAACCAGAAAGTTAACTGTAAAGTTATTAGAAACAGTAAAAATTTAGAAAAATAGTATAACATACAATAGTCATTACTATTGGCTATCAGTAAAAGATAAAATAGAACCCATTAATAGTAGCTAATTAAAAGTAAAAATAATTTAATCCCCTTATAAGACAAAAAAAAGCACATAGAGAGAAGACAGGGCAAAGGAATAAAAATGCCAATTTTTCCAAATTCATAAATTACACAAAAGCCCAATTTCAGAAATTATCAGTGTTGTACTTTAAATGATAAAATGGACCCATAGGCTCATGCACGGAAACACATGATGCCAAGTTAACAGCAGTGTTTGAGAAGGTTATGGAATCTTTAAGGAAGGGGCAGTCTTTCAGTACTCCAATGAGGGTAGGTTTTGAGGTTTATAGCCTCACTTCTGAGTTCCTCTCAGTACTTCCAATGTAAGGATAAAATATGATCACTCTACTTCCTCACTGCCATGCTATGCCTTTCCCACCATGTTGGACTGCATTCCCTTAGAAACTGTGAGTGATAGTCAACTCTTTTTTTCTTTCTTTCTAACTTTCTTTTTCACAGCAATAGTAACAAATACAATCAGTGAAAGTTTTCCCCCTATACTGTACATCATACAGGAAAATAACTGAGAGCAACAAAAGCATCTGAAGGGAAAAAAGGGATAAATAAACAATGGCTCTACATTCCTATTTTAAAAAATTACAACAAATTATTTCTGTAATTAAAAAGTGTGACATAAGAACAGATCCAAAGTACAAACTGAACTTTTACTGTAGGATAGACTGTGGGACGGGGAGACTGCTACGTGACAGGCAAGCATGAATCCAGATCCTCAGCACATATATAAAAGCCAAGGCACAGTGGCATATCACTATAATACCAGTGTTGGGAAGGTGCAGAGAAGCAGATCCCTATAGGTCACTGGCCAGCCAGACTAGCTGACTGACTACAGTGAGAAATCCTGTCACAAACACTAAAGTAGAATGTCTTTTTCACTATCCCATATTGACCTAAAACCACTTCAACTTCCATCCTTTGCTTCCTGTACGATATAGACAATGATGACTCTTCTGCTCACCCCTTGTACAAGATCAAGCCAGCACATACAAGAATACTCTGTAAGTCACCAACGTGCCTGATAAAAGAGGGAGGGCTTACCATCGGCCTAGTCTTATTTCATTATTCCACATGGAAAGGGGTGCTACAATTTGAATCTTATGTTTACATATTAATTTTTGAAACCAATGAAGTAAAAACAAGCTCTACTACTCTTCTTGGTTGTCTAAGCTAACGATTTTATTCTAAAAAAGCACTTGAAGAAAGAAAACAAAATGAATCTACTTTAAAAAAAGGATTCATTGAATATACCAAACACATCCAAGAAAAGAATGAATCACTGAGTACAAAGATATGTAAATTCAGAAGTTAATGTGCAAGGTGGTGGAGGGGATTAAAAAAAAAAACCCAGAATATAAACCATAAGACCATAAAACAATCACAAAATATTAACATTCTTTCAAGGATTAAAAAGAGAAAAAGAGAGAAGGAAACAGAAAAAAATGTGAGTGAGAAGCGCCCACACACAGACATACACATTTACTGAAAACTACAAACTTTTTCCTATATGCCAATAATAAGCAACCATAATTTAGAACTAAAAACATGAGCTGGGGTGTGTTGACCCATGTCTTTAATCCTAGCACCAGGAGGCAAAGGCGGGCAGATCTTTGAGGCTAATCTGATGTACAGAGTTACAGGTGAGTAAGGGCTACACAGTGAAACCTTGTCTCTGAAGAAAGCCAGGAAATACTATCCATATTTGTAGATAGTAGGCTCAATCAGTTATCAGTTCTTCCTTGCTTAATGTGTATATTTAACACAATCTTAATAAAATCCTCACCAAGTTATTTTCTAGGGATTAGTAAAATGACCTTAAAGTTGAAGTGGTTAACAAAAGGTCCAGAATGACAACACATAGTGGCACAAGCATTTAATCCCAGCACTTTGGAGGCAAAAAAAGGTGGCTCTCTAGGAGTTTCAGGACAGCCAGAGCTATAGGGCGAGATTCTGTCTCAAAAATGGGGAAAAAAAAAAGCAAGGAAAAAAGATATTAAAAAAAGAGAAAAAATTCTGCTTCTAGACAGTAAAGGAACAATAGCTGAAATATTAATAAATCATATTATTACCTACCTAAAATATTTATAATGTATGTAAGCTGGTATATAAATACACATATATGGTTTAAATGAAATTTTCCCATCTAGGCTGTCAAGAACCACAGAACCCCCCCTATCCAGGCCCCTAACACCAGGCAAGAGAAGCCCTCTTCTGAGATTTTTGTCAGAGCTGTCCAGGATATTCCCCAAACATTACAGGCTATTGCTATTGCGCTTAGTCATACCCTAGGGGGGAAAAGTGTTGGTGATTCACCTGCCTCTACTTCCCAGGTGCTAGAATTAAAGGCATGCCCTACTACACCGAGGTTCTTTCCTTCATTTTTAAGAAAAATTACAAATTAAAAGATTACTCACATTTCCTTAGTATTTAAAAACTAATAGTGGAAACACTATAGCTCAATTAACACACAATGGCCTGGAAAGTGGAATTTGGCTGTCTTAGAATACATGTCTGTAATTTCAAGCAGCAAAACACTATTTCTTAAAGCATATTTTTATGATTTGGGTTTTTGGTTTGTCTGTTTGGGTGTTGTTGTTGTTTTTGTTTTTTCAAGACAGGGTTTCTCTGTGTACTCTTGACTATCCTAGAACTCACTCTGTAGACCAGGCTGGCCTCAAACTCAAAACTCCACTGCCTCTGCCTCCTGAGTACTGGGATTAAAAGCATGCATTGCCACGCCCGGGCTTTTTTTTTTGTTTTTTTTAATCTGAACAATAAAAGATATCTTCAATTGGGCATCAAAAAAAAATATATGAAAACTTATGTTTTTTTTAAGTGGGATACACTGTAGAAGAATTAAAAAAGAGGTTTCAGAAAATATATAATTTAATAAGGCAAAAGAATTATGACCAAGAGCAGAATACAAGAAAGACTATTAACTCATCACTAGTAGCCTTTTCAGGAGTAGTATAAGTTTGTAGAGTATTATAAAGCAAAGCTCATTTATTCACTCAGCAATTAATCATTTTAACAAATTCTGTACTGTTTGATTGTGCTTGGTGCGGTCAGAACAAAACAGGTACAGCTCCCATTTTTGTAGAGACAATAAAAAGCTAAGTAATTACTTTTAGTTACTGGAAAGTTTTTTATCTTTGTAGTGGGGGTTACTTTAAATTGTGTGTCTATCTAGTGGAAGTTGAAAATACTGGAAAAGTAAGGTCTCACCAAATCATAAAGTAATATTCAGTAGCAAGAAATCCATCTTTCAAATTTCAGTTCCACATACTCTGCAGAATATGGTGTGAAGGTGGAGGTGGACAGGGGTTGGGAGGAGGATTGTTGTGGGATGTATGTGTGTGTGTGTGTATGTTAGAAGTACCGACAGAAGCATCACATATAATGGGTTGAAGGCATCAAAGCTTACTGGTGTATTTGTGTTCCCCAAAGACCAAGGTAACTGAAGCTTAATGCATAATCAAAATTAGTGCCAGGCAGTGGCTCCACACACCTTTAATATAAGCACTTGGGAGGCAGAGGCAGGTGGATCTCTATTAGTTTGAGGCTACACAGTGAGTTCCAGGACAGCCAGGACTATACAGAGAAACTCTGTCTCAAAATACAAGTAGGCAGGGAGGTGACCCCCAAAGATCAAAACAGGAGACTTGGGGCATGTCAGAGAAAGAACAAATATACTAATGTGTCTATAATGTGCTACGAAGGCAAAAACAAATTACAATTGCACTCTACTTCATGGTTAAAGTCCAAGTTTTACTAAATGGCAAAAGATATGTAATGGTCCCCTTTTAAGAATGGGAAGGAATAGAAGAGACAAAAGCCTCATTAATAAGGTCACAATGCTCAATAAATCACTAAGTCTCAAAGCTGAGACATTTTAACTAGTATCAGGCCAGTAAGTACCTTCCTTTCATGCATTCAGAAGCAATAAAGTAAGGCTAAAATGGCAAACCATGTCAAATGTCAAGTTACTAAGAAATACAGGTCTTACAAACAACAAAAATCATAAGAAGTAACAGTTAAAATGGTTCTGAGCGCTATTCTGCATGCCTAATCTTTTAAACATGGGAAATTATAAAAAATAATTACCTTCTGATCTATCAATTATTTAAAACTATATATTCCAGAAGAGTAAAACTGTGTGTGCAGCCAGTAAAGAGACTAAGTACAATTTTCAATTGTAAATTGTGATGATTGGCTTTTATTATCAAACTATATAGCATTGTCACACAGCAAGAGAAAACCTTCAACTAAGAAACTGCCTAAACTAAAATGACCTATAGCAATGTATGTAACTGTCTTTATTTCTGATAGATGTAGGTGGTAGTACCATCTCAAGGCAGGCGGACCTGGGCTATATGAGATAAGTAGTTAAACATGAGCCAGCAAATGAGCCAGAAAGCAACATTCCTCCATAATTTCTACTATGAGCTCCTGCTTAAGCTGCTGCCCTGAATTCCCTCAGTTATAGACCATAACCTAGAAATACAAACCAAATAAGACCCTCAATTTCTAAGTTGCTTTTAGCCAGAATATTTTATCAAAGCAATAAAAAGGAAACTAAGACATATTCCAACTAAGTCTGTTTTATATTTATTTAATACTGGCCCTATGGCAACTACTTTTTATAAAAGTCAAACTTTTCTTGGTAGTTTTTTTTTTTTTTTAACTAAAAGCAACCATATTATCAACTTGCTGAAAAAAATTTAAAGAACAATGTTGCTATACTTTAAGAAATACGGTACACGCCTGCCAAAAGGTGCCAGTAGGAGGCTGAGGTGATGGTTCAGAGAGTAAGCATAACAATTTAAGTTCAAAACCACAGAACACATATCAAAAACTGGGAATGGTCACATGTATCTGTAACCCCAGCTCTATGGAAAGGAAGATCAGTAGGGCTTGCTGGCCACCAGTATAATGCCAGGTTCAATGATAATCCCTGTTCTCAAGGGTCAAGGGAATAAAGCAGACAGTGATGGAACAGGACACCTGATATCTCCTCTGGCCTCAGCCCATGAGCACAGGCATGCATACCACACACACAAGCACACATAAACTCTCACATACATCTTTAAGTTTTTCCTGTGTATTCACAGCATTCATAATGTAAACATTTAGTATAAATATAATCTTTTCTCAATCAGTAAAAAGTACAAAGATTTTATATTTATATATACAATGAAAGCTCAAAAAATGTTATTATTCAGTACTTGGTTGTAACACTGGTAAATATATTTGACTTAGATGACTCAAGAACCTTAAGAACCACTAAAGTAAATAATGTAATACTTTACTAAATTTTAAAATAGCTTGACATTAGAGAATATCTTTATTTACACAATACACAAATGATCATCTTGTAATAAAATCTTCAAGTTTAAAAATGACATGAATTCAAAGACTTAGTTACTAAATCTGCATACATACCTTTGTCTTTCTTAAAATCCAAAGCATCTTCTTTATCAGTCACTATTTCCTTCATATTGATGATACTCTGATGGGTGAGTTGCCGAAGAATTTTGATTTCTCTAATTGCTGTAATTGGGAATCCCTCCTTTTCATTATCCAGACGTACTTTTTTTAAGGCTACCATCTCTCCTGTTAAGACAGTTAAATAAAATCAAGTTACTAGCTACCAAAAGACAATAACATTTTTCTTATAATTTCTGCTCCTGCTTCTTGAAATTATAATTCCAACATACCAAATAATACTAATATTTATTCACATTCTCATTCTCTCACTCTAAATAAAAAATATACTCCATTTCTTGCCCATACTAATCAATTACCTAGTCATGAAAGGGGAGATCAGAATGTCTCAAAAATGTTTTTCCCCATTATATTATATTGCCACATAATGTAGATGTACCAGACACCATGTAATTAAATTCACACATACATGCACATACACACACAATCACAAACACATAAAACACTATCACAGAACCACAAATATAAGGTAATTACAGGCTAAGGTTAAGTCCAAAAATGGTTTAGACTTTGGAGGTTTACGGTTTTTTATTTGGTTTTGTTTTGTGGGAATGTGCATAGACTTAGTAGGCTGGGCGTCAATCAGCATGAGAAAAAATTCACTACAATAAAAGCATACATATTCATAAAAAAGGACTGATGTTACAAATTTTCTATGAAAAAATGTATTCTTTTAAAAGCATTAAAATTCATTTTTCATGTTTTCCCATAATGTAGTATGTTTTGTTTCATCAAAGCTTCTGAAAGTTATAATTTAATCTTACTGATAATACAATGTTACAATTATCAACGGTTACTCTATGCTCTAACTGCCTTCATCAGTTTCTAACCATAATGTGGTTATAATGAAATGGCCTCAGATAGCTGTCTATTTTAATCTCAGTTTATGTTAAAAATGAACTGTGTTCTAAAAATGCTAGTTCTGTCAGGCAGTGGTGGCACACGCCTTTAATCCAAGCACTCGAGAGACAAAGATGTGCAGCAGATCTATGAGCCAACCTATGCTACACAGAGAAATTCTGTCTCGAGTGGGTGGGAGGGGGCATGGTTAGAGCTAGTTCTATGCATTATTAGTTTAATGCCTAACTTCTGTAATGTGACTTCTAACACAACTACTTTCTTTGGAGGAGGTATTTCAAAACTTTCCCCCAGAGTCTTGATTATGCTCTGAAAAAGTAATGTTCTGAAAATGTAAGCTTCTGAATCTGGTCCAAAGAGTTACTTCTATAGATGGGAGAAAGTTATCCAAAAGAAAAATTTATGTGATTCTCAATACAAAATAACTTACTCCTAAAGACAGCATGGTGGCATATAACCCTAGCCTTCAAGAAGGTAAGGCGGGAGGACCACTAAGTCCAAAGCAGCCTGGACCACATACTTAAAACCTTGCCCTAAAAAGAAAAATCAAAACAAACTGCTATTCTTTTTGCCTATGTATTAACAGTTTAATAATTATTCACCACAAAAAGAACACATTCCTAAATCCCACCATACAGCACATCCGCAATACTGAGGGGACATTTTTAAAGGTTTTGTTATGTACCCACATGTGCTGATATGACATGAGTATGTAGAAAATGCACATACAGAATAAAATTAAAACTAAAGCATGAAAAATTTTTTACTTCTTTGGAAATTCTTAAAGCTGTACATTAGATGGAAAAAAAACAAAAGTGCATTCTACCCCAAACTTAACATTCTTACCAGTATCTTTGTCCCTGGCTTTGTAAACTTGTCCATAAGTACCTTCTCCAATAATTCCGATGATATCAAATTTATCCACGCAGCGTTTTCCCCAGTCAATATCTTTTTCTTTGATTTCACCATAGCGAGGCCCACATATTCTATTAAATATAGTTCTGGAGTTTTTATCAACAATCAAGCAAACTGAGTGAAATGCTTAAAAATTCAAAAATCGATCCTGCCCAATCTTAACTCCATTATTTCACCCTATTCTTGTGTATTGGTGACCATTCATGTAGGATAAGTTACTGTTAGTTGACATTATAAGTTATCATAAAAATAAACTATAATTTCTACATACCAACTCTTCTATTGACTGGAACTTCAAAGAGGAAAAGAAGCAACAATGATTCTTTAAAAGGTTTTGGAGTGTAGCTCTTGAGTCAGTGGGTAAAACCAGTATTATTATTTAATAATCAAGATTCTCCATTAAGTTTATTTTTCACTCAATGATTCTCTCTTCCCATATATGTATATGTGTATACAGAAAAAGGAAGTGTATATGTGCATGGACACACACAGCAAAAGGTGACAAATAGTAACAAAAAAAACTGACTAAAAATTACTTACAAATTTAGACTCAAAGCAGGACAAAGCCACCATAAAAATACTGAAGATTTTTCACTCAAAAAAGTACAGAAATTATTAATTCATATAAAATCAAGACTCAGAATTCCATACTTGGGTAGAAAATAGATTTGAAAAAAAATCAAATTCTTTAAAAAGATGGTATTTTACAATATTGTAATATTTTCTAGCAGGCTCACCACAAAAATTCAAGAATTGTAGCAAAAGAATACAAGGATAGACAAAGTTTTCTCCTCATAATAGAAAACAATCTCATATTTCTTAATTAGCTATTACCTGAAAAGCATTTAAATCATATCTATCTCCAAAGTCTTAAACTTTTCCTTTGTTAAGTAGATATAAGTAGATAGTTTTTTAAAAGTACCAGTGTTTAAAATTTCAGGGCATGTTAAAAGAACCTTTTAATGATAAATTCGAAGATTTTATGATATATGTTTAAATTCTACATATTAATATCTATTTAGTTTAATATATATCAAATAATAAATATTCAGACCAGGGTTTGGTTTTTATTTTCAACTTTTAAAGAAAAGCTGTACAACACTGGGCCCAGAATTTTGTATGACAGGCCTGAGTCTGGAGCTCAGTGGAAGAGGGTATGCCCAGCATGTACAACTACTGAGTTAAACCCCAAATCCAGCTTCAAAAAAAAGAACTCTATCAAGTATTTAACATGAAGCTACATCAGCTACATTTTGAAAAATGCTATCTCTTGGAAAATTAAGAATGCATTCAGTAATATGGGGGAAATGAGTAGTTAAAAGCAAAGGAAAACACTGTCCATTACTGATTTTGAGTAGACTGAATGCTGTCTTATACTTTGTTCAATTTCAGTCTTTGTATTAGTTAGCTATCTTAGTTATATAATATTATCTTTGACACACAATACCCCCCAAATTAATAATTACAAACTCTAAGAAAATTTCATCTGGTTTTATTAGTCACTGCAAATAGGTACCACCTCATGAAATTTTGTTTCAGAAGTCTTAACCAATCTGTACATTTATGTTCAAATAAAAACAGACTTTTCATCTTAAATCTTAGTGTTTTCTAAATTTAAAATGATCCAGGATATGTTTTCTGGTCAACTTAAGTGCAGGTACAAAGCAAGAACATACTTAGGTCTTCTTTTGCTGTGTAACTGTGCTGCTGTTTTCTTCTCCTCTGGACTCTTGGAAAGATCATCTGCTCCCGGTAACTCAGGGGGCAATGGTAAATCAGCAAGCAGACATCTGAGTTTCTTTTCTACTTCTTTCTTAACTGCTTTTACAGAAATATTGCCTCTTAAACTAAAGGGGGAAAAAAGGAGGGGGTCAATTAAAGCACAAATATTTGATATGATAAAATATGGTCATATTATAAGATTTAAGCAACATGCAAAGGCTATATTTCATGTCACACTTCAAGTCCAGCTAAAATGAATACTATCCTCCAACTAAGTAAAAACTTTAATAGGAAAAAAATGACATAGAACTCAGTAAAAACCATGAAAATCTGTAAAGTTTAGACTTTAATTAACAGTAATATATTGATACTGATCAACTGTAATAAATGCAAGGTAAATAGAGATTCTATAACATCTTTTTTATCTTTGCAAACCTAAAACTATTTTTAAAAATAAAGTCTAGAAAGCTGAGAAGACAGCCCCATGGGTAATAGTGCTAGGGCATGCAAGTACATCCCAAAAATGTACATAAAGCTGGGCACAATCCCAGAGCTCCTAAAGTGGGAAGGGAGGTGGAGATAGGAGAATATGAAAGCTCCTGGGCCAGTGAGCCTGGTGTTCATATTGGAGTGGCCAAACAGCAAAGGAACTTGCCTAAAACAAGGTTAGGAACAACACCCAAGGTTGAGCTCTGACCCCACACCAGCACCATTGCATACAAATGCCACACACATACAAATAACAAAGTTTGACTTTAAAAAATATAGCTCTAACTTTAAAGACTATATATTAAAAACAGAAAATCAACTTGTTATGCTTTGCAAAAAACCTCATTAATTTTGTAATATTTGATTCTGATAGGGAGACAATGATGTTTTCTTTTTTAGCAAATAAAATACAAACTGCAACTGGCATACAGCTATTCTCTTGCACATTTACATAATCAAAACTCATTAATTTGCTTTTAATCCCAGCACTTGGGAATTAGAGGCAGGTAGAGCTCTGTGAATCTGAGGCCAGTCTGGTTCCAGGACAGAAAGAGCTACATAGCGAGACCTTGCTTTTTAAGATGTTAGGTCTCAGCTGTTGCTGCTGCCATCGTGAACTCTAACCCTCCGTAACAGAATTACAAGTGAATTATTAGCTTGGTTAGTACTATACTCTTTTTTTAAAAAATACCCAGAGTTGTAATTTTCAAATTGTATCTGACTCATAATTGGTAATTTAAAATTTCCCAAATACTAAAAATCTGTTCCTAATCAACAGAGAACCTTTTAATAATAAAATCAGAGAATATGCTTTAAATATTCAGATAAGGGTTTTTGTTTTTAATTTTTTTTTAACCTATACAACACTGGGCCCAGGTTTTTGTATGGCAGGGCCAAGGCTGGATCCCAGTGGAAGAAGGTGTGCCCAGCATGTACAACTCTTGAGTTAAACACCAAATCCAGCAAACTAGAAAGAAAAATAAGCCTTCACTTTCATACCACTGATCTTACCCCTCAATAGAAATTAAAATTAGAGTGAGCACCAACATACTAGGTTAAAACACAAGCACTAAAGTATCTTCAACAAATTCAAACGTATTAGAAAAATAGAAAATATCTATAGCAAGAAAATAAAAAATAAGTATCAGGTATTGTGGCACATGCCTTTAATCCCAGCACTCAGGAGGAAGAGGCAGGTGGCCTGCTATGATTTTAAGGCCACCCTGACTGACATAGCAACCTCCAGGTCAGCTAGGTGTTTCTAAAAGATGAAAAACAACCCAAAATAAATGTTAAAAAAAAAAATGAGACCCTGAACTACAAAAGACAACTCTAAAATAAATAAACTCTAAAGGGAACAACGTCAAGGAAGAACTAAGAACCATGAGCAAAACAAAATACCACTAAGTAAGTGTCTCATTAGCAACCTGATAAACACAAAATTTAATGTACCGTAAAAATGACCGTAAAAATTCAAAGACTGATCAAATCTATCAGTATCATGATGATTCCCTGCCTTCCCAAAAAGGGAAGAGACAGGTATGGTGGTTCAGGCCTTTAATCGTACCAATCTGGAGATTCAGGAGGCACAGGCAGACAGATGTCAATCTTGTCTACAAATAAGTTCCAAGACAGCCAAGGATACCGTGAAGACACAGAAAGACTGTGTTTCAGAAAAATAAAACAAAACAAAAGATGATTCCATACACTTGAGGACATAAACTGGCACAGTCTTGTTAAGACATAAATTGCTAGTCTCATCTCTAAAGTTCTAAATGGATAGAATTTGTCACACTGTATCCTACCTAAGTGTCTATACATTAATAGTAGAAAGCATGACATATCTATTGTTATCTTACATAAGTATATTTGGCCTATAAAAATTAACATGAAAAGATCTTCAACACAGTAAGTGGAAAAGAATATCATGATCCTAATTCTTTTATTAAAAGCAAACAATTGTGTTTTTATTTAAAACACACACACAAAATGGCAGTAGTCTATCTTTCTGAAGTAGTCTATCTTATTGCAGTTCTGGGAGAAAGATTCAAAATGAGTCTGACATAAACTATTTGGCTAAGACTCAAGGAGGTACCAGTCCAGTGAAAAGGTGAAAGGATTTAGGTTAAAGGAGCATCTACCAACCAAACTTCAGATTGGATGACTGATCATAATGTAGAAAAAAAGTTCCATAAAACAGAGACTAAGAGCAGTAGAACTGTCTTTTTTGTGTTATTTGCAAACAGCTATTAAGAGAATGATCAAATTCAAAAATCATCATTTGCAGTTCCTATTATAGTAACTGATTAAGACAAATCTTATTAGTGGGTGCTAAACTATTAGGTGACCAGTTGCAGGGAAACTGATAGATTTGTTATCCTACAGCTTCTAAATGCAAAGGGGACACAAGTACCTTCTACATAGAAGTTTTACAGCTGGTCATCACTTAACCACACCACAATTCAATATTTTGTTCCTCATATAGTAAGAAGTACCTAAAACCATCTACATATTCTGGATAAAACGAATATTTGTTCTCCACCTAACCAAGACCCAATTAATTTCTAGTTTATAGAAAATGAAAAGGTTAGAAAAGAGCAAGTGAAGTGTCATCAAAAAGAAACCATCAAAAGGTAAGGCATCTAGTAGATTCTTCAACTCATGGAGTTACACTTGTAATTGTCTTAGTTTACATTAATAGTACTTGTGATTAAACTGAAAACTATAGCAACCACTTATTTTCAAAAAGATATGTGTGTATATACTTTCTCTATACAGGGAAATTAAAAGCACAGAAATAAGTATTAAACAAATATTACCATTTGTTGACTCTAGAAAATTGGTTCTCAACCTATGGGTCACAACCCTTTAGGAAAAGTTGAACAACCCTTTTAATGTGTGTCTCCTAAGACCATCTTGTGTATCAAGTATTTACTTTAGGACTCATAACAGTAGCAAAATTATAGTTATGAAGAAGCAACAAAAATAATGTTATGGTTGGGGTCACTACAACATAAGGAACTGTATTAAAAAGTCACAGCATTACAAGGTGGAAAACCAATGCTCTAGAAGGTTGTATAGATGCTAATTTTATTATTTAACTTTTTTTAAATGCCTGAATACATAATAGTAACAATTAATGGATTACAGATTTACAGAATCATAGTCACCATACACACACACACACATACTTTTCATAATTTCTTTAAGGATGTAACTGTGACAGCTAAATCGGAGTGGGTAAAAGCATACTTAAAGAAAGCAAAGGTGGAAAGTATTCCTTAAGACATGCCTACTAAACCAGGCACAGTGGTGCACACCTGTAGTCCCAGCATTCTGGGAAGCAGAGGCCAGCCTGTTCTAGAAAATTAGCCAAGGCTATACAGAGAAACCCTGTCTCAAAAAAGACAAAAAAACAAAACAAAACAAAAAGACATGGCTACTGAGATTACTGTTTTTTAAAATGATCTTTAAATTTCTAGTGAATAACAAGTAAATAAAGATGCCTTTCATGTTCCAGTTTCCAAGAGCAAATCAGAAAAGATGGTCTCTCTACATCACCAAGGTAGTTGACAATTTCAACTAATACCTGTTTAACACAAAAACAAAACAAAACAAACAGCAATAACAAAACCAACCCACACCCAGTTGCTCAAATGTGAAATTAATATGCTCATTAAAATTGGTGAAAGGAGCTGTGAGGGTGTGGAGTGGCTCCTCCTTTCTGAAAGGAGGAGGGGGAAAGCCAGAGGCAGGCAGATCTCTGTGAGTTAAGAAGTTAGCCTGTTCTAAACAAAGTTCCAGGCCAGCCAAGGGCCACACAGTGTGAGGCCATCTCAACCTCCCCACTTATTCATTCTCCAAAAAACAACAAAATTAAAAAAAAAAAAAAACTTTTATGTTAACTTTGGGAAAAGATAAGCTAGAAGGTTAAAAACAGTTCTGTACTTACAAAAACCTAAAAACAAGTCCTTTTCAAACAAAGCATGAGGTCTATTATACTTTTAACTCTGAATAATAATATTTAGCCATTTTACTTGTTTTTATTTAATAAAATCATTAACCTAAAGGAGTCAGTATTTACTGCAGTCATGACTTATGCTAATGCTAATAAGCATAGTATCTGAGATGCATAGTACTTTAGTTTACAAATTCCATCAGGTCATTTGATTCAAATAACTAATCTAGGATTTTCTTCAGGATAAATATTCTTATCTTTAGAGATAACTACATGGAATAAAGTACAGAAAAATTGAAAACATAATACTATCAACAGCTATGACCTTCTATATGTAGTCCACTAACAAAATTTATTGTACTTCTAACAAAACTAGTAAGGCTACAAAAATATCTTTTGCCCTATTCAAGTAATTCTAACCATTTTTCTTTTCCACAGTACATTTTTATTTAATCACTTAAAACTTCACTGAAGTCTATCTTGTTTGCCCTTTTGAATGATGATTAAGCATCTTCTCTCGGGTCCTCCTTGTTGTTTAGCTTCTTTAGGACTATAGATTTTAGTAGGTTTATCCTATATTATAAGGCTAATATCCACTTATAAGTGAATATATACCATATGTGTCTTTCTGCTTCTGGGTTCCCTCACTCAGGACAACGTTTTCTAGTTCCCACCATTTGCCTGCAAATTTCAGGATAGGACAGGAGCCTTCCACAGAGGTCCTCTGAAAGACTCTACCCACCAGGGTATCAAAGGAAACACTGAAACTCATAACCAAACCAAAGATAGAAAGACCTGGAGGGAACGGGAACTCCTCAAGGAGACCAACAGAGCCACAAAAACTGGGCCCAGTGGGGCCTGCAGAGACTAATACTCCAACAAAGGATGTTGCAAGGAGAGGATCTAGAATCCCTGTTCAGAGGAAGTCCATAGACTGCTCAATTTCCAACCAGGTTCTCTAGTAAGGGGTGGAGAGGCTATCTCTGACATGAACTCAGTGGCTAGCTCTTTGATCCCCTCCCCCTGAGTGGTGCAGCCTTGCCAAGCCACAGAGGAAGATGATATAGCCAGCCTTGATGAGACCTGAAAGGCTAGGGTCAGATGGAAGGGGAGGAGGTCCTCCCCTATCAGTGAACTAGGGGATGGGCATAGAGACAGAAGAGGGAGGCTGGGTGGGAAAGGGAGGAAACAATGGAAGGGGCTGCAGCAGGGATATAAAGTGAATAAATTGTGATAGATAGATAGATAGATAGATAGATAGATAGATAGATAGATAGATAGATAGATAGATAGATGAGTAGAATATTTTTTTATTTTTTTTAAATTTATTTATTTTTATATCAATCACAGGTTAGGTACTTTCAATCCCCGGCGTAGCCCCCTCCTTCATTACCTCCCACCCTCCCACTCCCTCCCTCATCTCCCTCCTCCCCGCCCCCTCCAAGTCCACCAACAGGGGAGGACCTCCTCCCCTTCCATCCAACCCCAGCTTAT
>CM053760.1:42411335-42438304 GCA_028658305.1 Pachyuromys duprasi
ACAATGGAATACTACTCAACAATTATAAACGAAGAAATAATGAAATTCACAGGCAAATGGTGGGACCTGGAAACGATCATCCTGAGTGAGGTATCCCAAAAGCAGAAAGAAACACTTTGTATATACTCACTTATATAGACCTATAGGATAGGATGGACATGCTAAAATCTATACACCTAGAAAAGATAAGCAAGGAGGAGGACCCAGGGTAGGATGATCAATCCTCGCTTAGATGGACAAACAGGATGGATGCTGAATGTAGGAGAAAACAAGCAACAGGACAGGAGCCTACCACAGAGGGCCTCTGAAAGACTCTAACTAACAATGAATCAAAGCCGATATTAAGACTCACAACCAACCCATTGCCAGAGTGCAGGAAAACATATGAAAAAAGGGGGAGTTAGTAAGACTTGCCGAGGACAAGAGCTCCACAAAGACCAAATAGATCAGGGGACAGGGGTCTTCTATGAGACTGTTTCTCCAGCCATGGACCATGTATGGATATAAACTAGAACCCTGCTCGGATGTGGCCCGTGGTAGCTCAGTACCCAACTGGGTACCCTAGTAAGGGGAACAGGGACTATTTCGGTCATGAACTCAATGGCAGGCTTATTGACCACGACGACGACCACCACCACCACCACCACCACCCCGAGGGAGGAGCAGTCTAACTAGATCCCAGAAGAGGATATTGCAGCCAGCCCTGAAGAGACATGATAAGCTAGGGTCAGATGGAAGGGGGGAAGGTCCTCCCCTATCAGTGGACTTGGAGGGAGGCAGGGAGAAGATGAGGGAGGGATGGGGAGAGTGGGAGGGAATGAGGGAAGGGGCTACGGCTAGGATACAAAGTATATAACCTGCGATTAATATAAAAATAAATAAATTACTTTAAAAAAAAAACACAGCCAAATAGGGAGGCAGGTGTCCCAGCTCTATTCTGCTTGTCCAAAGCCTAACAATCACCCAACCCACCACACCACACCAACACTTGGGAGTCCAACTCAGAACTCCAGACAGATATAATCCATATGCATTCTGCTCACCCTCCTGGCAGTCAATCTACACACAATCCCACTGGAAACCACATGGAACAACATGGACCATAATTTCCAGGTAATGTACTCCCAAACCAGTCAAACCCATTTACCAAGATGCCCTGGAACCATAGTGTCCTATGCTCCTAATCCCACATACATATTTCCCAGATGGCCTCCTCTGCCTGGAGACAATATGACATACTATGTCCTGCTCCCTGCCCCGACAAAGTACTGCTCATTCCCACTATGACCCCAGTCCTTGCTACCCAAGGACTATCTACAGAATCCAGGGCATCATCCACAACTTCTGAGGATCAACAGCAAGAATCTAAGACTTAAAGAAGGTTTACTCTTAGACTCAGAAGTTGGCACCTATCACACTATCCACATATCAACAGAATGGTTCTAAGAATGAGAAACAAGCACCATTCAGATGGTCCAAACCTGACAAGTTGGGGTAACAGCAAACAAAGATCCAAATACCCACTGAACAAATAAATGTGAGACCAGACACTCATATCAAAAAACACTACTCCTGAATTTAGCATCTTCAGCATAACATTCCCCGAGAAAACCTAATTTAATGTATGACTTCAAAATAGCAATTATAAATATGTGCAAAAATCTCAGAAAATATGTTCAAATGCCTGACTGAATAAGAACTGCAAAGACACAGTTAAATGAAACAACAAAAACAGTTCAAGATTTGAAAATAAAATTTTAATCTAATATTTCTTTCTTGTCATATTTCAGTTGGAAGTATTTTTAATGTTCGGGAGGTAAAATGTTTTTGTAGAGTTGAGCTGCTGTCCTTTTCCTTTTCCATAGGGTACCAGGCGCTATGACCAGACATCTTTTCTATGAGTACAATACTTTCTACAACTAATTTCCAAAACTAATGAAGATGGACTCTCTAAAGAAAAGCTCAACTGAAAAAAAAAAAAAGTCAAATGAAAAAAGTTCAAGAAGTAAAATAAAGAGCAGAGAGAAAGTCTAACCAGAATCTTAGATCAACTGGAAGAGAGAATAGCAGGTCTTCAAGACAAACTAGAAGAAGAGGGTAACTCCATGAAAGAAAAATCTTTAAAAAAACAAACAAAAAACTCAGGAATAGAACTAGCAGTCAATCTGGGACACTACAAAATAACTAAATCTACATAATTATATGTAAAGGAAAAAAGAAAACCCAGTTCAGAGGCAGAAAAAAATTTTTCAACAAAATCATATAACAAAATGTAAAAGGAACTTTTACTAGTTTGTTTCAAACCTGTCTGTTAGCAAGGCCTTTCTGGAAGCTTCTAGCCTCCGTACAATCTAACCTAGGCCTAGAATGTTGTCAGCCTCTGAGACTTACTGCTGAATAAGCTCACCCTTTCTTGTTCTTTCTGAGTTCTGGTCTGGTTGGTTCAATTCAGCTGCCTGGCTCAAACTTCTCTCCCAGCCTGTTCTCTCATTCAACCTCTCTCTGTAAAACTCTCCCAGTAAAACGACTTCTCCCTTCTTTCCCTCCTCCCTATCTCTCTCCCCTCCCTTCTCTTTCTGCATTACCCTTTAAGGAGCTTCCCTTTCCTCTCCACACCTATCTGGGCATCTCCTGTTCTATCAAATCTTCCCTGATTCATCACTTTTTCTGCCACTCAATTAGACAACATTTTTTTAACATAGATGGGTGCTTCCTTACTACCTTCATTGTTTGGGATGAAAGGTACCATCATCACACCTGAACCTAAGCTTTTCTTTACCTGATACTTGCTCTATACCAGGCTGGCCCTGAACTCAGATCTGCTTGCCTCTGTCTCTTGGATTAAAGGCATGTTTGTATTCCAGCCAGAGCACACAGACCTAGAGGGTCTTTGGATGTTATCTCATGGCAGAGCAGCCACGGTCTGAATTCCTCTGTAAGAAAAAAAAATTTCCCTAAAAAGGAAAAGAAATGCCATCAAGGTACAGGAGGAATACAGAACACCAAATAGACTCGAAAAGGAATTCTCCATGTCACATAATAAACACATTAAATGTACAAAACAAAAAAATGTATATTGAAAACTGCAAGAAAAAAAAAAAAACAAGCTGCATATAAAGGCAGCTACATCAGAATAACTTTAAAAATTAGAGACTGAAAACCAGAAGGGCCTGAAGTGATATCTACAATCTTTAAAAGACCATACATGCCAAAATTAAATACTACTCCCAGTCCCAGGAAAATTACCTTTCATAATTAAAGGAGAAAGAAAAACCTCCCATAATAAAAACGAATTTAAGGAATTTATGTTAACCAAGTCAGTTGCACAGTGGATATGTCAGTCTAAAGAAAAGGTAAACTATTTGCAAGAGAACACAACATATACTTCTATTAACAGTAAACCAAATGACATCTAAGATAACTAACTTTCAGTATTAATGGTCTCAATCTCCCAATAAAAGGACATAGATAGACTGGATTAAAAAATAGGATCCAATTCTCAGGAGGCAGAAGTAGGCAGGTCTATGATTTCAAGACCAGCCTGGTCTACAAAGTGAGTCCCGAGTTCAAAGACAGCCAGCGCTGTTACAAAGAGAAGCCCTGTGTCAAAAAATGAACACAAAAACCAAAAAAGAGAAAGAGATAAAAGGAAGAAAGGAAAAAAGAAAACAGGAGCCATCTTTTACTGTCTCTAAAATAAATACCTCACCATCTGTGAACTTAGAGGATGGAAAAAAGTGTTCAAGGAAATGAAATGAAGAATCAAGCAGACATAGCTAATCTATTATCTGACAAAATAGACTTCAAATCAAAACTAGTTAAAAGAGATAAGAAAGGACATTTCATACTTAATGAAAATTTCACCAAAAGGCTATTATACTCCTAAACAGTATAAAATCAAAAGTCACAAATTGACCCCAACATAGTGAAAATGAGGGACTTCAATACCCCATTCTCACCAAAAAAAAGTTTTCCAGACAAAAATTCTATAGTTAAATGACAACATAAATCAAATGGAGCTTATGGGCATTTATAGAACATTCCACCCAATACTACAGACATACTTTCTCCTTAGCAGACCATAGAATCTTCTCCAAAACAGACCACATATTAGGACAAAAAAAAAAAAAAAAACACAAAAAATTTAGGAAAATTGAAAAAGATGAGGCATTCCATGGGATGACAAAGGAATAAAGCTGGGTAACAGAAAAGACAATAAACAAAGTCACAAAGCAACACACCACTGAATAAAAATTCTTTCATGGGAGAAATCAGGAAGAGAATTTATGAGCTTCTAGAATTGAATGAAAATGCAAACTAAAAACCTTATAGGACACAATGAAGATGGTCCTAAAGGAACATATTAGAGCACTAAGTGCTTACATCACAAATCTGGTGAGATCTCGTATTAATAACTTATGTTGTACTTGAAGGCCTTGTTAAAACAAAAGTTACCACCACCAAAAAAAGGGGCAGTTGATAAGAGAGAATTAACAATCAGGGGTAAAATCAATAAAATAAACACAAAGATTCAGTGAAGAGTTCTTTGGTTCTTTGAAAAGATTTACAAGATTGACAAGCTTTGGCCAAATTAACCAAAAGAAAGAGAACACAAATTAATAAAATCAGAGATGAAAAAAGAAACATTTCCACAGATGCTGAGGAAATTCAGAGAAGCATAAGGCCACAAAATATTTATATTCCACTAAACTAAGAGAGCTAAGAGTAGATGAATTTCAAGATAATCATGACCTACCAAAAGGAAATCAAGATGAAGTAAGCAACAAACACCTCACAATCAGTGAGATTGAAGCAGTAAATAGTCTCATGACTAAAAAGACAAACAAAAGATACCTCAGAACACAGTTCAGAAATCTACAAGACCTTCAATGAACTAGCACCAATACTCTCAACTTATTCCACAAAACAGAAAATAAAGGAATACTCTTGAATCCTTTTTATGAAGTCAGCATTACCCTGATACCAAAACTGGACAAAGACACAGCAAAAAATGGAAAATGATGCACCAATCTCTCTAATAAACATTAATACAAAAATTCTCATTAAAAGACTAGCAAACTGAATTCAAGAACACACAGAAAAGATAAAACATCACGATCAAGTCAGCTTCATCCCAGCGATTCCATCATGGTTAGAACAGCTTCATCCCAATGGCAAAGATGGGTCAACACATTCAAACCAATAAATATAATACATTACATAAACTGAAAGTCAGAAATCACATGATCACCTCATTAGATGAAAAAAGGGCCTTTGCAAAAATCAACATCTTTTCATCACAGAAATCCTAGAGAACATAAAGACACAGGGAACCTATTTCAACATAATAAATGCAAAATCCCAAAAGCTACATACTACACAAAGAAAAACTTAAACCATTTCCACAAAAATCAGAAAAAAGTCTTAGCTAGAATAGTAAGTGAAGGAGATAAAGTAGATACGCATAGGAAAAGAAGACATTACAGTATCCTTATTTGCAGATGACATGATTCTATATATAAAAGCCCTTAAGGACTCCAACAAAAAAAGAATATCAATAGCTGCTCCATATCAGAACAACAATCCTATTCACTGTAGACTTAAAAAAAAAAAAAAAAAAAGACTATAGCTAGGTATGGTAGTTAATCCCAGCACTCAGGAAGGAGAGGTAGGTGGATTTGAGTTGGAGGCCAGTCTGGTCTACATGGCATCAAGTTCCAGGACAGCTAGGGCTACATAAAAAAGTAAAAAGAAAAAAAGACTATCTTGAAATAAACAGAATTAAGGAAGTTTAAGACTTAAGACTTGTATATTAAAAACTTTAAGAAATTAAAAGAAAGAAATTGAGGGAAATAGGAGACCTAAAAATTCCAATTTAGTGTGTTTTCAGGAAAATAAATAAAACTGAAAAATATGGTATGAAGTACCTCATCAGCAGAGACAACAGAGTCTCTGACCTGGTCAAATATAGACATGACCATTAAATGCCCAGTCATAAGTGGAATACATACACCACTACCTCCAAAGTTCAGAGAACATCATAGACAAAGGGGCAGAGAGAACCCAAGAACTTCGTGAAGTTATATATGCAGTCCAGTAGCAAAGTGACTGACCAGCATGCATGAGGTCCTGAGTTCAATTCCCAATAGCCAGAAAAAGAAAGAAAGAGCTGGAAGAAGAACATTGGAGAGTAGTGAGGAACACAGACTTTAGGAGCATAAAATGACTGTTGCACTTCTGAACTCACAGCAGCTGTGATCACCTCCAGGAAATATTAATATTGATGGACCCTAACCCTTTCTGGAGATTTATACAAGGAAGATGGTTGCTGGGGAAGAAGTCAAAATTTCTTTAATCATGTAAACACTAATAAGGTGCATATGTTCCTGTGAACAAATCCCCAGTCGCAATTCCATACAAACACATAACCACCCTGTTAACCTCATTGGGTTGCAAATGTAAGAAAGACATAAATTGTAAGATGAGCTGGGAGGAAGCATGGGATCATAAAAGGAATTATTGGGAGTGGGTCAAGAGAAGGTGCAGAGGAGATGAATATGATCAAAGTACATTATGTATAGATAGTATAGGAAATGTCATAAGGACTTGCACACTTGTGCTTGCACCAAGCCTGAACACCTGAGTTTGATTCTCAGAATCCACATGGTAGAAGAGAACTGACTCCCCTATCTTCCTCTGATTTCCACACTCTTGCTATGCCAAATATGGGTGTACATACTAGTACACGTACACACACATACACAACTTTTTTTTAAAGATTTAACAATTGTATTCTATATGCACCAAATGTTGGTATTTATTCATAAAGTAAATGCTAATAGACAAAAAGAGACAGACTAGTACAGAGAAAATATTAGTGTCTTTATAACATTCACTCTGTCATACAGATAAAATAAAACGAGACATACTGTAGAGGAATTTAGCCCAGCAACATGGCTGCTCTGACCACATCCAAAGATCTGTGATCTTTTGTGATCTACCTGGAAGGCAGACACACCCTTATACAGAAACACCCTTAATCTCAAACAATGAAGGTAAAGTTTGTATGAGGCCAAGCAGAGCAATTCAGTGAGAAGCTGAGAGAAGCCAGTTTGAGTAAGTCAGCTTGCAGAGAAGTTTGAACCAGAACAGCTGTGTTGAACCAGCCAGTCAGAGTTCAGAAAGAACTAGAAAGAATGAGCTTATTCAGGTGTAAGTCTCAGAAACTGAAAACATTAGAGGCCTAGATTAGACTGTATGGAGGCTGTAAGCTTCCAGGACTAGGCCTAGGTTAGCAGATGGGGGCAGTAAGCCTCTAAAACAATTACATCTGGAAAATAAAAGTTACTTTTACATCTACTTAGTTTGAGGGGCTTTTTGAAACAGTATGGAAAAGAAGAGTTTCCTTTTGGGACATCTGCTGAGGAGGAAGGTAAGCTGAGTGCTTTCTCTAGCTCTCTGAGCTAGCAGGCTTTCACCCCAGCATCTGGCTCCCAAGCATTTATTGGTAAAATTGAACAATTAACATTTTGTTAAAAACAACAACATTCCCTTGTGGATCCCTTGCAAGGATTACAAGTGTGGTACACTGCGCCCAGTAATGATACAATCCTAAATAGTAATGAGTCACTGAAAAGATCAGGAGGGAAATTTTAAAACAAAAGCACAATTTAACAGAACCATTGTTTATTTAAAAAAAAATCCCAGTTCTAAGAATAAAATTTATAGATGAGTGCTCACATTTAAATAAATGGATGGATGGATGGATGGATGGATGGATGGATGGATGGATGGATGGATGGATAGATAGATAGATAGATAGATAGATAGATAGATAGATAGATAGATAGATAGATAGATAAAATAAGCAAGCTGGGCAAAGTGGTGCATGCCTATAATCCCAGTGCTAAGTGGCAGAGGCAGGTAGACCTCTGTGAGTTTGAGGCCAGTGTAATCTACAAAGTGAGCCCAGGACAGCGAAGGCTACACAGAGAGACCCTGCCTCAATAAATAAATAAATAAATAAATAAATAAATAAATAAATAAATAAATAAGTAAATGGATGGATGAATGAATGAATAAACTGAATAAGCGTCAAATCACCTAATGATGGACTTTATGATCTTTAAAAAAAAAGCCAACTCTAAAATTAGTAGATGGAAAGAATGAATACAGATCATGGTAGAAATTAATGAGATGGGAGACTAAAGCACAGTATAAAGAACTAAGGAAACAAGGGTGGGTCACCCTTGATAATATAGTGAGTTCAAGGTCACTATATGAGACCTGTCTCAAACAATAAGAATTAACATAAAAAAGAAATCAATTAAACAAAGAATTAGTTCTTTGACAAGAGTGGGGCAGGAAAGATGGTTCTGTGGTGAAGAGTACCTGCTGCTCACCCACGAGGACCTAAACTCAGATTCCCACCCACAACCCCAGCACTGTGAGAAACAGAGCCAGCACGATCCCTGGGGCTACCAGACTAGTCAAAAAATTCAAGCGCTAGGTTCAGGGAGAATTAAGAATTCTCAAAGAATTAAGGCAGAAGAATCATAAAGGATACCCAACTCTTCACCTCCACACTATACTACACGACACGACACGACACCACACACACACACACACACACACACACACACAAGCGCAGAAGATCCAAATTAATAAAATCAGAGGTTTCTTGGGCTGGTGCTTTCTCTCTCTCCTTTTTTTGACAGAGTCTGCTTGTCTCTGCTTCCTAAGCATTGAGATGAAAGTCATACCACCATGCCTGATTCCAACAAATATTTTTAAAGTATTCAACATCCTTAGCCAGTGAAACATAAACAAATTAAAATTATCTTAAGATTCATTTCACCCCACCCCCAACCCATCAAAATGGCTACCATCAACAAAGAACAGCAAATGCAGAGGAAAATCTAGCAAAAGAATCCTTTTGTACTAGTGGTGGGAATAAAAACTGGTGCAGCCACTATGGAATAGCTTTTTCTTAAACAGAAATACCTGAAATATGCAAATAGTCTAGATGTTCATAAACAGATAAAGGATAAAGAAAAGGGGGTACATAAAAAAAACACACAAAAGGACTGTGTCAACATGTAAAGTGGATAAACCTGGAAATCACCACATTAAGTAAAATAAACCAGACTCAAAAACAAATAATCATGTTTTCTATCACCTGCAGAATCTAGACTGAAATAATGACGTGTATAAGCAGAATGGAGAAGCTACGTGGGTGAAGAGGGCAAAAGGAAGAGAGAGGCAGAGAGAATGGGAGGTCAGAAAGAAGGAAAACTATTGCATTTTCCCTCCCATACATAGTTGCATATATATGTACAGCACAAATGAAGAAGAAGGACCATTTGCGGGCAGAGGCAAACACCAGTTAATGGGGAAAGGAAATAAAAATGAGCAAAGTATCAAGAAAACAAATTTAATTTAAATAAATAAGACTAGGTATTGGCATGGGGATGGACATATGAAGTAAACTAACATATATAAGCTGATTTCCAAAAAGAATGTCAAGGCAATTCAATGGAATAGTCTTTTCAAAAAATGGTCCTAAGACAAGGAGGCAGCCAGATGCAAAACAAAAGCAGACCTTTTATAAAACTTACCACACATAACAGCTAAATCAAAAGATTAAAAAGTTAGAACAATAAAAACTATGGAGGAAAATAAAGGACTAAGTCTTTGTAACCATGGGTTCAGCAAGATGAAGTCAAAATCAGAAGCAATAAAGGACATAACTAAATGCCGTTAAAATTTTTTAAATGCACTTAAAAAAAAAGTAACAAAACTGGGAATGATGGATCATGCTTCTAATCCCCAGCACTGAGATAAGACTACTGCCAAGTTTGAGACAAGTCTTAAGTTATAAAGTGAGACCTTTCTTTGAAGAACAGAAAAAAAAAGAAAAGAAAGAGAACAAAAAAGTACTGTTATAACAAGTGAAGTGATTAAAACTGTGAAATTATTTAAGTTATATGTCTGAGATTTCCTAGCAAATATGAAAGACTAAGGGTCCTGTAATAAGTATATAGGCAGGCATCATGGAACTGGCTTATAATTCCAAACTCAGGACACTAAGGCACAAGAATGATGAGTCTCAGGCTAGCTTGGGCTACACCAGTAAGATCTAGTCTCAAAAACAAACTGTAATCAAATTCCAAATTTTAAAATGAGAAAAAGAATGTAAGATATTTATTTTTAAAAAAGATATTTAAATACACAATAACTATGCTTAACTTCACAATTCCTCAAAAAAATGTAAATCAAAACCACACTGATACATACAAGTAATAGATGGTTATAATCAAACACACTTTGTGGGTTTGATATAGAAAAAGTGGAGGTCCCCATTCAATGCAAGTGTAAAAATGATACAGCTTCTCTGAAAAAGTGTGTGGTTCCTCAAAATATTAAAAAATTACATGACCCAACAAATCTTAGGTGTACATCTGAAAGAAGTGAAAACACACTCAAAACTTCATACGAAAAAGGATCATAGGAGCATAAATCTTTTTTTTTTCTGGTTTTTTAAGATAGGGTTTCTCTGTGTATAGCCCTGGCTGTCTTGGAACTCACTTTGTTAGACCAGGCTGGCCTCAAACTCACAGATCCTCCTACCTATGCCTTCCAAATGCTGGGATTAAAGGCATGTACCACCACCACCAGCAAAAAGCATAAATCTTAAGAGTGAAAAAACTAATAGCCCAAATGTCCATTAACAGTAAAATGTAGTGTTCTCTATATAGCAGAGTATTAGTTGAACATAAATGAAGTATTAATACATTACACAACACAGGCAAACCCTGAAAACCAGTCCTAAAGACCATGTATTATTTCGATTAAATGAAATGTCCAAATTATATAAACCTACAGACATAAGGTAGTGATGCTAAAGGCAGAAGGAGGTAGAAATATAGAGTGAATGTCAATGCTAATGATCACAGGGTTTCCTTTAGAGGTGTTTAAATGCTCACGATTTGATGGTGACAAATATAAAACTCTAAGAATGTAGTGAAGATTAATGAGCTAAACAAATTAACAGCGATTCCACAGCTAGGGAGAGTTGTGCTCCACCCACTTCAGATAAAAGCTAAAACTGGCGAAAAACTGAATTTCAGGAGCTCAAGACCAGCATAAGCAAAACAGTAAGAACTTGCCTCAAAAAACTTGTAAGGAAAGTAAAATAAATAAAAGACTAAACTGTGTGGAATGTAAATCACATCACAATAAAGACATTATTTTAAAAACTACAAAATAACAAAAATTTGTACTTAGTCTAAAAGTGTGCTTCCTTTTCTTTAAAGGTTCCTTAAACAGATTTTTTTTTTAAAAAGACACATAACTAACATTTTACACATTTGCTGTCACTAGTTCTAGTCGACTGAGCCCCAACTCAGACTAAACTAAATTTTGTCTTCACGTTTCACTGAACCATGACCTGAGATATGTTTTTAAAGCTAAAAGCGGTCAAAGCAGCAGAAAACTGTGTCTAATTTGCACATTACATTTATTAGATTCTCTGGTCATTTTAGACCCTGTTTACCTTAAGACATTTACAGAAATGGTTGCTGTTGACCATTTTCTCACCTAAATTGGGTCAGTATAACTTGCTGGGTACTTTGTCATATACTGTGCTAGATGTTAAGAGCATAAACTTAAAAAAAAAAAAACTCAATGGATATAAAATCAAGTGGCTGAAATAGACAGATGATTGATAGATAGATAGATAGATAGATAGATAGATAGATAGATAGATAGATAGATAGATAGATAGATAGATATCTAGCTGGCTAGCTAGATAGATAGATAGATAGATACTCAGACTATGGAAGCCAGGTGTGGACAAGTCAAAATACTGACAAAGAAATGGCATATATACAGAATAAAATACTATTTGGCCTTATAAAAGAAGGAAATATCCAGGGGCTGAAGAGATGGCTCAATGGTTGACAACATGTACTGCTCTTCGCTGGGCAGCCCCATAACCCCTCCTCTAACTCTAGCTCCAGGGGATCCAATATCCTTGACTTCCAGGTGCGCTATACACACACACACAGAGAAACATATATACATAATTTAAGGCAAAAATAATAACAACAGTGTACTTTGGGGAGTTGGAGAGATGGCACAGCACTCGGGAGTGCTTGTTGCTCTTGGCAGAGAACCCAAGTTTAGCTCCTGCCTGCAACTCCAGCTCCACAGGACTTGGTATCCTCTTCTCAACTTTCATGCACGCACGTGTGCACACACACACACACACACGGGAATGGGGTAGGGTAGGAGGACAGACAGACAACAGAAATCTTTGGAAAAAAATAAGGAAATGCTGTCATATATAATAATGTGGATGAACCTGAAAAAGACTGAGTGAGCTGTACACAGAAGAACAAACGCCCTATGACTTCAGTGTTGAATATAATCTAAGAGACAAGTCTGATGTTATTACTTTACCAAATGTTTCAGAGTGTCTATAGAAGCAGAGTGGGACCGTATTTAACAGAGGTCTTAGGAAAAGGAAAGACAGGAAAAGGAGAAATGCTGATCTAAGTGTATAACATTTCAGTCAAGAAAAGTAGCATTAATGATTTCACAAAATGATGACTATATAGTAGTGTTGTAGATATTTCAAAATTGCTAAGGCTGAGTTCATATAGGAGTGGTAACGCACACTTTGATGGAGTACCAGGGAATCAGAAAGGTCAGAAACTGAGAAAGCACTGGGGAGGATTGAGGACTGGGTGTTTTCAACACACAAACATGTGAGGCAATAGACTGTTAAATTATCTTGAAGCTCATATTGTTCCTCACAAATACACACAATCACTACTTATGGATTAAAAATAAAGTGTAGCCAGGCACAATGAATGCTACATAATCCCTGTAATCCCCAAAACTCAGGAGACAAAAGCAGGCAGATAACTGTGAGTTGGAACCTAGCCTAGGCTAGCTGGTCAATACTAGAACAGCTAGTGAACACAGCAATGCCCCATCTCAAAACAAACACACAAAAAAAACCACTAAGATGGCTCAGTACATGAGGGTGCTTGCCATCCGGCCTGACTACCTCAGTCCAATTCCCTGAACCCACAAGGCAAAATAAGAAAAACCAATTCATCCAAGTTGTCCTCTGAAGCATGCACTGGCACATGAACAACACACATACACTCAAAGAAAATAAATAAAAATAAATTTACAACAACAAAAAATGTTCACCAAATGTCAAATGTGAACAATCATATATCTAGATTTAGGCAAGGGCTGAAATGAGTCACATGCCTACCCCTAAGGTAATTAATTTAAGAATACTTACAAAGGCTTAGGAGATAGATGGCTCAATAGTTAAGGGCTCTAGCTGTTCTTACAGAAAAATCAAGTTAGGTTCCCAGCACCCACAGAGCAGCTCACAACTATCTGTATGTAATTCCAGTTCCAAGGTATCCAAAGCCCTTTTCTGGATCCCTAGGTAATAGGCATTCATGGATGCACACATAATACATACAAGCATGACATATACACACATAAAAATAAATCTTAAAAGAACACTTTCAATTTCACACATTTCTGTATTAACTGAAAAATTCTATGAGCTTCTATTGTCTTTGTAAATAGATAAAATGCAGTATCAAAAGAAAAAATTATCCTATAAAGAAACCCTGTCTCAAAAAACCAAAGAGAGAGAAAATAACTCCCAAAGAGGTAAGAATATTTACTTTTAGATACTCTGTTAAGTACCAAAGCAACCCAGTGAAAGCGCCCCTGTGTAGCTGAAAATAGAGCAACAAAAGAATGGGGAGGAGGGCAACCCAACTGCAACTTTCATTTCCTTTCTCTACCCTTTTCATGTAAATTCCCTATTTTACTAGCATGTTGTCCTCTAATACACATTCAGATCACCAAGTCAACCCACAATTTGCAAGTTTTTATTTCACTGTAGTAAAAGAAGTAATGTTTCTGATTCCAGCTTGGTACTTTTGCTCACAACATCCACTTCAAAGCTTATAAATTTCCATACATGAAATAAAGACAACCCAAAACAAAAATAATAATCACTACCACCAAAAAAGAAAAAGAAAGTGATATCCACAAGGGGCTGAGAAGAGACATATCAAAATAGGGAAAGTGGTTGGGATTACCTTATTTAAGAGTATTAAGCAACATTCACTTTCAACTGATTTTTCAGAAATAACTGTATTTTAGGGTTTCAAATAAAATATAAGTCTGCTCGTAAACTTCCTCCCATAAACAAATGATTTTCCTGGTAAGTACAAGATATTTACCATATAACAGTAGGCCTGAGTTTTTGTTTACATGAAAGTGACTGAGCACTATTCATTTTCCAGTAAATTAAGATTTCGTTTTCGTTTTAAGATGAGGATCGCACTATGCAGCTCTGGCTGGCCACAAATTAAGATATCCACTTGCCTCTGCCTCTCAAATGCTGGAATTAAAGGTATGTGCCAACACACCTGACTGGGAGATGTTCTTGTATTAAAAAAAAAAAATGCTCAGTTTATTGTATGTGTGTTTAAGTGTGGGCTAACTTAGACCATCGTATGTGAAGGTCAAAGGACGATTTTCCAGAACCTGTTCTCTTCTGACCAAAAAATTCAAGCCCCGTACAGTAAATATTTTTTCCCACTAAAGTCTCTCCCTATAAACCACAATTACTTACACAAACCTAGGGAATATGTGAACCAAAATGGCCAGCAACTTTCAAGGTGGCACCTGTACAAACTGATTTGCTTTAGTCTGTGAAAAAGAAAAGGGGTCAGGGGAAGTTAAGGAATTAAACCACTACCACCAAATACATCTTGGAAATTTGTCCTTTAGTTTACAGTCTAGTAGGGGCTAACAAACGTAGTCAGCCAATTAATAAGGTAAAATGCCAGAACTTTTAACACCACTACAGCAAAAATAAAACAAATTGCCATAAGGAGCACAGAGGGGGGGAAAAAACATCTAGAGGAGGAAGCAATCAAGATGTTAAGATCTGAGATAGATGTTCTGAATGCAAATAAACAGCAAATATGGAAGAAAAAAAATGTTTTCAGTCTCTTCTATCTTTTCAAGCTCAGAGAAGAGTTATCAGGGAAACACTGAAAAATAAAAGTGCTTGAAAATTAAGAGTCCTAGATGGGCAGATGGCACACACTTGTAATCCCGGTACTCAGGGAAGGAGAGGCAGTCGGATCTCTTTGAGTTCGGGGCCAATATGGTCTACAAAATGAGTCCAGGACAGCCAGGGCTACACAGAGAAACCCTGTCTCGAAAAACAAAACAAAACAAAACAAAACAAAAAAACAACAAAAAGAAAGAGCCCTGATAAAATAGGGTCAGATCTTTAAAAGCACTAAGTCAGAATGTATCACAATGTTTATACCCAATCTTAAAAAGAGAGACACTATTTAACTATGTAGCAAGAAAACTTCCCTAACAAACCATGGACCAAAAAGGATGGGAGGAGACAGTCAGCGTTAACTTAATCCTAGCGCTCAAGATGCTGTGGCAGAGCTGCACTGAGTACAAGGCCAGACACTGCTACTGAGTGAGGCCTCATTTCAAGACACTGAAAAGGGAGAGGGGAGATGATAACAAAACGTGTACTAACGACAGCCTAAATCAGAGTGCAACAGTGTAAACATGCCTGGCCTTTAAGCGCAGCACTTGGAGGCAGTGGCAGGAAGATCTCAGTGAGTTTGAAGCCAGCCTGGTCTACAAATCATGTTCCAGAATAGCCAAGGCTGTTACACAGAAAAACCCTGTCTGGAGGGTTGGAAGGGGTGGGGGTAAGAGTGGGGGATGGTAACAAAATTTTAAAATATAAATATTACTGTTAGAAGGAAAGAAAGTTAATGAGGATGAAACAGGTGAAAATGTAAAGACTCACCTGAGAAAAAAGCAAGATACAGGCCCATCTTTTTAGAATGAAAAGAAGGACCACAACTTTTGGAAACTAAAAAGTTCACCCAAAGTTCCATTCTCTTCTGTTTCTGCACTTACTCAGTATCTTACATTTCTGGTATTTTGTCTATGAATTACATACCAAACCAGAAGCATTTTATAACAGGTTTTTAAAGAAGCCTCAAATATTCTAATTTCACATTATTTTGAACAGCAGTTGTGAGAATAAATAATCTTAACCAGGTGCCCCATAAAATAGGTTAGTTAGTAAACACCAGTGACTTCACTTATCCCTATTGAGGTCCAGTCATTAGATTCTGCTTAGCCTTGATGGAGCCTCTACCATTGGAAGACAGAACCAGCTATACATACACAGTTCATCCTATTCATGGAAATTAACTTAACTTCAGTAACTTCAGGTCAACACCTCCTGCAGCAGATAAGTCATCAATAACTACTAATTACTATCTCCAAGAAATATTTTTGGCCTATCTTGTAAATACAAAATAGAAAAACCACTCAACAATTTAAGCTTCCTCATTGTTCTTTAAAACTATAATTGAGACTGGACAGAGCCAGTGGTGGAGTGCTTGTCTAACAAGCTAGAGGACCTGAGTTAACCCCAAGTACCACAAAAAAAGGTTAATAAAAATCACAATCAAGCTGATGAACTGATGAATTTTGTTTCCTGTATTTCCAGTCTCATTGTGGACTATGCTAATCATGAGTAACTCCTGTCTCAACATCCTGAGCGCTGGTTACGAGGCCAAACCATACTCTGCTTAGAAATTTCCTCTAAAAAACAACAACAACAACAACAAAACCTTTAGGGCTCAGTGGTTAAAAGCATGTTTCAAAACCAGCGCAGTGGTGCAAGCCTGGTAATCCCAGCACTTGGGGAGGCAGAGGCAGGTGGATCTCTGAGGAGGCCAGTATGGTCTACAAAGCAAGGCCAGGACAGCCAAATATACACAGACAAACCCTGTCTTGAAAAAACAAAACAAATAAAAGCACTTTTTGCTCTTTGCAGAGGGCCCAGGTTCAATTCCCAGGACTCAAGAGCAGTTCATAACTGTCTGTAACTCTGGGCAGGGCATCTGACACCATCTTCTAACCATGTGACCTCAGCAGGCACCAGGCCATCATGTAGTGCACAGACATATATGCAGCAAAACACCCATAAAATAAAATAATAGTTTTAAGTTTTAAAAAAATGTTTAAAATATGGGGGGAAATGCTCAGGGAAAAGAAATAGACACTTAAGTACCCTTAAAAGGGTACTTTCACAAAACAGGTCAGTATACCACAAGTATCTAATGAGGTTGAACACATCTAAATATTGAAAACTTTCAAATCAGGTTAGGGTTTGAATCCAAAGTGTCCTTGATGAAAATCACTTAAGTTTTTGAAACATTGGTTTCCTAGTTCATCAGTGGGAACTATCACAAGGATTATTCTGGTGTATGTTAGACATTTATCAATGCCTACCACAGAGTTCAAACACTAGACTCAGCATCTATTTCCGTGTATTAACACAGCTTATCAAGAAGATGATAAGAATTCACACACCTCAACAATCAAATAGTAAAGAAAAATACAGCGGGCTGGGCAGTGATGGCACACACCTTTAATCCCAGCACGCAGGGAGGCAGAGGTAAGCGGATATTGGAGTTTGAGACCAGCCTGAACTACAGAGCACAAGACAGAATCTGTCTGGGGGAAAAAGAAAAAAAAAAAGGAAAAATACAATAAACATCTTATGAAGAGAAATTAAGCTAAGAAGACTGATGAAATGAAATGTGTGAGCTGAGGAATGAAGACACAAATAAATGCAAGCAAAGAACAGGTTGTAAGGCAGAAGCCCTAGAACATAAAGAATTTATTCTATAACTAATAATCATGCTCTTACCATGACTTCAATACTATTTTGAGTATGGACAGATTTCCTTTAAAAATCTATATTGGTACTCATTAGTCAGTGGACTTGGAAAATGTCATATTGAAGATTTTTATAGCATGGCACATGGTCTATATTAATTATTTATTCAAATGAAACAGGTAATCCAGAATCACAGTGGCAGTTTCTATGTTCAGTCAACTCTATTGTCCCTTCACTTACCTATTCAAGATTATTAAGAATATATACCCACCCAATTACAGTGCTGGTATCAATTCAACAGTGGGCAAGATAAGCCAGAGAGGCCTCTGTGGAGTTTACAATCTCCTCTACTCATTAAAGAGCCAGTCATCTGGCTCCATTAATATACCTAGAAGTAAATAAAACTTTCTGCACTTTGCTGGACAAGTGAATTCATGTTCTTCAACAGTTATGGACATTTGCTTTTTTTCTAAATCTTGTTTTTCAAATTACTATTTTAGCCATCAATTCTGGTTTCCAAATTTTAAGCAGGCATTTGACAAGCAACACAATACATAAACAAACAAACAAAAAAGCCAAACAAAAAAACCTGAAGACCGTAGTCATAATAAACATGTTTTTGAAAAAGACAAGCTTTGGCCCATAGAAGAAGACTTGAAAACATAACAACTATCTTCCAGGTTTAAAGAACGTGTACAAACATTTATTCTGTATGTAAAATAAAACATGGATGTGGATTTCTGTTTTCATATACAGACGTTTAATAATTCAAACTATTCACAATGCAACCACTTTAGATTTCTTTAGAGCTGTATACTTTATAAAGGCACTTTTTCATTTATCCCTTGAAATAACAAAAGACAAGTATTAGGTATTATGTTTTAGCAAACTAAGTCTTCAATGGTTTTGCTTAAACAAATCATGAAATTAAGTCTTCAATAGTTTTGCTCAACAAATCATGAAAAAAAGAAACTGGGCAGTCCAACACAGACTGCCCAAAAATAATGTGTTCCCACCTAGTGACATATTCAGGCATGAACCACATGTCTAGCTGTCAGAAATGTTGGCCAATTATTACTGAAAAGCTTCTTCCAAAATCAGCCCTTTGGAAATAAAGCTGGTCGATACACACACCACAAAAAGACTCCCTAGAGAGTGGACTCTCTATATGCTAGCTCTATGAGGACAGTAACTTTGTCTTCACTGCAACATGGCAGTGCCTAAACTATATGTTCTTAGCTATCTGTTAGGCATACTCAAGCCTTATCATACAAATTCTATTATATATTATCCACTTAGCAACAATGTGGAACAAGAAGCCTTACTAAAATATCTAGAAACACAAACCCACTGCTAAAATTGCCATTACACACTTAAATTGCTATATAAAATTATGAAACTTAACATAGTCCACTTGCAAAACAAATTGAATTGCAAAAAACAAAAACTATTTGGCAAAGATAAAATATCACAAGTAAAAAGTAACATCATATAAAAAGCATTACAAGTTCAACTTGCTCCAAAAGTTGTCAACTGCAAATCTCTTAAAACTGGCATTTTATGTGTACTCGAACACTGTATGAAGAAATGTATACATATCGTTTGGTTTAAAGGCTTTCTACTCACAACTTTACAGTTAGTAAAAAGAGATTTGCAAAGTTCACAGATGCAAACACTGCACTAAGTGGCCAGCATAACCAGTTCTTACAGCTATTCATCCACTTGGCATTACCAAAACCTTAAGACAAACAGAAAAATAACCCCAATCCTAAGGCTAGCTTACAATATCCTAAATCATAAAGCCTATAAAGCCCAGATACGTTAATATAAGAACCTACAAGGCCTACAAACTACCAATAGATACATATCAATACACTCACATTTTGAGACTTAATGATGGCATAACAAGGCTTAACAGCTATTAAAACTTTACTCCAATTTCACTAGATTAAACTATCTCTGCAAAAAATTCTAAACACATTCATTAGGATTATCATTATTATTTAAAAGGCCTAACTAACTTTACAATGAGCAGTTTCAAGTTTATAGTGGCCTGACAAAGTACTAATTCACTCAGTTAAACTATACCACTCTGTCCATTTATAATATTGGCAACTGGATATTGATTGTTACTGTTAATTTTTTTCCTCCTTTTTAAAACCGTGACTCTGAAAGATCAGGTACCCAACACAATAGTATCTCAAATAAAATTTCTTTCCTCATCTTCAAACTCTATTACTATCAACGTCTTCGTATTTCGAGTATTAAACTTCACAAAAGCTGCTTTTCCCATCCCCTTATTCACAACCTAAAGCATATGCAATCCTTTTCAAACTTTGACACCACCACCTGATTCTGACCGCTCTTGACAATTTAAGTCCCTGAACTGCAGTCCACTAATAAATCAACAACAAAGTAACCTTTTCTCCACAAACAGGCTTCCGAAGTAGTAAGAATAAAATTAAACCACTCCTAGGGTTTATCCAAACTAGCAATGCTGGAAGAGGGCAGTTTGCGGAAACCTGCTAATAGTTAAAGCAACAAGTTAAAAAACTTTGAACTCTAGGAATCTTCCCTGCTGCAGCTGGTCCCTTGTTCCCTTCGACCCCCACAGGTGTGCACGCCACCCCTCCCCACTAGAATCCCTCCTCTGGTCCACAGCTCTGGTCTGGGAAGTGGACCAAGCGGACCAGACAGGGGTGCCCCACCCAACTTTCCCTGCTTCCTAGTGGATGGGGGACAGGACTCACCTGAGCACTGGGCTGTACGGACTTCGCGAGCGACGCCAGCTGCTGCTGCTGTACGGACTGGGAGACACGTCGCCGCCCCGCTCGTAGGAGCTGTGCCGGCTGTAGCTGGGAGAGCGGCGCCGGCTGTAGGGACTCGGAGAGCGCGGCAGCCGCCGGGAATAGGGACTGCTGCCACCTCCCGCCGGGCTGGGGGATTTGCGGCTCCGGAGGCTCTGCGAGGCCCTGTGGGACACCGGGCTTTCGTCCCGGACTCCCAGCGGGCTCAGGGACCGCTGCCGCCGCCTGTAGGCCTTGGGCTCGCTCTTGTCCTCCCGGTAGGCCTTGGGCGGCTCCTTGTAGGCCGAGGGAGGCTCCTTGGACGACTTAGTCCTGCTGCGGTGGGCCTTGAGGTCCCGGTCCTTGCGGCTGCTGCTGCTGCTGGACGTGGCCGATGCGCTCTTGCGGCGGCCGCCGCCGCTGCTGCTGCTGCCGCTCTTGGCAGCCTCGGTCCGTTCCTCGCCGCTGTGTCCGTGCCGGCTGCGGGCCTTTGAGGCCTCGCTGCCGCTGCGCGTCCCGTCCCGCCGCCGGTGCTCGCGGTGGCGCTCCTTGCTGCGGCCGCTGCTGCTGCGGCGGTCCCGGCGCGGCCTGCGCTCCGACCCCTCCGCGCGCCGCTGCGTGCCGGAGGAGGAGGCCGGACTCCCGCCGTTGCCCCCCGTTCCCCCGGCAGCCGTCGCCGCCGTTGCCGCGCTGGCGCACCCCAGCAGCAGCCCCTGCTCGGACTGGGAGCTCACATCCTCATACTCCACCAGCGGGGTCACACCCCCGCCGCTACTGGCACCGCCACCGCCGTCCTGCTGCGGCTGGGGCAGCGAGAAGACCCGGCGCTTCTCCGCCTCCTGCCCGGCGCGGGGCCCGCGGCGCCGCTTCTGCCGCCCTCCGGGGCGCCTCTTGCCTCTCGCCAGCCGCTTGACCTCCAGAGGGGGGCCCGGGCTGAAGCAGGAGGAGGAGGCCGCGGCGGCGGCGGCTGCGGCGGCGGCCGCGCCGGGGGCAGCCAGGAAGAGCAGAGGCGGCGGGGGCGGCGGCGGTTGCAGGAGCTGCGGCTGCAGGAGCGGCAACAGCAGCGGCGGCTGCTGAGGGGACAGGAATCGCCTCCGCTTGCGGCGCTCCTCCAACTTCTTCTCGGCCCAGCTCAGGCCCCCTCCTCCCCCCAGCGCCGTGTCCGAGCTGCTCGGCATCGCCTAGAGCCCGCCGCAGAGTGCGGCGAGGGTGCGGCCTCCTCCGGGGTCAGACCCTGGCCATGTCCCCCGCCGGGAAGGGGACGGCAGCAGCGACGGAGGGGCAGCGAGTAGCAGGGCCGGCCGGGAGCCGCGCCACGATAATCCGGGTCGGGACGCGCGTCCCCGCTTCCAGTCGCGGTGTGTGCGCAGCGGCCTCCGGGCCTGGCGCGGGAGGATCCTGTCCTCGGCAGAACGCCGGCCGCGCCGGGCGGCGGCGGCGGCGGCGGCGGCGGCGGCCTCGGGCTCCGGCGGCGCAACGCGGAAGTGCCACCGCGGGCCGCGCTTCACTCCATCGTCCTGACGTCGGGGGCGAGCTCGCGGGGAGGGCAGTGGGCGCGACCGCAGCACGCCTCCGTCGCCCGCCGCTGCGCGTCCACGTCGTCCTGTGGCGGCGGCGGCGGCGGCGGCGGCGACACCCCGCGGCGCTGGGACGGGCCTGGGCCTCGCGCCCCGAGGCCACTGCGCTCAGCTTCCGGAGCGGGGGCGCGGCCCGCTGTCCTCCGCCCCTCCACGCGGGCCCCGCGCGCGCCGCTCGCCCCTCCCTCCGCTCCGCGCTCTCCCCGCGGGAGGGCGACGCGACTGGCTGGCGGGGCCCTCTCCCGCACCACCCACTCGTCGCGCTCCTCCGGCTTTTCCCCTAAGCCCGACGCTGGGGCCGGCGGCGCGCACGCTCGTCACGTTCCGGAGCGCCGCTGGGGAGTGGTGGCGCCGTCGAGGGAGGTGGGAACGTGGGCTCTGCGCGGCAGCGTGCTCGCTCCCGCCCGGACCCAGGCCGTCGCCGGAAGTGACGTAGGGAGAGCCGCTCTGCTTCCGGCAGGGCTGGCACGGAGGAGCGGGGTTAAAGAAAGGAGAGGAGGCGTGGGTCGTGCTGTGTTGTCGCTGGAGGCGCTCCCGGCCGCGCCAGCGATGGCGCTCGTTGCTCGCCTCCAGTGAAAGGTCAAGGCAGGACCCGGGGGAACCTTGACGACTGCCCTTAGCGCAGCCTCGGGAGTGGAACAGCTGTGAGAGACGAGACTCCCCGCAGAGGGCGAAGATGACGTTAGCCTGACTAGACTCACGTACGCCCAAGTTCAAGGACCCACCGTAACCTAAAAATATACTTGGTGATCATAGCTTCGAGCTTCCGCGACCCTGAAGCTCCCTTTTTTTAAAGTCTTAACTCAATCTTCAGAATAAGCCACATGTCAAGAAGGACTGCTGAAAATCCCAGGGACCTTGAAAACAAATTGCGGTGATGGGGGGGGGGGTGTCTCTCTTTGTACTTCACCTTTATTTCTAAACCTTTGAGGCTGTCAGCTACGTGATGCCCTCACGTCGCATCTCTTGTCTTAAGATTGCCCTTCAGTTAGAGGCTCGGCATTCAGGATAATTGGATTAAAATGTAAATGGCTTATTGGCTTTTAGTATGGGAAGAGGCTGAGCAGACTGCTCAGTGGTTACATATAGTTATTCCTTAACAAATTTATTAATTCAGATCATCAGCTGGATCGTAGTTCTTAAACACTTAGTAATTTAATCAGGTTGACGTCAGGTATCACAAACTAATGGAAAACTCAGGCTTCACAGTTTACAGAAGATAAAGGAATAGGTTTGAAATGGAGTTATTTCTGACAGTGACGGGCCTGAATGGATCACCCAGAGGGAACTTCTAGACAGCAGGGAGAAAAGAAAAGGGTACTGGAAAATTCTAGAAGTATGTTGCCTAAAGCAAATTTTTTTTTCTTGCTAGTGTTGTTAACTCACACTTCTGGAGTTTAGTAAAGACCACTTAGAGAATGGCTCTCTTTGAAAAATTAAATCTACCGGCCCCATCATGCTGCTTTTTAAAGCCTAGTGCAATGGCATACGTCTATTCCCAATACAAAAGAGGCTGAAACAGGACAAGACAATGATGAGTGTCTACATAATAACGCCCCTCCCATACAGAGATAAATAAGCCTGGAATAGAAGAGAGGAGGCAAAATCATATTTTTATAGTAGTAGGCACACACATAAGCTCTAGCATAAGCTAATCCACCTAAGAATCATCTGTTCTTGTCCCTAAACAGAAAACTTGAACCGAAGTAAATGTATTAAGTAACTAATCAAGGCTGCAAGCAGAAAACTTAACAAAAATATTTTAGTGGGGTCCTTCCATGTTTCCTCAGTAAGTCTTTCTTTGAAAAATAAATAAATGGAGCATTTTAAGTTCCCCAGAGGTATTTGCCCACTTGCTTAGAAATGCTTTTGATAGGATTCAGTCTCCAGAACAATGGAAATGATCTTTAAATTAGATGTTTCTATAAGAATACCTGCTACCTCCATAGAAAAAGATTTTAAATTGCCACTTGAAACTCTATGAATGTATATATGCTGTTAGTATGGTTCTCATGTAGTTATATTTGTCTTTATTGACTCATGATTTTAAAAATATGTTCTGTTTATATGACAGGTCATTATCATACCACACAAGTGTTCTTTATAGTTTAGGGCTGGGGACAGAGAGGTCTCTGAGAGTTTGTCTAGTATGCCAAAGCCTGGGGTTTGAGCGCCAGCCACATAAAATACATAAAATAGAACGTGGGAGTGGATGCCTGCGATGTAGGTAGGTAGGAAACTGCTATGCAGCTTTAGTGTAGTGTTGAAGATTACCCACAGTTCATCTAGAAAGGTTATTAAAATTCAACCTGCCAGCAATATATTGGGTTAACATTTTAACCAAACAAAATATTAAACTAGACTGCATAAAAAGGCAGATAAAAGAATGCAGTTTGGCACTGAAGAGATACTTCAGCAGTTAAAGAGCATTTGTTTCTCTTTCAAAAGACCTGGGTTCAGATCCCAGAATCCACAAGGTAGCTCACAACAATCTGTGGTTCGAAAGAACCCAATGCTGTCTTCTGGCCTCTGAGGGCTCACACATAAATAAAAGATAAAAATGTTTTTGAAAATCAAGTTTCAATTACATTTAAATGGGCAGTAAAGAGGTTTGAAAACCCAGTTCCAGCACTTAAAAAATAAAGGCAGGAGTTTGAATTTCAATGTCAGCCTTTGCTACATAACAAATTCAAGACCAGCCTAAGATACATGAGGCCTTGTCTTTGGTGGGGAGGGTTGGCAAAGGGGTTGTGATATTGCAGAAAAAAAATCTCTAGATGTTTCTGTTTTTTAACACTTTTGTTCTTGTTTTGAGGTAGGGTTTCTTCATTTTCATTATCTAAAGTCCAGGCTGGCCCACAAATTTAGAATCCTCCTGCTTTTGCCTTGTAAGTCCTTGAGTTACAGGAGCAATTGAGTTTTTCTCATTTGTTTGTTTGTTGTAATTTTCTCAAATTTCATTTCTAATATAGCAAAAAATATCAGTAGATTTTTTTAAAGTTCTTTGCAGTTTCCATCAATTTCTAAGAGTATAAAAGTTTTTTTGGTCAAATGCTACACGAAATCACAGACATAAAAACTTAATCATTGCCTTCAAACTTGTAAATGGTACAAAGTTCATAACTAGGCCACAAACTTCACTCCATGATCCTGTAAATAAGAATTTTTACAGTCTCTGTTAATATTGATTCTCCTTTAGAGGGGTTGGATGGTCTACACTTTTTCATAGTCTTGAAAAAGAAAGCTTTAAACTCTCAGCCTTCTTATTCTCCATCACAAAAAAACAGACATCAGCATATTACTATTTAAATTAAGCTAAAGGAACTTTTGAATAAATAAAGATCCAATGGTGTTTACTGAACACATAGTATGTACCACATTCTATGTTAAAGTGTTTTCTCATTTAATACAGCAGCACTTATAAGTAAGATAACCATGTTCTAGGTTTTCCAGGAGTGTTCCTGGTTAGCCCTGCTTCTTCATATTAGTTGAACTTCCTTTTGATCATGAGTTTTTCCTCCTGGATATAAATCATCTTGTCCAGCGTCCTGTAAAAATTACCAACAGTTTACAAATAAGCGTAAGGCACACAGAAATTGGCCCAAAGTATATACTTCTAGTAAGTATAATCCATTGCTCTGTCCAGATTTGAGGACCATGCTCTTCAAGAGTGCTAGTGATTTCACAATGATGTTACTGCCCCTGGACTTTATACTGAGCCAATGGTAGTAATATATTCCAGAATTAAAATAGGAAAGTATAGTGCTGCTATACCTTAAATGTTTCCTTCAAAACTCCATGCACTAGAAACTTAATTCTCAAATCATATGTTAATGATAACTGAAGACAGGGCCTTTGGGAGGGAATTAGACAAGGTCACAAGAGCTGACTCCCATGATGAAATTGGTAGCTTTAATTTTTATTGCTTAGTTTTAAATTTTTTCATTGCATTTTGATTTGTTTATGTTTGTGTGTGTTTGTGTGTGTGCACCACCAAGTCTACATAAAACCCTGTCTATAAATAAATGAATAAGTAAATAAATCACTGACAAAAGCAATTTAGTGTAGCAAGAAAGGGCTTATTTAGGTTTTCTGTTCTAGGGTACAATCTATTGTGACAAGCCACAGTACAGGAACTTGAGTTAACAAGCTGGTCACATTGCATCCACAGCCAAGAAGCATAGAATAATGAAAGCTTGTGCTCAGCTCACATTCTCTTTGTCCTGCACTTCCTCCTTTCTCTAAAGTACAGGATCCTAGAGCAGTAAATGTTAAGATGGTGCACTCCACCACAACAGGTAAGTCATTCCATTTCAGTTGACCTAATAAGATAGCCCTCCATATATAGGCCCCTTTCCGAGTGTTAGCAATTGAGATTAACCTTCACAACTTCTTATATGAATAATAGTTTGATTATAAATAATATCCTGTTCAGTTCCATTGATCCACTATTCTGCTTCTATGCCAATACCATGTAGTTTTATTACTATTGCTCTGTATTACAGCTTAAGAGCAGGGATGGAGATATCTCCAGATGATCTGTTGTTGTACAGTATTGTTTTGGAGATTCTGGGGGTTTTGTTTCCCCATATGAAGTTGAGAGTTTTTCTTTCAAGGTCTGTAAAGAATTGTGTTGGTATTTTGATGGGAATTGCATTGAATCTGTAGATTGCTTTTGGCAGAATGGCCATTTTCACTATGTTAATCCTTCCTACCAATCCATGAGCACGGGAGGTCTTTCCATCTTCTGATATCTTCTTCAATTTCTTTCTTCAGATACTTGAAGTTTTTCTCAAACAGGTCTTTCACTTGCTT
>CM053760.1:42438804-42464789 GCA_028658305.1 Pachyuromys duprasi
CAGGTAATAACTGGGTGTCCCTAGGGTTTTCCCACTTGATTTTCTCACCGTAGGAGTTCTGCTCACCTGGCACTCACAATGCTGGTGTTTTAGGTCCCAGAGTTCAGTCTCCTGGTCACTTCGTTGTTTCTGCTCTCCTACTCCTCAGACACAGTATTCTCTCGTGGCAGCCATCTTGGATCTCCTCATGTCCTCTTTTTTTCTTTTTCTTTTTTTTTTTTTTTTCAATTTGGACAGCACAACTGCAATTAGCGTGCCCAGATTTACAAGAGTATGGGACCATCCTCTGGAGTGTGGAAACCTACCAGGAGTCACAAACCCTAATGAAAATTCAATTGGAGTAGTTCCTCATCTTAGGGGTGGGGAGGGGACTTGGGATTTTCTCACCTACCCACACTGGAATGGTGACTAGTTTGATCTTGTTTAAGCCTTGTGCAGGTAGCTGTAGCTACCTCCAGTTCATGAGTATAGCCACCATGCCATGTCCAGAGGACAGCACTTCACAGCATCTCTCCCCCTCCTTTGGCCTGTACTTCTTTCTTCCACAACATTCCCTGAGCCTTAGATGGAGCGAGGGATTGTGGGTAGTTCATTTAGTGTTCAATAGTCACTTATTCTCAGCTTTAACCAGCTATGAGTCTCTTCATTAAGCTTCGACCATGATTAAGAGCAGCACTAATTCATGGCTTTAAGCATAAATGTTTGGAAACATGGTCATTTAGCAGAACAACGTTAAGTTCACCCGTAGGCCCTATGACCATCCTCCCTAGCCATGGTATTTTTGGTTTTTGTTTTGTTTTGTTTTGTTTTGTTTTGTTTTGTTTTGTTTTGTTTTAAACAGAGGTACAGTACCTGGCATGAATTCCCTCTTGAAGTAAGCCTCAAACCCAATCAGAAAGAAGTTACTGTCCTGGCTATTATTGTCAACTTGACACAGCACCCTAGAGTTCTCTGAAGAACCTTAGAGTTGTCAGTTGGGAATTGCCTAGGTGAAGTTGGCCTGTTAGTATGTCTTGGGAGGGGGGTATCATGATTAGTTACTAATGTAGGAAGCATCAGCCCAATATATATGTCACTATCCCAAGGTAGGTGGTACTGGGCTGTAAAAGAACACTAGCTATGCATGAGCCTTTGAGCAAGCCAGCAAGCAGTGTACCAACATGGTTTCTGCTTCAGGTACATGTTTGAGTTCCTGTCCTGACTTTCCTCAGTGATGGCCTATAACTTGAAAGCTTAAATAAACTCTTTGTTCCCCATGAGTTGCTTTTGGTCATGGTATTTGCCATAACAACATAAAGGAAACTAAAACAGTTACCCTCTTATTAACATGCTTGCCATTTATATAAGTGTTCTGTAGAGGAAAAAAACTTGAAGAATGAATTTCCTTCACTGTCATTATAGCCTTCTTCTCCAGGATTCTGGTGTATAGTTGAGACCAGATGAGATACCCAGCTAATGGATTGAACAACTATTGTATTCTTGGACCTTCTGTTGATAGCCTGCCATTGTTGGACCACCTAGACCATGTCCTGTAAGCCATTCTAATGTGTGTGTGTGTGTGTGTGTGTGTGTGTGTGTATGTGTGTGTGTGTGTGTGATCTGCTGGGGGACTCATCAAACACCCTCAGTAGCTCCAAGTAGCCAGCAGGTGAGCTTCCAGTTCAATGAAGTGTCTTAGTTAGGGTTGCCATCGCTGTGGTAAAACACCATGACCAAAAGCAACTTAGGGTTGGAAAGGTTTATTTCACTCAAAGCTTCATTTAACAGTTTGTCATCAAAACCAGTGAGGGCAAGAATTCAAACAGGGCAGGAACCTGGCGGCAGGAGCTGATGCAGAAGCTATCCTGCTTTCTTATAGGACCCAGAGACACTACCCCAGGGATGGCATCACCCATAAAGACTGGGCCCTTCCCCATTGATCACTAATGGGGAAAATGCCTTACAGCTGGATCTTACAGAGGCATTTTTTTTTCCTCAATGAAGGTTCCCTCCTTTCAGACAAATCTAGCTTGTGTCAAGCTGACATAAAATTAGCCAGCACAGCCACCATTCCTGGCCTCTATGGAGGCCTCCCAACCACTAAATCTTAGGGAGTTATACCATAAATGATACTGCAATGTTCATTTAATAATCTATGTCTTCTGGGAGAATCATTGTCTATCCAGGCAAAATACGTCCATTAAAAATCTTTTCTAAAAATCACATATTAAAGTTTACAAGTTGGTGGGTTTCCATAGTTTTATTTTTCTTGTAAAACCTTAGTTTTGCTCCATATACCACTGAACACTTTTCTTCCCTTGATTCCCCATTCTAATGCTTTTCTAAGTTAGGGTTATTACTACTGTGATAAATCACCAAGACCAAAGCAACTTGGGGAGGAAAAGGTTTATTTGGCTTACAGTGAATAATAACAGAGGAGAATTGGAATTTTACTTACTCAGAGTCAAACAAATCAGTTTTGACAGAAAAATAAAAACCTTTTAAAAGTATTCTTACAGTAGTCAAGAAAGGATTTTGGATGGGAAACAGATAAGGGTGGTTATAAGTATTATCAAGATATCTTCCAGGGCTGGAGGGATGGCTCAGAGGTTAAGATTACTGGCTTGCTCTTTCAACATTCCTAAATTCAATTTCCAGCAACCACATGATGGCTCACAACCATCTATAATGAGATGTGGTGCCCTCTTCTGGCATGCAGGCAGAACACTATATACATAATAAATAAATCTTTTTTAAAAAAGAAAAAAGATGTTTTTCGTGTTGTGGTATTTGCTATGACTGGGTATGGCGTAGCGCTTTTAAAATGAGCTAAAGCTGGTTGCCTGTGTGGCTGCCTCTGCCAGGTCTTGAGGGATAACTCGGTCACCTGACTAAACTAGGCAGAAAGAGAATGCTGATGGAGGCTGGCAGAAACTCGCTTGGTAATATTATCAACCCTGTTACTTTTCCGCTTTGTGTCTCTTATGGGTTTGTTTAAGAATGTGTAGATAGCTAAAGTCAGCCTCACCCTTTATTGTTAAGGTAAGGTGAGGCTTCTTAGAAGTTGTTTTTAGGGATGTAGGGCCTTATTCATCCTGTAATTTACCTTGTGTCATTTGCTGGCATGGTCAAGGTTTTGTGGCTCATGTGACTTCTAGAAGCATTAATAACATTACCATTAGCAATGACTCTCTTTGTCCGTTGAGCTCTCCACGGCCTCTCTGATCAAGGGCAGGTAGGTAGCTCACCAGACTGTAGGTGTGCCATCATTCCTGGTACTTGACTGAACTGGGCCAGGGGCCACAGCATTGGCTGTCTCTTCAGCCCCTTTATCTTAACTGTTTTTGACGGCTAAGCACGGCAGTGGAACATCCAGAAAGTTACCTATACCAGTCTAGAAAAAATGGATAGCAATTTCAAATTTAGCTAAGTTTAAAAAAAAATTCAAAATTTTAGTTTTCTAAGTAGCTGAAAGTATGACGCAGCAGAAAACATAATTATCTTGCTAAAATTAAAATTATTATATTAAAATAGTTATATCAAAATTATTTAAGCACTTTTTATGATTATTATCAAGAGCAAATCAAATTTTAATTTTTAATTAATTTTTAAATTACTTTCAGATTTAAAAATTTATGTATAGAAGGGTTTTGCCACATGCGTGCCTGGTACTCACAGAGGTCAGAAGAAAGCATTGGCTCCTTGGGAGAGGAGTTACAGTTGGCTGTAAAGTGCCTAGTGGGCCCTGGGAACTGAACGTAGGTCCTCTACGGGAGCAGCAGTGCTCTTAACTGCTAAGATATCTTTTTAGCTGCTCAATTTTTATTTTGAAGCAGAATCTATAACTCAGATTGGTTTTCCACTCAATATATAGCCAAGGATCACCTTTCAACTCCTAGTCTTCTTGCCTCCTGTCTCTGGTGCTGGGATAACAAAAATGTACTTCATACTTGGAAATAAATCAAACTGTTAATTGAGTGAAGACACAGCAGAGCAGTGGTTCTTAGCCTTCCAAATGCTGCAACTCTTTAATATAGTTCCTCATGTTGTGGTGACCCCAACCACAAAATTATTTTCATTTTTACTTGATAACTGTAATTTTGCTATTATCAATCACAATGTGCATAGCTGATATGCAGGAGGTCTGATAGGCAACTCCCTCTGAAAGAGTCATCAACCCCCAAAGAGGTCACAACCCACAGGTTGAGAACCTCTGCCCTATAAAACAGGAGAAAATCTTTGACAACTATAATCTAATAAAAGACTAATAAGTAATGTATGATGATTGGGTGTGGGGGCATGCACCATTTATCCCAGTATTCAGGAGTCAGAGGAAGACAGATCTCTCTGAGTTCAAGGCAAGCCTGGTATACAAAATTATTTTCAGGATAGCCAGGCTAAATAGTGAGATCCTGCTCAAATAAAGTAAAATATAATTTTTAAAAGGCTGAGGCACTGTCCTAGTTGCTTTTATATTGTGGTGGTAAGACACTGTGACAAGGAAAGTTATAAAAGGATGTATTTAATTTTGGTTTAATGGTTTCAGAGGGTTAGAGTCCATGATTGCAGAGCAAAAGCAAGGCAGAAAGAACTGTTGACAGCTTGCACTTGATCTTCAAGTAAGAAGCAGAAAGAGATGGAAGGACAGGAGTCTTTTGAAACCTCAAAGTCCACCCCCAGTGACACACCTCTTCTAAAAGGCCACACCTCCTAATCCTTCCCAAACAGTTCCACCAACTGGGGACCAAGCATTTGAACCTTTGGAGACTATACTACTTCATTCAAACTACTTCAGGACTTGAACAGAAAATTATCAAAAGAGACAATACAAACACCCAATAAATATTTTTAAAGTGCACATCATCCTTGACCATCAGAGAAATGCAAATTAAAACTTCTCTGAGATTACATCTAAACAAAGTCAAAATGGCTGTCATAAAAAAAAAAACTATCAACAAAAGCTCATGACAGTATGGAGAAAGAAGAACACTTAGTCATTATTTGTGGGAGTTTAAAGCAGTGCCGGCATTATGGAGCTAAATGTGGAGGTTTCTCTAAAAGCTAAAAATAGAATTAACATGTGACCACTCCTGGACATCTACCTAAAGGACTCTAGATCTTATTACAGAGACACTTACTCATGTATATTTATTGCTGCTCTATTTAAAATAGCAAAGAAATGAAATCAGTCTAGATGTCTATCAATGTGTGAATAGATTAAAGAAAATGTGAGATGGAAGAAAGAATCTCGGTGTGGAAGATACAATGGAAGAAATCAATGTATCCATCAAAGAAAATGTTAAATCTAAAAAATTCCTGACACAAACCATCCAAGAAATCCAAGACAACATGAAAAGACAAAACCTAACAATAATAGGAATAGAGGAAAAAGAAGATTCCCATCTCTAAGGCCCAGAAAATATTTTCAACAAAATCATAGAAGAAAATTTCCCCAACTTAAAGGAGAGGCCTATAAGCATGCAAGAGGCCTACAGAACACTTAATAAATTAGACCAGAAAAGAAAATTCTCCTGTCACATAATAATCAAAATAGTAAGTATACAGAACAAAGAAAAAATACTAAAAGCTGCAAGGAAAAAAGGCCAAGTAACATTAAATGGCAAACCCATCACAATCATGCCTGACTTCTCAACAGAGACTATGAAAGCCAGAAAGGCCTGAATGGATATCATACAGACCCTAAGAGAACACAGATATCAGCCTAAGCTACTATAGCTAGCAAAACTCTCAGTCATCATAGATGGAGAAAACAAGATATTCAACAACAAAAACAAATTTAAACAATACCTACCCACAAATCCAGCATTACAGAAGATACTAGAAGGAAAAATACAACCCAGGAAAGCTAGCTACAGTCAGGAAAACATAGGAAATAAATAACTTCACTAGAGCAAAACTAAAAGTAGCCAACCACACAAACACACTACTATAACCAACAGCAAAATCAAAGGATCTTACAGCCACTGGTCATTAATCTCTTTCAACATCAATGGACTCAACTCTCCAATAAAAAGACACAGACTAACAGAATAGATGTGTAAACAAGACCTAACAATCTGTTGCATGCAAGAAGCACACCTAAGTCACAAAGATAGATATTACCTGAGAGTAAAGGGCTAGAAGACAGTTTTCCAAGCAAATGGACCCAAGAAGCAAGCAGAAGTAGCCATTCTAATATAAAATAGATTTTTAAGAGATGGGGAAGGTCACTTCATATTCATCAAAGGAAAATTCCACCAGGAAGACATCACAATTCTGAACATCTATGGCCCCAAATACAAGGGCACCCACATTTGTAAAAGAAACATTAATAAAACTTAAACCACACATATTAATATAAACTTAAACCACATATATTAATACTGGGAGACTTCAACACCCCACTCTCATCAAAGGACACGTCAATAAAACAGAACTTAAACAAAGAAACAATGACTCTAACTGAGGTCATGAATCAAATGGAGCTAGTAGACATCTACAGAACCTTTCACTTAAACACAAAAGAATTTACTTTCTCAGCACCTCATGGAACCTTCTCCAAAACAGATCATGTAGTTGGTCACAAAGAAAGTCTCAACATATACAAGAAATTGAAATACTAATCCCTTGTATCCTATCTGACTACCATGGGCTAAAGCTGGACCTCTACAACAACAGAAATGGCAAAAAGCCTACACTCACATGGAAACTGAACTTGCTACTCAATGACAGCTGGGTCAGGGAAGAAATAAAGAAAGAAATTAAGGACTTCCTAAAACTCAATGAAAATGAAGGCACAACATACCCAAACTTATGGGACACAATGAAAGCAGTGCTAAGAGGAAAATTCATAGCACTAAGTACCTTCAAGAAGAAATTCAAAACATTTCATACAAGCTAATATCCAGAATATATAAAGAACTCAAGAAGTTAAACAGCAACAAATTAATTAATTTAAAAAACGGGGTACAGAGCTAAACAGAATTCTCAGTAGAGGAATATTGAATGGCAGAGAAACACTTAAAGAAATGCTCAACATCCTTAGCTATCAGGGAAACGTAAATAAAAATGACTCTGAGATTTCACCTTACACCCATCAGAATGGCTAAGATAAAAAACTCAAGTAAAAACACATGCTGGACAGGATGTAGAGAAAGGAACCCCCCCCCCCCATTGCTGGTGGGAATGTAAACTTGTTCAACCACTTTGGAAATCAATCTGGTGCTTTCTCAGACAGTTAGAAATAGCGCTACCTCAAGATCCAGCTATACCTCTCCTAGGCATATATCCAAAAGATGCTCAAGTATACAACAAGGACATTTGCTAAACCATGTTCGTAGCAGCTTTATTTGTGATAGCCAGAAGCTATAGCCAGAAGGAAAGAACCCAGATTTCCCTCAGTTGAGGAATGGATACAGAAATTGTGGCACATTTACACAATGGAATACTACTCAGCAATTAAAAGCAAGGAATTCATGACATTTGCAGGCAAATGGTAGGAAATAGAAAAGATCATCCTGAGTGAGGTATCCCAGAAGCAGAAAGACATGCCTGGTATATACTCACTTATAAGTGGACATTAGACATATAATATAGGATAAACATACTAAAATTTGTACACTTAAAGAAGCTAAGCAAGAAGGAGAACCCTGGGTAATATGTTCAATCCTCATTCAGAAAGGCAAATCGAATGACATCAGAAGAGGAAGAAAAGAGGGAACAGGACAAGAGCCTATCACAGAGGGACTCTGAAAGACTCTATCTTGCAGGGTATCAAAGCAGAGGCTGAGACTCATAGCCAAACTTTGGGCAGAGTGCAGGGAATCTTATGAAAGAAGGGAGAGATAGAAAGATCTGGAGGAGAAAGGAGCTCCACAAGGAGAGAAAAAAAAAATCTGGGCAAAGGGGTCCTTTCTGAGACTAATACTCCAAACAAGGACCATTCATGGAGATAACCTAGAACACTTGCACAGATGTAGCCTGTGGCAGCTCAGTGTCCAAGTAGGTTCCCTCATAATGGGAACAGGGACTGTCTCTGACATGAACTCAGTGGCCTGCTCTTTGATCACTACCCTTTGAGTGGGGTTGCAGCCTTACCAGGCACAGAATAAGACAATGCTTCCAGTCCTGATGAGAACTGATACACTAGGATCAGAGGGAAGGGGAGGAGGACCTCACCTATCAGTGGACTCAGGGAGGGGCATGGGAGGAGATGAGGGAGGGAGGGTAGAATTGGGTGGAGCTTAGGGAGGGGGCTACAGTTCAGATACAAAGTGAATAAACTGTAATTAATAAAACAAATAAATTTTTAAAAATAATAATTAAAAAATTAAAAAATATAGTGTATATGTGCAATGGAATTATATTCAGAAAATATAATTATGCAAAATTTCAGGGAAAATGGATAGAAGTAGAAAATATTATATCAAAAGAGATAACTCAGGCTCAAAAACCAAACATGTTCTCTATGCTCTGTCGTATATTCTGAGCTAAACTTCTAAACTTATCAAAGATCTTTTGGTAACCAGACACAGTGACACATACCTGTAATGCCAGCACTCAGGAAGGCAGAGACAGGTGGATCTCTGTGAGTTCAAGGTCAGCCTGGTTTCTACAAAGGGACTTCAGGACAGCCAAGATTACACAGACACCCTGTCTCGAAAAAAGAAAATCATTGTGTATTTTATATGTATGCATGTGTGTCTCTCTGTGCGTACACCACGAGTGTGCTGATGCCCTGCCCTCAGAGTCAAAAAAGGGGCATTGAATTACCTGGAGCTAGAGTTACAGGTGGTTTGAAGCTGAAAACTGAACTTGTATACTGTGGCAGAGAAATACTGAGCAATCTCTCTAGCCTCTTAACTTTTTATGCCTGAGTACATGTGAGGGAGCAAGGGAGGAAAATTGCCAGGACTACTGAAAGGGAGCCAAGGACAGGAAAATGTTACATTCAGTAAAAAGTTATTCTGTAGTCGGTGGTGGTGGCACACACCTTTAATCCCAGCACTAGGGAGGGAAGACAGGCCAATCTCTGAGGTGGAGCCCAGCCTAGTCTACAGAGTTCTAGGTCAACCAGTGCTACAAACAGAAACCCTATCTCAAAACAAACAAACACACAAACATCCAAACAAACAAAATATTCTATAAAGAAATCTCAGTAACTAGTATTTATGGTTTATTTAAAATCTAAAAAGACATGATGGAGTAGCAGGAACTAAACATTTATGAGAAATCTAAAACTCCTGATTATGTTCTGTTAGAATTCCTCTTTAAATTTACTTCAACAGGGGCTGGCTGGAGAGATAGGTCAGTGAACACTTGCTGTTCTTTCGGAGGACCTGGCTTCAGTTCTCAGCAACCACACGGCATTTCACAGCCATCGATAATTCTAGGTCCTGGATATCTGCCACCATTTTCTGGCCTCTGTGGGCATCAGGTACACACATAGTGCACACAATATACGTAGACAGAACAGAGACATACAGAAAGGAAAAATAAACAAACTGAGGCTGAAGATCTGGTTCATTGGTTAAGAGCTGGTACTGCTCATGAAGAGGACCTGAGTTCAGTTTCTACCACCCATATCAGGCTCTTCACAACTGCCTGTAACTTTAGTTCCAGGGAATCCGATGCTCTGTGCTGTCCTTGGACACCTGTGCCAGAGTCTGACATAAGACTTAAATAATAGAAACTGAGTTGGCTCCCGATAGCCAAAAAGCTAAAAGACTTTCAAATAAACAGCATAGAAAAGTGGCTCTCAATCCTTTAGTACAGTTCCTTGTATTGTAGTGACCCCTAACCTTAAAATTATTTCATTATAACTTCATAACTATAATTGTGCTAAAGTTATGGATCTAATGTAAAAAGCTGATAAGCAGGATATCTGCTATGTGACCCCAAAAGGCCCACAGGTTGAGAACTGCTGATGTAGACAGATACAGCTACCTTTGCTGTAGGACACTGCTAATGTCTTTTGGAGACTGCTCCTCACTGCCATTGGAAACAATTTCCCACAGTTGTGAATTAAAAATCAATTCTTTGGCTGGGAGGTACTGGTATGTGTCTTTAATCCCAGTACTCAGGAAGTAGAGGCAGGCAGATCTCTGTGAGTTTGAGGCCTGCCTGGTCTACAGAGTAAGTTCCAGGACAACCAGGGCTACACAGAAAAACCCTATCTCAAAAAAAAAAAAGAAAAAGAAAAAGAAAAAGAAAAAAATCAATTCTTTGTGTCATTTAATAGAAAAGTTCTAGAAGAATGGTCACTGGCTAGCAACAGATAGTGTACCCATACCAGAATGCCCAAGCTGTAAAGCACCAGGAGTTGGCCCTTGGTGCTTCCAGAGAGGGAAGCATGTACCTCTCTCCAAAACAGTGGGGAATTCCCTCAAAAAGAAAAGAGGGTCAGACACAGTTGCTAGCCAGTAAAGTACAGCTGTCCATTCCAGCTGTCTAGAACGAAAGCAAAATATGTGGTGTTGTGCACGGCTGCTTGCTTTGCTGTAGCATGTATATTTAGGGCCTCCAGAATGGCGTAAAAGATATGAATTGGATGTGACATTTGTAGAGCTGCCCTTAAGGAATGATAATTTTTATTCCATTCTCAAAGGAATATGCGGAAATTGAGATGTGCTTATGGTAGAAGTTTTACTTTACAAAGTATTAAGAGTAAAAAAAGAAATTACAAAACACACATTTAAAAACATCAAATAAAAAGAACTGAAGATAATTTTGGTCGCGTTATGGAAAGCTTTGGTGCTCCACTCTGAGTTATAACACATACTATATCTTTCTGTGTAAATGACCTGGATCCTAGAAATTTAACAGACTTTGAAAATCACACAACAAATTGTAAAAATCTATCAATTTTGTGGAAACTTTATTGCAATTAATATTTTATGGTGATGTAATAAGAATCCATTCTGGCAAAAATCAAGATCAATATTTTTCTAAGAGGTGGAAGAGAAAATGAACCATAGTGGAGGGGGTAAGGACACCAACACAGAAGCAGGAATTAAAAAGCATGTATTCGGTACATGGAGGAATGAGCACCCAGCTCAGGGGTGGGATATTTTACTTACTGTGAACATTTGGATCCTTAGCCAACAAAAATAATCAAGCAAACAAAAATAAAAACCAAACATTGACGTTTAAATGACTTTATATGTAAGTGTCCAAATCTGCAACCATCTTAGGTATCTTTCAATAAATGAATAGTAAAACATCTGTTCACACATACATTCAGCAGAAAATGATTCAGAATTAAAGGAATGAATTAAGCCATAAGAAGATGTGGAGAAAACATTAGTCCATACTGTTAGGTGAAATAAGTCTATTTGAAAATGTTCCAAACTGTATGATTCCAGCTACACAAACGTTCTGAATAACATAAGACCATGGTGACAGTAAAAGATGTGGTTGCTAGGGGATCAGAGAGGAAGGAAGAAGACTAATAGAGATCAGTGGAGTAAGGGTTTGTTCAAGAATGTAAAATTATCCCGTGTGACGGTAATGTGGATGCGTGTCATCACACATTTGTCAAAACCCACAGAATGCACGATGTGATCAATAGTAATGTGTTAGCATTGCCTTATCAGTTTTAACAAGCGTAGCACACTGATACAAGATACTAATCTGAGAAGGGGCTATGGGGAGGACAACAGGAACATGGACTTCCTACTTACATTTTCTACCAAAATAAAAGTGCTCAATATAATTTAACTGTTAATTAAAAGCGAAGTATACACAAATGTAATTGCAAATTATCACACGCCTTTCAGTTATTTCATAGAAACATCTATCATACTAATTTTATTGGTATTTATTCCAAAAGTGACACATGAAAAGCTTGCTGGGGAATAATGATGTAAACAGACATAGACACTTAGGGAGTAATCATCCTAAACCAGTTCCAAATGATGTTCATCTTTTTACTGTTGCTTTAACCCCCAGTCTTGTGGTATTTGTTACACACCAATAGATACACAATACACTGCACTTGAATTGACATTAAATTAACAGCTATACATCAAGACGTGTATATGCAAGCAACAAAGTGACAACTCTGGATCTGTACAACTTCATTCATAGAGTTTTCTCCTCTGTCTCTGCAGTCAGTGACTCAACCACTACCATTCTGCCCAAGGCAGCTACAGAGATTTTTCATGTTTTAGAATTGCTTTAAAATTTTTTTATTTATTATTTATTACAGTTTATTTACTTTGTATCCCGGCTGCTGCCCCCTCCCTTGTCTCCTCCAAATCCTGCCCTCCATCCCTCTTTTCTCCCTATGCCCCTCCCCTAGTCCACTGATAGATGAACCTAGCCCATCAGGTCTCATCAGGACTGGCTGCATCATCTTCCTCTGTGGCCTGGCAAGGCTGCACCCCCCCAGGAGGAGGTGATCAGAGAACCTGCCACTGAGTTCATGACAGAGACAGCCCCTGCTCTCTTTATTAGGGAACCCACTTGGAGACTGAGTCTATGGGCTACATCTGAGCAGGGGTTTTAGGTCCAAGCATGGTCCTTGGTTGGGGTATCAGTCTCTGAGGGCCCCCAGGGCCCAGTTGTTTTTTGTTTTTTCTCTGTTGCTTTCCTTTTGGAGCTCCTGTCCCTCCAGGTCTTTCTATCTCCCCCTTCTTTCATAAAGTTCCCTGCACTCTGTCCAAAGTTTGGCTATGGGTCTCAGCCTCTGCTTCGATACCTCGAACAGTAGAGTCTTTCAGAGGCCCTGTGTGGTAGGCTCCTGCCCTGTTCCCTGTCTTCTCCTGCTTCCAATGTCTATTGCATTTGCCCTTCTGAATGAGGATTGAGCATCTTCCCTAGGGTCTTCCTTGTTGTTTAGCTTCTTTAGGACTATAGATTTTAGTATGTAGATTTTCTTAAAAATTTAATCTAGAGAGTGTGGTATTAGCTTCTTTTGCTCAGCATAATATTGTTTTTTCTGTTTGTTTTACTGTATATTACTGCTTTATTATACTCATATGGAAAAAATATTTCTAAATTGAGTCCTGAGTCCATGTGGTATGGCCAAACAACTAGAACACAGTTCCTAAATTAGACCTAGTGGGAGTCACACTCAGAAGTGATCAAGGGGATTTGATTGCCATAACACAAGGCAGAGGAGGGATTCTTTATTTATTTTTTATTCTTTGATAACGTCACACACATATATGATGTACTTAAACATTTTAACTCCCATTACCAGAGAGGGATTTGAAACACTCAAGCATCTTTTGAGACCTTTGAGAGCTTATCAATTTTGGTCTGAGGAGTGGAATATTTTCTGTTGAATACATATCCGACTTTCTCAATTGCAACTAGAAATCCCAGAAGGGGTTTTTGTATAGTATAATATATATGTGTATACATATATGTATATATACACATACATATACACATATTCTACTCACAGTCAGCTGGGCCCTCCTATATCATTTAGTAGGTAATAAAATATCATACAGACATGTCTGCAGGCCAATTTGATGGAGGCAATTTTTCAGTTGAGGTTTCCTCTTCCCTGGTGATTATAAGTTTGCGTCAAGCTGACAGCAAGCAAGAGCAATGGAGAGAGCCTCTGTTGTTATGTGGTCCTCTTAGGGCTTCCGTGACCAGAAATTCATAAAGTTTCCTCACAGGCAGCACAAGGGCTCTTATTTAATAACCCGTAGCTTAAAGGAGGAACTTTTTTTCAGCCGTGCAAGGTATTTCCTTTACAATGACTTACTTACTTATACTCTGGTTAAGAGATTACAGGTTTATGCACAGCTTTTCATCTCTCCTTCATTTTGGTTGAACCTTGCTCCTGCTGTTTCAGTTCTGCTACACCCGCATCCCTTCTCTACGTAAACATTTACACCCTCAATATACCCTTCTTCCTGCCCTTAAATTACTTGTAACCAACTATATACTTTCACCTAAAATACTCCTAATAGCCTCTTCTAGGTCTCTGGATACTGCAAGGACTCTAAGTTGAACACAGAGTAAGAGATTTTGAAGCAAGGATCCCTATATGAGACAGAATGGCTTTTCTGTGCCTGGGTTACCTTACTTAGTACAATTTTCCTAGTTCCACACACGTTTACCTGTAGACATTATTATTTCACTTTTCTTTACAGCTGAATACAATTCTAATATGTGATAAATATGGATCTAGTTTCATTTTTCTACATTTGGACATCCAGACTTCCAAGCACCTTTTGTTGAAGATTCTGTCTTTTCTCCAGTGTATGGTTTTGGCATCTTTATCAAATATCAGATGGCTGTAGTCATGTGTACTCATGTTTTTGTTTCCTCTTTTGTTCTATTGGTTTACATGTTTGTTTATGTGCTAGTACATTAATGTTTTTTACTGTTATGGCTCTGTAATATGATTTGAAGTCTGGAGTGGTAATTGTATTAGTCAGTGTTCTCTAATGGAATAGAAATTACAGTTAAAATAAATATCTCCAATATTTATTAGTCCATGAGGCTGGAGGTCTCAGCAGCCTCAATCTGGTACTGAAGGCCTGGAGGATCCCTGGGGAGCTGGTCTTCAGTCTACACTGGAATCCTGAAGAAGTTCATTCTAATATTGACAAAGGAATGCCTCAGCAACAGAATACATGAATTTGCCAGTAAGTGACAGCAAGTGGGCAAGAATATTTTTCTTCTTCCTCGTCTTTTTATATGGGCTACTACCACACGGTGTGGCCCCTATGTAGAGTGGGGCTTCCTGTTTTGGCTACTGAGAATCTTGTGACTCCATTTGAATTTTAGGACTTTTTTTCTGTCAAGAATATTGCAAGGGATTTAGTTGGGATTGCACTGAATCTGTAAATTGCTTTGGGTAGGAGAAAAAAAAAAAAACCTAAGCAATGCACACCCATTACTTCAGAAGGCTAGGCTGAATTAAAGACAAACAAATTCTCAACTAATTTTTTTATTAGGAGCACTGAACTAAGAAATACATCATCTCCTGTTGTTTCTATGGAGGGTACCATTCTGGACGCAACATAAAGACATGAAGCAGGCTTGTTTCTTCTCTATGGTATCATAGCCTTTTTGTGGAAAGCTTACCCACAATTTGCTTATAGGGCAGTCCACTAACCCAAAGTACAACACATTTGAGAGTAGGTTTACTGAGTTTCTTGTCTGTAATTCAAAGTCTTGTGTTGTCATGAGCAACATGTCTTTCAGTTACTCAGTGTGGTGGTTTGAACAAGAAATGTCTCTCATTGTCTCTGGCATTTGAACACTTGGTCTCCAGTTGCTGGTACCATTTGGAGAGGTCATGGGGATGTGCAGCCTTGCTGGAGGGGGTACATCAGTGAGGCCAGGCTTTGTACTCTCTCACTCAAACCACCACATCAAGGCAGGCATGCTGGGCATGAGCACCCTCATCACCAGAGTCAAATGGGGAGAACACCTTTCAGGCATAGTTGCCTCCTCCTAGCCTGGAACATGGGCACGGCCAATCAAATGACAATTGGTAATAGTTTTCTTGGAGGAACTGAGTGTTGGGTGGACGTGATCACTCACACAACCACTCCAAAGACATTAATTGATTGCTTCTTTAGGGGAAGAATAAATCATTGTGACCTCTCAGCTTCTTGTTCCTGCCACCATGCTCGCTGCCTGCTGCCATTCCTCCACCACACCAGGATGGACTGTCCCCCTTCCGGAACTGTAAGTCAAACCTAACTCTGTCATCCTTAAGTTGCCTTTGGCCATGGTATATTATCACAGCATCAGGAAAGCAATATACTCAGTTTACATTGGCTGACTCTCTCATTCCTTCTAGCATTAACTTCTTGGAATAGTCGTGTATTTGCTATAAGCCAGTGTCTTGGTTCCTGGCCTGGTGAATGCCATAAAGGTTACAAGGAAAAATTTTCAGTTATAGCTAGGTGTGGTGGCACATACTTTTAATACTAACACTCAGGAGGCAGAAGCAGGTGGAGCTCTATGCGTTCCAGTACAGCTTGGTCTATGTGTGTTCCAAGCCAGCCGGAACTACACATCATTCTATAAGCTTGCTGGTCTTTGCTCTGTGCCTCTGAGGACTAAAAGCTTTCTTTTAAGAGCTCTGCTTTCCTCCATTGTTTTAACTTCACTCTCCTATCCCCTTGCTCAGAGAATTTGAAACCCAGTCTTATTTTTTAAAATCTAAGTTTCTCTCTGCATTTATAGAAAGTGTAAATTTTCAAAAGGTTACAGCTCATTGTGGTTACCGGATTCTCACAGGCAGAAGGAGGGCCTTTATTGAATGAGTCCTTCCATGTAATTTTTATTTCCTTCGAACACTCAATATAAAGGAGGTTTGCCTCTTTGGGTCCATGCAGCTTATACTGCAACAGTTTGAGAGGCCACTCTCAATTAAATTATTGGATCAGAGGTGCAGAAAGCCAGGCTCATTACTTGACATGAGGAAAGCACAGAGGGACACTTTGACAAGTCAGAGCAAGTGTGATTTGAGGAGGTAGCTCTGCTATCCTCACTGGAAGATGAGCCCTGCTCCCTGGACACTGGGAAGAATGGCTCTTGGGTTTTATATTCTGACAGATCACTGTGACTCAACAAAAATAAGCTGATTCAAAACAAAATGTTCTAAAGTACTTCTAAAATTAAACTTCTTTTAAAGAAGCATGGGTTAACTCTACAGTCAATGACACAGCTTTAGGATTATACTTTGTGTACATTTTCCTCTACATATTTAAATCCATTTGTAAGTTTTAACTGTTTTCTAAAGATTTTTTCTCTTAAATTTTGAAATTCAGTCTTCTGGTGAAATGTTGAGGGGAAGTGTGGGAGGTAGAGAGAGTGAGAGGCCCATTTAGATGCACTTTGGCCTTGCCTTTTCTAATATTTATTTAAACTCAGCCTCAAAGGTGACATATGCTTCACTTATTCCTTCAAAGTTCTCATGATAATTAAGACAGCATGTATGGTCACTCCCAAATGGATTACAAGTAGGTGTCACGAGCCACTGCACAGAAGACAGGACTAAGGCTTGAGACATGTAGGTCACTTCTCCAAGGTTGTTCATAATGTACCAGACTGAATTTATGCTTCTGCCAGACACACTCTGTTTCCCCTGGCCTGAACTCTAGATCTTGGCCTCTGTGCTCAGCACAGAAATCTGGTTTCTTAACATTTCAGCTCACTTTCTTCCCCAACACAAAGGCCTGGCTTCCCTGATCCCCACTGTAGTATTTGTAGTTGTCCCCCCTAACTTTCCTCCTTCCCCCTTTCTCTTTAAACCTTGTTGTTAAATTTATTTTTCTCTTAATACACTACTTTTGCCCTCATATCACCTACTCTGGAGACCCCTTCTCCATCTACCTCACAGGGGAGTAATGTATAAGGCATGAGATGGTGAGCATGAAATGTAGAAGTATCTCTTACAGAAAGGGAGGATGCCATTCGCAACCTTAGCCTTCAGACACTCTATCCCCAAACCCCTTTGCTTCTTTAAAGGTGCTCCTGGGAATCAACTTGAGAACGGAAACAAGTCCATCTCCTAGAAGGGCCTCCAAACTCCAGCACTGAATAGGAAGTTCTGAGAACAAGTGCAAGTTTTGGTTTCTTTAAAAACTTAGTTGTTTTACGTGAATGTATTTTTGTTGTTGTTGTTTTGACCCCAAATGTGGGATGTGGAAATCCTTTATCCTCCGCTGAAAACAGACCCTTGCGGGGGTGTGATCTTTGTCAGCTGAAAACAGACTCATGAAAGGTACCTGATGTTTTCCAGCTGGAACCTGTCTCATTTGAGGGGCTTGGTTTTTGCCAGCTGGAAAACATCCTTTTTTGGACTCTGAGAACCCACAGACAGACAGAGAGAGGACGTTTTGCATCGCTTGGCATCACTTGGTTTTGCTTCTCTTCAAGACGCTCTTAGAGGGAAAGGCTCCAGAGAACATTTCGAGGTTGCTGCTACCATTTGCTGTTTGCTGTTTGACTGGACTGCTGGTATCCTGACAACTGAGATTGGTATTGCCATAAAGAACCCAATGACCCTAACCAGAAAGAAGTAGCTAGAAAGGTCTGTGTCCCTTGTCCCTGCTAACCTGCTTTATCTCCTGACTAAGGGTTAGGGGTAGGAAGGGAAGTAGAGTTATTTAAGAACCTAAGTAGGTCTGTGGAAAATCTAAGCCTACAAACAACTGATGGAGAGAACGGACAGGACCTTGGATTCCAGCAGGGATGGAACTCTGCTCACCACCTCTGTGTAATGGTTTGTTCCTCTTGTGGGTCCACACTTTTCTCTGTTTCACACAGGGGCTCTCTCACCTCCAGAGGAAGATTTTCTTCCCTTTGACCTTCTCTTTCTTTCTCATATTCCTGCAGAAGGGAAGAAAAAAACGAGTGTGGGCAGCAGCAGTCTCTCAGGTCCCTGCTGAGTCAGAACAGCCTCTTCTCCTGAGGAAGACCTTTGAACAAGATGCTCCGTGTCCTTGGTCAGAGGGGTGAGAGAGTTTCTTCCCTCAGGACAGGGTCAAGGCAATTAGACAGTACAGTGGAGAGGTGCAGAGGTCTAGGTGGGTGAGGCTATCAGTGCTAAGCCGCAGCCTCCTCCATGTTCAGCCACTCTCGGCTGCCCTAGGTACTATGCAATTCACTGACAATGGCATCTGTTTCAACTCAAGTGATCTAAAGTTAAATGTAATTAAAATTCATTTTCTCGGCCTCATTGAACATATTTCAAGTGACCATTAGCCACCTGACTAGTAACAGAGCAGACACAAAGCCTATGCACTATCATAGAAAGTCCTTTTTTTTAAAAATTTTATCCCCACTTCTCACCTTTTTCTTTCTCCTCCCTTCTCTCTTCTTCTCCCCTTCTTTTCTTCCCTCTCTCTACCCCTGTCTTTTTTATTTTGGAGGAGGGGTTTGAGACAGGGTTTCTCTGTGTAGCCTTGGCTGTCCTCGACTCACTTTGTAGACCAGGCTGGCCTCAAACTCATAGCGATCTGTCTGTCTCTGCCTCCCTGAATGCTGGGATTAAAGACATAGCCTACCTAGCCTAGCCTCTTTTTAATTTTTTGAGACAGAATCTCACTACAGAAGTGGCCCTCAAATGTGAAATCCTTCTGCCTCAGCCTCCTGAATTCTAGGATCAGAAGCATGTGAGTGTGCCTAGCATATTGCAGAAGGTTCTGGATGTTGCTGCTGTAATTCTTATCATAAGCACTAGCTCTATTCTCTGGTGGATACTCTTGAGCCTTCTAACTTCCTCCTAGGTTAGCAAACAGAGGCAGTAAGCTTTGGAGATGACAGTTACCTGAGGCAGATAAAAGTTACTTTTACAGGATATTTTCATGAATACCAGAGATTGGCAGATAATAGGACATGGACAAGCCTAACTGGAGTATGGGCATATGAAAGGAAGTAGTCTTTCATACTTTAACTGGGTTTGAAAATATTGTGCAGGAGAGTTTCCTCAGAAACCTCAGGACTCAGGTACAGGGCTTTAGTAGTTTTGCTGAGCTCCATCTTAGTATGTTATCTTTTTTTATAGATATTTTATTTTTTTAATGATTTATTTATTTTTTTATGTGCATTGGTGGTTTTGTTTTTTTTCCCCTTTTCTTTTCTCTTTCACGTATGTCTGTGTGAGGGTGTCAGCGCCCCTGGACCTGGAATTACAGACAGTTGTGAGCTGCCATGTGGGTGCTAGGAATTAAACATAGGTCTTCTGGAAGAGCTGCCAGTGCTCTTAACTGCTGAGCCATCTCTTCAGCTCCTTGGTTTGTATCTTTATGAAGTAGAAAGGATCTGGGCTATTATGTTAATTGGGTGTGCAAAGTCCTAAGGCAGACAAAGGTGTCAAGCCTGAGTTCCCAGAAAAAAAAAATGGATCAAAAGTTAAACGTTGTGCTAGTAAATCTCCGGATTGCTTTAAAATACAAGTAACAGTCCATCAAAGGGGTGAAAGGAGTCAATGATAGAACAACGCAGGCAAAAAAGACAAGGCTTGTCCTAGAGAAAGATAATTAACATCCCAAGTGTGCTGTTGTACATTTCTTCCCTGAGAGAAAGTATACTGAGAGTGTGGAGATTATTCACCCAACCAGGGTTCTTTGAGCGGCCAGGTGTGCTTGATGGGGAGGCAATAGTCACGTTGTCAGCCAGAGCCTATTAGAGCCAGTGTACCTGCCTCAGTGTCAGGTAATGCAAGCAAGTGGGGCCTTCCTCCCCTTTGGCTTCAGCCAGGCTTAGCAGCTCAAGCCGGTACTACAAAGCCCGTGAAGTGTAGATGTTAGGATAAGGTACCTTAGTGGGTTGGTATCAAGGTGTACCACTAAGAGATCACACCATACAACAGATCCAATGAAAGAGATTTACTGGAGGAGGGGGGAGTTGAAGGCCGTCTTGGAGTGGTGACATGACATGAGAGAGAGAGACAGACAGGCAGGCAGGCAGAGAGACAAACAGAGAGAGCAGGAGACAGAAAGAACTTTAGAGATGGGAGAGGTGGGAGACCACTGAGAGCCATGATGTCCAGAGGGGCCTTTGAAGCGGGGGGGGGGGGGGTGTTGCATAGGAAAGTATACAACCGTAGTGACAATGGAAATGTGAAGTGCCTGGCGGCGGCAGATGATGTAAGCTGTCGCTGCCGAGTCACTGAAAAGCAGTCTGGTGTAGGGAGATGCACACTTGCCCCATAACAGCAACTATGAGGAAGCCGTATGGTTCACGGGGAATGTCTATGCAGTACGGAGGACTAGATGAGGTAATGTCCCCTATCCATACTGCTGAACCCAGTATAGCTCTTTTCAAGAAATAATTGGTTCTCGTTAAACTGGAATTGACTAATTTTTAAAGATGCTCTCCTAGCTGCTGAATGCCAGCTAACACTTTCTTGGAATGGATGGTGGAGAGTTTGCTATTGCGTGTATCTTACAGATGTAGAAAAGCGTCTGGAAAAACAGCAGTTAGGCATTTGAAGGAAGATGTCCTCTGAAGATAGAGCAGAAAAGGAAACTTCCAGAAGGCGTGAGATTGTTGAGTGAAAAGTTCATAGGTTACCTCCCTAGAGGTAGGCCAAAGAAGCCTGGAAACCCATAAAGTCTTCATCACCACTGTTGGTTACATGCCAGGGACTAGACAGCAAGTCCCCAGTGCATGCCATAGCTGTAAGATATGGACATATCTCACAGGACTGAGCTGAAATGTTCCTTTCTGTTGGTTGGACTTCAAGAGCCAGAAGACATGAACATGTATGGTGAACAACCACCATTGCAGGCAAGATGTAGCCACTGGCATAAACAGCGGCACAACTATGATGAACACAATCAAAGCTCTCATATTAGATTCAAGGCACACTATGGAGCTCATGTTTGCATTGTGACCTGTGGCTGGGGAGGTCGCTACTATTGTTTCCTGATATGGATGTGATGTGCCTGTTGAATTGCCTTCTATGTGCATTTGTGTTTGTGCCCAGAGATTCCTCCTGCTGAATGGCAAGCGTCTTTAGATGCTGAGTCATCTTCCTTTTGATGCCGACTTCTTTTTATTCTTCTTCTCTTCTCCTCTTCCCCTTCCTTCTTTTTTTTTGACATTGTTATTTTTATGTTCTAGATAAAGTTTAAGGTTGTTTTTATCATTCTCTGTTTTGTGTTTGTAGTTAAAGATGGGAGCTTTCAGCTTCTTGCTTCTGCTGTTATACCTCCTCACCATGATGGACTCTTATCCCTCTGGAACCATAAGCCAAAATAAACTCTTTGTATTTCCTATTTACATACTTACTTACTTATTTGTTTGTTTACATAGGTACTTACTTGCTTTCAGTTTTGAGACAGGGTCTCATTGTGTAGTCTTGGCTGGCCTGGAATTCACTCTGTAGATCATGCTGGCTTTAAACTCACAGAGATTGGCCTGTTTCTGACTTCCAAGTGCTGGTACTAAGGGCATGCCCAACTAAACTCTTTCTTTAAAAAATAAAATTGCTTAACAAACAGACTGGTTACAACCATTGAACTTGCAGTTATGAATTGGGAGATTTGTGAAGCATTTCCAGAGAAGAAGCCCGGAAGTGTATACTTGCACACACGAGGTTCTGCTGAGACCTCCAAAGGTAGACTGCTGTTGATAGAGGGTAGATAAGTGGCATAGGAAACACAGACAGCTGGGTCTAGGGATGGAGTGTAGTGGTAGGGCACTTCCTACCACACCTGAAGACTAGAGTGCATCCCAAGACCCGAAAAAGAAAACCATGCTGACTGGCTCCTGTCTTTGGAATGTGGACAAGCGAAACCATGATGAGCCATGAGTTTTCAATTTTTGCATCTTGGCTTGCCTGATATCACCCAAGGATTTCTCTAAAATACATGATCCTTATCTCTGCCTTTGGAGATTCCAACCCAGCATTAATAAGACTGCAAATAAGGAGTGCAGATGTGGATACCACACAGTCCGATGCAAAGGGTCTCTGGCCTCTGCATGAGGTGTCCGTATCACTGTGCCACTTCCAGGCACAACGAGCAGGACCTGGCACTACCCACAGCCAAGGCGCTGGTAAAAAGCTCTGATAGAGGTAGAGGCTTCAGGGTCTATGAAGAACCGGGATCTCGGTTATGCAACTGGGGAGGAAGTCATTCCCTCAGACTCTCTTCCGGGAAAGGAGGAGGAGGAAGGGCTCCAGGCACTGCTGGCACCCGCTCTTTAGACAACAAGCCCATTGTTATTTTTAACTCACAGTTACTTCATTGGCTCTTCAGCTTTAATTTTGCTTTGATTACACGTTGCTGATAAATAACTTTATAATGTCTACTTAGGTGATTCCAGCATTGAGTGAAAATTAACAATAGGAAAGCGGGGTTATATAGGATTCAAAAAGCATTTTTGAATTGTTTGATGCAAGAAATGAAAACCAGGGTGTTCATGCCCACGATGAGTCACCAGAGGGCGCCATAACCCTGTCTTCAAAAGTTTTCCCAGCCCCAAACCCTTTAGACTTCATTTAAACAAAAGATTGCCCACAAGGATAGGTTCCACCCAAATAGTCCAAAAGGTAGAAGAAAATGGGCAGCCAGATCCTAAAAAACCCTGCTGGGTCACAGAGTTTCAGTGACATCACCATCATGTAAAAAACCGGCATGGTTCTAAGGTATCTGAATACATCCTGGTTTGGTTTTATTAAAGATTAACTTATTATTATTGTTATTATTAATTTATTCGTGTGGATGTGTATGAGCCTGCTTGAGTTTATGGGCACCACATGCCTGGGGAAGCCTATGGAAGCCAGGAGAGGTTATAGGATCCCTTGGAACTTTAGGTAACGTCAGTTGTGACGCCCTCCGTGGACTCTTGGAATTGTACGCGGTTCTCTGCAAAAGCTTTCTGCGGTCTAACCGCTGAACCATCTCCCGGGTCCCCTGTTCTCCTTTGACATTGGATGTTCTGTTTTTTATTTTCTTTCCTTGGGTAAACAAGGAACCCAGGAGAGTGGAGAGTGCTAGGTCGGTGTGGTACACCGCATCCCCCATCCTGCCCTGGGGACTCAGGGCAGTGGAGTGAGGGAGGAGTTGGTCTCCTACGGTGACGCTCCTACACTCCCTGACCTCGAACCTGGACTGTCGGGTCCGGGTCCGAGGGCCTTTGAGAGGCCCCTGTCTCATTGTGTTCGCTGCACACTCCTAAGGGACCTGCTGAGAGCCGCACAATAGTCTTTTTAGGACCAAACTGAAACTGTGTTCCAAGCCACGAGCAGAGAACAGTATCACCCACTGCGAAGGTGCTCTCTGTGCACGTAGTTGATGAACGTAAGTCTAAACAAGAGCGTGAAACAACCTGAGATCTACGAAACCAAGTTCAAAATCCAAAGGAGCCGGTCTGTGGCAAAGGAAAGGAGAGGTTTCAAACAATACTTTCCTGCGAGATTCCACAGGGGTGCTGCCACCCCGTGGACAACTAGAGAATTAAACTTCTCTGTAAAGCTGGCTTTTCCAAATGCTTTGTTGAAACAGCCGACGCTTGTTGTATTTCTATCATATTTCCTAATGCGCTTTTGGTACTTCCAAGATCAGTAACCGCCATAGAAAAACAAAGGGTCCAAAATGAAGAGACATGAAAGGAGACATGAGAAATTAAGCATGATTTCTAGACTTTATGTAGGCAAAAGTTCTGGGGATCTGGAATAGTTTCCAGTATACATTGTGTACACAGTAAATGAGTCACAAATCATATTTAGAATTAAAAGAATAGGGAGCATTTGTTGAGTACTTACTGTTTGCTGTGTCTGTATTTTATGTGTGTACTTTCATGGACAGCGAACTTTATTGCTTCATCTATACTTTTACACTGAACTCATTTAATCCTCGTTACCACCTCCTCAAGTTGATGCTATTTTTATCTTGGTTTTATATGCAAAGCTCTGAGACATTGTCCCAGGTCACACAGCAAACAGATGGTGAATTGGAAGTCCAACCTAGAGAAGCCTCCTCTTGACTTACAGGGCCTGAGATAAGCAAGCAAGCAGCATCATCACCTGGAAACAGGCCTACCCCAGGATGAAGCAGAAGCTCAGGATGGAAATCAGGGTGAATCCAGGTGTTGCACCAAGGGAAGAAGCGCAACTCTTACAAAGAGTTGGGGCTGGCTGTCAGCTCAGAGCTTTAGTCCATTACCATCATGGCAGGAAGCCTGGCAGCACACAGGCAGACATGGTGCTGGAGAAGGAGCTGAGAGTTCTACGTCTGGATCATCAGGAAGATAGTGAAACCCTGAGCCTGGCTTGAGACTCTGAGACCTCAAGGCCCACCCCAGTGACACACTTCCTCCATTGAGGCCACACCCACTCCAGTGAGGACACACCTCTTAATAGTGTCACTCCCTTTGGGCCTATGGGAGCCGTTTTCATTCACAGCACCACAGATGATCAGAAAACCCAGCCTAATCTGAGGCCAGTTCTATCGCTTACCAGCTGGGGACTTCACCAAGTTGTTGAACCTCCCAGCATCTTTAGGGAAATGTAGTTAGCAATATCACCAACCTCACAGGTTACCCAGATGTAACCTGTGCTAATATATGTAACGTGTCCATCATAATTCCTGTAAGCATTAGTGTAATATTTTTTCTACTTACTCATATGATAAAACCCACATCGACAGACAGCTCATAATCTACCCTCACCTCTCGGAGAGTAGCACTCTCCTACCTTCTCCCACCATTGCCTCTGGGATTGGGCTTGTGTGCATTTTCCTCTCCTACCCAAACTCTACCGCCAGTCCTCAGGGAGGAAGTCTTTTGTGCAGCATGCTGCCCTTTCTCTGTGCCCTTACCTCGCCTATGGAAGGTACTTACTAGCCGCAAGGCTTCTAGCAAGCTGACTCGGTGGGTAAAAATGCTTGCTTCCCATGCCCGCTGACTTGAATTCATCCATAAACCTCTGGTGGAAGGGGAGAACCAACTCCGGGAAGTTGTTCTGTGACCTCCACACAGGCACCACGCCATCCATGCATTAACCTCCCCCCCACTCACTACCCCCTGCAGAACAGGCTACTAATAAATAAGATTATAAAAATCAATCAACAAACTCAAGGTGCAAGTGAGCCTGTGGAATCTGAGTGGCCATGGTGAGGGGCATGGGGAAGGCAGCGTTTTCCTAAGTGCCCTTATCACTAACTCTGTTGCTGAATCTCCTCATCGATGTGACACAGAGCCTTTCAACCCACTCAGCGGGTAAGCTTCCGGCTGCTCTTTACCACTGTGGTCACTTTTATGTCATGGGATAAGGGGCAGTGGTTTTAGTCTTACATTATTTTGCTGTTCTCTTCTCCACCTCTGGCGGTTAGCGAGGCTAGTCATCTGCGGATGAGCGGCCTCAGAGGATACTTGAAGACAAACATACTTGGAGCTGAAAGGAAAACCAACTCACTTCTACAGCCAACTTCTCAGTGGGCTAGAACAGGGTATGGCAATTCAGCAATATAATCTATGCCGTAAACCCATCATCGTTCCTCCCTCTTCTTCCGGGTGCCATGAAGGAAACTGCTCTAAAGCACATTCCCCATGGAGACTTTCTCACT
>CM053760.1:42465289-42576774 GCA_028658305.1 Pachyuromys duprasi
GGGGGGGGGTGGTCAATGTAGCAATGTATCAGAGCGGATATTAAGACTCGAGATCAAGCCTCTGACAGAGGGTGAGAGTAATGATAGATCTGGGGGAGGTTGTTGAGACTTGGGGAGAACAAGAGCTCCACAAAGACCAAACTGAGCAGGGCACAGGGGTCTTGTAAGAGACTGGATTTTTAAAGGGAAAGTCTGTGCCAGAGTGAGTTGATAAGTCCTAATTGGAAAGGTTAGCTAGTGTAGCCAACAATGAATTTTGATTGCTGAACCTTGGTATTTAGTCTCAAGAATGAGTCAGAGGCCAAATAAGGGAATGGGTGTTGGGGGCTAGCTTTAGGAATGTAATACAACTGTTTAGCAAGGGAGAGAGAAGGGAAAAGGGCAAAACCTTTGGGCACCATGTTTGCCATGCTTAGGCCTGCCAGACGGTCTTTCAAGTCTCATTGCTGCTGCCTACAGAACTGTTAGTGACTATGTTTCTCCAAGTATTTCTTTTTGTTCTTCTTGTTTGCTTGTCTATTGAGGTAAGATTTTGCTATGCAGCTCCAGGCTGGTCAGTTTATAATTCATCTGCTTCTGCCTCTCTCAAATGTGTATACTATATATGGTAAGTAGCATTTTTTCTTAAAGTCCTTGTATGTTGTCAGAACAATACGTAGTTTCTCAAACTAAGTTGCATCATCCTGGCTTTTGTTCAGGAATGAAAGCACACAGCCCAGAATGAAAGAAAATAAATCTAACTGGATTCTAGTGATTATACATGTCATAATTAAATCTTATGAAAAGGAATAAATTAATTCACACACGCACACAAACATAAAGTTAAAGGGAGGATCAGTGTCTTAGTTTCTTTTCAGTTGCTGTCATAAGCCATGACCTGTGGGGCTTGATCTAGAGCCGCCATCGTGTTCAGATGTTTATTGCTTGGGCCCCTCCCCAACTTCTTACTGTTCTATGAGCAATCCCTAATGTAACCAAAGTGATGATTGTGTAACCTCACCCCCTGAATTATCTCTGACTTGCCAATAAAGTGCCGGCACTGGCTGAGCGGGCAAGAGGGGGTGGAGCGAAGGTTCATGTGCTTGGGAGAGTAGGAGCAGGAGGAGGAAGAGAGGAGAGCGATGCAGGAGGGAGGAGAGAGGATGGATTCCAGGACGATAATAACTGCGAGTATTGAGGGCTTTGGGTGGGTGGAAGATAAATTGATAGCAGGGTAGTAGATTAGATATTATGCTCAGCTCTGTGTTTAGCTTTTGAATAAATCATAGTCTCCGTGTGTGGTTATTTGGGGAGACTTGCTGAGATAGGGGTAATTAAGCTTTACTAATATATAGATGAATATTAATTATTAAAACTCACCTACAATGACCACGCCAACTTATAGAGAAAACGGCTTTACTGGAGGCTTGCTTACTGTTTTGGAGGGTGAGTCCCTGGCCATCCTGATTGGGGCAGGGCAGCAGGCAGACACGGCTCTGAAGCAGTAGTTGAAAGCTTGCGTATTGATCCACAAGCATGAGGTACAGAGAGAGCTAGCTGGGATGGCATGGTTTTTTGTTTGTTTGCTTTTATTTCACACCTCAAAGCCCATCCCCAGCAACACAACTTCTCCAAGAAGGCCACACCTCCTAATCCTTCCCAAAGAGTTCCACTAATTGAGGCCTAAACATTCACATAAGTGAGCCCATGTCGACAATTCCCGTTCAACCCCCCACAATCTGGCACAAGGTTTAAAACAGGACTCAAACGCAGCTCTTTCCTGTGGAACTATGCCTTCCAGCATGGTTCTAAGAAGAAGGCTGCCGACAGCTACTGTTTCCTCAGACTGGACCAGGTGAGAGCAACAGCAGCAATCTTCAGTGTTCGCACATTCTTCCCTTTGTGGGTACCCGGTCATCCACATTACAAGACAAGGACTATGTTCTATACTTGGCGACAAACAACAGCGATATGGGAGCCAGAGCAGAAGTAGAGTCCGGCCTGTCTTCTCGTCTGCATGTTAGGTGCTCCGACCTGACCCTCTCAAACTTACAGGACTTCTTAAAGAGGCATTTTGGTCAGTCTGTTGCCTCTGGGATTTTTGTTTCTGGTTCTTTCATGTTTTTTCAATTTAATTAATTCTTACAACAATTCTAGGTAGCAGAGAATTATGTATTCATCCTACTTCAGAGAAACCTATACAAAGGCTATATTGGTTATCCTTCCTTCCTTTTTTTTTTTTTTTTTAAGCTCAGTCTTACAGGTTTTAGTCTATGGTAGATTGACCATATGATGTGATTCATCAAAGACTGTATGACAACGAAAATTTGGTTTACCTCATGGCAGGGATATGAAAGAAATGATGAGACTTGGATCCTACTTCCCTTTTGAGGGTACAGTTCAATTATCCAAATGTTATGGGAAATTCTAGGGAATCCCTTCATAGTTGCCAGATGATACTGGAAGAATTTGAGTCCCTTCTTGGAACTCATTAATAATGGAACTTAAGGCAGGACTCAAGTTGAAGCTAAAGAACAATTCTATTAGTGTTTAAAAGAAAAACCCAGGGCAAAAATATTTGTAAATCTCTGCAGATACCCAGAGGAGGAGAATGGAGAAGAGGAGGATGAGAAGTTAGGCCACACTGCTGGAGAAAACTGACCCTTCCTCACCTAGCAGGGAAGAATTGCCAATTGCCCCTTAGCTGGGGTGGAACTTCATGTTCTGCTTCCCTCACCCTGACCTTTCATTCTGATATTTGATCTAGTTTGGGATAGGAGAAGGGCTTAGAGAAAGGGTAAGGAAGCCCAAATTACCAGGGAGAGCATGGTTCAGCTTTGGAAGAGCAGCCAGTTGTTTTAACCTCTGAGCCACCTCTTCAGCCCATGGTTCAGTTTTAGATAGCATCTGAAAGTGACAGAAAAAAGAAAAAGGAAAGGTTGCATCTTTCTTTATGAGTCAGAAATCCATAACAGCCTTTTGGACCTGCACTAGCTGGTGGCAATTCTGGAAAGGAAAAGTACAGTATCCCACTAAAGGGATAATTCATCCTATTTCTTTTTTTTTTTTTAAGATTTATTTATTTTATGTGTATGAATGTTCTATCTGCATTTACATCTGCCAGAAGAGGGAATCAGTTCACATTATAGATGGTTGTGAGTCACCATGTGGTCGCCGGGAATTGAACTCATGACCTTTGGAAGTGCAGACAGTGCTCTTAACCGCTGAGCCATCTCCCTAGCCCTCATCCTACTTCTTTAGCATGGTTTGAGGTGAGCTAGCCTTCCCAAGGGTGGTACCGACTACCTTTCTGAGGGGTGGTGCCTTGGCTAGATAACTGATGAGCCCATCTGGAATGTTAGGTTTCCATCCAGGTCAGAGATTTCCTTCTCCTGACTAGAAGGAAAGCCCATGATAGCTTTGATGCCACTGTATGACAAACACCTCTTGCTAAACCATGCCACCTTGCAGTGCTGCTGAGAGTGTGGCAAACCTTTTTAACATGTGGACCTTTGGAGGATTCTCTAGATACACACATAGCAAAGGCAGATGATTAATGCTGTTAAAATAAATGAAATAATATTAACATTTTGCTTGTAATAAGTAAATGAAATAGTGTTTTTTCCCCCTGAAACAGTGGTTTGTGTGTGTGTGTGTGTGTGTGAAAGTGTTTTTCCCACTAAAAGAACATAGGTGCTATTTTTCCTGATTCTGAAAATGAATCTTAAGAAGTTCCTTTATTAGATTGCTCGTTTTTCTGTTTTGAACAGCAGGATCTGTCTCCACAGAAGCTGTGGCTCTAGGTAATCTGGTACTGTCTTGTGTTTCCCCTTGAGCTCATTTTCCGCCTGGTTATAAAGCTTCTAAATGGTTGTCTGAGGTCATAACAGACCTGGGGAAGTCCTCACCTGTTGTTTGTAGCCTCCTCTGCATCAGTTTGTTCAGATGATGTGTGTACACCAGGGAAAAGCAATTTCTTGTTTTAGATCCAAAAAGTTCTCAAGAAAACAAACTCTGACCCCAAGGGCAGAGTGTATCCTGAGGCACATGCATTTGATTTCTCCAGCCACTAAGCACAAAAATGTCCTCACTATAGGAACATGTTTTAATTTCCTAAATTTGGCTTTTTATTTTCAATTCTGCAGAGAATACCGATAGTAAAACAAACAAACAAAAAGCCCCACAAATCTCATTTATAGCAACTTCTCTCTATTCTTTTTTTAAATTTATTTTTTTATTAATTACAGTTTATTTAATTTTTATTCCTGCTGTAGCCCCCTCCCTTGGCTTCTCCTAATCCTACCCTCCATCATCTCCTCCCATGCCCCTCCCCAAGTCTTCCTCCTCTTCCCTCTGACCCTAGCCTATCAGGTCTCATCAGGTGCGACTGTATTGTCTTCCTCTGTGGCCTGGGAAGGCTGCTCCCCCCTCTGGTTGCTTCCAGATTATGGCTATTATGAATAAAGCTGCTATGAACATGGTTGAGCAAATATCCTTGATGTATACTTGAGTTTATTTTGTATATATGCCTAGGAGAGGTATAGCTGGATCTTGAGGAAGTGCTATTCCTAACTGTCTGAGAAAGCACCAGATTGATTTCCAAAGTGGTTGTACAAGTTTACATTCCTACCAGCAATGGAGGAGGGTTTCCCTTTCTACACATCCTGTCCAGCATGTGTTTTTACTTGAGTTTTTTATCTTAGCCATTCTGATGGGTGTAAGTTGAAATCTCAGGATCTCCCTGATGACTAATGAAGTTGAGCATTTCTTTAAGTGTTTTTCTGCCATTCAGTATTCCTCTGTTGAGAATTCCGTTTATTTCTGTACCCCATTTTTTAATTGAATTACTTGATTTGTTGCTGTATAACTTCTTAAGTTCTTGATATATTCTGGATATTAGCCCTCTGTCAGATACAGAGTTGGTGAAGATCCTTTCCCAGTCTGTAGGCTATCGTTTTCTTCTGATAACAGTTTCCTTTGCTTTACAGAAGCTTTTCAGTTTCATGAGGTCCCATTTATTGATTGTTGATCTTAGAGCCTGTGCTGTTGGTGTTCTGTTCAGGAAGTCATTAAGGCTCTTCCCCACTTTTTTTTCTAACTGGTTTAGTGTGTCTGGTTTTATGTTGAGGTCTTTGATCCACTTGGACTTTTGTTTTGTGGAGGGTGATAAATATGGATCTATTTTCGTTTTTCTACATGTAGACATCCAGTTAGACCAGCACCTATACTTGCTTAACAATTAAATAAATATTAAGCAAGAGACCCCAGTTTTCCAATGGTGTGGATATTTTGAAGTATGTGGTGTAGAGGAATTTTAATTCAACAACATGGTTAGATCACATCTAGACTTTCCAGGTCTAGGTGATCTTCCTGGACTGCGGATGTGCCCTAGATGACAATATGATCTGGCTGGAATACAGACAGGCCTTTAGTACACATCTTTAGTCCCAATGAAAATAAGATTAGTTTATAGAAGAAAGCAGGCATGGTTGAAGGTGATGTCTAATTTAGGGGAAGACAAAGTGATGAGTCAGAAAAGGATTTGACAGAATGAGTTAGAGACAGGACACACCCAGCTCTCAGGAGAACAGACAGGAGAGAGAGGCAACTTAAAGCAGCACAGAGGGAAGGGAGAGTGGTTCAGTACAGTTTCAGTTGAGTTTGTGCAGTCATTGCAGTTCAGTTTATGGCATTCAGAGGCAGTTTTTCCAAGTAGAGCAATTTAGTCAGAAGCTGAGAGAAGCCAATTTGAATTGGTCAGTTTGGAAGAAGTTTGAGCCAAAACAGGTGAGGTGAACCAGCCAGTCAGAGTTCAGAAAGAACTAGAAAGGGTGAGTTTATTCAGCAGAAAGTCTCAGAGGCTGAAAACATTCTAGGCCTACGTTAGCAAATGGAAGCTAGAAGCTGAAGCCTTCCAGTTTTGGGCTTGCAGAAAATTAAATTGTATGAATTTAGGAACTTCTAGGCCTAGGCTTAGGTATAGCTAGAACAGAGAAAGAAACAGTCTGGGCTCAGCCCAAACAGTGTATTCATACAGCTTGGGTACAACTCTCATCTCATCACTTCCTGTGAGGAAAATAAATAACCATTTACAGTTTGGGGAAGTAGGATGAACCCTCAGAGGGGAACGCAAATCCCCTGAGGCCCAACCCAGCTATGAGGTCTCAGCCAAGTCACCTAACACTGGGTTGTCCAAGAAGAGTCTTCAGATGTTAGTGCAATAGTCACAGCTTGTCTCACTGTGGTAGATCAAAAAGCCTTCCGGAGAACAGTGATAACTTTGTAAAAGACGACTCAGCCTTCTTAGTTACTCACCATCTGCTTACATCCCTAGTGTGATGACAGATAGCCAGCCATTCAGCTGGGCGCTGCTTTTTTATTTGCGTTCAGATGGTTGTCCTGGTAAGTAGGCTTTGTTTATCCAGCACCAGGCAAACACAAAGCAATTTTTAAAAATCTTGTACAAACTAGAGAGACAAGAATCCTAAAGAAAAAGGAAGGAAATATAGACTCGATTTCACATTGGGAGGTGAGTGATGCTGTCTAGATTTTCAGAAAATTCCTTGCCCCAAAGTAAATAGCGCTTGTGTCTTGAAATTCATGTTTGCCATTAGTCAATAGTCACAACTGAATTAAAATGTGGAAGAATTTGAAGTAAAGCAAAAACATAGTCCCTAAGCTCCTAAGCAGAAACAAAATACTCCCTAAGCTCCCCTGGAAAGCAAGTGAAATTTTACAGTTTTTATGTTCCCAGTACAATGAGAATAATACCTTTTCTTTTGTCAGAGTTGGATACCAAGCCAATTGATTACTCTTCAACTGTTCTCCACCCTCAGCCCCAAAGGAGAAAGACATATGATAAACAGTCTCTAGGCTGAAAAACCTTGTCATCAGGTCTTATAAATTTTTAAAAATGTATATTGTTTTGTAAAAGTCAATTAATATTTCTAGTTGTCTCTGTTTTCTACAAGTTAGTCTAGAATATGCACAAGACCTGCACAGGTTCAAGCCAGACAGGATCCCATCACTGAGAGGAGAAAGTGGACACTGCATCCCACCCCTAACCAAGAAGCTATTTGTAATTGATACTGGCTGAGTGTGGTGGTTTGAATAGGAATGGCCCCATAGACTCATCTGTTTGAATGCTTGGCCATAGGGAGTGGTACCATTAGAAGGTGTGGCCTTGTTGGAGTAGGTGTGTCACTGTGGGGCAGGCTTTGCCATCTTATATGCTCAAGCTATGCTCTGTGTGGCACACAATCTTCTGCTGCCTTTGGATCAGGATGTAGAACTCTCAGCTCCTTCTCCTGCACTATGTCTGCCATGTTTCCCGCCATGATGATGATGGACTAAACCTCTGAAATCTCAAGCCAGCTTCAATTAAATGCTTTCCTTTTTAAGAGTTGTCATGGTCATGGTATCTAAAGAGACGCTGGCCAGCTTGAGCGTGAGGGGTATGGCTCTGGAAGGTCTTGGCCTTCTCTCCCATTCCCTCTGACCTGCTGAAAACTTAGATTGCATTCTTAAAGCTAGCCTTCAAGGTCTATTCTCTTATTTGGCCACTTCCTCCTCCTGAGGCTGAATACCAAAGTCCATCTATCAAAGTATTGAAGTCTATAATTAATATCCCGTTTGGCTCACCTAATTAACATGTCCAATTAAAATGAAAACCTCATCCTTACATGAGGTTTCCCCTTTTCCCTTTTCCTGTCATTTGCCTATGGTCCCGTCTGTCTCCTCTCTACCCAGAGGCAGTCCTCTGTCCTATTTCTGGCCCCCTCCCTGTTCTCTTCCTCTTCTCCCTAGTCTTCTGTCTTCTGTCTTAGTCTCTTATTCTCTGCCCTATGTCTCTCTGAGGTAAATGAATACCTTTGTGCTAAGAACTTGGTCTTGGGGTGTCCTGAGTTGATACCAATCCTTAAATTTCTCAGTTTTTGGGTTTTTTTTGACCCACTAGCCATTGCCCAACCTGAAATGCACTGCTACAATTTTAGGTAATTGTTGTAGCTTCATGCCTCTTCTTACAGGTTCTTGAGATCTACAGCGCCCAAAGGAAATCTATTAATAAACAGACTGACAGATAAAATATGATAAATATAATAAGATGATTTACTTGATTCTGGAATTTTAAAAGTTCTAAATCTACAGTTGGTAATATGGAAACTCAGAAAATCAAGTGGTGTGGTTCATTGTGAATCTGAAGGCCTGGGAAGCAGGCAAGAAGATATCACTCCATCAATGGCTGAGTTGAAGGCTATTCAAAGATAATCTCTGCTCAGCCTTTTGTTCTATTGATGCCTTTAATGAATTGCTGAGAGTAATTTGCTTTATGACTGACTGAAATGTTTAGCATATCTGCACACATCTGCACACATACTTATTTAGACAAATCTCTATTTGGCATATGACCCACTCAAGTTGACACACAAAATTAACCATCACATAAAGATAATATTTTCCTTAACAAAATAAATCTCTGGCATATAAGAATGAGTGGTTTTAATGAGAATGGCCCCCATACATAGGCTCATATATTTGATTGCTTAGTCCCTACTTGGTAGAACAGTTTTGGGAAGGATTAGGAAGTGCCTGTTAGAGGAAGTATGTTACTAAGGGTAGAGTCTGAGGTTTCAAAAGACCATGTCATCCCAGTTAACACACACACACATACTCTCTCTCTCTCTGTGTTTCTCTTCTTCATGGTTGTTGTTTCAACATATAAATTCTCAGCTACTGGTATCCTGCCTGCTGCCATGCACCTACCATGATGGTCATGGACTCGCCCTCTGAGACTACAAGAAAACCCCAATAAACTCTTTCTTCTATAAGTTGCCTTGGTTATGGTGTCTCTTGACAGCAATAAAAAAGTAATACGGAGTTGAAATAACAGAGCATGTTAGAAGAACAGACAATAAAGTGTGTGCATATAATACACAGTGGAGTTTTATTCGACCACAAATAATGAAGTTCTATCATTTGTAGAAAAATGGGTAATATTAAAGATAATCATGTTAAAGAAGATAAGGCTGATGAGGACAAACATCACTCTCTTATATGTGAAGTATAGATTGAAAAAAGAATAAAATATATATGTATAAATGCATAATTTATATAGTAGAAATGTAGTGTGTGTGTATATGTGGAAGTAGAAGGGGAACTAAATATTTGGGGAGTAAGAGGGTCAGTGTGTGGAGCTGAACAAGAGAGTGTAATAGGTAGGGGAATATGAGTAAAGTACGATGATATACATGGGATAAAATGTCAAAATGACACCCCTTTTGTAGGTCAGTTTTTTAAAAAAAACAGAGCATATTAATCTAAAAATGTTTTAGACATTCAAAAAAGTGTCTGGTACAGACAAGAAGGCATATCTGCTCAGCGTGGTCTGGATGTAGGGTAAGTCCAGGATGGCATGATTGAACTGCCCCAAGGAGGATGGAGAAGAACCTGGGGCCCAGGGCAGCCGCATATTCTCTAAGCTGTTTGCCTATTTCCTCATACAGAGAAGATGTATAAAGCATCCTGTGAGCATGATAGTCTACATGAGGGTAGCTTAGAGCAGTATCCAGCTGGATGAATTTCAGATAAAGAAAATATAGTAGGAATTCTAATTTGTCTAGAAATGAAGTCATTCTTTCCCCCTCTGTTAGAAGATCCAAAGGGTGCCTTGGAATATCATTTTAGTGACTGTTAGACGTAGGACCCACACACCATGTGGAACAGCTAAATAGAAGAATTTTGGGGTAGGGTGACCCTTTGCATGTCAGCTAAGCACTCTTTTGTTAGGCCTCAGCACATAGTGTCAGCTTCCCTGACCTCACTACTCCAAAAGTGATCTGTCGTTCAGGAGGGCTAGAGCCACGTGGAAGGAGGTTTTAAGCAGAGCCTTGGGCTTTGTCTGGCCACAGGGAGGCAGACCTAGCTTGAAGAAGATTCTCACTCACCAGCTGTGTGCATTACCTTTGGGAACAGCCCTAATATCACACCCAGCTGGGGTGTTGGGGTGTTCCGTGAGAAGGTGGTCAGACAACTCAAGTGAATGCTCAGAGGGGCCCAGGTTAATGAGATTTCTTACTAGACTCTGCACTTCTGTAAAGCCATCCTTTTTTTTCCGTTTATAATTGCAATTATTTTAGAGGCATTTCCATATCATAACTCTTTTTCACTTTATTTATTTTGAGACAGGGTTTTACTATATAACCTGGTCTGTCCTGGATTCTATGATGACCAGGCTCCTGCCCCCAGAAGCCTGGGATTCCAGATGTTCATGCATTGGCTCAGCATTATAGTCCTGCAAATATAGTCACTTTTGCTATAAAAAAAAACCTGCGTTTGTTTCAGGGCAATTGCTGTATTAGTGAAGTGTCTGAGCATAGCGCGAATTTCGCATTTGCAGACATGTGATTCTTCTCTGCAAGAAGTAGTAATTGGGGAAGAGAGCACTCTGCCAAACTGAGCCACAAGGGGAGTCCCAAGCCCTACAGCCCCTCACTTTAACGTCTTCCACCTGTCCAGACATCCTGCTCTGCTTGAAGCCATGCTCACAGGCAAGATGGACACTCTGAATGGAAGGGTTCCATGTCTCAGGAAAGGCAGAACCACCCCATTTGCATTTCCCCTTTGCAAACCCAATGCTGCCACCTCTCTTCTGGAGCGGTAAAGCCAAAAATAGTGGAGACTTCAAATACATGAGAATCACATTTCCTTCTACCGTCGGCTTCTGTGGGTGAGAAAAGGAATAAAACCCTGCTGCACCTAGTACACAGTTGGGGATGCAGGAGCCTGGGCCCAGCCTAGAGTGATGAGACCACTGACACAGACCCCTCACAGGGAGAGAAGTTCTCAAACAGCTTGGCAGCCTGGAAACTCTCAGAGACCCAGCAGAAAGCCAGGAAACTGAGCAATGCCCAGGTCTCTACTGACCGACTACTGTGAGCTACTGCTTTTTTCTTTTCTTTTCTTTTATTCCCTACTTTCAACTTTTATTTATTTATTATGTGTGTGTGTGTGTGTGTGTGTGTGTGTGTGTGTGTGTGTGTTTGTGCCTGTGTCCTTGTGAAGGTGAGCATGTGAGGTCAGGAGATAACTTTCAGGAACTGATTCTCTCCTTCCTTCCTCTGTCTTGAGGCAAGGTCTCCTGTTTCTGACGTGACCCTCGTACTCCAGGATTGTTGGCTTGTGAATTTGGGCTGATCTGTCTTTGTTGCTCATCTCACTTTAGGAATGCTGGGATTCCAGCCTCCTGCCATCACCCTGGGGGCTTTTGGATGTGAGATCTGAGCAGCAAAACTTTTACTCACGAAGCCATCTCCCTGGCCAAAGCTACTGGCTTCAAACCCTCTCCTGTGCAGGAGAATCACTCGAGCTGTGCTGATAATGTAGATAGTGTGAGGACCCACACAAACCCATCACAAATTCTGCATCATAAGACTCCTCAGGGCCTCCGACCTGGACATGCTCCTTAAGCTATCACAATCACCTCCTTTGTCCACGACGTTGCTCTCTGCCATTTATTGAGACAGCATTAAAAAAAAAAATTGCAGTTAGCTGTGGTTTAAAAAGATTAAATGGAAAACTCCAGAAGCAATCAAGCCCTAACTTTTAAACTCTGCATAGCCTGAGTAGTGCTGTGCCCTGCTCCATCCAGACCACAGTATGAATTTCCCTCTTCCCAGAATATCCACTCAGTACATGCTGCCCACCCACCAGTCAGTTGCTGCAGTAACTGTCTGGACTATTAGACTGACTAACAGGACACCACTGTGCCTATGTCCAAGTGATCATTATTGTACTTAATAATGACTCCAGAGGGCAATCATACTGAGGATGGCAAGTCAATTACACCAAATAGAAGCTGCAGCAGGTTTACATGAAAACATGCAAGTTGCCAAGTTTTAATAAGGAATGGGAAAAATACCAGATACTGAGGCTGCTAAGTCTGCAATTAGAGCAAATCATCTGCTGTGAAATCTCATTCAGAATTATCCTCCCTTTTCCTTTTTTCGAAATTTTTACAAACATACAGTATTCTGCCTGCATGTATGCCTGCACGCCAGAAGAGGGCACCAGATCTAATTATAGATCGTTGTAAGGAATTGAACTCGGGACCTCTGGAAGAGCAACCGGTGTTTTTGACCTCTGAGCCATCTCTCCAGCCCCAGAATTAACCCTTTATAAAAAAGGAAACTGGTTTCCAAAACCACTCATAGCCAGAGCCTTTGAATATCAGATACTGTTGCCTAACTGGCTCAGGTAAAAGGAACACACAGAGGGAAAAAAAAAAAAAAAAGCCCCAGCATGGTTTCTGGACCAAAATCACCTGTTAAGAGAGTATTTGAGAGTCACCAAACAAGAGACTCAGCTCTGAGGACTGTTTTCTAAGTGTGCTGCGGTACTGAGAATGCAGGAGGCAGCATGGAAAGGCTGGACTTTCTCCACCAGAGCCTGAAACCTCAGCTAGCCTCCAAGTCCACGGTTCTCAACCTGTAGGTTGCGACCTTTTTGGGGCAGAACAACCCTTTTAAAGGGGTCGCCTAAGACCATCGGAAAACGGATATTTAAATTCGAAACAGTAGTAAAATTACAGTTATGACGTAGCAACAAAAATAATGTTATGGTTGGGGTCACTGCAACATGAGGAACTGTATTAAAGGGTTGAAGCATTAGGAAGGTTGAGAACCATCTCTATGTCTATCTCCCCCACACGCACTACTGAACCAAGGCAGCCCATTGGAAAAACCACAGAGCTTGGAGCCAAAGAAGGGTGGGGTGGTTCAGGAGAGCTATTAGATTAGACCAGCCTTGCAGGGATGTCCATTCAGCTTCTCTGAGTCACACAGTCCACATTTCCATCATCTGTTTGGGAAGTCTATCTGACTTCAGATAAACTGAAGCTGACTCAGCTCCTCCTGTATCTCCCACAGGCCTTCTGGATGCCTCTGACCTTCACCCCAGTCCAGATCCTGACACTAGCTGGCTGTAAGAGGGAAGGCTACAAGGGAGGCCAGCCTGATTCTCCTGATTCCCAAGGCCTGCCAATATGTACTGGGGATGGAACCTTTTGACTCCCGAGAGCTGAGAACTCTGCGCTTCCCATAGCAGATATCTGATACCTTCTGCTACAGAACCAGGCTCATCTCCTTTGAGACATTTTCTAACCCTCCCAACACTGCCTTTCCAGGAAGAGATTTCCAGCCCGTCCTCTGGTCTCCTGTGATCCAGAGAGCTGACCTCACAGCGTCTTCCTCACTCATCATTAACTCTCAATGTACTCTTCTGAAACCTTTGGCTCCTCAGTAGCTAGCTATTCCTGGCTCAAAGCAAGATGTCAGTAAACGATCCTTAGAGGGAATGAATTTTTTATTTCCTCCTAATCACAGGCTTGAGATCAGCAGAGCACACTTAATGTATCTAGAGGCCCTTACCAAGCAAGGGTGACGGTGACCATGGAAGTGAGCCAGAACATCAGCCATTGCCTTCTGGGTTTTTCCCATGTGGCCTTGAGTAATCCAGACCCCTCCCTGAACTCTCCATCATAGGAACCACCACAGTATCCCAGAGTGCTGCTCTCCAAACCCAGCCTAGCAAGGCTTGCTAATAAAGGAGACTGTACAATTTATCACGCAGACTTCGGCACTCTGGACAATGAAAGGGCAGTGCTAATGATGGCAGTCAATAGGCCTTACTGGGGAGTGCCAGAGGCAAATAGGGAGGTGTGGACACTTTCTCTGAACTGGCCTGGGTGTAGACAGAAGCTGAACGTGGGGCAGTGAAAGAGGTCTCAGAGCTGTGGCTGAGGGCATTTTCTTTTCTTTTCTTTAAAAGATTTTATTTATTCTTTATACATCATTCTGTCTGTGCACCAGATCTCACTATAGATGGTTATAGATGTGATTGCTGAGAATTGAATTCAGGACCTTTGGAAGAACACCCAGTGTTCATAACCTCTCAGCCATCTCTGCAGCCTGGTTGGGAAAACTGTCAGGTGGAAACAAGCATTTTTCCTCCTCTGCACAGGGAGCTCTTTCTCTTTGGAGAAAAGGATCCTTCCAGTATCTGTTCCTTCTCTCGAAATTCCACTGCCCAGGAAAGCTCTTGTTCACACCAGGTTGTCCACTGAGCCTTTCTGCTGACCCTACTACAAGCCCTGGATGTGTTTTGAGATCAGTTAACTGGTCTACCACTATCTTTAGCACAGAGCAGCACTTAAGGAAAAACTCACATTGGCTGCTCGTCCCCTTCAGCCTGAGAAGGAGCTCTGCACACTGCCTTCTGATCTGGGCAGGTAGATTTCCTACACCTCTGTGGAACTTGGGATTTCTCAAAAGTTCTATGCTATCTTTGTGCCAACCATGAAATCAGAAGCTAAGGGGACATGTTACTAAGCAGCTACAGTTTTTAATGGGTGCTTACAAATAAGAGTCTGTAAGCGTTTCCTTAAGACATTGAATTTCTAAGTAGTACTAGCTCACTTCTTTGGCAAAATGTCACACGAAAACTCCATGGAAGAAGATCCTGTTCCCAAAAGTGGTTTAAAGATACAGACTGCCTGGGAATAAACAGAACCCAAGCCTAGGAATGTCAAGAACAAAGCTAAAATACCACGGGATAGAACAATTATTAAACATAAAGGAAAATTCCCAAATGAACATGCTGAGTTAGTCTATATTTGCCTTAAATCAAAATATTAACATTTTCTGATGTTTTTATCATATAAAGTATATTTATGTAAAATAATGGCATACAAAGTTGGCTCCAAAATTCTGAAGAAAATGTAATAATGAAAAGTAGACTCAGTTTCCCCTAAACATCAAAAACCACGGGGAGAGTGAAAGTAGTATTACTGATAGTAGTCAAGAGTTAAGAAATGTCAGCCTTGAGGTGGCTATGATCAGTAATGCTACTACTGGAATACATAATACATAAATATGTGTATTTATATGTATATGACAAGCATGCTAACATGCCATGGATTGTAGCTCCTCCCATCTGCATTCCATGTATATGGAGTATATATGTGCAGTACCTAGAAGCTGCTAACTTGTCCCATTGCTGTTATATAGAAACAACTCCAATCTCTGTGTTGTGAATTAGGGCTCCAGATTTATTAGCCTATGTAACTTGCATAGGCTATATGCCCTTGACCTATATGTTCTATTTACCCCTAACTAGCCTTCAGGGACTCCCACCATCTGTAACTATTGGTCTACTTTTTTATGTATTAAATTTGCTTGTTCTCTTAGACTTTTAAAAATATGTGCTTTCCTTTTGACCTTGCAACCCTCCTTGTAGAAACGGTTCCTAAGGAAACAATAACAAAGGCCCCAAAAGACGTGTGTCGAAGTAATGTTTATAATAAATAAAAGTAGGGAAAAACCTAAATGCCTGATGCTAGGGAAACCAGATGAATAATTTATGAGACATGCCTTCCTGAAACACTATCTAGCCAACTGAGATCTCCCAGATCTGCATTCATGGAGCAGAAAAAGGCTCATGTCAGGTGGGGGTGCAAAGCTGGTATCTGTTTGATACTTTCAAATACAATTAGTGCTTCCCCAAGGAGCTTTGGTAGGGGGCTATGTAAACCTTTCCTTCAGCTTTATTGTTTTGTCTTTTTGTTTATTAAACTTTTATCTTCAAAAGGTTATTTATTTATTGATATTAAGACACCCCAGGTGCTGATAAACAGATAATTGCCTCCCCTAGAGACCTGAATTCTGTAGGCAGACCCAGAGCCACTTATTAGTCATGCTTCTCTGTGGGCACCACTTCAAGGTAAGAGCTTCCTTGGTGAAGTATGATGCAACGTGAAATAGCTCATGCCTGACCTACATGGTGTCCTGGGGAAGTTCAATCCAGGGACTGGCTTACAGGCTGTGTTCTGGGTAATCCAACATTGGCCATCTTCCCATGGAAAGTCTGAGAATCCAGCAGTTTGGTTCAGGAGACTGGATGTCCCAGCAGCCGCCATCTGATGCTGGAGTTCTGAAGGACTCCTAGAGAGCTAGTAGTTTTTAGCCTGCATTGGTATCCCGAAGAAATAGATTCTAATAACAGCAAAGGAATGTTTCTGCAACTGGATAAATGAGCTTGCCATAAGGGCAAGCAGGCAAAAAGCAAAAGCTCCCTTATTCTTTGCCTTTGCAGAGGGAGGGGCCCAGCTCTAGGGCAGGTCTTCCCTCCTTAAGCCATCCAATCAAGACAAGGCACCACAGGCGTGAGTGCCCAGCTGCCTGAGTTTTTGTTAATTCCAGATGTCATCAAGTTGATAAGCAAGATCAACCATCACAGACAGAGGTACAAATATGTACATGGGATAGATTAAGATGTCTTATTACAGAGTACAAAAATAAGCTTTCTGACCTAAATGCTTATAAAGCATGCCAGTGTTGTCCAGTTAGGGCCCACCAGCAGCAGAGCTGGCTATCATTCAGTCGTTACCAGGAGGAACACAACACTGACTTTCCTTTTTCTTATTTTCTCTTTCTCTCCCCTCCCCTTTCCTCTCTTCTCTGTTTCTTCCCTTCCCCTCCTCTTTCTCATTTCTTCACTTCATATTTAACAACGCAAAGACTTAAAGCAGTTGAAAGATCCCAGCCCCGGAAGCACAGGTCAATGTTTTAGTAGGTAGATAACTAAGACCGGAAGAAAGCCAAGCCAGGCATACAGGCTCTGCTTCCGAGTCTGTAGCTGCTTGTCATTTTAGGCAATCCAGCTCCATGCTTGGAAAAACTGATGCCTAGGGCAACAAAGACGCCTCGTGTGAGACCTTATTACTGGTGAGGGGTGGGCTGGCCTCACCTCCCTCCTGCTAGTTAGTGGAGTCAGTTCTTCTGGACTTGCTCAGGAGCTACACACTTGCAGGGAACCCCAGCCTCCCAGGGTTCCAAGAGCCACAAATCTTCCTCTCTTTTTCATCCCCTTCGTAGGAGATGGGGACTCAGCCACCTGTGTGTGTTTGTGTGTGTGTGTGTGTGTGTGTGTGTGTTGGGAGGTGGATTCCTGTGATGTCAAAGGTAGGTAAAGCAGGCAGCTTTCTAGCAGTGGGTAGACAGGTTAGTTTGCCACTTGAAGCCTTTAGTGTGGTAGGGGTTAGGAAGTACAGTGCCAACTAAGGGAGTCTAAAAGGCAACCTCATCTGCTCCCCGGAGTCCTAAAGACAGGGCACTTCACAGAATATAAGAGCACTTTGTATTCATTCTCTAGGAAGGCATCTACACACACACTGCTAATTTTGTTCTGAATTAATGTTCAACCTAGTGGCCTGAGTATATGCAAACTTTCCACTGCAGAGAGGTAGTAATGAGGAAAAAGTAGAATCCAGAGCAATTACACAGAGAAAGGAGAGAATGGATAGAACCATAAACTACAGGATTGAGCGGAGAGGACCAGAGGCCAAGGCACAACTATGAAACTTTGCCTTTGTTTTCCCTCCTTTCATAATGGGGGCTAGAGACTATACATCTTTAGAATGCAAATCCTATCTCCTCAGATTTCTGCCGTAGAACAAAAATGGTTTCAAGACTCAGTTTCTGGTTTCTGTCTATGTGTTGCGTTGTATAGATCCTGTCACACCAAGGCACCTATCATGTTCATATTTCCCCCCAAACACACTCTTCCCCTCCCCAAGCATCACCACCCCCCATCAGTTTCCATGCCAACACCAACTTCTGTTACTTTAGAACAGAGGCTGTTGGGTGAGGCAGCTTGGAAGGGAGCAGGCTTCACTCAGCAATCTGGTCCTGACTTGATTCTGCCAGAAAAGACTGGGTGGGGTTCCATCAGGGATGGTCGTGGGAGGTTTTCTAGCCTGGAAAAAAAGAAGTCTAGTCAGCTGCCTGCAGTGGTGCTGGGAGGAGGAGGAGGGACTAGCGTCAGATGGAGAAAGCCTAATTCCAACCTGTGAGCCTCCATGTTTTACTTAGAGCTGTGAGAAATGTGGGTCTGGAGCCCCAGAGCCCCAGCTGAGGCTTCTAAAACAGTCAGTCCCTAGTGTCCTGGTTTGCTTTCTATTTATGTGATAAAGACCTTGACCAAAGGCAACTCTTAGAAAGGGTTTATTTGACTTACAAATTCTGGGTCACAGTCCACTGAGAGAAGCCAAACTGGAGCTCAAGGCAGAAACCTGGAGGCAAGAACTGAAGCGAAGGCCACAGGAAAACGTTGCAGGGTATTTGATAACACTGTGAATCGCAAGATTGTGTTGTTCACTGGAAAAACCTGTTTCTAAGTGTGGTGTGGCTCAGTACTAGCATACAGCTTTAATCCAAGACAGGATTAAATAAGGTCAACCATAGGTCAAAAGGGAAGTAAACAGGAAGTTGACAGGAAGTGAACATAGGAAAAAAAACGTAGAGTAAGAGGAAGTCAAGAGGATGAATAGAGAGACACACAGGAAGTAGAAGGAAGGGACATTCATTTTGAAGATTGTTTTTTGTTTGTTTTGGTTTGGTTTGGTTTGGTTTGGTTTGGTTTGGTTTGGTTTTTTGAGACAGGGTAGCAAGAGCCCTGGCAGTCCTGGACTCAATTTGTAGACCAGGCTGGCTTCGAACTCTCAGAGCTCTACCCGCCTCCACCTCCCAAGTGCTAGGATTAAAGGTATGTGCCACCATGCCCAGCCAGTTTGAGTGTTTTTGAGACAGCATGGAGAAGGAAAACTTCCTTTTCCTTCTGTGCTGTCTGCTGAGGAGGAAGGTCAGCTGGGTGCTTTCTCAGCCTGAGATCCACTTGTCTCTTCCTCCTCAAGTGTTGGGATTACAGGCATGCACCACCTTGCTTGGCTAGTATTTTTTTTTAAACATATTGTAACAGATTCCTTAAAGCCATTTTTTGATTATTTATTGTCAGTTTACAGAACTGACATGGTTTGCTCCTCATGGTTTGCTTGGCCTGCTTTCTTATGGTATTGTTTTGGTATTGTTCATGTACTCTGCAATCTTGCTGAACTCATCAACTGACTCTAACAATTTTCAGTGGATTACTCAGGAATTTTTGTATGAAAAAAATTATATACAACCTAAACGTTTAGCTAGGGGGATGGCTGAGTGGCTACGAGCAGCGATCTCTCTTTCAGGCTTAGATGAGAATCTAAGAATTCTGAGAAGTACCTGAATTCACAATCATCTGTAACTCCAGTTCCAGACAATCCAATGTCTTATTCTGGCTGTCTTGGGCCCCACACATGCACATGGTACAAAGGCATAAATATCAGCAAAACACTGATGCATAAATTAAATAATAATAAAAATGTAAAACTAAAGTTTAAAAGGGGTTTTTTTTGTGGTTTGTTTCCAATTTATACACTATGGTTCTTGCCTATTTTGTCTAGCTAAGCCCCCAGTAAGTACAGAAATGTCAGAGTGATGTTCCTTGACTAAGCATATGGAGTCTGTGGAGAGTGACTTGAAGAGCAGGCTAGACAGGATCATTGCTCCCAGAGATGTTTATGTTGACATACCCAGAACCTGTGAAAACGTCGGACTGTATGGCAAGGGAGACTAGGTATGCTTACCATGAAATAAGGTTGTCCTCTGAATTCAGAGTGATTACATGAGTCCTTGTAAGTGGACAGCATGATGGGAAGAGGGTTCACCATGAAGGTAAGGGTTCAAAGTGTATCAGTTTGAAGATGGAGGGAGACTGCTAGGAAGCAGGAAACACAGACTGCCTTAAAAGCTGGCAAAGGTGAAGAGTTAAGATTTTCCCCTTGTCCAAGGTAGGGTTACTATTTCTGTGATGAAAGTTGCCAGGACCAAGGCAACTTTGGGAGGGAAGGGTTTACTTCAGCTTACACTTCCAGGTAATAGTCCATCCTTGAGGCATGTCAAGGCAGGAACTCACACAGGGCAAGAACCCAGGGACAGGAACTGATGCAGAGGCCATAGAGGGATATTGCTTACTGGCGTGCTCCTCATGGTTTGCTTGGCCTGCTTTCTTATGGACATACTGTTAGCTATTCACACCAAGTGGCATTACTTGCCATGGACTCTCTTGGTAAACTTTGTAAACCCTCAAGGCTTGCCAGTGGCTAGGTCTTGCCCCCAGACTTCCAGAAGGGCATGAACAGCTGAAACAGCTGTAGTAGCTATTTGCAGCCCTGAGGTGGGTTGGAGAGTGGCCCTATCCTACAAAAAAAAAATGAAAAAAAAATATATGCATTCACCACCAATCCCTGAGTTTGCCCCAAAGATCAGACCACATAATCCCTCTAATCCCAGGCCACCCTGGAATGCTCTGCCCACCAAGAAACCCTATTAAACCCTGTGTTCTGCTCAGTTCTCTGTTGCTTCTCTCTGAGCAAAGGAGCCACCTTCCTGGGGGTTTCCCTCCCAATAAACATCTTGTGTGAGGGTTGTTGTACAGTGTAATTGTGGTATTTCTTGGCTCCTAATTGCCAGGATACCTTTTTGAGCAGAGCTGTAACACTTTCGATTAGGAAACTTCCCCCTGCCAGAGCAGAGCTGTTACATTTGTATGGGGGAAACTTTCCCAGCAGCTGGAGCAGACCTTCTATAGGGAAAGCCTTTCCCTTCAGAGCTGTAGCACCTTCATACCCGTGCATATGTACATCCATCCATACATGCATACACACAAACATATACATTATATTATTTTTATTATTTAAAACAATCTTAAATATATTTTGATTATATTCTTCTCCACCCTCAAGTCCTTCGACATCCTTTTCCCTTCCTTAGCCACCCAACTTTTTCTTTTTCAAAAATACAAACCAAACTCCAGTATAACAAACTCCAAATCAAGAAAAAAACCTATACAGCCCCACAAAAAAAACCCCACAAAACTGTAACCAGATAAAAGTACACAAAAATCTGTGGCATCCATTATATGTTTGTCAACTACGCCTGAATGTGAAGCCTGTCCTGGAGTGATTTAAATGCCCAGGGTCACTCTATGTAGAAAGTGGATTTTTCCCTCTTCTGGGAGACATAAATGACAGTTCAGTTGTTAATCTGTACCCTAGTGGCTAAGTTTTCATTCAGTTAAAATATATATATATATATCACGATAAAATATAATTAAACAAAAAACTAACACATTAGAGTTGGAGAGGACAAACCAATAGAAGGAAAAGAACCAAAGAGAAGGCACAAGAGTCAGAGACCTACTGTTTTGCACCCTCAGCTCAGGTATCCCATAAAAACACTAAACTGGAAGCCATAATATATACTCAGAGGATCCGGTGCAGGCATGTACAGACCCTGTGCTTCTTGCTTCAGTCTCTGTGAGTTCATATCAGCTTTTCTCATGTTTGATTTAGAGGGTTTTCTTTTCTTAGTGCTCTTCTTTCCCTTTGGTACTTACACTCTTTCTACCTTCTCTTCTAAGGGATTCTCTGAGCTCTGAGGGGAGGAATTTGATGGAGACATCCTATTTAGGGCTGAGTGTTCCAAGGTCTCTCACTGTCTGTCTAACATTTGGGTGTGAGTCTCTGTATTTGTTTCCATTTGTTGCAGGAGGAAGCTTCTCCCATGATGGTTGAACAAGGCACTAATCTATGGGTATGGCAGAATGTCATTAGGAGAAATTTTATCACTACATGACTTTTTTCTAGGCCAGTATTATTTGGTTCTCCCCTAGGTCCCTGGGCTAGCTACTCTCAGGTTTTAGCTCAACCAAGCAATTGTTGGGTATGGGTGACATCAAGTGGAGTGGATTTCAAATCAAATAAGTGATTGGCTGGTTATTCCCACAAGTCTTGCGTTACGATTGCCCTAGCATATTTTGCAGGTTGTATATAAAGGGTTTGTGGCTGGTTTGGTGTTTACATTTCTTCTTTGATAGCATATATTTTTGTACCAAAGATGCTGGGGTATACGCATAAAGGCCCTACATAGGCAGCATCTTGACATCTCCATTCCAATAAAGGTGTTGCCTTCAGCGATAGGGCCTTGCTCTGAGTTTCTGGAGAGCAACTTATAGTCTTGTCAACAGCTTGGGTTGTTTGAGGGTTCCATGGGGCCCCTTTGACCAACAATTCAATTGGATATAACCAATCCCTGTACTGGAAGTTTCATTGAATGACAAGAGATGACCAGTTGGGATTCTGTCTCTCCTATTATTTGGCAATTTAGTTTAGATCACTTTCATGTATGTATATATTTTATTAATTTTGTGCTGTATTAGGTTTCCATACTACCCATCAAATAATCCTAAATTTTAGCTGTCTCTCCCCATATTCCCTCCTGTAATTTCTTTTTCCCTCTCCCTCCGCACTTGATTCTCCCATTCCTGGCCTTGCCTTTTACCCATATCTATCTTACTTCCTTTTCCTAAAGATACCTATCCATTACCTCTACTCTTTTATTCTATACCTACCCTCTGTAGTTTTATGGATTGTAGCTTGTTTATCATTGACTTAACAGCTGATGCCTACATATAGGTGGATACATACTGTATTTGTCTTTCTGGGCCTGGGATATATCATTCAGAATGATTTCTTTTTCTAGTTTTATTCATTTGTTGGCAAATTTAATGATGTCTTTTAAAAATGGCTGTGTATACACTATTGTGTAAATGTCCAATATTTTATTTATCCATATTCTGTTGAGGGACATCTAGGTTGCTTCCAATTTCTGGGTGTTATGAATAGAGTAGCAGTTACCATGGTTGAGCAAGTGTCTCTGGAACAATGAAGCATCCTTTTGGTATGTGCTTAAGAGTGGAATACACTTGAGGAACCACCACACTGATTTCCATAGTGGCTGTATGAGTTTGCATTCCCACCAGATCTGTATGGATGTTTCTCTTTCTCCACATCCTCACCAGTGTGAGCTGTCACTTGTTCTATTGATCTTGCCATTCTGACAGGTGTAAGATGAAATCTCAAAGTAGTTTTGATTTGTGTTTTCCTGGTGCCTAGGAATATTGACCATTTCATAAAGTATTTCTCAGCTATTTGAGTTTTTTTCTATTGAGAATTTTATTTAGATCTGTACCACATTTTTAAAAATTGGATTTTTTTCTTGACATATAGTGTCTTGATTTCTTTAAACAGTTTGTATTTTAGCCCTTTATTGGATATATATAGGTAGTAAAAATCTTTTCTAATTCTCTAGGGTGCTGCTTTGTTCACATGATATCCCTTTGCCTTACAGAAGCTTTTCAGTTTTATGAAGTCCCATTAATTGTTGATTTTAGTGCCTGTGCTAACAGTGTTCTTCTGTTCGGAAATTCTTTTCCTGTGTCAATGAGTTCAAGGTTATTCACTATTTTCTCTTATGTCAGGTTCATTGTATCTAGTTTTATGCTGAGGTCTTTGATCCATCTGGAGTTGAGTTTTGTGCTGGGTAACAAGTATGGATCTATTTCCATTCTTCTACATGTACTCAATCCAGTTGACCAGCACCATTTGTTGAAGATGCTGGTTTCCCTCCCCCACCCAGTGGGTATTTCTGGCTTCTTAAATTAAAAAAAAAATCTGTTGTCCATAAATATGTGGATTTGTGTCACAATTCAATCCATTAATTAACATGTTTGTTTTTATGACAATACCATGTGGGTGTCTTCTTCTTCTTCTTCTTCTTCTTCTCCTTCTTCTCCTTCTTCTCCTTCTTCTCCTTCTTCTTCTTCTTCTTCTTCTTCTTCTTCTTCTTCTTCTTCTTCTTCTTCTTCTTCTTCTTCTTCTTCTTCTTCTTCTTCTTCTTCCTGTAGCTCTGTAGTACAACTTGAAATTGTGGATGATGAGACCTCCAGCAGTTCTTTTATTATTTAGGATTGTTTTAGCTATACTGTGGTTTTGTGTGTGTGTGTGTTTCCATATGTGGTTAAAATGTCTTTTCACTATCTCTGGAGACCTGTGCTGGGATTTTGGTGGGATTGCGTTGATTACTTTGGGGAAGGTGACATTTTTACTGTTACTCGCACTGATCCTCCAGCCTTGTCAATCTTTCCACCTTCTGATACTGTCTTCAGTTTCTTACTTCAGTGTCTTGAGGTTTATATTATACAGATTTTTCACTTGCTTGGTTAGAGATACCCCAAAATATTTTATATTATTTGAAGCTATAATGAAAGGTGTTGTTTCCCTGACTTCTTCCTCATTTTGTTTGTCCTTTGTATATAGAAGGGCTACTGATTTTTGTGAGTTAATTTTGTTATCAGTTACTTTGCTGAAAGTGTTTATCAGCTGTAGGAGCTTATTGGTGGAATTTTTGGGGTCACTTGTGTATACTATCATATAAGCTGCAAAAAGAAAAACAATATTTTTATACCCCCCACTCCTTGCTTTATCCCTGCCCCCCCAACTCCAACAGGCACTCCCTGGGGACACATAGGCCACTCCTGCTAGGGAAGCAGGTAGGCTAACTGCCGATCTTCACCTCTCCCTCCATCTCTCTAGTCCAGTCCCCCAACCTCATGTCCAGATCTATAGCAGACCTTCTGCTGTAGCCTCTTCACATTCTCTGACCCCATTTGCAGGGGACTAACTATGCAGATCCTGGTAGAACACCCTGTTTCCTCCCACATGTAAATCTTTTCCCCCAGCCCATCCCCATCCTAAGCTTCAGGTCCCAATACTTAGAAACACATTTTGCCTGGAGCCCCCATTGCCAACTCTTATCAGGACCTACAGGCAACACACAGCTACTCAGTTCTAAGAACTGAGAGGAAAGAGAAACCAAAGAACAAAACACACGCAATAAAGACAAGACCAGATACCAGCACCTAAATAACACTATTTCCAATCTGAGATGGTTAGACACCAGTGCAAAAACACAATCAATGACATCTAGGACAATAAGCTCCATTAGAGCTCAGCAGCCTTACCACCGCAGGCCCTGAATATTCCAACATAATTGAAGCATACACAAGGAAACAAACACACACACACACACAAAAACCTTAAAACAGCCTTTGTGTGTATGATAGAAGTCCATAGAGAAGAAATGAATAAAACCCTTAAAGAAATCTATGAAAACATAAGCAATGGAAGGAAATGAATAAAATCACTCAAGACCTGAAGGTGGAAATGGAATCAAATTGAAGGAAATTTGTTAATTAAAAATTTAGGAACTTGAACAGGAACGACAGAAACAAATTTTACCAACAGAATACAAGCAATGGAAGACAGAATCTCAGGCATTGAAGACATGATAGAAGAAATGGATTCCTGAATCAACAAAACGGTAAGTCTAAAACACTCCTGGCAGAAAACATTCAAGGAATCTTGGAAATTATGAAAAGACCAAATCTAAGAATAATAGGAATGGAGAAAGGATAAGAAATATAGATCAAAGGCACAGAAAATATTTTCAACAAAATCATAAAAGAAAATATTCTTAACTTACAGAAGAAAATGCCTAATCAAGGTTCAAGAAACATACATAACATCAAGTAGCCTGGATGGAGAAAGTCCCCTTGGCACATAATAATCAAAACACTAAACATATGGAACAAAAAAGATTATTAAATCTGCAAGGGAAGAAGACCAAGCAACATATAAAGGTAGACCTCTTAGAATAGCATGTGACTTCTCAGTGGAGACCCAAAAAGCTAAAGGTGCCCAGACAGATGTTCTACAGACTCTAAGTGACCACATATGCAAACCCAGATTACTGTCCCCAACAAAACATCTAATCACACTAGATGGAGAAAATAAGGCTTTACATGATAAAACCAAAATCAAGCAATATCTGTCTACAAATCTATCCCTACAGAAGAAACTAGAAGGAAAACTCCAACCAAAAGAAAACAGGGAATAAATAATTCCAGAGACTAGCACCATTAAAAGAAAAAAAGGCACACACACATACCACCGCCACCACCAAAACAAACAAGCAAACAAACAAAAACCAGAAATCAACAATCACTGGCCATTGATGATTCTCAACAGTAACACTCTCAATTTCCCAATAAAAAGACACAGATGAGCAGAATAGATTCACAAACGGGATCCATCCTGTTCTATCCAAGAAACACACCTTAACATCACCTCATGGTAAAGGGTTGGAAAATCATATTCCAAGCAACTGGACCTAAGAAGCAAGGTGACGCAGCCATTTTTATATCTGACAAAATCAACTTCAAACTAAAACTGACCAAAAGAGGTAGGGAAGGACAAACTTGTTAAAGGAAAAATCCACCAAGAGGACATTTGAATTTTTTTTTAAAGTGTGTGGTTTTATTTTAAATCAAGTTACTTTAAGTTTTGTTGTGCTTCTTCCACCTTAATTTCCAATAATGGGGATCAAATCCATGGCCTTGTATCCTATGCCTAAGCTATACCTCTCGACTACACTGGAATTATTAACATCTATGCCCCAAACAAAAGGGCATCAAGTTTGCCCAGACTTCCCTCAATGATGGATTGTGGCCTGAGAGATGTAAACCGGAATAAACCCTTTTTTCCACAAATTACTTTTGGTCCAAGTGTTTATCACAGTAATTATGACAAGGAGATTGAACTTAAGGCTTTACACTTGAGAGTCTAGTGCTGTATCATTGATCTGTGACACTATCCTATCCTATTCTTTTGTTCTGTTGTTCTAAAACACCCAGAAAGGAACAAAAATCAAACAATGGAGATATTTATCCGTAAAATTATAATTTCTTCAGGCTATCTTAAAATGTTCCCCAGAAGTATGTGGAGACCTTACTGGATTTTTCTCTAGCTCTACAGTGGTTAAAATGTTCACAGTATGGCTGGTGATGTAGCTCAGTGGTGAAGTGCCTATGGCATCTTCAAAGCCCTGGTTCCATCCCTAGTACCACAAACACACACAAGAAACTTATTCTCTGCCTTTCTTTTTATTTTTTATTGATTATTTATTTACTTTACATCCCAATCGCAGATTCTTTCCGCCCTTCTCCTAGTCTCTCCCTCTCTCCTCTCTTCCCTCCATCCCCCTTCCTCCCCTTCTCCTCAGAAAAGGGGAGGCCTCCCATGGATATCAACTTGTCTTGGCATATCAAGTTGCAGTAAGATTAGGCGCATCTTATTTTATTGAGGCAGCCTAGTAAGGGGAAAGGGATCAAAATGTAGGCAATATAGTCCCCTGCTCCTGTTGTTAGGAGTCCCACATGTCCCAGCTGCACAACTGTTACATACATGCAGAGGGACTAAGTCTGTCCCACGCATGCTCTCTGGTTGGCAGTTCAGAATGGGTATGGTGTGAATGGGGCCTGCAGCAGTCATTCAGGTGAAGTTCTTCAGCTTGGATTTGAATGGGGACAGTAAATGGCTAGAATATGGTTTAGTTGGTAAAATACATACCACATAAGCATGACAATATGAGTTCAATTCTTAAAACATTTGGGGAAAAAAAGTTGAACACAGTGGCTCAGTTTTGTAATCCCATTGCCAAGAGGGTGGGCATTGGTTGACTCCTAGGGTCTCACTGGCTAGCGTAGCCTACCAGGTGAATTCCCAGGCCAGTAAGACATCTTGTCTGAAAACACAGATAGATGCTACCTGAAAGCCATGAGGTTGACCTCTGACCTTCACATGCATGTGCATAAGCAGGTGCACATATACAGACACACACCTATACAGACATGCACTTCTACACACACACCTATACACAAGAACACACAGAGAATAAAGGCAGTAAAGAGGTCTGTACTTCACTGATCCTCAAAAACTTGAGCTGTGCACCAGCTTTCATAGTACCTGAAGGTGCTTTGCAAACTGCCAAATTGAGGAAGCAATCAGTAGTCCTACCTAGCTGTGAAACCATGAATCACAATGACCAGTGCCATTGTTCTATGACTGTGAAAAGACGTCATGACCAACGCAACCCTTCTAAAGGAAAGCATTTAGTTGGGGCTGGCTTACAGCATCACAGGCTTAGACCATTACCCTGGAGCCTGGGAGATTGGCGGCACACAGGCAGACATGGTAGCTGAGAGCTCTACATGCTGATCTGTCGGCAGCAGGTAGAGCAAAATACTGGACCTGGCTTGAACTTCTGAAACCTCATGCCCACCCCCAGTGACATACTTCCCCTTAATAGTACTACTTCCAAAAGGCCAAACATTCAGATGCATGAGTCTACAGGGGCCATACCTATTCAAACCGTACAATCTTCCTTCTCACTTTAGTGATTCCTTATGTTTTCTTCCAGGCCTTTGATGAGGCTAAGATAGGAGCTAATTGTTCCCTCCCTCCCTCCCTCCCTCCCTCTTTCTCCCCCTCCATCCCTCCATCTCTATCACTACTGTCTACTCTAGTTGGCACGGTATACTTATTTTTAAATCTGTTTTCTTGGTATTTAAGCAAGTATATGTTCTCCTGACTTTTTAAATATGCCAGTCTCTCACCAGCTCAATAAGGAACGCCTGGCCTTGAGTGAGTATAAGTAGCTGGTACTACAGCTGTGTACCACTGTAAACCACAATAAAGCTTAAGATCGGTGTGTGGTAGTTGTGCATATTGAAGGGATACAGGATGCCATTTCATTACCTGTAACCAGGTATAACTTCCTGGTCAGGTGGCACACTCATCATTCATTTCTGACGAGAACATTAAAAATCCTGGCTACCCCCTATTAGTTCAATTAATTTTGCTGATTGTATTTATCCTACTAAGTAGCTCTTCCTAACGACACCCTGAACCCACTAACCATGCTCCCTCCATCCCTTCCCTGATACTTCCCTGGCTCTTAGAGGGGAGTATTTTTCTCCCTGTTAGGGATCAACTGGCTACCAGTGGTTGCATCTCTAACCCATCCTTTCTGGCCTCACTAGCCAACCAAGGCTACCTGGTCTCTGCAGTTTACTTCTTTCAGAGGGTCCTCTAAGTGCTAAGATTTAGCACTGAAGAGGGACAACTTGAGTCTCTTCAACTGCTTTTCTAGTTCCTTTTTTTTTTTTTTTTGGCCAACATGCCAAATAAAATATACAGACTCCCGTTATTTCTGGTTCAGTGTTAAGCAGAGTCACACGGTAGCTCTTACTAAAAAGGGAACTTAATTGTGACAGTTACAGGGGCACTGGAGAAATGAGTGCACACGCCAGCCCTGCTCTTTCAGCTCGAGCCTCCACTCTTAATTGTCTGGTTCACACAGCCTGTCCTTAGGTGTAAAGCTGCTTTCAAGTACTGAAAAGCTTTGGATTAATCACGCAAATTGTCATGTCTGGAGGCTTCTCTTAAACAGGTTTTAGGGCCACAGCTCAGTAGGTAGAGTGCTTGGCATGATGAGGTCGTCAGTTTTGAGTCCCAGGATCACAAACAAGACAACCGAAAAGGTAAACCCTTTGCGCCCTTTCTCATGCCCGGCAAGGCCCCTTCCCCACTCTCTCACCCTCCACCCCTGCTCACGCATCTACAACAGCTGTCTGCAGACCCTACTGGAGCTTAGGACAAAGAAAGGACTTAAATTATTTTGAGTTGAAGTTAATTATTTTGAGTTGCAGTTAAATTATTTTGAGATGAAGGCTTGATGTTGCTTCTTTACTGAAATGGCGGTTCGGGGTTGTGCGAGCAGTCTGACTCCAGGCTGAGCTCTGAATTTAGCAGAGTGGTGTGTGTGTGTGTGTTCCCTCTCAGCAGAAGAGCAACCAGCCTGCAAGCAGCCTGTTTACACAGCAACATCTGCCAGTTTTCTAAAGACAACCCTTGAATGCTGGGACATCTTCGGTGATTCTCACTTTAGCGGACTTTAAATTATTATATATATAGTCTCAGCTCCACGCTGTCTTTTCTAATGAAGTGGTTAAAAATATAAACTAGGGGCGGGCTGCGGAGTTAGCTCAGATGGCAGAGTGCTTGCCCAGTTCATGGATTACGGGATGCCCAGCATCCTGAAAGTTTGGCACATGCTTAAAATCCCAGCACTTGTGAGGCAGGTCATCCTTTTCTATGCCCCAGATTCCTCATGTGAAAGATAAAGACCAACAAGGGCACTTGTGTTAGCAGATGAAGTTAAAGCTACAAGGTTAGCACTTTACCTGAAGGGTGTGTTATGTTTGCTACTAAATGGATTAGCAGTAAGATTAAGGAGAACTATGTTTAATCTCAGCTCTCATGGTGTGTTTGCACTTCCTTTAGTAGCAACCAATGTGACTGCTGCCAACCCAGTTTCCCTTCACCAGCATATTCCCAACATTAACAGCCAGGACAGGTAGCCCAAAAAATACTACTGAAAACTGAAGGCATATACCAAAGAGGTCTACTGAGATGTTCTTGACTCCTGAAGGATTTTTCAAAAAGAGCCTTGTAATGTCTGACACCCCATGGGCATTTCAGAGTGCTCTGATAGTTCGCCCAGCAGACTCACTAAGGCAACTGAAGTTAAAATGAGACACGACATTCTGACTTAGAGTTTACCTTGACCATCGGCACTCAGCATCTGTTTCACATTGTTTTATTCTGGCTCTAATATAAATGCTCTCCTCCCCTTGATACTTGTGAATGTGCTTTTGCAAGGACGTGCTCATCTAACCTAAAGTCTATTCAACAGTGAAAGGCAACAGGCAGTCACTCCTACCCACCTTTTGAAGCAAAACTGTTTCTGAGATACTCTGATTAGAAAACAAATACAAAATCTGCCATCTGTTCAAAGCATGTGAAGGCAAAGGAAGTTGAGCTTTTAATGACAGCACTGAGCCCATCTGCCAGCAACTGTCACAGGAGTCTCCTATCCTGAGAGACTTAAACCTGAACACCAACACCACTCTGAAATCTGCATACCACAAAGACCTTCAAATCGCTCAAGATTCAGCTATTTGTTAAATCTCTGCTCAAGATGTCTCAGGCTGTAAAGTGAAAATATCACACGTGAACATCAATTAACACCACAAGCATTTTTAAAAAAGGAAGTTTATTGGTCTTTAAATGGCTCAAATTGCAAATAAAGGAACCGGGTAGTGGCATCAGCCTCAGACATGTGCTGCATCTGTCAGCTGGCTTCATAGCACCTAGTACCCCGGGGAGGGAAAGGTCTCAAAGCAAATCGCAGTGTTAGTGGTTAGGACCCTGGTTCAACAAGACTGCAAGAAGTGCACGCAGCCATGCTGGGCCTGCTGGCTGGGGCTACACAGGGAACTCTAATTTTGCACATGGCCTAGCCAGTAAAAATATTAAATGAAACCCTTTAAGAACAAATATTTATGATAAGCTGAATGTACTACCTAGACAGCAGAGTCCTGACTGCCCATCTCTGATAACTTCACATACACTTGTTTCCTGGAATGCCTGAGCGTCTCTTTGACCTTATGAAGTTAGGACTGTGCAACAAGTAAACTGTTTAATCAAGTGTCTTAGCCCCATGGAGGAAAAGAAAAATCAAATAGTGGTTTACTTCCCATTGAAATTATGTTCCTAACAGCATGCTTGAATTCTTGCAGCAGAAACATCACAGCCTGACATCTGGTCAGTGTGGGTCATGTATGTTCAACTGCTTCATGTTAGGAAAGAGATACAGTATTCATTATGAACATAAAGAGACTACAAAGACTCCTCCTAACGCCCAAACTGTAACCTCATGAGTACACATTTAGAACCTACAGGTGGCAAGCATCTTTCCTCAAGTGTCCTAGTGCAAACCACATTAGCTCTTCTGATGGTCTTCCCTATGCCCTGCTCCCAGGAGATTAAACACTTAAAAGTGCATCACTTGCAGAAAGTGATTACTGAGGACCAGCATCCTACATAAAAGGAGCATTCACTCAAACTTAATTGGTACTGATACCCATAATCTAAAATCATTGTGTATATGTGCTGGCCCTTCACCTCTAACTACCTTATAGTTTATTAAAACCAACAAAGGAGCTCTGGAACTCTAAGAACCAGAGTATGGCACACATCTGTAATTTGGTCAGACTCCGAGCAGATGGATGTTTCTCAGGAATCTTCCTTGTAGCTCTACAATGCCTGGCAGGATGAGACTTTCTGTTACCAGTCATGGGGGCAGCGAGTGGCCCCAAGTGCTAGTGAGAACATACCCAGAGTGATGTAACTGGATTATTTTTCAGTTTCTAAATTAAGGCATATTCAAAAATGTCCATGAATAAGTTCACACCTTTTTGTAAGTTAATCACCAGGTAATTACTATGCAGATTCACAGATGAATTACTGTTTTACTCTATGCAACAACCATGCCAGCAACGTTGTCTTCTCTTAGATTTGCATAACAACAGTTTAAAAAGTCGTACAGTTAACTGTCATGTTCACAATTGTCATTGTTCAAGGCAGTAGAAGACCACGACATTTTAAAATAATATAAAATTTAAGCTGTATAATAAACACCAGAGGAAGTGGCCATCCCCTCACCCCCACCCCATTTCACCTCTTGATTAACAGTTCAAGAAAGACTGCCCACCCCCCAAAAAAACCAAGCTTACACGCTACATTCAGGACTGTGATAAATGTAGGCAATTATGAAATAAGTTGAACTCTGCTTCTCGTTGAAGCCACACAATTTCTTTTTTAAGTGAATTTGACTTCCAGTGCAGTTCCAATTCATGCTTTTAGTGATACATAACAATTTCCAAAATGTTAAAGTAATTTCAGTCAATTGAGCCTCCAATGGCAATGCTTATAAATTATATTTATTAGTACGGTCAGGATAAGAAAGGAGTTTGGGCTTTGATTATAAAATGCAGCATCTTTCTCTGATTCTCTTGGCTAAACTTTTCCTCTTCTTTTTTCCATTTTTTTCTTTGCTGTCTTCCATCTTTCTGGCTCGAATTTCCCTCATTAAATCAAAAAATACCTAGAAACAAGAAAGTAGAGTGAATGAAATGAGTAACAGCATGAACTCAGTGCTTCTGATTCACAGCAACAAACCTTGGGGATGAAAGGATCATTATCTAGGAGCTCTTCCCCAGATGGGCCCAAGCCCAGCACAGGATGGCAAGGGCTCAGCCACAGAGCTGCCAGGCCCCTAGGAGGGCATGTTGGTGAATGCCGGCAAATGAAAGCACACAGGTAAGCTGGAGACTTGTGGAAAACAGCAACTTTTCTGAATGATATATACTTCTTGGTAAACTGTACAACAAACCCCATCTATTTATTGTAATTCTCAAGATTCAAATGAAAACAGTGCTATATAGTAATGATAGAGCCCAAGATAAAACTCAAAAGATTATATGAACTACTTTAAAAAAAAGATTTATTTATTTTATGTATATGAGTGTTCTATCTGCATTTACACCTGTCAGAAGAGGGAATCAGTTCACATTATAGATGGTTGTGAGCACCATGTGGTTGCTGGGAATTGAACTTATGACCTTTGGAAGAACAGACAGTGCTCTTAAGCACTGAGCCATCTCTCCAGCCCCATGAAGTACTTTTGAAAGGCTATTTAGTGTTAGTTTATGTGTATGAGTTTTTTTCCTAAAATATATGTACATACATGTACCAGTGGTGTAACTCTCCTCTACTCCCTGTGCCTGATGTGGCCAGAGGCAATGAACCTCCTGGAACTGGTGTTCAAGATGGTTGTGAGCTGTCATGAGTGTTGGGCACTGAGCCTGGATCCTGTGCAAGAGTACGCAGTGTTTCTAACAGTTGAGCCATCTCTCCAGGCCATATAAACATATAGTTGAACACTCTGTGACCAACAATTATATTTTGCTAATTTATATTTAGTTGTAATTATATTTATAATTAAAAAATTAACACAACTAAAAATCACTGGTAAAATAATTTAGATATTAAATTTCAATTACAAATCTGTTCTCTAACAAATAAAGGCCTAGAAAAATTAATAAGCAAAGTGTGAGAGGGAAGGGTAACTCTCAGAAGCCATATTCTTACATTCTGTTTGATTTTTAGAGTCTTGCTGCTCTGAACTCACCAACTGCCTGATTAAGCTTCACAAATATTTGTATATTCTTCAGAAATTCAGTTACTACTTATATAATTAAAAAAAAAACTCCAGTAAGACTAGAAGCAAACAAGAAATATAAAAGACAGCTTGTCACATGTGGGCACACACATACACCACAAATGACAAAGACCATAATGTCTAACATGCTTTTCTTACTATGCCTTTAGCTCCCAAGGGAATCTAATTAAAAAACTGCAAGGTGCAGACACATGGAGAATGGTACCTGTGCGGGAGGGAGGGGCAGTACATGTGTATCTGTTTGCACTAGCAAATATGAAATAATTAAGTGATGAACCAAACACTCTGTAGCTTAATAGGAAGACTATTTTCAAGAGCCACGGAAGATAACAGAACCATCAGGCACCTCTGAACATGCTTTAAGTAATTTCTATCTGGGAAACTTGTAATTTTGCACACTAAAACCATCAGTAAAATACAAAAATCACTAAAAACTGGAAACAATGACTACATTCCTAGTTGATGCCGTAATCATGTAAAGGAATACATTATCTCAAGAGTCTTTAGGACACAGCATATGGAAAATTCACCTTAGGTGTTAAAGATAAAAACAGAAGTCCAACAACTTGGCTTGCAAGAGACTCTAAGCGTGATCCTGAGTAGCACATACATGCACACTCATTCATAAACACATATGCACTTACACTCATACCCAGATGTACAAACACAACAGGCACACATACATGTGCATCCACACATGCAGCCACATATACACATGTGCACGGTAACTCACAAACACTCCGCAGGGCAACAAGTGTTGCTGTTAGAAGCCAGGATTCCAGGGTGGGTGTTACCTGACAGAGGTAAGGACTTGTGATAGTAAATCTAAATGGGTAATAACAATGTGAACTCATGAGTTTTTCTGCTACTAAAAAAAAAAAAAAAAAAAAAAGATTTCTTGCCACTGTTCAATGAAAAACCACAAAGCGATAATAATTGAAAAACAATGAGCAAATATTCTCAGGTTGAGGCTGCCGAATAACAGTCTATCAAATGGAACCAAGGATTCTTGGGGGAATAGTTGATTTTTGAGTTCGAGCAAGAAACATAAAATTTAAAGGAGAAAGTGAGGATGCTCTAGAATGTTGGTGATCAATAGATACAGGAATGGATGATTACAGGGTAAATTCTGGAGTGAAAGCATCCAATGCTGAAATACCACACTGGTGGGGTTCAGCTTCCCCAGGGATTTTGGAAGCCTCAGCCTTTACTTCAGATGGGGCTAGCTCCAGCAAGAAGCCTCCTCTCTGACCAAAGGTCTTCGCAAGAATCTTGCAGTACTGGTCTCTACTGCTGACAGATTTGGTGCACTATGAAAAGGATATATATGAAGGCTTAAATTTCTAACAAGTAAATAACACCAAGAAACCATCCAAACAAGAAAACATGGTTGGAAACATTTAATGTTGGCACCAGCTATTTTGATGAGTTAAGTTCTATTTCAAGCTCCAAGTAAAGGAAACATCTAGCAGGGAAGAAGAAAAGAAAAGCAGACAGCCAGCACTCCCTCGGTTGAGGCACCTTTAACTCTTTTACCACAGTTCCCTCCCCTTCCTCCCATCCTGTTCTCCTGGCTCCATCTCCTTTCCTCATTTTAGGGCAACACAGTACCTATGAAATTTGGCTATGAAAACTGTACACTAATGAGCTTAATCAAAGTAAAGCCAAACAAAACAAACCCACAAGTTTATGCCTGACTTAAGATATTTTTATCTGTGGTTGAAAAATAAAAATTGCCTTCACCAGTATTTTCACTTTTAAGTATTTAAGTGGTCCTGCATTCAAGAGAAATAAGTAAGGAGCTTTTATAAAAGCCAATACAGAAATAAATGTGTGTGTGTGTGTGTGAGTGTGTGGGTGTGTATGTATACACAGCTTATAAGGTCAAACACTCCTGAGAAAGCTATCCAGTTCAGAAATCACAAAATAAAACATTCAAAAATCTGACTACATAATCTTGTACTTTTTCCATGGTCAAAGATAAAGTATGCCACGTAGAGACAAGTTATAGATTAGGAGACAATAATGACAACAAATGGAAGTGGACAAAGGAGTAATGTTGTCACTATAAAGCAGACAAAGATCAAAGGGCAGATAGACCAGCTAGACGGCAGAAGACTTCAGAGTTGGCAGAAGACTGACAATCGCCAATCAATCAAAGCAGTGCAGGCTCACCAGTAATCAGGTTCACCATTTTCTTGCAAGTTCTAAGGGCTGTTTGAATTGGTCTGGCAAGGCCATATGGAAACAGTTTCTTACAAAGATGATGGACCACAAGGACACTGTTATGGTAGGCATTTTGTCATCACTGTTGAAGAAGAACCCTTGCACTCACAGAAAGTTCAGTGCAGTGCTGTTTGTAGAAGAACTTGTGAGTGTTGGGGAGGGACGGCTCGGATTAAAAGCAATGGTTGGGTTCCGTATACTCATCACAACTTAAACAATCTGTTATTGGACACTTGTAGCTCTAGTCTCTTCCATCTATAAATACTGTTTCAATGATTATTACTGTAACTATATTTACATCTGTATATGATTTTCCCGTAAAATACACTTTAATTTTATTTCAATACTTCTGTATTTATTGGCTTTACTTTTTATACAATATTTTGATCATAATCTTTCTCTCCTGCAACTCCTCCCAGTCCCCCCCCCCATCTACCAACTTTATTGTTTCTCTGTTTCTCTCTCAAAAATAAAACAAAAGAAACACACAATCCCCACAAAGGAAAGAAAATACCAAAAGCACACAAAACAATCAAAAAGCACACATACACACACACACAAAACACAAACCAAAAAGCAAGCAAACAAGCAAGTAAGCAACCCCTCCCCCCAAGCTCCCAAAACACAGCATCCCTGTATGCTAGACACATAGGCATGGGACCTGCCCTGTGGTGTGGGTTGATGTGCCAGTAAAAGTCCACTGGAGAAAACTACTTTTCTCTCTCCTAGTCATATCAATTACAAATAGCTTCTTGGTTAGGAGTAGGACTTTATGTCACTTTCTCTAGTCTGCGCTAGGACACAATATACTTTTAGAATTTGAAGTGCTGGGTCACAATTTTGAGAGATAATCACCACACTGCTCTTCCATAAACAAGAGGCTCTTTCTACATTTCTTGCCAAGAATATACTTCCATTTTTTGCCCCAACGAGATAGGCTACTAAATATGACCTGATATTTAAATAGTCCTTCTGTTTTTATAAAAAGACTAAATGCCTTTTAAGTTTAGAGCCATCTACATTTTTTTTCTGGTAACGCATCTGGACTGCATTCTTGCTGCACTGCTGGCTGTCTCCTTTGTCCTGTGAGAGCTTCCCACTTCCACAGCCTCTGAGGTCAGCGATCACTACCACATGGCTGCAACAGCACAGCTCAACTCTGTGGACTGCTAATAGTTACCTCTCTTTCCCTTCCCCATTAGTCCTAGTCACTTTTAGTGTGTTCACAAGTTGCTTAAGACAATTAGGAAGAAAGACATACTTGTCCAATATTTCAACCCTCTCACACTGAATCTTAGAGTATATTTTGTAAGTACTTTAAAAATAGGTAACATAAGTTTACAGAAAAACAATACAATATTTGGAACAGAAATTTTGTAGGACTCACTGTGTGCAAGTACAAAAAGTCTGAGCACATTACTAAAAATTTAATCATAATGACACTATGATAGTATCTATGGCAAATGAACAGAAAGAACCTGTTTCTTTGTTTTTTAACCTCATGCTTTCTGCCTCAACTTTTTCTTTTCTTTCTTAGTGTGTGCGCATGTTTTTCTTCTGGAAACATGTTCTCATATTGAGTGTATAGACCAGGCTGGTCTTGGCCTCACAGATCTGCCTGTCTCTGTCTTGCCAGTGTTGGGGTTAAAGGTGCATGCTATTACACCTGGCCAGCCTCATGCTTTCTGAATCAGGATTATAGACCTTTACGTATAAGCAGACCAGTTTATAAAACCTTAGATCATCTACAGCAATGCAAGTTTTCTAGAAATGCATTCTCAGGCCCAGATGTGGAACAAATGAAGCAAAATCCTTAGTGGTGAGCCTTAAGGTGTGTGCATATTAAGATTAAGGGACAACTGGCCTGCACAGTGGGCTTAAAGGGCTCTTCTGGATAGTCACAGGACACAGGAGACAGGAGAGTATCCCACTGAGAGTCTCCTAGCACCAGAGCTGTCTCAGCCCTAAAGACAATCTCCCTAATCCTGGAAAGGGTCCTATACAGTTCCCAAGTAGGGTCACTTTATAGTCAATCTATACGGAGTGGGACAATATGGGGATGTAAAGGATTTCACTTTGCATTTGAGGAAACAAAAGCTGAGGATAAAGAATCAGAGTAGTAATGGAGATTTTAAAAGCCTCTCAATTAGAGCTTCTTCCATCCAAAGGTACCCTTTCTTCAGAGACCTTACATAGCACTAGGCAGGCATCAGTCAGGGCAAGCACATGCCGTGCTGGCATGTTAAGACCTAGGGAATTTCTTTAATGCTATTCAGTCCCATTAAAAATGAAGGCAGTAAGTGGATGAGGAATGCTATTGATGATTTACAAAAGTACATCTAGTGTAGTGTCTTGTGTCTGAGAAAGTCAAAGGCAAGGTGAAGTATAACATTTCTAACATGTCTTACTTAAGCATTTAGTGATGATAAAAATCAGTCTCTGTCAGGGCTGGTGAAATGGCTTGGTGGGTAAAGGTGCTTACCACTAAGCTCCAGGACCAGGTTCAATCCCTGGTGGAAGGACAGAATAGATTCCTATGAGTTATCCCCTGACCTCCACAGGTGTGCAATGGTACCCTAAATAAATTTTAAAAAAATTCACTGTATTAAATCTTAGTTTGGATCCAAGAGTCTAGTTAGCAGGGTAACAGGGCCCTACATACACAGTACAGTAACAATGAGAACCACAATTTACCTTGTCAACGTTGGCGCGTGTTTTAGCAGATGTTTCCACATAGTTAACATTCCACTGGTCGGCTCTGTTTTTTGCCTCTTCTACAGAAACCTGCCTTTTATCTTCTAAATCTGACTTGTTACCAACCAGGAGAAATGGAACATTCTCATCTTCTTTTACTCTCAAAATCTGTTCTCTAGATAATTAAAAGAAAGAAGTATTAACACAACGCCTATACATTAAAATCACAAAACAGGGACTAGTGCAATGGCTCTGCAGTCAAGAGCTTGTGTTGCTCTTGCAGAGGATTCAGGTTCAGTTCCCAGCACCCATATGGTGGTTCACAAGCATTCCTAACTCGGATTCCATGGGATCTAATGTCCTCTTCTGATCTCTGGGGGTACCAGGCACATATATGGTGCACATAACTATAAGCAGGCAAAACAGATTCATACATATAAAATAAATCTAAAAACAAAAACAAGTAAACAACTCCACAAAGTAACTAGCTATCAGCAATCAGATAGCTAGATAGTAACAAATTCATCTGTTATCTGCCATCAATTAATTCAGATACACATTCCATTAAACAACAATGCAAAAATGCAGCAGAGTGGGGGCATAGGCATGGCAGCGGCAGAAGAGCTGTGAGGACACACCCCAGTGCAGGAGACTCTATTTTTCTTGGTTGCTCTGTAAGTGTGAGCACATTTCATGCATCAGCAACTTCACACATCACTTTCTAATCAGATCCAAACCTTACAGGTAACCTTAGTTGTATTTTTATTTATTTTAAGCTTTTAGTTTTTCCCGTGTGGGACAGACCCCATGGCTAGGCAAGTGTTCTACTACTGTTGGGGGTTGTCCTGATGCTTTATTTTGTTGCTAATTACTGGCCCTTAAGATCTGGTTAGTGCCCTGATACACCTGTATCTTTTGTAAACCTTCCTAAGACATTATACCCAATTGATTGATTAAACATCTATACCTGGGCAGGGCAGAATGTGGTAGGCGTTGTTAATGTCCCTGGGCTTTTTGAGGACAGGAGAATCACAGGAAAGAGATGAATGGGAACAGAGGAGGATGCCACAATGGGTTAGGATGGAAAAGAAACCAAGTGGGCTTGGAGAAAGGACTCTAATAACGGTGTGAAAAGGCCCAGATGAAGAATTCAAGCAAGTATTTTAGGATTGTGGATGGAAGGTAGCCAGATAGGGATGATCTGCTTGGCCCAAGGTAATAAGGCAATTATAAAATCTAACAGGTATCTGTCTTATTTGTGATAGTGGGTCAAATAATACCACTGTGATAATCTTAGGGTTAATAAATAACAATATTTAGCCCAACACCCATTTTTATTTTCTGTAGCACACCGCTGGGTCCCATTCTCACTCACACACTCCCAATTTTACACAGCATCTTCTTTCTGCTCCACGTGCTCACTCAGAGCACCACAGAGCAGTCAGTTTCCTGATACTCCATTAGTCTGTGTGGACTCTCAGACTATCCTTGTTTTGATGAGCTTGAAAGACCTGAGGCATTATAGAATGTCTCTCGGTTGTTTTTGTGATGTTTTTCTCATAATTAAACTGGGACTATGGAAGAAGCTCTCAGAGATAGCACTATTGTTACTACATTCCAAAGGTCTATCCCATACAGGACAGAATTTGCTGAAGGTAGCTTTTGTATATAGATGTTAAATATTACAAAGGTATCACCAACTATAAGGTTCCTAGTCATGCCTCAGTTCCCTCATCTGTAAGATGGGACTGCCCATGCATTATTTGTACAGTTGCTGAGAGCACCAGAAGTGGATGCTTATAACTGTGTGGTACACAGTAAATTATGTAGTAAGTCACGGGAGCACTTAACATTACTAAAGGAAGATGCTGAGCTCATCTGTTTATGTATCCATTTTATAGGTCATAGGATTGAATCCCAGGCCTTGAGCATGTTAGGCAGGAGCTGTACCAATGAGCTAGGATTTAGGAATCTCTTTTATTCCGATAGATGCCATTAACCACTGTGGCCTGGCCTCGAACTTGTGATACTTCTGCCTCAATATCACAGGGAATTGGACTTACTGGTATCTGAAACCCTGCCTGGCCTTTTCTGTTTCAAAATAAAGAAACATGACCAGCTGGATGGCTCAGCTAGTAAAGAAGCCTATTGCCAAGCTTGACTACCTGTGCTCATTCTCTGGGACTCATGATAGAAGGAAAGAAGAGATTCCCACAATTTGTCCTCTGACTTCCATATTCATCCTGTGACATGCACACACAAGCACATGCATATATGCATTCACACACTAAATAAACAAATGTAATTAAACATTTAAATTAAGAAACAAAAATAAATGTCTTAGACTTAGATTATCTTGCTACCATAGCCATGCCATACCACTGAAATTGTTTAGAGGTGCAGAAGTTATAGGACACATGTTCAGTTGAGACAGTGAGACCATTACTGGACTCTTTGAGCAGCAAGCCAGCAAAATACACCTGTTAGTTTGTATAGGTCTATGGTGTCACATTTGCTACCACTCGTAATCTCTTAAACATGCCTATCAACAAACTCACTATTCTTGCTACTTAATTTATGATATGTTTGTAGAGAGAATTTTGGCCCATGATGGTGCATTTCTGTGGCTGGTAACAACAACATTTCTATTACTCTTTTTTCTTCTGAGAGGAAGTCTCATGGTTCCAGGCATCATTATTACATTGTAGCAAGGATGTCCTTATACCACCTACTGGGTGCTGGGCGAACAGCTGCATGTTCCGTTACTTTCTTCACAGTTGGAAGACTGAACTAAGATGCTAAGGACAATCACCTACAACTTGTTTCCCTAGTAGCCAGGGAACTGACTTCTTAGTTCTCCTGTGCTGATAAATGCCATTAACCAGGTACTACAGGAGACCCATTCTAAACTACAGTACCCAAATATCAGAAACATGGAAGACCTGGATCTACTGGGCAACATGTAAGAAGATGATTTTTCTTTATGTGTGTGTGTATTTATGTATATGTATATTTTGTGTGCCATGTATGTCTGTGTACTATATACATGCCTGGTACCTGTAGAGATCAGAAGAGGGTATTAGGCCCCTTGGAAGTGGAATTAGGGATGGTTGTGAGTCACCATGTGGGTTCCAGAAACCAAACCTAGGTACTCTATAAGACTAACAACTGGTCTTAACCACAGAACCATCACTCAAGAAGATGGTTTTTCTTAAGCATTAACAAGTTGTTTTTATTAACTACTTTTCTACCTTTCACAGAAAGAAACTCTTCGGTCTGAAACCTTTATACATATTTTGCTTAATGCTATACTTACTTTAACTCAGGTTCAGACATTACCTTTAAAATATAAAACTTTAAAATATAAAAATTCCTTTATGGTCCCATTCATTTCTGATATAAGGAAAGGGAGCTCCAATAAATTCAGAGTTTATAAGTTCAGAGTTCTCAAGTCCAGTGTAAAGTACCTCTATGTCACACTGGTATGTGACTGTAACTGAAGCAGGGGGGGGGGGGAGAATGGGCTCTGCTCTCAAGAGTTTTACCAGGTAAGGAAGATATGTAAGTCAAGCACAGTACAAGAGTGTGGAGTTGGAGCGATGGTTCGGAGGGTAAGAGTACTTGCTATTATTCCAGAGGACCAGGGTTCTAGTCCCATCACTTGGTAGCTAACAATTGTAACTTTAGCTCTAGAGGATCCAATGTCCTCTTCTAGATTTCATGGTGCATAGACACACAGACATGGGAAACAGCCCCCACACTTAAAAAGTGTGGTACGGTTAAGTGTGATATAGTGTTGTGGCAAGCACATCCTCTGAGGAGATGGGGAAGCAATGGTCACCTTGGTGACAAATGAGCAGGAGTGGGGAGGCTGAAGGTATTTAGGAATTACCACCTGTGCTGACTTGCAGGTTGACTCACACTGTCTCAAAATGTCTGAGTGTCTCAAGCTGACTTTCCTGATGGTGCTGAATCACTGGTGCCACTCTTTCTTATGGGAAGGGCAACACACTGGAGGGGCACAGAATAACAACGAATCATTCCGATTTCCTATGTGGTCAATAATAGCTATGGTGACAAAATTTATCCACACCTACAGCAAGGCGTGCTACATAATAAACCCTTTCCTGTTTTCTGGAGGAACGAGTGGGCAACATGTCTCTCAGTTTACAACTTTCCAGGACCTGTCATCTTCTATGGACTATCACATATGAAACTCCTTTACAGAAACCAACACATTTAATCTTACCAATCAGTTCATCTTGTGCATTTTCTCAATGACATGCCTATGTATGTGTGTGGCAGGGGGAGGAGACTGCTTTCTTAGATTCCGTCAGGAGCTTGAGAGTTTCAAGTCTACAAGTGCTCAACCACTTCTTTTTTTCACAAGCTCATCTTTTTTTGTGAAGTTCTCTTAATCCCTTCCTTCCCTTTCTGGATCTTCTATAATGATCACTGCCCATGTTTCCTATTTCACCTTCTGTTGGGTTTTGTGTCATGCATTACATATACAACTAGGCTGTGCAAATCCTGATTAAAGGACTTATCACACGCTTCTTTTGTATTTTGCACAATGAAACTCCTATCACAGAAACAAAAATATATAAGGAAAGAACATTTTTGATGATGCGCTTAGTACTTTCAAGATTACTCTACAGATTGTTCATGCTGATGTCTCTTGGACAGAGTGATGCCATATCCTCCAAGCCAAATGTATGCCAGACTCTGATTAGGTATATAGTAAGGAAGATATACTGTAGAACACAATCATCCAGTATGCTAAGCTACAGTGATTGTTATTCTCATTTTATAAATTCAGTGTATAAGGTTATTTGTATTTTAAAGATTCTAAATACCTATTTTTGGCATAATGTTCTTATGGAATGTATACAATTTAACCTTGTTTATTCAAATGCTGATTTCTCTACCCCACCATCTGGTTTCAATCTAGACACTGCATTGTGATGCTTACTCTAAGCACCACCTGTCTCAAGTTTGTGTAAACATGCCACCATTTGTTCTCTGTATTGTTAATAACACAACCAGCTACAATGCTGAGCAAGGAGTGAATAGGGTGGGGCATCCTGGTCCATAGGAGAGGAGAAAGAAGTGAGTAGTAGAGTAGGAGAGAAGAGATTGACAGGGAGGTCTTAGAACCAGGAGGAAAGATGAACCAGACTGAAGATATGACTAAAAGCAAGTGCAATCTGGGAAATATGAATGGGAGGAAACTATGCAGGCTTGGAGGTTTAGGATGAAGTTACTATTGCCCAGCATTGTGCTCTGCGTTAATTAAATAAATCCTACTCTCTGTGTGGTGTTTTGGGTATACAGCTGGTTTAGGAATAACCACTGTTTAACTAAAAGAAATGTTACTAATCAACAACAACCTATATTATCAGGAGAAAGGCAATGTGTGACCATGAGACAAATGTTGAGAAATGGACTACTATAGGAAAAATGGGTAACATCATTGTGATCCCTGTACTATAGCAACAGTAGAAATGCTTCACTCTTAAAGACAGTTTACTAAAACATAAAGTGTCTCTGGGTACTTGAAGCTGAAAACCTGAATGTATGTGTATATCCACAGTGGCCATAGTCACACACTGACATTGAAGTAGAAAGACGCTATTCAAGACAGTAAACAATTAGCAAGCAAGAAGCTCCAGTTACCCCCACTTCTGGACAGAGTGCTGTGTGAACACAGTTAGTTACCCCCACTTCTGGACAGAGTGCTGTGTGAACACGGTTAAGCTCAGCAATACCTGAAGTCGGCTGTGGCGGCAAAGGATTCCATTTCTGTGATAGAGAAGACACACAGGAACCCCTCCCCACTTCGGAAGTAGTTGTCTCTAATTGCAGCGTAGTCCTCCTGCCCAGCTGTATCTAAGATGTCGATCTGCACTTCCTCTCCATCTAGCACTACCTTCTTCCTGTAGCTGTCTGCTTTGGTAGGTTCATAGTCCTCCACAAACTAGAAAACACACAAAATACATCCATTTTAAAGTTATTATTTTTTACTTTAAAAACCATCTTAATTAGAAATCACTACTTTTTACCTATTTTCTCCAAATGGTAAAAACTGTATCAATTTTCATTTTAGGTAACTGGCCAGCTTTTTTTATCTGCAAAAAGACTGAGTTAAGTCTTACTTCTAGACTGTTTACAGCTATAAATTAGCCCATTTTCTTTCTAAAAACACTATACATAAAAAAAACATTACACATATATTTTGATCATATTTAGCATCCCACTCTAGATGACTCCAAATATACAAGATTTTGGTACTAGAATTGTGGAAAAAATTTATAAGCCAATGTTTAGATAAGTACCAAGAAGTCTTTCTCTAAATAAGACAAGTCAGTAAGCGCTACGGACACCACTCTCTAGGGAAACCCTAACCCGTGAGACCCCAGCTATCTGACCTTAAACAGTGCCATCTCCGCTTCCATCATTATGTACACATATCATTCACTTCATGGTTTGTTCTATCAGTTGCCAGAATTTGACAGCGGGGGTCCTGAACGACTACTTACTCTGTTCTATGTATCTAAGTCTAGAACAGTAAACAGCACATGGTAGACTAGTGGTTCTCAACCTTAGTAATGCTGCAAACCTTATGGTTGGTGACCCCAATCATAAAATTAATTTTTTTCTACTTTGTAACTGTAACTTTGCTACTGTTATGAATCATAATGTAAATATCTGTGTGTTCGGTGACCCCTGTGAAAGGGTCATTCAAGGCCAAAAGCAGTAGCAACCCAGAGACTGAGAACCATTGTGGTAGACAGTAACAGTAATTATCTAAAACATAATGTTTTAGTAGCTGTAAAGATTATCCAACACTCTACCACATTTTTTTTCTAACACTGTGCTTAACCATTCATTAAAAGTTAAAATACTGATGTGGGCTGGAAAGATGGTTCAGTGGTTAAGAGCAGCAGCTGTTCTTCCAGAGGACCTGAGTTCAATTCCTAGTACGGACATGGCAGCTCACAACTCTCTGTAGCGCCAGTTCCAGTGGATCTAACACCCTTATACAGACATACTTGCAGGCAAAACACCAATGCACATGAAAGAAAAAGAAATACATAATTAAAACATTGAGAACCCCAACATCTTGTGGGAGTGAAACCAATGCCTGGCTCTGAGCAGGCTTCGCTGAGGTGTCTGGCCAGTATCACTTCTTTCTGTATATTAGCATGGGAAATATCTTTGCAAACCTCTTCAAGGACCTCTTCGTTTTTTTGTTTTTTGTTTTTTGGCAGGGGATGGGTAGGGTAACACATTCTCAGGATGGGCCTACACACTGCAGGAAAGACAAGAATTGTATACATCTGAAGCACAGTGAAACAACAATTACCATTCCCACCACAGGTTTCAGGGTGGTGACTGCTGAGTGTACGAGCATCAGCTTCATTACGTGGTGTGTGCGCAGCCAGGACACGATCTTGCTGCTGTGGTGCTACTTCCAGCACACCCATGCCTAACCTAATCTTCAAAATGGATAGCAACGACAGAGGGTATGTGCATGAGGTTCTTCACAAGTTCATGAGGATACTGGCTGAGGCTGAGCTCCCGGTATGCTATTCTGGTGTTTGCCAACAAGCAGATACCAACTAGACCTCCCCAATGCCACAAAGCAGCTGAAATCACACATGAGCTGGGGCTGTACTCTCTATGCACAGGAACTAGTACATTCAGGTGATCTGTCACACCAGCGGGGATGGCTCTATCAAGGATCAGACTGGCTGTCTAACTAGTCCAGAACCAGAAGTGAACCAGACCCTTCCCCAGCTCACTTCTTGTCTGACTTAACTTGCCTCTCATGCGGCAAGTATGACTCCATGGTCCTGAGTGCCAGAGCTGTCTCAGGGGTTGGTCGTATATATATACAGTCTACAGTTAGATTCTTATTTAATGTAAATAGTTTCTGTTTCTACCCACACAGTTTCTGGTACTCCTCTGCAATATTAGTTAGCCTTCTGATTCTGAAAAGAGAATCAATTCTCTGTTAGTACTGAGAGAGGATCTGGGTGTCAGGGCCCTGATGCTTGGAGCCACTGAGCTACAGACCAGTGTCAGGATCCATTTCAGTGATTGATTTTCAACCCAAACTCAGTGCATTAAAAAAAAAAAAAAAGGAAAAAAAGGAAAAGAAAGACAAGAACACCTCGACACACATAAGGGTGCACATGCCTGGCTAAGCTATGCAGTAACAGTCTGAAACTAACCTACAGGCTTGCTTGTTACCCTGTGGGAACAAGCCACCATCATTTTCATGGCAACAGTCAAGACCCTGTGACCTGATTGTTTTGGGGTCACCTACATTCCATAGCTTGCTTGTACTTGTGGTCACACAGGCACCTAGGAGTGGGTTGGCAGCCATAGAGTACAGGGCCTAGCCTTGTCTTTGGCTGGTGAGAGCTGGACCAGATGGCAAACCACATTCCCACCTTATTCTTGGGCTTACTTAGACATGCTGGCAGATCAGGAGCTGGTCCAAGTTGAGAGGGTAGGTCCACTCCAGCCCCACACCCTTGAGCACACCCTATCTTCATGTTTAAAGCAGCTGCCTCCCTCAGCCTACAAGGGTCTGATCTGCCATATGAAGACGACCTCTATTTTTTTTTCTTTTGTGTTTTAATAAACATTGAAGAGGCTGGTGCTGTTCAGTCTGTCTTGGGGAAACCTCAGAATTGGTTTATTTAGAGTATGGAGCATTTTACTGTTTTTAGTCCATAATTAGTAATCAACAGTTTTGAATACTTGTTTTCATTTGTCACTTAGACAAGCACTGTAATTACAGCTATTAGAATGAAGTCTCTTAACTATTTTAAAAAAGTTCTTATTTTTGGCTTCCTTGCTGGCAAGAAAGGAACTACTGATGGGCATGGTGGCTCAGGCCTGTAATGTTGCCATATGGGACATCGAGGCACACAAACAAGTCAGCACAGACTATGGAGTGAGGCCCTGTCTCAAATTCCCACCCAAAAAGGGGAAGTAAGGACTAACACAAATATTAGAGAAGATTAGATATGAAAATCAACAGTATACAAAATGCAAATGAACAACAACAACAACAACAAAAAACAGTATTGCTTCTTCCTAATTTTTTTAGCTTGGGGTCCAGAGACTGGTTCTTGAGTTTTTTACTTATAAAGTTAAGTAGGTACAGATGTTGGCTCTGAACTTAAAACTGGGAAAAATATTACTAGGAGCTTTCAAGTATTAAAAGAATCCAACCAAATAACACTGAAACTAAGCTAGAGGCACACTCTGCCCAAACTCAACCTTTGCTATTCAGGTGAGGTTGGCACTTACCTCATCGTACATGAACTGGAGAGTCAGGGCAGACTTGCCCACACCACCACTGCCCACCATGATGACTTTGTGTAAGGCCAGAGAATTCTGACCCTTGGGTTTATTTGCAGCCATCCTGTTTTCCAGAGTCTTCAGAAGATTAAGAGGAATCTAAGACAAATGAAACAAGGAAGGGTCAGAATACTTCTTAGAATCCCAGTGGAGGAACAAAAACAATGTCCTTGGGTTCAAGACACCAGTTCTTTTTGCAGTGATTGTAAGCACATAGTAAGCAGAACGCACACTCTTAGAGGGAGAATCTCCATCAGAGAATGTCACAGCAATGAGATAAACCAGTGACTCAAGGGCATTTCTCTTCTAATAGATCCTGGAATGAGCTGTAACCAAATGTAAAGTTCCCAGGGCAACCACAAGTGATACGAATGGGCTATCAGTTACTTTAGAGTATCTTAACACAGAGTATGAGAACAGGCTAGAGGATCATTTTATTTTCATGTTAATTCATTCAGACAACACTTAAAGAAATGTTCCTCACCTTCAACCCAAAATTTGTCCTGCCTACAAGATGTGCAGGGACAAAGATGGTGCAGAGATTGATGGAACGGCCAACCAAAGACTGGCCCAACTTGAGACTCATCCCATGGGAGAGAACCAATCCCTGACAATAGTACTGTTACTCTGCTATGCTTGCAGACAGGAGCCTAGCATAAATCCTCTGAGAGGCTTCATCAGCAGTTGATGGAAACAGATGCAGAGACCCACAGCTGAACAGCAGAGCTCTGGGGAGTCCTATAGAAGAGATGGGGGTATGACTGAGAGAGCTAAAGGGGTCAAAGACTCCACAAAAGACCTACAGAGCCAACTAACCTGAGCCCATGGGGGCTCACAGAAGATTGAACCACCAATCAAAGAATATGCATGGACTAGTCCTAGGTCCCTTGCACATATGTAGCAGATGCGCAGCTTGGTCTTCATGTGGATCCCCTAACAACTGGAGCAGAGGCCGTCTCTGACTTCAGTGCCTGACTTTGGATCCTGTTCTTTAACTAGACTCAGTGGTAGAAGGTGTGTCTAGTCCTGTAGCAACTTAATGGGGCTGGGGTGGGTTGGTACCCATGGGGGACCTCCCCCTTCTCTGAGATGAAGGAGAAAGGAAAAGGGAGGGGGACACTGGGAGAAGAGGAGGGGAGGCTTTGATCAGGATGTAAAATAAATAAATAGAGACAAAAAGAGAAATATTCCTCATAATTTCAGCAGGAAACAAGACTGCCATTTGCATTAAGGACCTCTTTGGAAAAGTTTATTGTGTGAAGAAACCTCATCCAACAACTAGTAACAGACTTAGAAACAGGATTCCAGCAGTGCATAATCCAACAAATATGTTATGGGGATATCTGTGGGTTTTGGAGTAATCAGTATAACTTGAGTGCTTTAATGTAGCATGTCCTCATTTCCTTAGATCATCCATTTGTTTTATTAAGGCTCCCAACCCAGAGTCTAGATTCTTACAGATGTTGTGGTTGTGATGGGTACTAATGGCATACAGTTGCTTTTGGCCAGGGTATCAGGTTTCAGGAGGAAAAACAGGCTGCGAAGTCACAGCTGAGTGTGTTTGTGTGGGGAGGCTCAAGCAAAGCTTTGTTGTTAGGCAATCAAGGGGTTACAGCTCTCTCCTTAGAACCTCCTCCACATTTTGGTAACAGCCTCGCTTAGCAGCAGTTCACAGACCTAACCCTCTCTACCCTCTTCACTGTGCCCTGTGTGTCTCAGCTCAGTTCAGCCAAACCAGTCAAACTTTCTCTGATTTCTTTCTGTTCTTTATCGCTCTTCTTGACCTTCCACCTTTGTCATCAAGTTTCCTGTTTACCCAGCTACCTCTTCTTAGTTTTGGGGTCTTAGCCTTACCTAAAACACTCAGTATAAGTCAGGCTTTCTTTTGCCCTGTGTTTCCAGGTAGCAGTTGATATTCTCCCTTTAGAACTCTCACCACAATCTGAAATTGCCTAAGTGTGTGGTTGTTTAGTATGGGTTTCCTCAGGTACAGTCTGCCAGAAGCCACTGACTGCAGGGCTACGACATCTATTTGGTTATGTATTTATGTATTTTTAATTTTATTGTTATCGCAGAGTTATGTGTTTGACACATGATGTCAAAATATAGGCATGCATATGCCACCAAGGACATGTGGAAGATCAAAATTGGATTAACAGGTTGCCTGGTCATATTGCTTTAGGTCTGTCACAGGGAACAAAGCAGAGAATATGTAGTGGACCAAAGATTTGCATCTCAATGAAAGTCAGGAAGAAAAGAATAAAAGGAGGCGGTATGGGGTCCCAATATTCCTTTCAAGGACATGCCCCAAAGGACCTAATCTTCTTCTATAGGTCACACCTCCTAAACATTCTACCATTGACCAATAGCACTACAAGTTAGCAATCAAACTTTCATGTCTAAGATAGACTCTATAATAACTGATCCAGATGTTGTTTTACTTGGTGAACATCTGGTTCTTTGTACCAGAACATTAGACATACATTAAAGAAAAGAAAATTCCACTAGTGCTAAGTACAATGAATCAAAGAAGGGTCTGTGTGGCGGTAACGGGATGAAAAGCAGTCAAGTCTGACTTCTGTGAAGAGGAGACATCTGAGAGCTGAGAACTGAAGTTCATGAAAGCAGTAGCCAGTTGTGAGGGTAGAGCATTTCAGACATGGGGAATACAGAGCACAATGGACCAACATGAAGGAGCTGGCCTGCCCTGAGGATAGAAAAAGCTTGTGAAGATGAAGCCTGGTAAGTACATGAAAGCAGCAGGAAGTGGGACTGAAAGGTAGGCAGAGGCAGGGTCACAAAGGCAATGGGGTCATGGAAAAGTGCTTGGATTTTACTATGAGCGCAGCAAGAAGACTGCAGACTTTCTAAGCAGGAACATGCTATAATTTCATTTGAGTTTTTAAAAAGATTACCCTGCCTGATATGTGGAGAACTGATGGCACAATTATAAGAGCTGAAAAATAGTTGGAAAACCTTGGTGGGACATGTCTGTTACTTGGAAGATGAAGGAGAATCATCAGTTCAAGGCTTGGCTACAGTGGAGCTCAAGGTTAGCCTGGATTGCAGGGGACCCTGTACCATCCCATTCCCCCACTTCCCAACAGACTTGAAATACAGGAGTTGTTCATACAGGGGAGAAAAGAGGTGTGGGCTGCAACAGCAGGTAACAGCAGACACCATAGAAACGTAGGTTCTGCCCTCTCAACTATTCTCTGGAATTAATACTATGTATTCCAGGGACAATAACATTTACTGAGCACTCACGAAATGCCAGGCATCGTTTTGACTACATAGTACCTCAGGCTAGTTCATTTATGGACAACCAGATGGTATATGCATTGCTTTAATTTAATCTCACCCTGCTTTAATTTCCAGGGTCAGATGAGTTACATGAGTTGCAAAGGTGACATGCTCCAAGTAGGCAGGCTGGCCTTTCTAACCACCCTGCTGTCTAGGACATTTGCAACAAGTGATAGGCATGTTGATTTGCCTGAGTGGAGGAAAACAAGACAAACCTCTAAGATTTTGGCACAACATCTGAATGTGTGGTGATACTATTACCAAAGATGGAGCAAGCTTACGAAGAAATAGGTCTGGGCAAGAAATCTCAAGCACTGCTTGGGTATGTCATCTAACTCAAGTTTTCAGATAGGGAATTGAAGGTCAACCCACAATTCAAAGTAAAGATAGAGAGACATAAATTTAAATATCAGTTTTTAGATAACATATAAAGTCACAAAACTGAACAAGCTCTCTCAGGGACAAGATGGAGATAGAGATGAGAAGTCAGGAGAGGTAAGGGCTCTGAGATAACTCAATAGGCTAGCTTAACTCCTGCTGAATTAGAGAGACTCACTGAGACAAGAGACAACCACAGAACAGAAGGTGAGAGAGTTCCAGTGACTATGGGAGGACTCAGTATCAAGAAAGTGAGATTGAGGTAAGTTAAGAAAAAAGTGCAGAAATGGATTTTTACTTTGAAGAGGGAGAAATGGAGTCCAGTGTTAAGAGGAACAAAGTCATTTAGTTGCCTTCTAGTAATGGTGTCTGTATGGTAATCATCAAAGAGGAGATAAATCTGATGATGCAGAAAAAGGCCAACTCTAATATTTAAGTCCACTAACGGAACCCAGAACACAACAGGGGCCTCTCTTCCAATGTAATGGGAGATAAGGTCAAGAAAGAAGGAGGGTACAAATGAAGAATGCAGATGGTCTCAGGGATTTACATTTCTTCAATGGCATATGACCACACAGTCAGAGAGTGAGAATTCAAAAGCAAGCTGGCTAATTGATCAATAGAACAGAATGTGCAGAAACCAATCTAAATATATACTGTGATACTGTGCAACAAAGGTGGCACATTACATGCAGGGGTAAGGATGACAGCAATGCAATGAATGGTCTTAGATCATTTAGCAAATGAAAAGAAAAAATAGGTAAGTTTATTACACTTTATTGCCAAACAAGTTAAAGATTGAGATGAATATGATACAAACACAGAAGTGCTTTCATAGTCTTAGTAAAGGGAAGTAAAAATACATAACTGTGGAAAATATCTATTAACTTAAGTTAATATCTATTAAGTTAATATCTATTAACTTAATTTTATAAATGAAATATGCATTTTAGGCTGGTCATGGCAGAACATTCTATAGCCTCAGAACTCAGGACACTGAGGCAGGAATATTGCAAGCTTAAGACTAGCCTGGACTACATAACAAGATCTTGTCCCATCATACTACTAATAGTAATAGTTATAATAGTTTCCCCATGCAAGAATTACTGTAAGTAAGAGCAATGTAGGAAACTGTGAAAAATGAAATAGAATGGTTCTATATAAGTTTAAGAGAAATACAACTAAAAGTATTGGGATATTTTTGTTTCACTCATCAGATGCATCATTTTTTCCCCAAAGTTCAGCAAACTTTAGCTCTTTTGACCTATTTTAATATAGTCAATAAATAAAGTGGTTTTTATGTTTTTGAAGGGCTGTAACCAAACCAAATCAGGATTCTGCAACACAGAACATAGCCTGAAAGCCTAAAACACTACTGGCACTTTACAGAAAATACTTGCCTATCTAAGTCCAGGCTACTCTGTGTCTTCTCAGGTTCACATTGGACCAAAGTCCACTCTGCTTCCAGATGTACCCTGCGCCCACAGGACACAGCAGCTTTGTGTAGGCCCAGGAGCAGATCTGGATTCAGTACGCAACCCTGCCTCCATTTCTGACTCCAGTGGGCTCTATGTCCAAACTTGCCTGCCGCAGCTGCTCCAGATATAAGAGACCCTGCCCCAGCAGCTGGCCTCTGGCCTTGGCTGGGCTCCCCCGAGACACCCCAAAGGAACCCAGCCAGCCACCCTGCCTTGTGATTCTAGTTTAGTGGGCTAAAACTCATACTAAAAGACAACATCACACCAAATTCAGGAGTTCAGGTCTCACTGTAAAAACACAAATAATTAACAAACCAAGACAATATACCCCACCTTCAACACAACTTTCATAGTAATATCCCCTATCTTAGATGAAATTTAAGTCACAGAATTCAAAAGAACTATTATAAACATCTTCAGCTAGTTTAGAGCATTTAAAGAGGCAACAAATACCTGAACTTAAACAAGACAGGAAAAAAAAAACACAAGTAAATGGCTGAGTGAAATAATGACAGTGGATATAAAAATTAAGTTCAAAAAAAGAGAAACACTAAAGAAAACTCAAACTGAATTGAAGCAAGAAATAAACTAAGTCCAAAAAAAAAAAAAAACTCAGTGGAATGCTTCACCAAAAGAATGGATCAAATAAAAGACAGAATATTAGGGCTTTAAGAGAAGATATAGAAACCAGATCATTCAACAAAGACAATAATAAATTAAAAAACATATTAATAGAATATGGACGGATTGAAATAGTACAAAAACCAAATTTATGAATTATGTGCATAAAAGGTGACGAATGTCAGGTCAAAGGGACAGTTACTATTTTTAATAAAATCATAAAAATTCTCAAATATAAAGAAATACCCATCCATGCAGGATAGGCTCATAAAACACCAAATAAAGCAGAAAGGAAACTCCCCATCTATAATAGTTAAAACAGCAAAAACAAATCTAAAGTTAGGTACTAAAAAGCTACAAGAGAGAAGGGCCAAATCAGATATAAAGGCAGACTCATCAAAGTAACAGCTAATTATTTGATGAAAACTTTTAAAGCCAGAAGTGCTTAGAAAGATGTATTCTAAATTCTGGAAGACATGATAACCAACTAGACTATAACATCCTGTAAAGATAATTAAAACTGAAGGAGAAATAAAAACTTTCTATGACATAAACAGACTAAAGGAATAAATGACCACTCAGCCAGCTCTATAAAGGATCCAGGAAGAAATACTTTGGACTGAAGAAAGGGATATATGCACGCAAGATGGCACAGAAAGAATAAATAATACTAAAATTAGTAACCAGAAAAGGTCTTAGAAAGCAATACAAAATCAACAAAACAAAGAGTATAAATACATGTTTCAATACTATGAATATCAAAGGCCTCAATTTCCTAATAAAGAGACACAGACTAACAGAGGGGGTTAGAACACAAGATAGAAAAGGATACTCTAAGAATGTAAATCTAAAAATAATTATTCTACTATCAGACAATAAGGTTTTAAAACTAGTTAGAGAAAGGTCTTTTCATACTTATTAAGGCAATAGTCCATCAAGAGAACAGTATAATTCTATGCTCCAAACAGAGGTTCAATTTTATAAGACAAATATTACTATATGCAAAACCCCTGATTAATCCAAATTAACCCCAGCACAGTTGTAGTGGGAGATTTTAATACTTCACTATCACTAATAGATAGGTTACCTGGACAAGAGAAGGGGAGGATGTGGAGGGAGGGGAAAAAAAAAGAAGAGAAAAGGGAAAGAAGAGAAATGGGGAAGAAAAGAGAGGCCAAGGTAGGGGCAGGGAGTGAGAATTAAATGAAATCATAAATCAAACAGAGCTAACAGCCAACTACAAACATTCCACCTAAACACTAAAGGATGTACATATCTTTGTAAAAGTTCAGAGAACCTTTTCCAAAACTATCAGGACATCAAATAAGCCTCAACAGATACAGAAATATTAAAATAACTGGGCAGTGGTATGCACATCCCTTTAATCCCAGCACTTGGGAGGCAGAGAAAGGTGTATCTCTCTGAGTTTGAGGCCAGCCTGGTCTATAGAGTAAGTTTCAGGATGGCCAAGACCACACACACACCAAATAATAATAATAATAATAATAATAATAATAATAATAATAACAACAACAACAACAAAAAGAAAGGAAGGAAGGAAGGAAAGAAAAAGGTCTCTTAGTTGGACCACACAGCACACAGCCTCAAATGAGATATCTCTGCCCCTTATGGCTCAGAAGAGGAGGTGAAAAGAATGTAATAGGCAGGGGGCACGGAGGAAAAGAAAACAAGGCCCTCTAAATCAACATGAGCAAAGCTTCTATGAACTCACAGGGACTGACGGTAGCATGCACAGAGCCTGTAGGGATCAGCACCAGATCCTCTGTTTATATATTATGGTTTCCAGTTTAGTGTTTTAATAGGATTCCTGTGTTCAACCTTGTTAGTCTCTGATTCTCGCGCCTTCTCTTGAGCTCTTTTCCTTCTGTTTGCTTTGTCCAAATTTGATGTGATAGTTTTTATCTTGCTATATTTTATTTTGTTGTATTTTACCATTACCCCTTGGAAGCCTGTTTATTTTCTAAGCAGACAGAAAGGGAGTGGATCTGGATGGGAGGAGAGCTGGGGAGGAACTGGGAGGTGTGGAAGGAGAGGAAACTGTATTCAGGATATGTCATGTGAGGAAAAAAAAGTTCTCACTATGCAGGAAAGCCAGTGCTACAATGAGAGACCCTGTTTCAAAAAAAAAAAATTTTTTTTATCCTCAAGGACATGAGCCTATTGCTTCTTCGGGTCTAAGTTACTTTACTTAATATAGTATATTCTAGTCTCACTCCAGGTTCACTGAAAGACCCTTTTCAAAGTAATATGATTTAAATAAGCTGCTTTATTTTTTAACATACAATAAAACTGAAGAAACACAGAAGGTAGCATACCTTCATTTTTCATATGAGGAAATAGAGACACCAAAAGAAGTTCCTGGAAGTTGTGGTAGAGCAGTGGTTCTCAATCTTCCTAATTCTGTAACCTTTTAATATAGTTCCTCATGTTGTGGTGACTCCCCAGCCATAAAGGAATTTCTTTGCTACTTCATAATTATAATTTTGCTACTGTTATGGGTCACAATATAAATTCTGATTGAGAACCGCTGTGGTAGAATCAAACCCAGACTGACCAGGATTCAAGGCAGGCTGACATAACTGCGTATGTGGTAACTGGACCCTGAATGGTAGCTTCCAGGTTCACTAACCCGTCGCACTGAAAACCGAGTTTAATTTGCTGCAGGACTAGCCAGAATGTGACTTAGAAGCTTCTTACTGAGCAGGGATTTAGAACACACCTTGGCTGCAGCGGGAGCTTTATGAAGACAAAGACTTGTTTCAGTAGATGCTTTAACAGCTGCATCCCAGCGCGAGGGAATCAGCAACAGCTCTTACATCACCTCTCTCTTCCCCAGTTCTTGCTGATCACGAATCAGTACCTGCCTCATAACTAATCCCAAGTGAGCCAGCCCTGACTCTACGGGCTTGAAAAGAAGAAAATAAAAGATGAAAGCTCTTTATATGCTATTTTACAAGAGTTCAACCCAAGAACTACAAGCAATAAATAGATGAAGCCTGGGTTTGTTTAATTCAAGTAGAATAAATTCTTAGGTCTAATTATAGTTGTTACTCTCATAAACTGAAGGAATATTCAGAACTAAGAAAGATGAAGTAATGCTGAATTTTGAATTCCAAGTTACATTTCAGTCGATAGAAAGCACCTATCATGAAGCATGGGACTAAATAAATAAAAGCGAGCAGGATAAGGTTTTTTTTTTTTTTACTTTGACCTTCAAAAACATCCACAGACTAAGGACAGCATCATAAGGACGACAAAGCTCTTCCTATGAATACTGCCTGCACTGTAACTGAAAGGAAACCTATGTTGTAAAAAAGTGAATCCTGACCACAGGTTAAGATACTGAACTTAGTGCCTCCTCCACTACTCTTCTTTTTTCCCCATCCTTCACCTCTTAAATGTTGTGTGTTAATCCGGACGCATTTTGCAATTACTGCTAATGAAATATCTGGGGACAATTTGGGGACATTTGGGTCAACTACCAAAATAGATCTGTAGATACCTGAATACTGGTAATAAAAATAAGCTCTATTAGGACTGACATGATGACTTAGACTACTCTAATTTACAACACAACACTTTACAAATATTATGTTTAGCTAGGAAAAGAAAATCCTGATTATCAAAACTTGACTGACCTCCTGTTACTCTATGTATACTTTAGACTTTTACTTGCAACAGGTTTACTGATAGTAAGTAAACTGCACATATACATTTGGACATTATAATAGCCTCTTTCTGCTACACTTTTCTCCATAGACCTGATTTTCTATAACAGATTAGTTAAGTATTTTCTAGGGTTACATCAAAATGAAGTTATGTAAAATGTATTGCTTTTTTCTTGTAAACTGATTTCTTAAAAATTAAAAAAAAAGGTAAGGAAAAATAAATTGCTTGCATGGCAAGCATGGATTTGCAGAAACCAATAAACAAAAATGTAAAAACTATACATATTCATGGGACAACATCCACTGTTTTGTTTGGCTTCTTTCATTCAGCGTAATTCTGAGTGTCATTCCTGTTGCTTGTATCAATAGTTCATTTCCTTTTATTACTAAGCAGTACTCTGCAGTATTGACATGGTGCAATTCCTTAACCATTCATCCCCTGAAGGGCATTTCTATCGGTTACAGTTTTCAACATTTATTGACAAAGGGACACAGGGTAATGAAGTAAAGATAGGCTTTCGAAAGGGATGCTGAAACATTTAAACGTACATATGTAAAAATTAATATACAACTATATCTCATACCATATAAACAAGTGGACCATTCTAAACACAAAAACTAAACCCACAAATCTGGAAGAAAGCAGAAGCATGTGACCTTGGCTTAACTTCTTATTAACATCAAAAGCAAAATCCATGAAAGATCAAATGGATGAAGTCACTTTCATCAAACTGAAACTCTGCTCTTGAAAATACAATTAAGAAAGTTAAAAAGATAAGCTATGAAATGGGAGATGTTTTTACAATTAAAAAATGCTGAGGAAGGGCTGGGGAGATGGCTCAGATGGCTCAGTTAAGAGCACTGGTTGCTCTTCCAGAGGTCCTGAGTTCAATTCCCAGCAACCACATGGTGGCTCACAACCATCTATAATGAGATCTGGTGCCCTCTTCTGGTGTGCAGGTGTACATGGAGGCAGAATATTGTATGCATAATAAATAAATAAATCTAGAAAAATAAATATTTTTTAAAGATGCTGAGGAAAAGAAAAAAGTGCAGATTTTGTCGTACTGGCAAAATCTCTCTAGTTCATTACTGTAAAATTATGGAATGAACTGCCTGTAAGTGCACATCAAAGAAGCACCAAAAATGGGGCAGAAGACTCGGCTAGTTAAATTCCTTCTCATTTTACATACACATTTTAGTTATTTCCAAGATGACTACATCAATGCACATTTGCTATAATACTCAGTAATAAGCAGCAATTATTTTGTGGTTCATACAACTCAATCAAAATGTTCTTAGTTAAAACATTTGGGAGCTGTAGAGATGGTTCAGTGAGTAAATGTTTGCTGTCCAAACCTGGGGACCTGAATTTGAATCCTCATCAATCACATGAAAGTCACTGTAGCAAACCTGTAACCCCTAGCATTTGTAGAAGGACAGGTGGATGCTGAGTGAGAGATCCTGTCCTCCCTCTCCAAGTCAGAGTTTCCCTGTTTAGCCTTTGTGTCCTGTCCTGGAATTCATTATGTAGACCAAGCTGGCCTTGAACTCATGAAGATCTGCCTGCCTCTGCTGGGATTAAAGGCATGTGCCACTACTGCTCAGCTGAGAGATCCTGTCTTTTGAGAATGAAGTGGAAAGCGATAGAGGAAGACACCCAGCATCTTCCTCTAGCCTCCACAAACATGAGCATGGGCAGCCACACTTGCCCAAATGAGCACACAAAAAGAAAAGTTTTGTTTTGTTTTGTTTTTCTCTCAAAGTGCATACCTGTAACCCTTGAGAATAGTAAGTTTTAGGCAACCTTGGACAACAAGCAAGACAGTTAAAAAAAAATAAGAAGAGAGAGAGAGAGAGAAAAAAAAGAAAACTGCCATTTTTCCGAGTTGGGAAAAGTGAATGTGCCCATAATTGGTAAAGAAAGCTATTTAAACAGAGTTGCTTTTGCACAGCTTTCTCTTCCTCCTGCCTGCTTTCCAGATGGTTAATTCCTCAGTGGTTTCCCAGCATTCTAGAGAAGATTTCTATTAGTGTTTCTCACCATGTAATCAGGATTTCCTGGTGCAGAGCTGTTTGTTTTAATTCATCTAGTATACTTTCTGTAAAGGATTCTACACACATACACATCTGGACAGGAAATGACCTTGAAGAATAGTTTATTAATAGCAGTAAAACTGAGTTATGCCCCAGGAGGAACAGGAACCCTACCTAGAATTCTTCATTAAAAGTCTGGGATGTAGCTCAGCAGTAAAGTGATTGCCTGGTATGTATAAGGCCCTGGGTAAAATAACACCACCACTTTTCCAATTCTTCACTCTCACCCCAAAAAACCCTAACTGGAGGGCTGGGCAGAGGAGGAAGCAAATGAACAAACAAATGAAGGGCCATGAGTCAGAGTGCTCCCAGTCTGTACCTGTGTGTGAAGGACAAATGAAGCATGGAAGCTGTATTAGCCTTCAGAAGGCTGTTCCCCAACATGCCCCTCCCAACAACACAGAATTGTCAAAGATAATCCTGCTAGTTTAAGTCAACTTTCACGCAATTTCTTTTATGAATTAATAAAAGCACACACAGAGGACCTGACAACAATGAAATTCTATTTTCTGATACGGCAATCATTAATTCAAATCTCTAGCAAGTGGTGAGCCTCTACGAAGCCTTTCTCTTTATCTTATATACGTTCCAGCAAAGCAGTCTATGACCTTTATATTAACTGCTCTGTTTGCAGATTATCTCCGCATATGAATATCCCAGTCCTCTTTGATAACTCAATAAATCCTCAATTTAGAAGTTCTACTATGGGCCTATTTAAAAAATATATTATATACCTTTAATGAGGTCACTGCTTTTGCTGGTTATGTATGTGAATTATTGGCAAGAATTGATATTTAGAAGGATATAAGCTATCATGATCATGGTTGTACCTAGGGGACCAGCATTTGTTTATTGTAGTACTCATAACAAAAGGATTTAATTATGGAAAGCCATACAGTGAATGACAAAAGGCATTTAGTAATTATATTGAGAGTTGAGTATGAGAGATAGGCATAGTGACACACAACTATAATCCCAGGAGTTAGATATGGGAGAATCTTAAATTCAAAGCCTGGGCTATATACACATAGTAAGACACTGTCTCAAAAATAAAGCTCTGAATATCGGTGCAAAATTTCAGGAAAATACAAAGGCAGCTGTGAGGTAGCCTGAATGGCCCTCACAAGCTCTGTTTAAATACTTGGTCCCCAGTTGGTGGCGTGTTTTGGAAGGATCGGAAGGCGAGGCCCTGGTGAAGGTGTGGCCCTCTGGCAGGCTCTGAGATTTCAGGACTCTTGCCATTCCCAGTGCCTCCTGCCTGCACGTCCTGATGCGAGTTCTCAGTTGTCACTGCCAACATGCTTTTGTTTAGTTATCGTGGACTCTTGCTCTCTGAAATTGTAAGCCATTAGACATGCTTTTATCAGTTGCCGTCATTATAGTGTTTTATGACAGCAATAGAAAAGTAACTAAAACAGGAATTGGTACCAGGAAGTGGGAATTGCTTTGACAGACTTAACCGTGTGGTTTCCCTAGACAAATGCAGAAGACTTTGGAACTTTGGCCTAGAAAAGTGATTAAATGCTATAAGCAAAGCTTAGAGGGCCATCAGGGTAAGAGCTGGCAGACAGTAGTGCCGAGAGCAGTGCGGACTTGGGAGCACCAGCTTAGGTCTCAGAGGGGAAGACTATAAACTGGGCTAGAAACCATTCTTGGGATAGTATGGCAAAAACTGGGGCTGCCTTCTGCCTTTGTCCTAGAAATCTGCCTGAGGCGAAATTGAAAAGTAATGGGCTAATTTCTTTGGCAGAGATTTCAAGACAGCCCAGTGCTGTCTCGTCACATGGTCATTACTCTTATACAGGTCTACAATAAAAAAGAGCAAGTGGGTCAAAAAGAAATACAAAATAAAATTTTAAGAGAAAAAGAGCACCCGGAAATTTAATGTTGGAGCCAAGGTGTGTGCTAAGAGATAGGGAGACTGAGGTGAGCCGTGATGTGTATTGTAATAAATGGAGGGTGCCGTCATGCAAGATCTCCTCCCCCCGGCTCAGTCTCCAACATGGGAAAAGGCCTTAGAACACTTCTGCTCCTAAGAAGCAACAAATGAAAGCTGCTGCAAGTGTGATTCCAGGTTCAGGCTCCATTCCAAGCAGGCAGCTTGTAATGTCCATGTCGTTCTGGCTTTAGAGTCATGAAGACACAAGAGAAAGAGGATGTGGAATCTTCCTGTGTAGTTAAGGAGAGCAGCTGAGGCGAGATGTGTGGTAGGGAGCCCCTGCACTGGACCCTGGGAGACCATTATGTGAAGCTATGGAAATGAAGCCTGGATTATGTCAGAAACTCAAAGATGTTAGCAGAGCTGTGGGTCTATCTGCCCAGGAGAGCTGCACACAGCAGCGGAACCAGCCTGGGAGATACACTGCAGGCAACAAAACCAGCAGGGCAGAGCCGTCTAAGTAGACACCAGACACGGGGCTACCAGGATTTAGAATTTGCCCTGAAATGTTTTCGTCTTACTTATATTTCCTCATTGTACCCCCCCCCCATTTGGAAATAGTATATTCTATGTCACTGTATGTTGGAAGCATATTTTTATAGGCAGTTACAGTTAAGAAACTGCCTCGAATCTCAGAAGGGCCTTAAGACTTTAAAACTGTGTTGAGGCCGTGAAAGACTATGGGGGCTTTTGAAGTTGGACTAAATGCATTCTGCATTGGGATATGTCCAGAAGTCAATGGGGGCCAGACAGTAGAATGAGGTTTGAATGAGAATGGTGCCTAAAGACTTGTGTATTTGAATACGTGGTCCTCATTTGGAGGGCTGTTTAGAAAAGATTAGGACAAGTGGCCCTGATGAAGGATATATGTCATTGGGTGTGGGACTTCAATTTTTTAAGTCTCTTGCCATTTCCAGTGTGCTCTGCCTCCTGCTTGCACATAAAAGCAAGCTCTCAGCTATTCCTGCCATCATACCTTCCCTCCACCATCATGGACTCTAATCCTCTCAAATTGTAAGCCCACTTAAACACTTTTTTATATGTTACCTTCTTGGTTGTAGCTTGCCACAGCAACATAAAAGTAACTAATACAGAAGTTTGCAAATAGCATTTATGTAGGGACTTTATTTTTAACATATAAATAAATACAAACAAAAAAATCAGCAAAATAAAATTTTCAGTAAAAATAACCTGACTAGTTATACAAACAAAATGTTTAATTTCCAGAACATGTTGGTTATCTGCATTCTACTTTCCTAACGTGAATGTTATTCATGAAATCAGAGAAGAAAAGATTTGATGAAAAACGAAACAAATTTACAAATGCTTATGACTATAAAATAACCAAACTGTCATAAATATCTACTCTGGGCAACTACAGAAACACTGGTCACATGGCAATGCTGAGAGAACACAACTTAAAAACAATTTTATTAGCATTATTTAGGCCAGTGTGGGTAATCATTTGTAAGAAGGCTCCCAACCTATGTTATAATGGGGTTGGTATGTGTAACCAATACAATACAGTTGCGAAGATGGCATATCATTTCTAGTACACAGTTATAAAGGACAAAGGTTTCTGTTCTGGTTGTTCTCTCACTGTTTTTTTTGTGGGAAACCATATTGTAAATAGTTCTATGGAGAGTCCCCAGCAATAGCAACTAGGAAGCAGAATCTCTAGATCTAACTAAGTCTCAGTTGAGTGCTGCCTGATGAGATATGGAGTGAGAACCATATAGCTAAGCAGACAATATATTCCTGACTCATACAAGGGGTGAGAGAAATAAATGTATGCTGTTCCAAGCAGCAAAGATTGGGGTGATTTTAGTACAGCAACATATAACTATACAGCTAGTTTACAATTTTAGAGGCTGCTATGATTTGGATTCAAATGTCCTTTAAAACCTCATGTCCTGAAGGCCTGACCTCTAATACTACAGAGTTAAAAGGTAGACCTTCTGCAAGGTAACTGGATTGGAACTCTAATCTCATCAGTACATTATCCACCATGGAGTCATGGCTAAATAGACTGTTGGGGAAAAGGTGATGGAAACTTAGGAGACAAGGTCTAGTTCCTCATTTCCTTTCTCTTTTTCCCGCCCCTCCCCCTTCCTTTGCTCATCCCCATGAGATGAATGGCTCTACTTTGCTAGACATTCCATGTCATCACACTCTACCTCACAAGGGCCAGGAAAAGATTTTTCTTCCTTTTACTGGGATTGAAGTCATGTGCTATCACCATCCAGCTCTGTCACATCATCTTGAAGAACAGAAACTGCTCGGCTCTACTTCCATTTTTTAACTCGTTGATGTATTCCTCTCATTGTCTTCCAAGCCAATTCTTACTGGCTCTTGTTACGGACATCAATGATCTCTACACTGCCAACACTAATGTCAGTTTTCAATCTTCATTATTCTTCACATGTTGGTAGCAGTTGAATGAAACACTCATTCCCTTTCTTATAAGCAAAATTGTCATGCTGATGGAAAGCTAACAGAGACTAAGGACTTTCCAGGAACCAACCTTAGGAAAAGATGGTAGGCTACACGCCAGTTTGCTCTAAATTCAATTCTGAGTTCTTATGTTTTGAGCAAAATAAAAGATACTTGGATAAATTCTTGAAAAAATTCAGTTCCTTTATTTGATTTATGCTTTTTTGCCTCCCCACTTGTACTTTAACCTCTCTTCTTCAGCTACTATAAATCTAAAGCCAGCAAGCTTTCTAGCAAATACTTAAAGCTTTGTAGCATCTACTCACCTCTGTCACTGGGACTCCAAAGCAGTCACTGACAATACCTACATGAAAGAGTATGGCTGTATTCCAGATTTTATCCTAAAGTCTGGCAGTGGGGTGGATTTGGCTCTTTGCCCCTTTTATAAATGATCTTGGTAATCCTACCGTTTCCACTTATACAGCAGACCCCATTCACTGCAGCTAATGGAACACACATCACTCAACAAAACTGTCTTCTTGTCATTCATCAGTTTGTTCCTCTCTGAGATGGATCTGCTCCCTTCACCTTTTTGTTTGTTTGTTTTTTGAGACAGGGTTTCTCTGTGTAGCCTTGGCCATGCTGGAACTCATTCTGTAGACCAGACTGGTCTTGAACTCAGGGAGCCATCTGCCTCTTCCTCCCTAGTGCTGGGACTGGAGGCGTGCACCATTACCACCCAGCTCCCTTCATCTTGAAGAACAGAAACTGCTCGGCTCTACTTCCATTTTTTAACTCATTGATGTGTTCCTCTCACTGTCTTCCAAGCCAATTCTTACTGGCTCTTGTTAAGGACATCAATGATCTCTATACTGCCAACACTAATGTCAGTTTTCAATCTTCATTATTCTTCACAGTTGACTGAAACAGTCATTCCTTTTCTTATTAGCAATTTCCTTAAAAATTTTTTTTACTCATATATATGTATGTCTGTATGTGAGCCAAGTGTGTAGTTGAGTGCTCATGGAGTCCAGAGTGGGGTGCTGGATCTCCTGGAGCTGGAGTTATAGGTAGTTGTGAGCTGCCTGGTATGGATGCTAGGAACTGTATTCTGGTTCTCTGGAAGAGCAGCAAGCTCTTTTAGCCTCTGAACCTTCTTGCTAGCCCCTCATAAAACATCAACAAAACAAAAACTTGACTTTCAGGTTATTATGGCCCATTGTTGTTTTCCACCACAAATTTCTATTTACCCTTTTTACTTGATTACTTCACTCTAAATGTTGCTTCAGTTGGACCTTTTTCTATCTATACTTAGCTAAGAAGGATCACACTCATTCTTGTGCTCTTTGCATAACAACAAAATATTTAAGATTGGGTAGTCATGAAACAATGGAATTTACTTTTCATGTATTTGAGGCTGTAAGTCTAATGTCACAACACCACAGGCTTGTTATTTAGAGATAACTGTTCTTTGCTTTTAAGACAGTGCCTGCAAGATGACAAACACTGTCATCATACAGTGGATTGGCAGTTTCCTCCTGTCCTTTAATAAATATACATATCCCATTTGTTCTGGGTTTCCTCCTCATGTCCTAATGTCTCCAAAGTTCCACCTGGTATCACTTTGCCTTGTAGACTGAGCTTTGGAGGTGACAAACATTCAAACCACTGTACTCAGTATGAGATCCATAAGGAGACTCATTTATACTTCAGATTTCATTTCTCCCCTAACACCAGATTTACATTTATTTTCCTACTCAATACCTAAGCCAGCTGTCTAATACCGTTTAACATAACTATCTCCACTCTAAGCTACAAAAACTGAAATCTTAATTAATCTACCTCAACAGGTCTCTCTTCACTTTCTCTCTATCAGTAAAGGGAAGTCCCACACATCAAGCTGATCAGGCTAAACCCTTGAATTCACTATCATAGCTCAGAGCTTACCTGTTAACAAATCCCTCAAACTACATCTACTCCAAGACTCCATGTCATCAGAATAAAGCCCCACAGTGGTCTCTAGCTATTCTACAGGCGTTTGCTATCCTTTATATGGAAAGAAGATAAAACATGGCTCCTTCTCTTATGTCCTTTAAGATGCTATCTTGTAGAACGTAACATACTGTGGGCAGGGATTCTATTCAGTTTGTTCTCATAGCTCTATCACCGTGCATAATTCCTGACATACAGTAGTCACTTACTGTTTGTTCAACGAGTGAATGAAGTGTGAAAAGAGGCAACGTGTGTTCCTAAAATTGATGGAAATTGTCATTATATATTTACATGTTAATATAATACATATTTATATTTTTATTTTTCCAGTATTTAAAACACAGTCAAAGCCCTTATTATACACTAAATCTAAAAGAGGGCTAGAATATGTAGCAATGAGTCTAGGTTCTGCTGCTGACCCTCTAAAAATTCTGGTTTACTGCTGCTCATAAATCTTTACAGACCACGTTTTTCAGGTTTGTAGCATAAAAATATTGAACAGAAAGCCCTCAAACCTTTAAAATCTACAAAATTCTACAATTTAAATATGACTAAATTAAAAAAGTTATCATACGTGTATGTGTCTGTGAAGGTCAGAAGTTGGGAACTCCTACCTTCACTTGCATCCCAGGAATCAAACTCAGGTAGTCAGGCTTGTGTGGCAAGTGCCTTTAAAGCTCTAAGCCATCTCATCCTCCCAGCTGTGACTTTAAAGACAGCTCTATAAAAGCATACTGATCGGAAAGTTAAAATCTGACTTCCTGGGAAAATGTCCTCATATATTTAAGAGTTAAACTAGTTAGTAAGATGGCAGAACAAGGCCTATTTATGGGCTTAAAAACTTACCTCTCAGTTTTTACTTACAACACAGATAAAAAGGTAGAAGTTTTGGGTTTTTATTTTTTTTATTTTAATTTTTATATTAATCACAGGTTATTTACTTTGTATCCCAGCTGTAGTCCCCTCCCTCATTCCCTTCTAATCCCACCCTCCTTCCAGGTCTTTTTTATTTTTATTTTTTGTAATAAGTCACATAAATAGGACCACGAAGTCAGTTAAGAGTGCTAGAACAAAACACCATAGGTGGAATGGCTTATACACAATAAGCACTTATTTCTCAACACTTCAAAAGCCAAGCTCAAGGTGACTGAATATTTGGAGTTTGGTTTACAGACAGCTCTCTTCTCATCATACTTTCACATGGTAGGATGGTGAAGGGTTTTCCTGCGGCCATACAAATCCTGATTTGGGGGGATGACCTAATTACCTTCACAAGGCTTACTTTCTAACCCTAACATATGAGAAGTTGGAGCTCAATGTCTGAGTACTGGGGATACATAAACACGCAGTCCACTGCAAACATAACCAAGGGCACACAGCTAACAAATGTCTAAGCTGGAATTCAAATGTAGAGCTAGAAAAATCCCAAAACTACACCCATACAAGTCTTCATTCTAGGAAAAAATAAATGGGAATAACTTTAGACACCTAAGGAATTCTCTGATCAGAGATAACCAACTAGACTCTAACAAGTTTACAAAAATCATCTTGAATCATACAAAGAATATTCACAGGGCAAGACCCCTCAAGGCAGAGACAATATAATTTCCTCCTAGATGAAACGGTCTTTTAAGTCAATAGAAATGTTTAGAATTCTCAATCCATACTGATATCTCTGCTTGGTAAGGGAAATGAAGCTAAAATCTGAGGAAGAATACCTGTCTTCTAATATTTTATAGTATTCATCAAAATGTTTTGTAAAGCAGGAACCAGACAGATATAAACAGAACTCATAAGACTATACAAGGAATTATGTATCTTGCCTCAAAATTCAGTATTAACAGTTAAAGACTTCAGGTGATGGAACCCATCTGTTTCCAACTGCTACTGTGGGACAGCCATATGCTTGAACTGATTAAAACAACCCGTCCTTTCTCCTACATTCCAAACTTCAGTGGATGGCATTACCCTTCACTGATGTTAGGTACCCAAACCACAAACATGAAGTTACTCTTGCTGTTCCTTACTAAGTCTTCCTGTATAAGCCAGCCCCAATCCTTTGAATCATGCCTCAGAGCCAGCCACACAACTGTACTCAGCTGGGGCTACTCTAAGGATGTTGTTATCCCAGGACAATCTGTTTTAAGATATTTCACTCATGTGGTTGTTGGCAGGAGACCTCAGCTCCTTGCCACTTGGGACTCTCCATTGGCCTACTTAAAGGTCATCATGACCTGATAGCTGGCTTCCTCTAGACTGGGTTATCTGTCTAAGGCAAAGCAGAAGCTTCACTGCTTTTAAGCCTTTGAAATCACACAGTAATATTATTTCTCAATAGTCTTTTGGCTCTGCAGGTTTGCCATTATTTATTGTGAAAGGAACCACACAGGATTTAAATACCAATAAACAAAGATATTTGGTGGACATCTTGGAGATAGCTACCATGAACAACTTTACTAGAAAACTAGTAAACATTGCTGAGAAACTTAAATAGTAATTTAGATTGTTAATGATAAGAGCATAATGATGGTTAACATAACCAATTTGACAATCTCTAGGCATTCTGGTGAGACATTATGCAGATTAGATTGCCTTTGGGTATGCCTGTGAGGAACTACCTAGGTTTGGTTGCTTAAGGTAGAAAGGCCCACCTTAACTGAGGGTGGGAATAAAATTATAAAATTCTCTTGAATTAAAAGAAAGAATTTGAGTTAAGCACAAGCATAGACCAATTTGATTGAGGACGCAATTCTTCAACTGAGGTTCTCTGTTCCCAGCAAGTGTGTTAACAATCAAGATTAGCTATCTGGGGTATAATCATGTTCTTGTGGGTTATAATAAATCTGAGGCACTTTCCTCTGGATTCAATTATCCTAGAATATGGAATTTTTAATTATTCTAGTTATTCTATTCTAATTAAACTAGTGCTTTACAGTCTTTCTGTCTTTGCTTCCCTGTCATACACGCCCTTCCTCTATACTACTGCCTATATACCTGCCTTCATTCAGTTTTTCTTTCACTCCTAAAAATCATGTGGCAACTACTGAGCAGGCAAACTTTTTTTGAGGTATTGTGGCCTAATGACTTCCCCAACCATCAAATGAATAACAACCTGTCCCACTGGGGCCTTGGCATTTCTACTCTGAATGCTGAAAAAAAGTTTTTGAGTGGAAATAAAGAAAAAAGAAGGAAGGAAGGAAAACAGACTTTACATCTTAATGGTGCAGTCTTAAACTTCAGTGATTTTTCTACTACATGATTTGTGTTTGGATAAATATATGGAAACATTGAATCTGAAATTGCCTGGTCAAGGCCCAATCACAGAAGGTTATCTATAGATTATAGGGATTTATATTTAGGCTCTAAAACTTAAGCTTCAAATAAGTGAATGTTAATTATAATAATTTTTAAAACTAGGATGGTTACAAAGTAAAAAGATGAACTGATGGGTTATGTGGGAAGCACGAGTTTTATAACTACCAGCTTCCATTAGTTGAGTACAGTATATGACATGGTAAATGGCTACTTTCAAGTCTGTTACCAGATGTACAGTTAAACATGGCCCTAAGTGTGTAATCCAGAAAGCTAAACAAAGAAAAAGAGAAGCCTCAAGATAATGCTTCAGCTCAAAATGTTTGCACTTTTAAATGCAAACATCCCCATATGAAGCGCATTCCACAGCACCACTACAAGTGTTTAACAATGGCTAGTGGCTGGGTAATTGTTTGTGTGTGTTTTAACAGGAATGGGAAAAAAAAAAAAAAAAAACTCAGAAAACATGCCTCCGGCCTAAAGTTGCAACAGGATAAACCTTCACTAAGTGGATCCAGGTCTCCACCGAAGAAATCCATACATGAGTCTTACTCCATTAGTTTCTGCCCATGCACACCCGTATCTTCCCAGTTTCTTGTCCCTGAAAGCCTAAAACCTGTTTTTGTTACCTGTACTTCCCCACAAATACATTATTCTTTGTTGAAGATGCTTCATTAGCCACACTGTGTTATTCTTCACTGACTTCCCTCCATGATGTGTGTCACATACATTAATCAACTTGTTTTTTTCTCTAACTGTCTTTTGTTAGAGAACCCATGACAGTGAAGCATGAAGATGCTTCTCCTGCAGGTGAAATACACTAGACGACCTTTTAAACCCTTCCCTTTTCCATGCTGAAATAAATCCTGAAAGGCAGTATATTGAAGAAATGCAAAATCCACAGAGTATCCAAAGTTACCTGTTCAACTATATGAACAACTACTTGTATTACTGAGTCAAGATTTAGATGATACTTCAAGCAGAAAAAAAAAAAATTCTGGTTTTGAGCAGGATTATCAGCTACATCGACAGTCCTCATCATTGTCGCCATAGCCATCACATAGCCAGTCATGAAAAAAAAACTGGGAACGCCTTACTTTTTAAAAACCTTTTTTACAGTGGTTCATGTAACATACGGGTACTGAAACAGCTTGAGAACCTCACTTCAGTGAATGTGGAAGGATGGCAAACTAATTAATTATAAAAGATTGATTTTAGCAACCTGTAGGAATGCAGGGACTCCAAACCTATTCAGAGAGCCGAAAAAAGCAGATAAAAGAATGACTGGGAGAAGCAGGGCTGAGCCCTTATCACGTTTCACTATTAATTTGGGTGCCTTCACCTACAAGGAGTTAAGAAACGTGAGATGTTTTATCTTAAACCATGTGTTACATGTATTTCAAAAAAGTGCTACCCACAACGTCTGATCAGAGCCAAAATCAATCCGGTAACAAACATGTTTTTATTTGTAAACATTTCATTACTTGCCAACCTTCTACTCACTACAGAATGATATAACACCATAAGAGAAGCATACATATGACTTGTCTGTGCATTATCTTTTCCTCTTAGAAAGGGAGTTACCTGTCCACTCCTCATTCTACTCCAATAAAACTAAATCAAGAGCTAGGCATAAGGCTGAGCAATAGACACACAAAATAAGTCCATTTTTATTCCAACCCTCAAAAAGCAACTTCGTAGCAAATGAACATAATGAACATTGCACATCACTCATGGTTAACATCATTACAGAATGCCAGCCCTCTCCAACTAAACCATTTATATTAAAGCCACATTTCTAAAGAAAGGCTAATGTACACACACACTAATCACTCTAAGAAATAGAACATAGACACAAAATTCAATAAGGTATCAACCCAATTTAAAAAGAGAAATAGGGAAAAAGCCTGGATTAGTCATTTCACTAAAGAAGTTATAGAATGGCCTCTACGTACATACAGAGATACTTAAACCATGGTCATTAGAGTCATGCAAAATAATCACAGGAAGGGCTAAGCTCAGTCTGAAGAGGGCTTGCCTAGCAAGTGCAAAGTTCCGGGGCAGTCTTCAGTACCACATAGGAAGTCATGAACACATACAATGCCAGCACCTGGAGACACAACACAACTTTACAAACAGAATTCACAACCATGAGGTATCATTTTTATATCCATTAGAATGGCTACATAATACAAAATGATAATTAAAAACAAACTATATCAATGGCTGGCAAACATGCTTTTATGGCTGAGTCCTCAAATGGGAGCCCTCAAAAGTGGGTGGTGGGAATGAAGAAAATAGTAGGTTGCCAATTTAGAAGACAGCTTGGCAGTTTCATAAAAAGTTAAGAATAAATGTACCACCCAACCCAGCAATTATACCCCTGGGTATATACCAAGAGAAATGAAAGCATGTTCTTATAAATACTTTTACACGAACATTCACAGCAAGATTATTTAATAATTAAAAACACAGAAATAATCAGACATCCATCAACCAATGAATGCATGAGCAAAACATATCTGTAGGAAGGAATACAACTCATCAATAAAAATGGGAAAACTACTAATACATGTACAAAATTAATAAGCCATAAAAACAAGTTTTAAAAAAAAGGAAAACCAGTACAAAAGCCCAGAATATTATATGATTCAGTATTTATGTTCCGTCCAGGAAGGGCAAGGGAAAATTCCTAGAAAAGAATATAAAACAGTAGTTGCCTAGTCCTTGGGAATGGGTAGAGGGACTAATTTGGGCATATATAATTCTATTATGATTCAGGATAAGGGTGTGGAGCCTTGGTTGGTAAAGTATTTGCCTTCCAAGTATAAGAACTAGAGTCTGAGCCCAAGAAATGTGCAAATGCCAGGCATTATGGTGGGCACCAATAATTCTAGTGCGTGGGGGTGGAGACAGGAGGATACTGGGGCTCCCAGGACAATGAGAGACACTGTATCAAAAGAGTTCCAAAGGATGGCACCTGATGGCCTCACACACATGGACTCAGCCCATGCATGTACCTACACAAAGCATACACACATACATGAAAAAGCATAATCACATACAAAAAATAAAAATGCACACCAAAACACAGACTTTATATTATCAAAGTTTGAAAACTGTTTCAAAATGTTTTAATATCATATTGTGCCGATGGTTTCACAATCACATAAACTTTAAGTGGATAAATGTTATATTTTATAAATTAAATTCTCTAAAAGTTGATGGGTAGGGGTAAATTCACTCAAAAAGATAAGAGACTAAAGACATAATTGGGGAAAAGGAGTCATGAACTCTGACTGGATCCTAGGACAAGGGAAACAGCTATTAAAAACATTGAGACAACTGAGAAATAGTAATTTGAACCAGATACTAGACAGTATTGTGGAAGTATTTCTAACTTTCTTGGGCTTTAGAATATGGTAGTTACGTAGAAAACTGCCTTTATGCTCAGAAGATGAAAGCAAAAGAGCACAGAGATTAATTTCTCCATTTACTTTGTAATAGCTAATCAATGAATTAATCAAAAAATAAACAAGAACCCTTAACTTCCAAAAGAAAGGTAAATGTAGGAAAATGAACATCAGAGCTGGCATGCAGCACACCTGCCCAGGAGGTGTGAGGTTCAATCCCTAGCACCACACTGAATGGATAAATGAATGAATAAATTTAAAAACAATCAGCAGATGGTGAATATAGGTGTGTTTGTATGTACCCAATGTACTGCTCTTCTAACTTTTCTGTAACGTGAGTGAAAGCTTCAAAATACAACACTCCAAATGGAACTCTCATTTGCTTAATTTATTTTAATTTCACTTTTTAGTTTTTGGAGACAGGAACTCACTATGTAGCTCAGGATGACTTTCAGTCTTCTTGTCTCAATATCTTGAGTGATGAGGTTACAAACACAGGTGACCACACCTGTTTTCTCATTTGATCTCTGTTATGTTTGTCTTACATTTCCTTCCCTCCCTCCCCCTTCTCTGATGTGTGCGTGTGATGCAAGTATGGCACTCTGAATGAGTGGAGGTCAGAGGACGACCAGAGGAAATGGATTCTTTTCCTCCACCATGTGGTTCTGTGGATGAAACTCAGGTTGTCAGACTTGGCAGCGAACACCTTTACTCACTGAACCTTCATCTCATTAGCCCTCACTGGAACATATGGCACAAATAGGAGATACACACAGGTCAGGCATAGGGGCGTGGTTATACTTATAATTCTAGTACTTTGACTCCCCCCACCCCCCAAGGGAGGAGCAGCCCTGCTAGGCCACAGAGGAGGACTCTGCAGGCAGTCCTGAAGATACCTGATAAACTAGGGTCAGATGAAAGGAGAGGAGGTCCTTCCCTATCAGCGGACTTGGAAAGGGGCAGGGAGATGAGGGAAGGAGGGTAGCATTGAGAGGAAATGAGGGAGCGGGATACAAAGTTAATAAACTGTAACTAATATTTAAAAAAGACATAAAAATTAAAAAAAGAAAAAAGCCAACCCCCCCCCATGTATATAAAATTAGTTAAGTTTTATGGTGGTTTGAATGGGATGGCTCTCATAGACTCCTGAGCTTGAATGCTTGGCTATAGGGAGTGGCACTATTAGGTGTGGCCTGGGAGTACATGTGGCGTTGTTGAAGGAAGTATGTCACTGTGCAGATGGGCTCTGAGGTATTATATGCTTAAGCTACGTCCAGCGTGACATAGTATCCTTCTGTTGCCTGCAGATCAAGATGTAGAACTCAGGCTAGACAAATGGCTCAGAAGGAGGCCTGGAGAGATGGCATAGTAGGTAAGACTGGCTGTTGTTCTTCTGGAAGATCCAGGTTCACTTCCCAACACCCAGCTAGCAGCTCATAATGGTCTGTACGTAACTAGTCTGATACTTTCTTCTGAACTCCACAGATACTGCACATAATGGTGCACAGACAAATAAAAATAAATAAGCAAATATCCCTAAATAAAGAAACACTTAAAAAAAAAGAAAAGAAAAGAAATGGCTCAAACATTAAGAGCACTGGCTGCTCTTCCAGAGGTCCTGAGTTCAATTCTTAACATGGTAGTTCATAACCACCTATAATGAGATCTGGTGTCCTTCTCTGATGTGCAGGCAGAACATTGTATACATCATAAAGAAATAAATCTTAAAAAAAGATATAAAACTCCCAGCTACCTCTCCAGTATCACGGCAGCACACAGGTAGACATGGTTCCCACCATGACAATAATAGACTAAACCTCTGAACTTTAAGCTAGACCCAATTAAATGTTTTCCTTTAAAAGAGTTCCTGTAGTCATTATGTCTCTTTACAGCAATAAAAGCCAAACTAGACAATTTTCATGTTTAAATATTTAGTCCTATTCACACTTAGATGTATATAACCTGAAACAATACAAATTTTGATTACTCTAGTCATCATTTGGGCTCTTCAGTTTTGTAACCAACATTACACTATTGACTTAAGAGACACAGTCAGTATTCCCTGTGAATGCTCTTAACTCCTCCACCTGGGACATTTTGTCTTGCTACGTGCTAACCCACAAATTCTATCAATGTATTATAACATTTTAAACTTTTAATAGTGCCACTACAGACACAGCTCAGCAGGTAAGAGTATTTGTTGCTTTTCTGAAGGACAGAAGTTCAGTTTCCAGCATCCATGTCAGGCAGCTCAAGTTCCAGGGGATGCAACACCTTTTTTAGCCTATTTGGATACAAACAGGCACACACACACACATACACAACAGATAAATACTCAGACATAAACACATACACATATTAATATATATATATATAAATAAAGTTTCAATAGTATGAAATTCATCAAAAAGTCTAATGTAAAACATAAATCTTGTAACCAGGCATCGTGGCATAAGTCTTTAATCCCAGCACTCAAGGAGGCAGAGACAGGTGGATTGCTGTGAGTTTGAGGGCAGTCTGGTTTACAAAGCAAGTCCAGACAGCCTAGGCTACACAGAGAAACCCTGTCTCAAAAAAAGGAAACAAAACAAACCAAAAAACTACAAATATTGTTAGTGAAAACAACAACAACAAAAAAAAAAACAAATGGAAATTTACTTAGAAGTTCACATTTATACTTCTTATAATAAAACATTCTTAGCATTTGACCTTAAACTAAGACTAAAGAAGAAAAGACATGATATGCTAAAATATAGATTACTTCACACGCACACAGGACTGCTTAGACAAGGTACCCTAGCAGATGAAAGAATATACTACTACAATGGCTATGAGGAAAAGTTGGACAATAACAAGTATTTATACAGATGGAATAAAACTGGAAGCACAAACTGCTGGTTCTTCCATATCATCACCAAATGGAACTTAGGGGATACTCTGGTCATTCCGCAAAATGTTAATGCTAAGTAAGCAGATACAGTTTAGTGGTAAGAAACTAACATAAGCCTTCAAGCAGAAGCACTCAAATATCAATCTACTAATGAATGGATAAAGCACAGCAGAGTCACACAATGGATTACTCAACCATCTAAAATGAAGTATTCATATATGCTACAATGCAGGGAATCCTGAAAAACACTGTTAATCTAAGCAGTCAGATATAAAAGCCCAGCTATGGAATCCTATAACATCCTGAATAGGCAAGTCTGTAGTAACATGAAGTACAGTAGCCAAAGGCTGCAATGACAGCTAACAAATGGGCACAGCTTTCTTCTTAAGGGACAATAAAAGTGTTCTAGAATGAGTACTAAAGGTAACACAACTCTCTGACCATACTAATATGAAATTTAAAAAAGGATGGGTTTATGGTAGATGAATTACATATCAATAATGTTTTAGAAAGGAATTGGCCCCTTCATTGCAGAAAAAGGGAACAAAAGAACACAAAAGGACAAGTCACAGAGAAGCAAAGCAAATGACCAATAAATACACAAATTTCAAACAATTTTAACAAGCCAAAACAGGCTCTAAAAAAAAAAAGACTGAATTTTCTGAACTTTAAAAAAAAAAAGAAAGAAAAGAAGAAGAGAACAGTTTTCTTTTTATTTGGGACTAAGACTAAGTAAACAACAAATAACAAAAGTAGCAAGTAATAATAAGTAAGGTAAGGGGCATAGAGATTATATAATTACAGCATATAGACAGGGGACTCAGGGAGGCCTGGGAGAGTTAACTAGTAGGGCTGTGGGAAAGGTAGCAATTATCGAAGCACTAAATGATCAGGGCTGGTGTCCCTGAAGCCTAAAGCAGCAGAAGACAGAGATTTCCTTTCACAGACTGAATACCTTAGGCAAAAATGGTGAGTGGAGCCCAGTGAGATGATACATGCTTGCAGTCCTAGCACAAGGGAGGCAGGGTTCACAAATTCCAGGCCAGATGTTCTTGAAAAACAACAACAGAAAAGGGGGACATCTCACCTCTTCAAAAAGAGAAAAAAGGAAGAAGAAAGAAAAAGAAAAGGTCAAAGGAGACAGATTTCTCTGGCTAGAAGGCAGTAGAGAGGAAGATAAAAAAGAAAAAGGACAAAAAGTCACTACAGACTCCATATTAGGACAGCAACATGTGCCAAAGAGTGAGATCTGAGGTTCTCCAAAGCCCTACCCAAGTCAAATTTCCAGGCCAGTGAGGCAGTAAGATGTAGAGAAAAAGGGCTACACAGGTCACAGGAAAGCAGAGATGCACAGCAGGGTATGGACCAAGATGTCTGGCAAGATGCTATCCACCTAGGACATAAGAGATTAACACCCTGACAGCATTCCTAGGACAGTAAAGATAAACAGGCCAATGCTAGGACATCTAAGCTCTGCAGCCCGTGGCCCAAAAAATAACCTCCTACCATCACCTGGGAGAGGAAAGATTTAAATGATAGATAGTGGGATGTGGACTGAACACTCAACATGTGGAACTACATAATCTTGAAACTATAAGAATCAGCGCACCTCCGTGGTAGAGCACCTGCCCAACATAAGCAAGGTCCTAGGTTCAATCCCCATCATCAAACAAAGTTATTCTGGTTAAGACAGTGGCGTACACCTATAATCCCAGTATTTGTGAGGTGGTGGCAGCATCAGAAGTGCAAGGTCATCCTTAACTACATAGCAATTCCAGGTTAACCTGAGCTACATGACATTCTGCTTCAAAAACAAAACACTACAGGAAACATGTTTTCTATATGAATTACACAGCAGTGAAGTAAACACACTCTTCAAGCCTTAGAAGACTGAGCACTGGTACATACTGTTAAATGAGCAGAATGTCTGTTGTACCAACATCCGACTTCACATTATTCCAGGTAAAGGTCTAGGCTGCATAACTAAACTGAAGGAAGGATAACCTCAAAGTCAGATGATCCAGGCCCTTAGATAATCCTGTCTAGAACTAACCCATAGCTGTATACTCTAGGTTATCCCTGGATACACTCACCGGATTACATATCAGCTTTGTCATATGCCCTAGAGAACCGATGATGCAAGCCAAAGCCACAGCAGGACAAAGTGAGCTTCCAACAGGAGACTGGGAGAAGGCAACAGTAAAGTCTATAAGAACACCATAGAGAAGCTGGATGAAAACAGGATCGATTTATAACCTGGGAAACCACCAAGCAGTCCTAACCTTGCTCACCATTGTAGCCTGCTGCTCCCCCTAGGAAGCCCAACCTTGCCTGCCTCTCAGCATATCTGTCTATAGTTAAGTCTCTCTGAAAGAGACAGCAGAGAACTGCAATCTTTGAAAGGCGTATCTATAAGTAAATTAATATTCAGGTACAATGTATGCATCTATATAGCCACTTAATATCATTCTAGAGACCGGCTAAAGTAACTAGACAAGTTAAAACACATGAACACAGAGAAGGAAAAAGTTGTATTTACAGATGATGTGACAGTATCTGGAAAGCCTAAGAGAAAACAGTGTAAAGTTATCTTAGTAAGACAGTTTAGTAAGAATTTGGCAAAGTATCAGGAACATGAGTAGACATGAACAGTATTTATCTGAAAATAATAATCAGTTTGAAAAGGTATCTGAAAAAAAGAACAAAGATAAAATATGACTAAATTTAATAAGAAACATACAAAAGTTGTATTAAAAAACAGGCAGTTTCTCAAAGATACAAAAATAAACAAGAAAATAAAGACATTGCTTGTTCTACTTTAATGTTAAAATGTCTCAATACCATCAAGATGTCAACTGCTGCAAAGTAAACCCATAAATGTAATGTAGTTCCAGTAAGAACAGGAACAGAGTCAGGCAAACTAATGCTAAAATTCACAATGAAACACACACACACACACACACACACACCAGAAGCACAAGAGAAACACTGAAGAGAAGCTGTGCAATTGTGGGGGAGGGGCAGGAGGTACCAGTCAAACACTGCATCAGATCTCGGGATATAAATGTTCATGACTAGAGTGTTGGTGCTGCCACCGCTCTGGTCAGAAAAGCCAACGGAGCACAACACACCCGGCTCCTAACAGCATGTGTCAAAAGAGAAAAATACTGGTTTCCATCTGTGGCAATGGATACCTACATCAATATCTGAAGGTGGTAGATTAGGTTCATCTATCATACCATATACAAAACTATGTTCCACATGGAACTACATGGGAAATAAAACTGTAGAGTAAGAAAGTATGAATTTCTCTAAAATCTAAGTGCATAGAAAAGCTTTCTATGGTTAGAACTCCTGATGAAATAAGTTTTAAATGAATATACTTAATTAAGCAAAAGAAAACTTTTCATGGCAAAAACAACACCAAAGGATGGCTAAATATTTTAATATAAGCCAAAATTAAAAGCTAATGTTCTTTGAAAAAAATTTGAAAGGATGAAGGAAAAAAAATACCAAAAAATTGTACAGAAAGCCAGGCTAATAACAATAATAAAATGGTTCTTACACATGTTTTAAAAAGTATTCAGTTCACTTATAATAAGAGAAATACAAAGAAACCCCAGCCAAGCATGGTGGCACACGCCTGGAGCTCAGTTCTCAGGAGAACACAAGACTTGCAATAAGCTGCTAAGCATTCTCCACAGTGTGGTAGGTACTGGAGAAGAGGTCACGGAAGCAGAGTCTCCCCTCACCCTCAACCTAAGGCAGTCTCACTATTTAATCCAACTTACAATGGTCCTGCTAAAGCTAGGAATCACAGGCGTGCCCACGGTGCCCAGGCTATTCCTACTTAGCTCAGTCTTGAAGATTTTTTTCAGTCTTTTAAGATAGGAGTCCGGGAGGTGGGGTTAGGGGAAAAAGCTCAGCTAGACACAGACACAATTCCTGGAAAAAGTGTAACTTAACCAGAGTCTGAAGGACTGGCAGTTTACTAGACTGGGGAGAAGAGTGGGAGAAGTCCAGGAAGGGAGAATGGGATCATCTGAGTAAACAGCAGGGGTCTCATGTCGGAGCACAGCTGAAACCGTATTCATGGAAATGAATGAGACCAGTGGGCGAGGCAGCTAAGTGGCCCTTCTGGAAGGTTCTATGCACCAGATTAAGGCTAATGTTCAAAAGGAGCTGCAGAAGGATTTCAACCAGTGTGGTATGGTGGCTGTTTTGAATTTGAGGAGATTTCCAGGCCAACCATGGGCTAGCACGGGTGTCAGTAATCAGAATAAACCGACAGGGTGCTGTATAGAAAGCACCGGCAAGTCACTGAGCAGCCTCCACTGTCAATGGGTACCTCCATAGGTATTTGTGTTAAAAATGATACAGAGATCTTGTGGCTTAGATGACCACCATCATAATCTTTGTGGAAATGGGATTTTGTCCACCTTCACATGCCATCTGAAGTCAAGCTCATCTCATAATCTTTGGTTTGACTGTCAATATATACTGTGGAATATAGACATTTAGTTTCAAAACCAAGTCAAACAATGGAATTGGAAGTCAGAGTTAAAGACATTATGTATGTCAACTATTTTGTCTCTGAATCTAATATACATCACTGTGCAGGGCTTTTAGGAAAATAGCATAATATTTTATTTCTACATGATTTCCTCGTACTGTTTCCCTTCAGCTTTTCAAGGGTTTTCGTTTGTTTGTTCTGCATTCAAGAATATTTATTTTAACCTGGTGGTGGTGGTGGGCCATACCTTTAGTCCCAGCACTAAGAAGGCAGAGGCAGGCCAATCTCTGAGTTTGTGGTCAGCCTGGTCTACAGAGTTGAGTTCCAGGACAGCCAGGGCTACACAGAGAAATCCTGTCTCAATAACTCCCACCTCTCTCTCTCCCTCTCTCTCACACACACACACACACACACACACAAAAAAAAAACCAAAGAAACAACAACAACAACAAAAACAGAAAGTAAAAACGTTTAATGGTTTATGTAGTTTCCTCTTGAGGAAATAAACCTTCACTTTCACGCATGATTAAATCAATGATAAAAACTCCCTTTTAAGTACATACTTCCAGGAGAAAAGGCAATCAGATCCATAAGAACAGAATTCTACAACTCATTCGTTTTTTTCAAACATTCTTCCTACTGTCCTATATCGATCCCACCTACACTAGTGGAAAAGGGAACAAGGAAACAAACATGATGTCAAACAGGCTACGGCACTCATCTCAAACAGGTGCTGCAGAAGTAAAAATCCAACAAAGATCCCATGCTAAGTTCCTAGTATTCTACCAGGACACCAACAAGAACAATGTCTGACCACATTTCATTTTGGCACACAACAGACTATATGTAGAGTACAGTCACATTGTGTTTGCAAGCATCCTGGAGATACATATGCCAGGAGCTCTCACTTGAAGCCCTTGGCCAGGGTCACTGGTGATTCTGGGCTACACTTCATGGCTAGGAATGTTAAGAATAGCATCGGTTTTCTGGAAGCTCAGCTAAGTCAGAATCACCTTTCCCTTGACTTTTAGTATTAGCTGCAATTTTCAGTGCTCTTGGAAATTGTTACTGTACTTTAAATCCTGGCTCTACTGCACGCTAGCTTGTAAGCTGGGCCTCTGGCCAAATACCATTACTTAGTGTTGAGGAAGCCCACCCATTTTGCAGAGGTAAGAAATAACACAAGCAGAAGTGGTCTCATTACAATCCCCTCAGTACAGTGCTTGATGGGAAATCAAATATGAGAACTCTTACTACCAAAATGGCTGTTGAATTAAAGATGGGAAATCTAACTTCTACATTACTGTAATGTTACAAAACTAAAGGCTTTTCTCCCCTTAATCTAAGAATTATAATATTTTATGAAACAATGGGAACTGTCTCCTAATTCTTCAAGAGGTTAACTATGTTCCCTAAGTTAACATCCACAGCTTCTTGTTCCAGTATTTGTAAACTGATTGTCCTTGTAACTTGCTTATGAAAGAACACAAGAACCTATTAGTTTGGTGGACCCACATATAGGAAGTGATATTGTTATATTTATTTGTGCTCTGTAGAAACGGTGCTTAGAAAGCCAGAGCAAGGCCACCGTATACTAAAGGAGGAAGACATCAGCAGCTTCTTTTATCTGGATATCCCTACACTGAGAATAATGCAACCATACATAGGCCAAAATATTCCCTTCAAAATGGTGAGTACATTCTTTCCTATAATTAGCCTCTCCAAACCCTAGGGGAAAAGTGTTGTAAAGAAAAACTACTTCAAAATAAATGTTACACACTCAGCAGAGAGAGAAACATGTGGATCTCAGAACAGAAATATGAAAGTGCCTGCTGGTAAAAGACACCAAGGTCACATCGGGGTGTGGGAAAAAATGAGCCACTCTGAGCAATCCTGCTCTTCACCTTGTCTCCAAGCAGCACTGACCCTTAACTTCCTCTTTTTGATTAAGAATGGGTATGGTTATCAACTCCAAGCATGCACTTGCCGCCTTTTGCCAGGAAATCTCTCCCTTCTAACTCTAGATATACTTTAAAAGTAAACATGTAACAATGAAATATAAATTATTATATCATCTAGTCACAATCTCTAAATATTTTAACCCTTCCCAGGACAGAGTTGTGAGAAGCAAATTCTTCCTGAGTTGCTCTTTGATCTTCTGGAGAACATAAAGACAAAGAAAAATTTTTATGCTCCAACAATCTCGAAGGAACAAAATTGGGGCCTTGCTAGAGATTGAATCTAGTACCCTTTGCTTTATAGGGTCCTATAGTCATTGAGCTACGCTCCCAGCCAAAATCAATTGCTCTGGAAAGTGACTATGAGATCAACTACACATTCATTCATTCAGTGAGGAAATGTGGGGAATTCCAAGCACTTTACATAGAAACAGAGTGGAAAATGAAATGGTTCCTACTCTGAAAAAAAAAAAAGCTATAGAAACATATTAAGGGTCACAAGAATCATTTACAAGAATATTGTATCAATAGATACAAACTGCATAAATCAATAAGATACTCTTAGACATTTTAACAAGCATAAGCCAAAAGAAATGCCTTCGCGATATTAGTAATAAATTTGTTACCCAATTTGGGGGACGTGATTAAAGCTGTAATTTATTTACAGGAAAAGAATTTAGAGAAATAAAGGCTCTCCCTGCACACATGCCCAAACTGCAAATTGGGTGCTTTCCAGCTTGACAGGTAGGGCGTGGCACTAGAGTTCTCACAGTAGCTCAAAGACACTTAGATGAACTCTCACAAGTCTGGACATTCTGGTTTCCAAGCAAAGGCTAGTTATTTCTTTAATTTTCCCCGAAGTCCCCCAGCAACACAGCCACCTCAGCGCCACCACGCCCGCCCACTCAACCACGCATATACCCAACTAACGCACACAAATCTTATCTTCTACTCTTGAACATCTTTCAGCAACCGAGCGCGGAAGATACCTCCATCACACAATACCTACATTCCCTTCCTCTTCTAGAGGCTAAACCTGTACGAGAAGAGCCCGTGAGCATTCAGCTGGACGCGGAGAGTCTAAAGACTTCGGTCTAAAAAAGCCATTCCTTTAACTGGCACCAAAGACTAGCGGAGCAGCTCGAAAAGCAGCTGCTCTGTACCGGCAAGGAGTGGACTGAAAACGAGGGAGGACAGGGGCGGAGTACGGCGCAGGGACTGCGGCTGCAGCGGCCCCAGGTCGCGGGCACCGCCCGGGCGCGGCCCTGGGAGCCACCGGCGCGAAGCAGGTGACCTTCCGGAGAGGCCGCCCGCTGTCGGGGCGCAGTCGGGTTTCAGCCCAGGCGGCTGGCGGGCCGTGCAATCTCGGCGGCCGCGGGCCTTGCCCGTCGGACACACCCCCGCCGCGGCCCGGCCTCCCCGGCCGGCGGGTGCTCACCTGCACCGCGAGCCGCTCGCCCCGCGGGCTCTTGGGCCTCGGCTGCGCCGATCGGACCGCGCTCGGCGCTGCGCTCGGAGTTCCGCGCGGGGCGCGGCAGGAGGAGTCGGGAGAGCGGCGGCGGCGGCGGCCTGGGCGGCGGCGGAGGAGGAGGACTCCGGCGCTCCGCTCTGGGGAGACCCACCCTCCTCCCGGCCGCTCTGCAGCAGCCGCCGCAGATCACTTCCGGGGCGCGGGGGAGCTGGGCGGAGCGCCAGCCCGCACTTCCTGTCCGTGGGGCTGAACAGGCCACGGCGGCCGCGAACAAAGGCTCTCCCGTCGCGGTGGGGTAGCCTCCCGGCGGCCCTACGGCGACCCTCTGCGTCCGCGAGGCGCAATCACCCGCCGAGGCCTGGCCGGGGTTTCCGTGCCGCGGCGTCTTCGTCTCCCCAGTTCACGGAGTGTCTCCTGGGGGACATTAGGGGAGGGGGAGGCCGCCATCTTGCTGCTGGGGGCTGCTAGCTTCTCTGGCAGGCGTCTTCCTAGGTGTAGCCTGCGAGGTGGTTTGTCGTAGAACAAGTCCTGGGAGGTGGTTTGCTCTCCTGTCCTGTTAGAGGGTCTCGGTGGTTAACCTGGACTGGAGAAGTGGCCTCTGCAGATGGGCTTCGGGGTTCCTTTTGGAGAAGTCCCCTTCGACACTACATTTGGCACTGACATAAGTCGGTGGCTCCGTGATACACTGATTTAATGTCTTAAATTGGTAGTTTAACTGAACCGATTGTTTTCTTTAAATCTTCCCACAAGTTCGAAATAGTTTGCCTGGCGTCGGTTATCTGCCATACATTCTTCCCTGGACTTTAAAATTCTCGTTTCCCTTGAACCCCACATTGAGAACCAACGGTTTGGTCGGGATAACCACTTAAGGGATTAAATGCCCTCTCACTCAAGTGGGCAGTCAAGAAAACATAACTGCGTTTAGAAGTGTGTATGAAGGGAAGACTTGATGAGTTTACTAGGTTAGAGTTTTTAACTTAAGTAAGCACCTTTTTCTGGTACGAAAAGAAATGGTAAATCCGGATCCAAACAAAGGGAATCTCCACAGAACAAGTTCCAGTCTTCTGTGGAGAAGGATTAGTAGCACTTATATACCTTAAAGCTCAACCTGGGGTGCTGAGAAAGATGAGGCTGCAGGAGATAGGAGTCAAGTAATGAGCTGTCTTTTGTGCTGTGTCTTGTAAATTCTGGGATTAAAATGACTAGATAGATTAAAATTTAAGCTGTTTATAAATGAAGGAAAGATTCGTGGGAGTGGGGTCTTGAGCAGAAGAGCAAGCAGAGAGTAGAGAAAGAAGGATCGTCATGGCAGTGACCATCCAATAGAAACGATTTCCTAAATGATGAAGCCGTGCAAGCTGAACCGTGTTTGCTGGGCAGCTGGTTGGTAAGAGAATGGAAGTGAATGCTTTGCCTCTGGAGAGAGGCAGGATAAAGGTGTACTTTGTGTGTGTGTGTGTAGTTTTTGATGTCTTTATACTGTCATATATCCCAGGCTGGCCTTCAATTGGTCATGTAACTGAGGCGGGACCTTGAGCTTCAGACCCTACTAACTCCAACTCCCAAGTTCTGGCCATATTACCTGCACGCACCATCATGTCTGTTTATTCTGGGGATAGAACCCAGGCTTTCATGCCTAGCCAGCAAACACACTAACAGAGTTATATCTCCATTGCATAAAGGTGTGCTTTACTAAAGAGATAAAAAAGGATGGACATAGGGAGAAGGATTTTTTTTAGTTTGGAGTGGTTTTATCTAATGGCAGTTGCTGTATGGTGGATTCATTGGGGCTGGAGGAGTTGAAATTAGAAACACCACAGATTGATATTACCACATTCAGGCAGATACACTCTCACTTCATTGGGCACAATTTCAAAACTTTTTCTCCTGTCTGCCTTTACTTGAAAAAATATTAAATACCATATTAATGCATTTCTTTATAGATATTCTAATATTATTCTAATACCCAGTGGTTTAATGACTATAAAGGTTAGGCATACCAGAAACAGAACTCATTGTTAACTCCTATATATATCACAAAATCAGGTGAAATATCTGTGTTGGTATTTGTAAAATATTTTTAATAATTGATAAGAGCTTACACTAGTCACAGATCAACGGTTGAGGTCAGAGGGCTTCACAAATAGCTTCTGAATGGAAAACTAGAGCGAGCCATAGAAACACCATGAAAGACTACCTCAGGTTCATCAGACTGTCTCAGCCAGTGCTTATTTGTTCACAGCTCTGTTAACCTAGGGTGTCATGACAGAAACAGTTCATTTTGGACAGGAGCTTCGGAAAGCTGTATGTAACAAACCCCTTTATATAATAGCTGCAGTAGCCAGCCAAAACTAAATTTTTAGTTTTTATTCTATTATAAGCCTATAGAATAGCATTTTTTATATACAGCGATAAACCCATTTTCCTAAGTTCTTAGATTACTTAAGTGTACTTCCCTAATTTTCTTAGAATAGAGTACATTTAGGTGTTTTAAACAACTTATAGCTGCATGTATTGGCTCAGACCTGTGATCCCAGCATTTAAGAACCTGAGACAGAAGGATTATGATAAATTTGAGATCAGCTTAGGCTACATGGTGAGCCCTGTCTCAAAAGACAAACAAAACCTCTATGAACTAAGAATGAGAACAATTAACTGGAGTCCTTTTTGCCATTGCTCTTCCCCTGCCGCCCTCAGTGTTAGAACTTTGAGACACAGTGTCCTACAACCCAGACTAATCTCTTAACCTTCTGCATGGCCAAAGATGACCTTGAAGCACTGATTCTCCTGCCTCCACTTCCCAGTGCTGGGGTCACAGTCACTTGTCACTCCACCTGTTTTGGGTACTTTCTGTTGTTCAGCCTATGACCCTAGCAAAGTCTTGTAACCTCTCTGTGCTTTAGTCTCTCTGCTTTAAAGGAAAGGCAATATCTTTTCAACTAGTCTGCCTCTCGGAGACACTGGAACAAAAATAACAGTATTATAAACGCTCGTCAAGAGTTTAAATGAGCAGGGCAGCGGTGGCACCATCAATTCCAGTAGAGGCAGGTGGATTTCTCAGTTCAAGGCCAGCCTCGTCTACAGAGAGTTCAGGACAGCCAAGGCTACATGGAGAAACCCTGACTTGAAAAATAAACCAAAAACCCCAACAAGAACAAAAAGAATTAAATGAAAGGGCATCATAAGTATGTACTACTAATTGAACTAATATTGGCTAGAACTCAAGAGTATCACATCACTAATGTCAAGTAGAACTCAGGAGCATTCATTACTAAATTTGCTCTGTGGGCAAATCAAAGAACATAAAAGATCTTTTTGAACAGGCCTAGACTGTCTCTTGAATTACGAATTTTGTTATTTGTGAGTCAAATCTTATACATAGCATGTAGTATAAAAACTGGAAAGTTTTAGTAGACAGTTGCTTTGTTCATGCCTATTCATAGGTTATAAATGCTTTAGAGAAAATATAAATTAAGTGTGGTTTTTGTGGGCATATCAATGACTAGATAATGTAGTCACCTGAGATTTTGTGTTTAAAATATTACTCATTTTCGATGGAATAGTAGGAATGTACATTCACCTGCATGCTTATCTGAAAATGTGAGCATTCCTGTGAGCCTGTCATTAGTATCACTGATTAATCAAATGTGTAGTGACAAGTACAGTGCTGTGACATTTGTCCAGGGTTACCACTTGGTAGGTTTTAGATTCATAGCATCAGTATTTCCTCAGGGAAAGATGCATGTATTATAAACAATTCAATATATTCTTGGCTAAATAATGTATGTCTATGTACATGTTTATTATATACCAAATTATAAAAGTAGATGAGGAGGATGCACTAACTATTCATCTTGAAACAGCAATTAAAAACCCTAAGATGTATTGGGGACTAACTAGAAAAGTGGTTGAAATAGTTGGTTAATAGTGTGTCACCAATAGTGAAAATCAGAGTGCATGTTTAAGAAGTGTTATAGTTATGAACATTTTAAGACACAGGAAAAATTAACATTTGTGTTTTATTTTGTCTGACAACACTTTATAGGATATTTTTGGTTGTTCTAAGAAGTTGGCCCAAAAGCTTTAACAGGATGCCTAAGTGCTCAAATCTTTATAATTTTCAAATAGTAGATCAGAATTACCCTGAGTTATGCTTGGTTTTAATGTCAGCTTGCCACAGATTAGAGTCACCTGAGCAGGAGTGGAAAGACTCACCCAGGTTGTGGGTGGCATTTTCTGGTGGCAGTCCAGGTGAAGAGTATGGCAGAAAAACTCATCTTGCATTTTAGCTTGGCCTTCCCTCTTGCTGAGTTAATTTGCCCTGTTGTAGCTGCTGCAAATTCCTTCTCAGATACCAGAATAAGCATTTCCAAACTTTTGTCATTGACTAGGGACCAGGGTCTCTCCAGTAACCTTTCCAGGCTACCAATGCCTGGAAAATCCAGCTGATGCCTCTGAGAATCTGAATTGCAGTGTTCCTTCTAATACTTCCTACCACATCCAGCTAGATATGACAGTTATGTAAGGAGATTTTAGTCATTTGAATATTTCTGTCTTATTACTGAATGCTTGCAGAGTCTCTAAAATTCCGCAAAACTTTTATTTTTAAATGTAGGCTATAATTGTATGTTTGTGGCAGTATCTTTGCCAGGCTGAAGATAAGCACTTTGTTTTATTTACCTTTGTATTCTTCGCGGTACTCACAGTGTACTCCATAAGTACGCGGAAATATCTTTAGTAATGAATAAAAAACATATTGTATTTAGTTGCATGGGAAAGAAAACCCTACTTTTGCTTTAAAATCTTTGAGAAGCACATCTGTGTGCAGATTTCCTGCACATTGGGGTAAAGATTTTTCTATTGCTGTGATAAAATACTATGATCAAACATGGAGAAGTGTCTTGGTTACTGTTCTGTGGCTGTGAAGTGACTCCTTGACCAAGGCAACTCTTATAAAAGAAAGCATTTTATTTGGGACTTGTTTGTAGTTTCTGAGGGTAAGTCCACCATCAGAATGCAACAGCAGGCAGGCATGATGCTGCAGAAGTAGCCAAGTGCTTTACGTCCTGATCTGTGGGCAGCAGGCAGAAAAAGGCCTAGTGTGGGCTTTTTGAAACCTTCCTCCAATGACCTCCTCCAACAAGGACACATCCCAATTCTTCCAAACAGGTCATCAGCTGGGGACTGAGCATGCAAATATCAGCCTATGGGGAACATTCTCATTCGCACTACTATAAAAGGAAGGGGTTTATTTCATCTCATATTTTCCAGTTTGTTGTAACGGAAGTCAGGGCAGGAACACAAGGCAGGGACTGAAGCAGAGGCCTTGGGGCAATGATGCTTCTTGGCTTGCTTCCTGTGGATTGCTCAGCCTTGTTTTTTCATACAATTCCAGATGACCTGCCCAGGGGTGGCACCAACCACAATGGGTTGTGCCCACTCACATCAGTCACTACTCAAGAAAATGCCCCTCAGGCTTGCCTGCATGCCAATTTGGTGAAGGCATTTTCTCAATTGAGGGTCCCTCTCCCTGTATGACAAGCTTCTGTCAAGTTGACAAACTAATAATGATGATGATAATAACAAGAAGAACAGGTAGTTGTTTTATGCTTTATAGTAGGACTATTGCCTCAGTTTCCAGATTAACTTTTGTTGGTATCATGCCATGGACATAGGTAAGCTTAAGTAGGGGCTAAGGATGGATATCACTTGTATGATGCCATAATATGAATATATCTATCTAATATAGGTATTCTAGATGGCCTCACTGATGTGGCTATACTAGTGAGAACAGAAAGAGTTCTGACAGCTTGAGACCTTATAACATATTCCTCTATGCCCACCCTAAATTATTAAGGTAGATGAAGAGGAGTCACTTTCTATACAGTTGACAGGAAAGACTGTTCAATGATTACCAATGAAACTGCACATCAGAGTTACAGAAATTAGACTCCTTGATTTCCACCCTAAACATAGTTAAAACATAATGAATAAACCTGCTCCCCAGGTTTGGAGGAATGGCTGGGTTTGGGAAGCTCTGGTTCCAATTAAGTCTGAGATTGTACAGAGCACTAAATAGAGCCAATAACTGCCTTAAACCACATGAGTCTCAGAAAAATTACTCTCAACAGGCTTGGCTGCCTTCTTGGTGTCTGTACAATATTATAGAATGGAGAGGTGAGGAAAAACATTTTTTGTGATTGTTTTAGCAAATTCTGTTGAATAATTTTAATATTTAATGCAGTAACATCTGTAGAATCCTTAGAACTATAGATGTTGTGTAGTAAGGATAAAAAAGACAACTTTTCATTATCTCGTTCTAGTAGTTTCTTTGCTCTACGTTAAATCTGATAAAATTTCATCAGATGTTAACATTTTCTGTGTCAAAAATAGTATAAATAAACATTCCTTCATTTATTACAGGGAAGCTTTGATTTACATAAATGAAGTTGGTTTTGTATTGTTTATTTTAATATGCTCTGATTTGAAATTTTTTGAGATGATTTTGTGAGCACAGGTTCTCATGCAGCCCGGAATGGCCTTGAACTCACTGTGTAGCCAAGGAAGGCCCTGAATTCCTGATCTTGTTTCGAACTCTCCAGTGCTGGTATTTTAGGCATTCCCTGCCATGCCTAGCGTTCCTTCTGATCTATTATGAGAAACTTTAATAATATAAAATAAAATTTTAGATCTATAGTTGTGTAGTATTTTGTCCTCTGTAGTTAAGGTACGTAAGGTATTTACATTATCCTTTTATCATTGTATTAATTATTTAGAAACTGTTATCTGCTTGGAATGATCTTCCATTTCCCTTAAATAGATACAATTGATTCTATTTAATTCTCAGCAAATTTCTTCATTATTTTAGTGCACAGGTTTTATGCTTGTTAGTTATAAATAATATTTTGTATTTTACCACTAGAAATGAAGAATGAAATTAATGTTTTAAAGTGCTCGTTGATGCATTTTGACAGAGTATGAAAATGACCTTTGATCAGCATCTGTGAATATCAAAATTGAGATCTACTTTAGCTTTTGTTCAATTTTATGTTATTTTGCAGGGGAATTATCACTTCTTAGCATCAGTTTCTAGTTGCTCCTGTGCCCACAGAGGGGAATGAATATATGTGTCAATATAATACCTTCATATCTTCATGCAGAGTTCTAATTTAACTTAAATGAACCTTGTTAAAATGAGCTATTTTATAAACCAACAGATCGGTTTTTCATAGAGAAGTGCAGAAATAAGGACAGAGCAGAAGAGAAAGTATTTATAAAATCTGGATGGATGTAGCAGACAGTGAATTAAACCAGATCAAAGAAGCCAGAGAAGCAAATGCTATTAGAGAGGAAGCCAGTGTTTAAGCTCAGTCACAGAAGAGGGATAAGGTCCCAGCTTCCTGAACATTTAATGTATTTCAGATCTAAGGTACTAGATACCTTAGAAAAGAAGGAAGGTCCCCAAATGTCCCTACTATGTAGGTGGTTTGAGTCTTGGCAGTCAAAAAATATAAGATTAATAAAAGGACACTTGAATAAATTTTGTTGCTTTCTTCTTTGCAACATATTGCAGTTTATTGTAAGAATTCACCGAAAAATTAAGGATGCATGTTACTGAATATACTGAAGCTGACCTATTGACCTTATTCGTTCTGTAGGCCTTCTTTCTCTTTTATAGTAAGAGGCCATTTTTCATCTGTTTTGAATTCCAGCTCCTACTGCCTCTCTTAGAGACCTCCACACACCAGTGACTCATTTTGTTCTTGTCTTCATTTCTTCACTCTGTTCCTTGTTACCTGTACTCTCATTTCTTTGAAGTGCCTTCATCATGCTTATTCTTTTAGCGTCTCATTCAAATCACCATTTTTTTTTCACTAAAGAACAACTTTGAAAATTTTCTGTGCTTGCTCTCTCCTCTTTTCACCTCTCAGTTGTTCTTCAGTCCTTTGTATTTAGGCTTCCACCCTCAAAACAGCCATGGAACTATTACTTTATACCTCTCGGTTCTTAGGCTTCAGTGATGTTGGAAGCCGCTGGCCATTTCTTTCTTTTTTGAAGCAATCTTTTCAGGCTTCTCTGATACTGGACCTCACTCTTTGTTTCCCTTCACCTTAGATGTTTCAGTCTTTGTAGTTCTAAGGAATGCTAAGGCTGCTATGTGTAGCTAGGCCATACATTCTTTTTGGGCAAACCCATCTATGCTTGTGGCTTTATCTTTTTATGTCTTAAGGTTTTGTCCTTAATTTTTATAATTTCAGACATTTAAATTGTAATAAAATATACATCCCTTCCACTACCTCCAAATTATTTCATATTCCTCTAGCATTTACCCTCCAAATTTCATGTCTTTTTTTTTAAATAAACCAGTAAGTTTGATTAGTGTTACATCTGTGTACATGGGTGTTGGTTGTCTACTGGAACATAGAAATCCTATCAGTTGACCACATTCCCAAAAAAGAAAATTTCTCTTTGTTGAAGAAACTATTGGCTAGCAATAGCTCCTTACTAATAGGTAGAGCTTGAGATGATCTACTTCATCTAAACCAGAATTGTGGCTGGTTTGATTTAATTATGGTCTTCTGAAAATAACAGCCTCTGTGAGTTCATACATGTGATAATCATGTTATACCCAGAAGACAGCACTTCACTGAATTTCTCCCCATTTAACTCTTATATTATTTTCACCTCCTCTTCTGAGATGTTTCCTAAGTGCTCTGTGTGTGTGTGTGTTGGGGGGTGGTGTGATAAACATCCCATCTAGGGCCAATCATGTAAGCCCTACATCATTTTCACTACTTTGACTGAATAGTCATCGTCTCATCAACTAGTGTCTACTGTAAAAAGTTTTTTGACCAAGGTTGAGAGAAGCTCTGGTTTATGTGTTGGATTTTATTTGGTTTTTGGTTTCTTGAGACAGGGTTCCTCTGTTTAGTTTTGGCTTTCCTGGAATCACTTTGTAAACCAGGCTGGCCTTGAACTTACAGAGATCGGCCTGGATCTGCCTCCCCAAAAGTTTGCTCAGGTCTATGTATATAAACATAAATATTCAGGTGGAAATTTGACAGCATGACCATTTAGCAATATAACAATGGCAGGTTCTACCCTAAGGCCTATGACCACCCTAGTCATGGCATTTGCCCAGAATTACAATACTAGCTATGAAATTCCTCACATGGAGAAGGCCTTACATCTAATCTGAGAACAATTAGTTACTTCATAACAACAATCATGTCATTGGTGCACCAGGGAGCACATCTTTTCTGGAAGATCAGTATTGTAGCATGCAGTGTCCAACACTGGACAAGTCCACTGATGTCTTTTTTTTTTTTTTTTTTTTTAGTCCCAGCAGCCTGAATAGCACCTTCTTACAATATGAAAGCTGGCTACCAGGGAAGAAGTTTTCCTGATCAGTTTGAGATTGATTTATCTATGTCCTGTAGCCCAACAGGTCATCATGTAGTCACAGTGGGTCACCAAGGACAATGGGAACAGTTGGTGTTTTGGAGGCGTCTGGGACTTCCTTGACTACTAACTTATTGGGAGGTATCCCATGCCTTGTACTTAATAACCCATGTGCTCTGGTTGTGACATTGACCACCCATTCGAGTTAGTGTTGAAATCTTTTAAGTTGTATTTTGAAATTAGCTTATTAACTAGTGGGATTCCATAAGGCTATTTCATATATCCTTTGTTTTGATTAATGCACCCACTACCCTTATCCCTTCTTAATCCTTTAACCCATAGTTTTTTTTTTCTCATCTTTTGTTTTACATGTATTTACTCTTCCTTCAATTACTTTTTAAAACTGGATTGTGAGGTTTCCACAGGGCACTGGTAAGCTTGATGCACACATATACATTTCCCTACCTATTGTCTCTTGTGTGTTTTAAAGGCATTCAACTCAAATGCAACATGTTCAAATTGAATCACCAAACTCAGAAATGTGAAACTTCCCTCTTAATTTTTATTTCTTCAATATCCACTTAACTCCCAGATCTTCCCTCTTGCTATATGTTGAAGGCACTAATTTCACTCATTTCTGTAATCATTTTCTTTTAAAATTTTTTAAAAATTATTTTATTTTTATTAATTACAATTTATTCATTTTGTATCACAACTGTAGCCCCCTCCCTTACTCCCTCCCAGTCCCACCTGTCCTTCCTCTTCTCCCATGCCTCTCCTCAGTCCAGTGATAGGGGAGGTCCCCCTCCCCTTCCATCTGACCCTAGCTTATCAGGTCTCATCGGGAGTGGCTGTATTGTCTTCCTCTGTGGCTTGGTAAGGCTGTTTCCCCCTCAGGGGGAGGTGATCAAAGAGCAGGCCACTGAGTTCATGTCAGAGACAGTCTCTGTTCCCATTACTAGGGAACTCACTTGGACACTGAGCTGCCATGGCTACATCTGTTCAGGGGTTCTAGGTTATCTCCATGCATGGTCCTTGGTTGGAGTGTCAGTCTCAGAAAAGACCCCTGGGCCCAGATTTTTTGGTTCTGTTGCTCCCCTTGTGGAGCTCCTATCCACTTCATCCCCCTTTCTTTCATAAGATTCCCTGCATTCTGCCCAAAGTTTGGCTGTGAGTCTCAGCATATGTTTTGATACCCTGCTGGGTAGAGTCTTTCAGAGGCCCTCTGTGATAGGCTCCTACCCTGTCCCCTGTTTTCTCCCTCCTCTGATGTCCATCCCATTTTCCTTTCTGAATGAGGATTGATCATCTTACCCAGGGTTCTCCTCCTTGCTCAGCTTCTTTAGGGCAGACAATTTCCTGACGAGAACACCAACAGTGCAGGCTCTAAGATCAACATTCAATAAATGGGACCTCATGAAACTGAAAAGCTTCTGTAAAACAAAGGACACTGTCATCAGAACAAAACGACACCCTACAGACTGGGAAAGTATCTTCTCCAACCCCATATCTGACAGAGGGCTAAGATCCAGAATATGTAAAGAACTCAAGAAGTTACAAAGCAACAAATCAAATAATCCAATTTAAAAATGGGGTACAGAGCTAAACAGAGAATTCTCAATAGAGGAATATTGAATGGCAGAGAAACACTTAAAAACTGTTCAATGTCCTTAATCATCAGAAAACACAAATCAAAACGACCCTGATAATTCACCTCACACCCATCAGAATGGCTAAGATCAAAATCTCATGTGACAACACAAGCTGGAGAGGATGTGGAGAAAGGGGAACACTCCTCCATTGTTGGTGGGAATGTAAACTTGTACAACCACTTTGGAAATCAATCTGGTGCTTTCTCAGACAATTAGGAATAGTGCTACCTCAAGATCCAGCTGTACCACTCCTAGGCATATACCCAAAAGATGCTCAAGTATACAAAAAGGACATTTGCTAAAGCATGTTCGTAGCAGCTTTATTTGTGAGAGCCAGAATCTGGAAACAACCCAGATGTCCCTCAATGGAGGAATGAATATAGAAATTGTGGTACATTTACATAGTGGAATCTACTCAGCAATTAAAAACAAGGAAATCATGAAATTTGCAAGAAAATGGTGGGAACTAGAAAAGATCATCCTGAGTGAGGTATCCCAGAAGCAGAAAGACACATGTAGTAAATACCTATAAGTGGATAGTAGACCTATAATATAGGATAAAAATACTATAATCATTTTCTTAATTCAAGCTGTTATTACTACTATATAGAATCTAATCTTAGCCATGCAACCACCAGAATCTGGGGAAAAATATGATCTTACACACATCTTCTTACATTTTTTGAATACTTCAATAATTTTGGGATAGTTGAAGTTGTCTTTTTTACTAAGGTGGCCAGGTACTGCATCTGTTTTGTGTACTGCTATTGACACCTTGTTGGTCCAGTACTGATTTTGTCTCAGATGAATGGACCATAGGAAAATATTTGAAAGTTAAGTTCTCTCCATATTAAAATAAGATATGGGATATGCTGCAATAAGAGAAAAACTTTAATCTCATGTTTGTATGTGATACATGTATAGTTTGTTGGGTTTGCAGTTCATCATGATTAGGAACTCTGCCTTTAGAGATACCACAGTTTCCACAGAGAGAGGACCTTTCAAATGTTGCTTTGAATTTGCAGTGGCATACTTCCATTCATGTACTCTTCCTGTTCAACGTGGATAAACAAACCACATGGCTATATGGAGAGGGAAACAATGGTTTCTTAATTAATATAGTCACTTCTAGTTGCGTATGACATGAATTTGGTTTACTCCTGCTTAAGGAGTGATGAGGAAAACATCCCTTGATTTATAAAAAGAATAATGAGAATTGCTCATAAAATTGAATTAATTGTATCAATGAAAAAGGGAGGAATGCATCTAGACTTCACTGATTGGGAACCAAGACTTTCCAGGTCTTGTCTCTGTAGGTTTGCTTCAGCCTCTATCACAGAATGATTGGCTGTCTGTAGTGCCACTGGCTCCTACCTTTGCAGGGAAGGCTACATTTTTGTCATTCTTTTTTCCAGTTTTCTTAATAAATCTGGGTCTATAGGAGTTAGGTATACATTTCTGGACCACCTGTTTGTGAACCAGGTAGTAGAGGCAGAGAACAAATTCAATCTCCCACCCCTCAAGAATGGAGGATTTTGATGGATAATTTATGTGTCAATTTGGCTAGACTGTAGCCAGTTCTTAACCAAACTCTAATCTAGATGTTTCTGTGAAAGCAATTTACATGTAGCTGCTGTTTACAATTGACAGTTCAAGTAGACAAGGCTATCTTCAATAGCATGAACAGATGTTGGCAGTTGGCAACTTTATGTAAATTGTTCTGAAACAATAAAGTATATCTTCAGTTTATAAAGATGACAAAAGAGTTATATCCTTTAATTATTTAAAAATGTTGGTTATTTTGATTATTTTAGTGCTATTTTGGTATTAGATCTGAGATGCAATGAGGTATTTTTTTGTTTTGCCCCTAAACCTAGATAGAAAATCTTGGGCATATCCTTATGTGTATGCATAAATCTAACAGCTAAGATGTAGACTATCCCACCATCTGCTGAGCTTCATCTCAGCAAACTCACCAGGGTGGAGTCAATTTGAACAGCACAGAAGAACCTGGTTCATTTTTCCTTTTGTTCTTCAAAGAGCCTCAGACAAGTCACTGTCAAAGAGAAGGAGCTCAGAATTCTATGTTCCCTTTGTATTTACATGAGACTTCCAGTGATAAAGGGAAATTTAGCTATAAGTGGGTGTTTAATACACTAGCACTCTTCAGCTTGCCAAAAACTTGTAAAATTGGAGTTAAAATCTAAATCCAAATGTCTCTGTAGTTTCAAAATGAATACTTAAAAATACAATCTGTATCTCCTACCCCTTCTACTTCTGACTTGTGATAAAACTTTCTCTTCAGGGGAAGTGGGTGTGGGGATTGAAGAAATCACAAAGGAAAAATAAAGTAATACATTGATATTATAATGATGTTTTAAAATTATAGATTTATGAGATGATATAGATAAGAAAAGTTTTCAAAAATTTTTACCATGACCTCTATCTAGTATTCTGTTTTCCATTAAAAAGAGCATGATGGTTATGAATGAATCAATAAAAATGAAAGTGAAACTAGAATTCTAGTCATTCATTTCCTTCTGCTACCATCAAGTAGAGCAACCTATCCTGATTTACATATCCACTGCTATGGCCTAGTCTAAAAACCTCACTTGTGCTATGCCCAATCTATTCTAAAAATAAATATAAACAAAGAATTCTATTCATCCCCAAACCCAATAATTATAATTGTAGTTCTTACCTATAAGAACTCAAGGATGACCTACTTTGAGAAAAATTATTAGCCTATGTATTAGGTTTCTCCAGGGAAACAGGAACAATTTTGCATGGTTGTATAGGTAGAACAGGGGAGGGGAGAGAGAGAGAGGAGATTCATTTGTTATAACTGACCTCCAGGCAGCTAACTAAAATCACAGGATATGAAGTTCTAGTCTGATATGTAAATATGGAATAAGTTCAAACTTTAGGTTTGGTGTTTTTGACAAAGGGTCTCATGTAGTAGAGACTGTTCCTGAACTGATTTCTCCCACTTCAACTAGCTGCTAACCAGATTTGTGTTTAAGTTATTGAACCAGTAGTCTTAGTAAGAGCCCATGTTTTAACAGGAGACCAAAGTCAAGAAGAGGGAAAAATTGGGAAGAAGGTGGGACACAGCAGGAGAAGGATAAGAGGTTAATTGGAGATGAAAACAAAATTCATTATATGCATGTATTGAATTATCAAAGAATTGCTAAAATTTAGAGAAAGAGGGTGGGACAGGGAGGCATCTCAGCTCTAGGTCTGGCAAGAGGTGTTTGCTCTTTCTTGAGGGAGGTCAGCACTTTTTCATTCTGTTAGTTGGAGAAGAGCCACACTCCATTATGGAAATCAGTCTACTTCACTGCTGATCCAAATGTTAATCTTATCCATAGACAACCCCAAACATATAGACAGGCAATATCTACTAACATAACAATCCTGAAATAGTGTTTTCTTTGACACTCAGTGTCAGTGGTGGATTACCCCATGCCCAGTAATCCCTCGTGATTCAGGTGAAGACAGTAGGTCTGAATACTCCCTGGTCTAATTTAATCAAGGAATTTCAGAAGGAAAACATATTTTCCTGTCATGAGATCGGTGTATTGGTAAGTGTGAGATAAAGATCTGGCCAATAAGGCTAAAGAGATGACTCAGAGGTTAAGAGCACTGGCTTTTCTTCCAAAGGTCCCGAGTTCAGTCCCAGCAACCACATGGTGGCTCACAACCATCCAAGATGAGATCTGGTGCCTACTTCTGGTGTGCATGTGTACATGCAGGCAGAACATTGTATGCATAATAAATAAGTAAATAAGTGAGTAAATAAATCTTAAAAAAAAAATGACCTGGCCAATTAAACAAGTAAAATCTGCTGGAACTGTTTTAGGAAGACTACCTTATCTAAAGAGACACCAATAAAGGGCATCTGGGTATTCTATGGCTGAGTTGCTAGACACTTTTATAGCCATTTTAATATCAGCTGACAATGTTACATGAATAAGCAAGAAAACCAAAGCCGTTGGTGTCAACCACCCTTCCTTATCTCCTGCCCTTTTCCTATAATCCCTGTGATGTGAGATTATGACCACTTTCTTGTTTCAGACAAGTTGAATCACAAGGTTCCCATTACTGACAAAGGCATGTAAGTAGATAAATTCTGTCCTTACATATTTCAAAATAACTCTAATCCTTATCTCCGAATTGGTAGAAAATCTAGTATTTCTTTTGTTTTTTTCCAAAGCCGTTTTCCTGACACTGAACTCTTGAGCCCCAGGCTGATCCAGTCTTGGAAGAGTTCTTTTGTTCAATTAAAGACCCACTCATATTACACAAAGCTTTGTGTGTGTGCATTTGACTTTACTGAAGACAATAGGCATATTTGCCAAATAATAGTAAGTCCCCCGCTAGGAGCTCCATAGTCACTATTGCACAATGCACTATGGCATTGTAACTCACAGGGCTGACCTCTGGGTAAGACTGTTGGGGGTCTTTTCTCCTTTAGCAGCCTGCATTTCATAGCACTGTGAAAGCTAGCCAATAGGGAAGAAGCCTCCAGCTCAGTTCCAGATGCATCTGTCTATGTCCCAAACCCAGAAATATGTCATGTCCTCAGAAATAAGGTCTTACCATCTAGCTCTGTGGGTGACAAAGTAATGACAATGGCCTGCACTATTTGCGTGGCCTCAGAATCTTCCTAACAACTCGTGGAAGGTATCCCACTGCATTGGGATTCTAATTTAACGTGGCTTCTGGGAGCAGCACTATCCACCCTGCATGCTATCTATGTCCATTAAAACTCTTGTTTTAATTGTATTTTTAAAATGGTTATACACTAGTTGGTTTCCACATAAGTTTTAACGCACCCTTTTCTCCATTTCCCTACCTCCATCTCTGCTTAAGCTTTTCTACCCCCCTTTTCCTTCTCTACTTCCAGTCAAAAATGTTTTAATATTCCCTAAGGGGAGGACATTTCAAGGCAGCATAACATTCAGCCTATAGCATGGTTATTACTGTGCTTAATAAGGCTTATCATCAGAGGTTGAGGCAGGAAAAGTGCAAACTGTCCCGTTTGGTAATAAAAGGAGAAAGAGAAAGTTTGAAGTTATAGGAAAGCAGTGCGGGAAAGGAGCTGTAAGTAAATAAATCTAAAAACAAAACAAAACAAACAAAAAAACCTGACCTGGCCAATTAAACAAGTAAAATTGCATAAATTCCTCAGGCTTTTCCTTGGACTAATAAGACCTACTCTGGGGTTAAGAGCATATTCCTCAAGGGTTCCAGCTTATAAAACTACAAATCTGTTTGAAATGGAAGAAACTGAGCAGAGAATGCCACTGGAAGTGTTTCCTGTTTTAAAAACCGTCCAACAAACAAGAAATCCCAACCAGCTAGGGAGGTGTTTTGTTGCCAAGGCACACTGAGGCTCCCACAGTTGTGGTGGGAGACCAGACTATATTTCGAGCTGGTAGTGGAATTTAACAGTGTCATCTGTGTAGCTCTACAGACGTGTAAAAATGAAGAGTTACAGGGTCATGACTGTTTGTAACATGGTTCTGGAAAGCTGCTGAGGTCTGGAATACATGCCAGGGCCTGATTTCCTATAACAAGGCCACTGTGTAAGGCTGTGAAGGTGAAGCTTCAGTTTCAGTGAAGATGTTGGAAGTACCAGGATTATGGGATATATTTTGAAGAGAGCTGCAGGCATTGAGTGGGGCGGGCTGAAGAGAGACAGCACACATGCTTCAGGCAGCAAAGCAGGAGGCTAGGAACTTCTCACACTTCTTGGTATTTGAGTGATGTCACCACAAACCACTGACGCAGATATAAAGCTGCAGGATGCAATGTTTTTCTTGCTGGGTTTCCATTTTCCTTTGTCCCAGTCTTTCCTTGTCTTCCATTTGTCTCTTTGGAAATATTTTCTCTATGCCATTGTATATAAAAGTATGTGACTTTGTCGGTTGCTTGTTTTGCAGGGACTCACAGTTAAGAGCTTGCCTAGAATCTAAAAGGAGACTTTGAGATGTATTAGAGCTATTAAAACTTTGGGGACTTCTGGAGATTAACTTCATGCATTTTGCTCTATGAAATAGTCATAAGCCTTTTGGTGTAGTGGGTGAGATATTATTTATTACATGGTGTGTTTCAGTATAAAGTTGACAAAGGGGTGGACTTATCACCATTAATCCTCATTGTCAGCCTGACTGGTTTTAGCACCATGTCAAGAGGTGTGTATGTCTTGATTGTATTTCCGGGGTGATTTAATTGAGGAGGAAAGAGGGTTGCCACTAACCTAGCCTGTATGGCTAGGTTCCATACAGAATATATATACATATGTATATACATACACATATATATATACATACACACTATATATACATACACATATGTGTAGATATGTATATATAATTTTATATATGTATATATATTATATGATATATATATACATACACACACACACACACATACACACACACACACAATATGGAGAAAGTAAACTGAACACCAGAATCAATCTTCCTCTGCCTCTTGACTGGAGACTTAATGAGATGTCTCACACTTTCACTGACATGTCTTTCCTGCCATGATAGACTATGTTTTCCTAAACTGTGAGCCAAAATAAATCCTTTCTTCTTTAAGTCACTTTTGTCTGGTATATTTTCACAGCTATGGGAAGCCTAAATAACTTACACACATAGTCAGAAGTTTTTTTTTTACTAGCGGTAGTTGGCCTTTAACATGTTTACAAACATGTTAAAAGTAATTGCAGAAAAATCAATAAACAGAACTGTCTGTTACTGTCTCAACCTGTTTGTAGCATCTATTTGGTAACAAGCTACTCTTGGCGGGAGCAGCAGTTCTGCCCACACCCAGGTAAATGAAGAGACCTTGGCTTTGAAATTGGCTATGTTCCTGATTCTCTCTTGTTTGGGGTCCAGGCACTTTACCTGCTCCCATGCTTAACTGCAGAATGTGATGATAATACATGCTTATAATCAAATCATCTTAGAGAAAGAGGCAGGAGGATCTCAAGTTCAAGGCCAGCCTAGATTACATAACAAGACCTGTCTCAAAACAAAATGAAATTAGACACCAAGAGTTGCACCTGAGAAACAACTTTGTCTCCCTTTCCCTTTGTCTTACTGTTTACCCTTATTTCCATTTACCCTAATATAAAATAATATTACCTGAAGGTTCTCTTCAGAGCACGTTCAACCCATCAGAAAAATTATAGCATCTGCAGATAATGCTACTAATTTGATGTAATAATAAAATACCACAAACTGAATGACTTAAACAAATTTATCATTTCATAGTTCTAGAAGTTACACAATGATGTTGTGTCATTGAGGGTTTAATTTCTTTATTTAATTTTTTACATCTATGTGTGTGTGTTTCTGGGTACACATGTGTTAAGGCATAAAGTAAAGGTCAGACACAAATTTGTGGGAGTTGTTTCTCTCCTTCCACAATATGGGTTTGATGAATTAAACTCAGATCACCAGGCATTGTGGCAAGCGTTCATATCCACCGAGTCGTTGAATTTTGTCCTTTTGACATGGAAGAGATTCCATCGTCTCTTCTAGATTCTGGATTTATAGAAATTTATGCTGTTTCTTGGGCTGCAGATGGATTATCTCAGTATTAGTCAACATCCTTCCATGAAGGTCATGCCTATTGTATTGAAGTAAGTGTCCATTCTATTTCACTATGACTTTATCTTAATCATATTAACAGTATTACCATTTAATATCGCATTATGAAATATCAGGCTAAGAATCTAGCATATGAATTTGAGGTGACATAATTCAATGTATGCCACTTGCAGTTAAAATTAAGTTTTATAGTAGGGATTCTTTTATTTCACCAACAAATGTTTGCATATGTATTAAACAGTGTGCTAGTCATTGAGGATACAGCAATAAATGAAATACAGTTCTTGCCTTTAGGAAAGTTCATCTTATGGATTTGTGCATTTTCACTTACAGCTTATAACTTCTAAAGAAGAAAAAGTAGGAAGAGCTTAAATGATTATGGATTACATGGCAGAATAATTAAAAAAAAGCAATAGTCACTATTTGTTGAACATTATTCAAGCACTATCATATTAGTGATGCATTCTATTCTTAAAACAACATTGCAAAGTGGGAACTTGTATAGTTACCCCTATCTACAGATGAAGAAACCAAGATTCTGAGAAGCCTAGGGGAAGAGTAAGACTCTAAATGCAGGATGGCCTACCCCCGAAGGAGCTTCTCCATACTACTACAGTCACACAATATATACCTACTAGTGGTAGCAAGACTTGAAAAAAACATCTTACTGTTCTGCCTGATGCATTCAAGGTAACCAGTCACCTAATTGCTTCTTTCCTTTGCTGCTGTTTTATTTGACAGCCTTTGCGAATTCATTCACCTCTTCTACCAACATTTAGTCCTAAGACAAGTTTTATCTTCTCTTTTCCTCCATTTCTTCCTGCACACTGGATTCCCTCCACAGAGCATGCTGGTTCTGGATTTGTATATTGGTGATAGAACAGTTGCCTAGACAACGCAAGGCCTTGGGTTCAATCCCAAGCAAATCCCGAGTGAAGTTGTTGATGGGTCACAGTCTCTGATGGAAGAGTGACTGGGAGACAGTTGGCTTACTAGTCTAGGACAGAAACATTTAAGTCTTTAGGGGAAAACAGTGGTGCAGTGAAGTGCTTTCCAGGAAGAAAAATGATCCAGTTTAGGTCCTAACCATTAGCCCCACCCCTTTGACACTGGATTGTCTTTCTTCCTGAAAAGTACTTCACTGCATCTCTTCATACTTCAAAAAGTTGTTTTCACTTAAAGCTTTAAACAAAAACATTACTCAGCTTTTTGCTTTAGACTCCAGTGGGTAAAAATACCTCTGAGCAGCCAGCAAGCCACTATGGTGACAGGAAACAGTGTCAGTACTGAAAACAGCTCAGTCAGGTCACCTCTTTAAGGAAACATGAGATGTAAGGAGCCTAGGTGAGCTGCTTCTTGGAGTTCCTTCTCCAGAAGTAACCTTGGGTGACTTAAACAAGCTCCCAGACACACATTTTTGTTTTTCTAACCAATGATAGGGTTCTGAGAGGGAAAGTATTATGTCTGATTATTAAGTACACCACAAACAAGAACAGAAAGAGTATTTGGACTAAATATTTTCTTTTACCTGTCTAAGAATCCTTTTCACTATGAACAAGCTACGTATCAAAAGTAGTTACAGTAATGGAGACAAGACTTGCATTTCCATTCTTTTGAACGATAGTGAATTACTTACATCGTAGTAGTGAAAATGTATATATTTTTATTTATAGTTACATACATACCGAATAAAGCTGTTTTTTTTTTTAAAGCCATGAATGGTCTGTTTCAAAGGGTTTCCCTCAAGCAAGCAGAGTTTGTCACATAAGCAGTGTTGAATGCATTGACTATAATGGCTCTGCTGGTTCCTCTGCAATGGACCCATTTTCTCTGGGACCTGTCTCACTGTGACAATTGTTTCTCTTTTCAAACAATACCATTGTATGTGAATTCAAATTCCTCTAACTCAGAAACTTACTGTGCAAACTTCCAAAAGAACTGTATAAAATTTTCATTAATAATGAGAGAATAATTGAATGGGATGCCTGGACATGTTCCCAGAAATGTCTGCAACCTTGGGGGAAAAATAGTCTATATTTCTACTCACTCAGTCACAGGAATAGAACTAAAGGGTAGATCAGGACAAGTGAAAGCTATGATATCATGTCATCTGCAAACAGGGATACTTTGACTTATTCTTCTCCTATTTGTATTATTTTAATTTCCTTGTTGCTCCAGCTACTGCTTTGAGTACAATACTGAGAAGAAATGGGGATAATGGACATATCTGTTTACTCTTGACCTCAATGGAATTGCTACAAAGTTTTCTCCATTTAGTATGATTTTTGTCTGTGGACTTCTCATAGCTTTTATTATGATGAATTATGTAGTCCTACTTTCTCTAGGTCTTTTATCATTAGGATCTTTGTCAAAGAAGTTTTCTGCATCTATTGAGATGATCACGTAATTTTTGTCTTTAAGTCTATTTATGTGGTTTACCTTCATTATTGACTTGTGTCTGTATTCATTTGTAATCATTTTATTGAGCATTTTTGAGTCTATGTTCACCAGAGATATTGGAGTGTAGTTTGTTTTCTTTTTTTCTTTCTTTCTCTTCTTTCCTTCCTTCCTTCCTTCCTTCCTTCCTTCCTTTCTCTCTTGATTTTTCCCTTTGACCCATTCATCATTTAATAATGTGTGTTTCAATTTGTTTTTGGTCAAATTAAACTGTTATTGTGTTGTGATCAGATAGGAGACAGGAAGTTATTTCAATCTTTTTGAATTGGCTTATTTATTTAGATTTTTATTTCCATGTGTGAATGTTTGTATGCATGTGTAATTGTCTACTGCATGTATGCCTGATACCTAGAGGGGTCATAAGAAGACACTGGATCTGTGGGGTGGGGCTAGAGTTATACATAGTTGTGAGCTGCCATGTAGATGCTGAGACTCTAACCCTAGTTCTCTGCAAGAGCAAGAGCCTTTAACTTCCGAGCCATCTCTCCAGCATCTTATTTTATCTTGATATAATATTTTCTTTAATTATTAGATAATTTCATACAAGATGTTTTGATTGTATTCACCCCAACTTTCTTCCATCTGTTTTCATTATTTTAGTTTTAATTGTGTGTGTTTGTGTGTGTACATGTGAGTGTGGGTGCCCACAGAGGCTAGATGACCTGCTCAAAATCAGGTTCCCAAAGCAAAATTTGCTCTCAAGCCTCTTGTTGACTATTTGGACCAAAAAATGCTACGTAGGGACCATTTTGACTAGCATCTGAGCAGGGAACTTTCAAGTGCTTTATGTCCAAAAAAGAAGTATGCTGATGGGGAGCAACTGAGTTGGCATAAATAAATAATAAATAACATCGGCCATCTAAATTTGAAATATATTTGGCTGGGGCAGTCTGAGTAAAGACACCCACGCACCTGCCACAGGTGTCGCTATAAAGGATGAACGTAAGATGGAGAAATCGGAAAGATGGAGTAACCGGTGGAAAGATAAAAAAGAAAGTGAAGGGAGGGGTTCAGACACTGTGGAAAAAAGTTGGAGCTGGAGACTCAATAGTGGTGAGGAACAGGCAGATAAGAGAAGGCCATGGTGAAGTCCTAGCCATGGGCTGCTGCCAAGGGCCAGGTCCATGGTCCTGCTGCAGCTGGGGTCTGTGTCAATGGCTGTAGCCTGAGTTACCACCAAAGGCCAAGTGGATATTCATGATCTAGGATGCCACCAGAGACCATGTGAATATTTGAGGGCCAGGTTGCCGTGGGAGAACATGCTGATCTGAGTGGCTTACACTGCCAACCTGAGGCCATAAGGACATTTTGGCCCATACTGCTACTGGTGGCCATGTCTGGGGTAGTGGGGCAGCTGGGTTTGTGGTGATGCCAACCCCACAAAACACACACACTTACAGCAGACAAGGAGAGCTGTCCCAGCCCCTCACCAGCTGCGGCACGGGAGAGTGAGCCCCACACCTTGCCTGGGCAGCACAGTAGAGCTGGCCCTGGTGCCAAAGGTGTGGGTTAGACATCCTGAGGACATGAAAGCAGGAGGGCTGACCTTGCCCATTGCCAGCTGTGGCCCTGGGTTAGCTATCTTGGAGCAGTGCTGGAGAGTTCTCCCTGGTGGTGAGGGTCCAGGAGAGCTGATGGGATGACCAACTGAGCTACCTCCCAGGCCCAGAACCAGAGCTTTGAGTTGGCCCACATCAACATCTACCCCATCTATGATCTGCTGGAGTGCACGAAGGGGCTGATCCTGCAGATCCAAAGTGCAGGATCTCCAAGACACAGAGCAACAATGGGTTTCCAAGATGTTTTGTACACAAAAGGGTATATTGTTTTACACATCTGTGACACACTATAATGTCCACAATAAGATTTTTTTTATTTTAGTTTATCTTATTTTTTTTCTTTTGTGGGGGGTGGGGTGGGGAGTGAGGGAGATTGCAAGGACGGAGGCCAAATATGAAGGGAAGGGGAGATGAGTAGGATTGAGGTACATGATATGAAATTCACAAAGAACCAGTAAAAATTCAAGAAAATGGTGAATTAATTTAAATAAAAAATGAAGTATGATTGTAATGAAGTAGTATTAGTCAGATAAACCATTGCAGAAGGAACACATAAACTGTAGACAAAATGTAAAAAAGAACTGCACAAAAGTATTGAAAATGAGGAAATCAGACAGGAAATGGATAGGAGTCAACCTTGGAAGAAAGGAAAGATGATGTTAGGTTTTTGTTTTGTTTTGTTTTTCTCTGTGCAGCCTTGGCTGTCCTGGACCTCATTTTGTAAACCAGGTTGGCCTGGAACTCACAGAGATACCCCTACTTCTGCCTCCTAGAGTTCTGGCATTACAGGTGTGTGCCACCACATGCCCGCCCGGCCATTTTTCCATTTTTTGTTGATTGAGCATAGTGTTCAACTTGCATGGGAATGTGAAATTCAGAAACTGTAGTCTTAAGGGTCAAGTGTTAAGATGCATCTGGAGACAACCTCAGCTGAAATATGAAGGGGAATATTTCAGAAAGCAGGGAGTCCTAGGTGGGGAGCAGGATGAATTCTGTTTCGAAAATCTCAGCTCTGCACAATCCAGACAAGGCAGAATCTAAGCAACCCACAAAGGCTAAAGCCTGAACAGGGATGATGCTTGACTAACATAGAGCAGCTAGAGTTTTGGGTTTCAGTTCCACCGTGCCCGCTGTTTACCACCAAAACCAAAGTCCATATTCTTGAGAAAACATAACAAGGCTTGGAATTTCCACAACAGTATTTATTCACTATGTCTAGTATATAACCCCAAATTACTAGACACAGGAGGAAGTAAAAATCCTTACATACGTATAATTATTTCTAGAAGGGAAAAGAGGGTGAAAGGAGGGAGAAAATGGGACACTTGAAGGAATAATGGCCAACATGTTTTCAAATTAGGTGAAAGGCACAAGGTATGGCAATTCCATAATGGGATAAGTAAAGAGAGAGCCTGACTTAGGAACATCATCATTAAACTATTGAAAATCAAGATTTAAAAAAAACCTTTAAAGAGACAACAAGTGAGTAGCAAGAAAGGTAACAATGGTGCTTGTAATTACTGACTATGTGAAGGCAGTACATTACATGAACCGCAAAGAAGAATAAATCAAGCTTTATATGGATTTTGAATCTGGAAAAGGAATAAAGAATCTTATACCTAGGAAAAATAACTTCACTCACATGAAAATTAAAGTGGGGTGCCCAGATACGCAGATTAGAATGGCCCACACGCAAGAAGGGCATGGGACCGTAGGAAAAAGGCTTGTTGCTGCTGGTGGGATTGCAAAATTGTGACTGATTTATGAAAACAGTTCGGCCGTTTCTTAAAAAACAAAATGCCTGACCTAGCAGTTGTACTTGTCGGCACTTGCCTAAAGGTGGTAACATTTTGTTAAAGATGTACATAGGTATTTATATTATGCAAAACCTAAGGACACCAAGGTGTCCTTCAATTGAATCAGGTAGAAAAAAACACATGTGATGCATCAATAATGGGACACTGTCAGTGCCGCCTGAAGATGAAGACAGCTAGGAAGAGATGGGGCTGAGGTGCACTTAAATACATGTTCCTTCCAGAAAGGCGGCATACCCTATGGTTACAAATACGCGATGTTCTGGACAACGCACAACTGTGAAGAAAGCAAAGGGATTAGTATCGAACAAACTGGGGGCTAGAGTTAAGAATGCCTACGGGGCAATCCTGAGGACTGGAATTCAGCTCCCAGATCCCATATATGAAGTTGAGTGCCCTGTAGGCATATGTAATCTAGCTCTAAGGGATACTTAGAAATGTACCCATTTCTGGCTTCCACCAGTGTACAGGCAAGCACCCCCCCCCCCCACACACACAAACAAACACTCATGCACACACACACAAATTAAAATAACTAAAAATTAAAAACCACAACTTAAAAAAAGTAAATTAAAAGAATTTAATGTCAGCAGATCAATATTTTTTAAATGGCACCTTTTGTATAATGTGTTAGATAATATAATCCCTGTTTTGTGTCATGATTTATGTCTCCCAAAGCTAACCCAGAAATAAAGTTTCAAGTGAAGTGATTTATTAGACTGGTTTTATGAGCTGAATTCTGTTCCTAATTTATATTAATTTTGTCTCACTAAATGTATGGGTTGAACTTGTAATGCTGTCCCAAAATGTAATCATATTGGAGCTGAGGTGCTTTCGCTGGTTCAAGTGAGAGCAGGTCGTAATCCAACATGACTGGTGCCATTATAGAAGGAAAAATATATTATTTGTTTATTTTATTTAAAGATAACACAATTTTATATTTTATTTATTTGTGTGGCGTGTGTGCACACTTAACATGTGCCATGTTGGAGATCAAAGGGCAACTTGTAGAGTCGTTTCTCAGTTTCCATCATGTGGAACTCAGGCCCAACAGTACTTGCCTGACGGCCAGACACGTGCATACTGAGAAGAGAGCATCTTCAAGTCAGCGGGGAGGCTTCTGAGGCAGCCAACCAACATCTTGGACTCCCAGCCCTTACAGCTGTGAGAAAATAGATGTCTGTTGTGCACACAAACAGTGGTGTGTGTTTGGGCAGTCAGAGCAAAAGTAAAGGATTATAAAAGTAAGGAAAGACAGCTAACATGAGAGCGATCACCCTCTGCGGGAAACAGCCCATGTGGACAGCTTTGTGAGGCTGCAGGGATGAAGACAACGGTTTTGGGGAGATAGATTCATCCTGACCATTGTCTGTAAGATAGAGACAATTTCCGAGGGCCCTAGGGGAAGAATATCGTCCTTGTGAAGTCGCTAACCTGTTAGGATATATTGTCAAGTGTTCAAAATGTATCACTCTTTACACTTTGCTCCATTTCGGGAGATTTCTAGAGTTAGTGTTAATAGTGATAATTTGTTTAAAAGTATTTCCCGAGCTGGAGAAATGGTTAAGAACATGTACTTCTTTCACTAAGAACCTGTGTTCGATTTCCAGCATCCATACTGGGCAGTTCACAACTGCCTATGACTCTAGTTCCAGGGAATCCTATGCCTTTGGCCTCTGAGGGCACCTGTTCTCCCATGCATATCCCTACATACACTCTCTCTCTCACACACACACAATTCAATTTTGTAAAAATCTTTAAAAAGTATCTCTCGTTATTGAAATGATTAAGTTTTGAGTTACGTTGGGATTCTTAACTATTAGCCTGGTGTGTAGTGATAATGCACAGACTTAATAAATATTTAATATACAAATATTAATACATAGTCAATAATCACTGGTCTATATACATACATGACTTTCTTGCTCATGGGATTGGGTTGTATAGAAACCACATTCGGTTTTACTCTGAGTTTCTCAGCTTTTGCAGTCACAAACCACAAATCAGAACACATCAATCTTTCACTAGGTGTTTTCTCTGTGTGAGTCATAAGGTTTGGCATGGGACTTTTAGTGAGTCAGAGTCTTGGTCTGTGGTGGGGAGGCTCTTTTCCTCTGTCTGCTGCCTCTAAGTGTTGCTTCCTGAAATCCGACTTCACTTCCAGGGCAGGCTGAAGGTTTCTGTTGCTTAGGTGCTGTGTGGCTGTTCTGCTTTCCTGGGAGTTACCTTTGATAGGCCTCCTGGGAAACAGGAACCTATTTGGCAATGGTGATATTGGGTACTTAAGTAAATTGCCTTTAATTATGGAAAACATAAAGGCTTGAAACAGAGTAAGTGATCAAAATGAATTGTCCTTTTACTAGCAGTAGTCAAGAGGAATGTACATTTGATTACACACACTAAAAATGTTTTATCTGTTTAAGAATGCCCTTCCAAAGCAAGTACTGAATACCTTCAACTTTAGGTTTAAGATTCTAAAACACATGTACTCATGTCACCACTGAAATAGTCACATAGAAATTTACATAGCAGGAATTTTTATCTACTGCCATCAATTTCAAACCTAACCAGTTTATATGTTAATTTTCCTGCCTAAAATGACAGTGTAAGGCATTTTATAACAAAAGCATTTGTCTTTTCTCATTTCTATGCATTTAGCTATTTCCATTGGGTTTCATTTTCATTTTATTTTTATTTTTTTCATTAGTTCTCTAAAAAAAGGTATTTATTTTAAAAAGAAACTTAAGTTGCATGATGTCTAAATTTTAAAAGTATGTTTTTGAGTCTTTTTTTTCCCCTAAAAATCAGAAGGAGGCAAGGGAATAAATAGAAAGCCTTGGCTTAATCTGCTAATCAGTCTAAGTAAGTGATGTAATCAGCAAGAAGATGGTAAGTGGATAGCAGCCATAGTGATATCAAAGCGGAAGTGAGTCCTGTGACGGAGGACTCTCCCTATCAGAAAAAACAGTGTGTGGGGATTCCCCTAGCAGCCCAGAGCAGGGCTTTCACCTCCTATTTTTGCAAGCTTCCTTCAGCTTTCCAGCCTCCGACGTAGACCAAGAAGGAATCATTAACAGCAACTTTAAGAGCTAGCAAGTCCGCAGCAATCTTTTAAAATTTTTTAATTTTATTTTTATTAATTACAGTTTATTCACTTTGTATCCCAGCTGTAACCCCCTCCCCCAGCCTCTCTCAATCCCACCCTCTCTCCCTCTTCTTCTCCTATGCCCCTCCCCCAGTCCAATGATAGGGAGGTCCTCCTCCCCTTCCATCTGACCCTAGTCTATCAGGTCTCATCAGGACTGGCTTCATTGTCCTCCTCTGTGGCCTGGTAAGGCTGCTTCCCCTTCAGGTGGAGGTGATCCCAGAGCCAGCCCATGAGTTCATGTCAGAGATGGTC
>CM053760.1:42577274-42593436 GCA_028658305.1 Pachyuromys duprasi
TCAGGCGGCTTCATCCACTCAAGCACAGACCTCCCTAGTTTTGGTCATTGGTCCATTATGTTCATTCAGAGCTTATTGTTTAAAATCCTGTTTGCTGGATATTTTGTCTTCTGTGTTCAAATAATTTGTTTTGTTTGCTTTCAATTTTTTGACAGTGTTTTGTCTTCTGACTGTTTGGTTTGTTGATTTGTTGGCAGTCTTTGTTTGGACACTCCTCCCATATCTACTCTGAAAAAGGGGGATGTTTGGAGAAAAGCAGATTTAGTGTTCCAGCCAGATTTATGTTTGATAAGTGTGTTAATTCAACTTGCAAGTATTAAGAAAGAAGGGGGAGATGGTCTAAGTAAAGAGAACTTGGATTTACGTTTCTCTCAGTGGTAACAGTTATCTTTAAGTTGGTTTATTTTGCAGTGTTTAACTGAAAGTGCAAGGCAATAAAGATTTTTCTTAAAACTCTGACATAAATTGGAAGCTTGTTTTAATTGGGAATTTATATTATTGAAAAGAAAAAAAGGAATACATTTGATAAATTACAAAAATTTATAGGGTGGAATATACTGAAGATCAGCTAAGAAATCCAGCCTCATGAATGTGAACTTGATTCTTGAACCTTTCATTCATAAGCAGCTATTATTTGGCTAGCCAGGCCAAAGCCTGTAAACATATATATGTAACATAGACATATGCACACATACACATATATTGATTCTATAAGTTCTATTCATCTAGAGAACCCTAATACAGGGATGATTCTGCAAATGTGCTAAGCCATTCTCTTGCTTCCAAAACAGTAGGACCAGTGGGAGAGCTATGCACCCCAAAGCTGTACCTTCTTCAATTACATACTTCTTCCAACAAGGCAACACTTCCGAATCCTTTTCAAATAGTGCCGCTCTTTGATAACTAAACATTCAAACTGTCCATGGGGACAATTCTTATTCAAGCCACAATATTAATTTAAAAGTGTTTAAAGTGTTTAATTGGTGTTGCTCTGTGTGGGATAATACTTCCACCAAGAAACCATAGGTTGACAAATAAAAAGTCTAGTGCCAGGTGTGGGATAACATCCGGTAAGTTACTGCTCAACGCTGTCTTGGAGGCCTCCAAATCAATACAAGTGGGTCTAGCCCGCTGTTGACAGATCCACCCTGGGCCAGTGGTCCTGCATAGTATAAGAAAGCAGGCAGGGTGAGCGAGCCAAGAGCAAACCAATAAGCATTTCCCCATAGTGTCTGCTTCAGTTTCTGCTTTCAAGTTCCTATCTTCAGTTCCTGCCCTAACTTCCTTCAATGACTGACTGAGATATGTAAATATAAGATGAAATAAGAGTAAAAACTTAACTAAGATGCAGGGCAAGCACTTTAGCTAGGTGAAGCATGTCACTGGCCTGACCTTGAAGTCCTAACCTGTTTCTACTTTGCGAGTGCTAGGATTACAGGAATGTACCACCACTCCCAACTCACCTTTACTGTGGTGGAGATGTCAACCCATGGTCAGTAGGTTTTGTTTTATTTTGTTTTCATGGCCTGAAGAGGGGTAGAATATTATGCAATGGAAGAAGTGAGTGGCAGAGCAAAGTTGTTCTCATTACTGCTGGGGAAATGGGATTAGAGCACAGCTGCCTATCACAGAGGAGTCCAGGGAGCAACAAGACAAAGTAAGTGGTTTTGATGTCTACATATATCCTTCAAGGGAATATTCCAGGGTCCTAGATTCTTCCCATATGTCCCAACTTCTAAAGAGTCTATCAGCTCTCAATAACACTTACATGCTGAAGTCCAAACATTTTAAGCATATTGATATAATTGGGGAAAAAATAACCTTTCCTGATTCTCTGCTGTATATTTTACAACATTGAATCAGATCATTTTCTGATTCAATGTTTAAAATTAGGTGTGTTTTCTTTTCTCCCAGATCAGCCCAAGCTTGACTAGAACTCATGACTTTTGGCCTCCTGCTCTTGAGATTTGGTATGCAGGCATGAATCATCACACTGGCTTTTTCCCCCTTACTATAAAAACAGTGCACTAAAACTTATTCTGATAAACCAAGTGCTATAATTTCACTACAATATTTGAGAATGACCTAAATATATCTATATAAAATACACATAAAGCATTGGACATAAAACCTCCATGTTCTTATATAACATTTTATAGTGACTTTTATTTAAATGTATATCCCAAACCTTTTATTTCTATAGTTGTAATGATAACTTGTAATGTATTGTATTTGTAGCATTTAATCTAGTTAAGGTTATAACAATACTTTTTTTTTTGAGATTTTTAAAAAATGAATGTCCTAAGCTGGCCCCAAACTTGCAATTCTACTGCTCCAGCCTAATAATTTATTTTTTTTTCAAGACAAGTTTTCTCTGTGTAGCCTTGGCTATTCTGGACTCTTTTTGTAGATCAGGCTGGCCTTGAACTCACAGAGATCAGCCTGCCTCTACTTCTTCAAGTGCTGGAATAAAAGGAGCGTGCCAGCACGCTCAGCTCAGCTTTTATTGATTTTTTAGAATGTTCTTTTGTCACTTTTTTTAGTTGTTCTTGCCGTCATTGTGCAACCTATCATCAGCAACTTATTTTGCGCAGCTTTCTTAAGTTGTTCCTTGGTTGCATACTTAAGAGACAAAGCAGCCTGTGACGCGGTCAAAAGTGTCATGTTCACCTTGAAGAGGCAGAGACCTCGGAGCAGCTAAGAAAGCCACACCACACCTTTGTTCTTGCCCCCTTTTATGAAAGACCCCTTTTGTTCCATCACAGATAGACATGCTCTTCAAACTGAAAACTGTGTGAGTTGTGATGCCAGTTTCCAGGCACCAAATGAAGCTGGTATAGGCACACCACTAATACATCACTTGGCACCTTGAAGTCAGAATAATGATCAAGTGAAAAGTGTATTTCCACGTGGTGGTTTAAATGTTTACATGTTTTCAATGACTTTTCCTTCCATAATCAGCTCCATATCAACTTCTAGATCAGTAGACAGATCACATATTGGTGACTAGGTTACACACTTGATTTTCTCTGAAAACCAAGAAGCAATGTCATGCTTAGTTTTTTAAAAAATTAGTTTTATTTTATGTACATGAGTGCTTTGCTTGCATGTATGTGTACCACGTGTGTAGAGTGGCCACAGAGGCCAGGAGAGGGCATCAGATCCCCCAGAACTGACGTTACAAATGGTTGTGAGTTGCCATGTGGGTTCTGGAAATTGAACACAGTTTCTATGGAAAAACAGTGTTCATAACTGCTGAGTCATCTCCTTAGCTCCATAATTAGCTTTTGATATGAAAATGATCCGATGTTTCATAGCATAATTTATAATTACAAGTTAGCAAGTCCTTGTTGTTTTTAGGTTTTGATTGTGGGAGAAAATATTTTTCAGTATCTCTGAATTAAAAAAAATGTATTTTTCTATATCATACCAGTTCCAGTATAGTTTTGCTTTAAAGGCAAGAGCTGTCAGTACTGATGTCAAACCAGACTTACTTTACTATAAAATTTTAATTAAATTGCTTAAAAATTTATACACAATCATGTGCTTTTAAAAATAAATATTGGATCCAGAAAGAAGGCTCAGCTGTTAAGGTCACAGGCCCCTAAGCCTGAAGACTTGAGTCTGATCCCCGAGACCCATAGGGTGAGAGAAGAAAACTGGCCCCTGCAAGGTGTCTTCTGACCTTCACACTAAGGTCATGACAACCTCCTCCCAATAAATGTGAAAGAAGAGACACTGCTGAGAACACTGTGATTAAAAAACAAATATCAGAGAACATACTTCCTCAATGACAATTCCTAGACAAACAGCTTAACTACTGGAATGACGTGTATTTTTATAGGAGGAACATCTTATCTTGTTGTGGCTTTGTTCAGATGTGCTAGAGTGGGTTAAGAAGTTGTCTACCACTACCTTAAATTATAAAAAAGTTGTTTGTGTGAACGAGAGAGAAGTTGGACCCAGAGCTAGAGAGCAAGAGATGGCTTAGACGTGATTGAAAAGGTTAGTCTTACCAGGCAACTAATTCTTCACACACATAAAGCCGCATCTTCACACAGTCTCTGAAGGCTCTACGCTTTGGGTTCCAGATGTTTTCCTTTAGGTCTCAGTTTGGAAGAATAAAGGGTACATTTTTGGACAGAGGTTTGACGTGGGCCTGGCTACGTGATAATTTTGATTTAGGAAAACTCTCATCGTAGAATTAGGCAGACATCCAGGTTTTTGGTTGTTAACACAGTCCTCCTGCCCCTGTCCCCGACCTAATCTTACAAATGATTCAACCTGTTTAGCATTACTTCAGGGATAATCACTAGCTCCTTACCAGAGAGGGCGCAGGGGAAGAGTCACAGCAGGGTGAACCAGCTCCACCCAGTGGCCGTATACTAAAATTAGCTTTTTGGAAACAGACTCCAAGTGCCTCTCTTTGATGGTGTATTGTATACAAACACAGAAAAGACCGGACAAGAAAATGGAGTATTCCAAAGGTCAAATACTTTGGCTCTTTTTGGAAATATCTGTAGCAGTATGAGTATGCAAACAGCCCCTTTCAGAAACAATTCTGTTTTTCATGTGTATGTCTGTATGAACCACCTCTGTGTATGTGCCCACAGATGTCGGAAGAGGGTATTGGATCCCTTAGAGCTGGAGTTACAGGTGGTGATGAGCCAACTCATGTGGGCTCTGGAAACTGAACTTAAATGCTCTTAATCATGGAGCCATGCCTTCAGCCCCATAACAAAATGGGTGACGCCAACTGGACTTTGAGAATTTAGTTTCCGTAATATGCTAAACATAACTTGCCATACTACTTTGGAGGTGATCAAGATTTTTCTCCTTCAAGTATTTTTCTTTTCTAAATGTGTAACACGTTTCTGAGAACCCTTCATTCCTTTTAATTTCTGGTTACCATTCACATTACCAAACAATATTTTACTGTAACAATATTTGCTGGGATGGTTAGTGCAGTCAGTGTTACTGCATCTGGGATCAGGTAAGAGCTGTGCCTCTGCGAAAGTCTATGAGGGCATTCCTAAGGGTTAATTGAGGGGAGAAGACTCCCCAAGAATGGGCATCATCTCTTGGTGGCACCCCAGATATAAATAAGTCCCAAGAAAAGCAGCATTGCCTGCCTTCACTTCTTGTCAGTGAATGTGTCTCTTCTGTTGCTGCCCTCACCATTATCATTCTGGATTAGCATTAGAAACCAGTTTCCAATGTGAAGGAAAGATCAGAAGCTCTCTGGGAATCGTCCAGCCTTCAGAGCCATGCCTGGACTGCTGAGGTACCCCAATTTGAGGACGAGCAGCTACCAGGTTCTCAGCCTCTCCAGTGTGTGGAAAGCCACTGCTGGTCTGCAAAACCCCTACTGTGTAATCTGATGCAACAAAGCCTTTAATAATCTCCACTGATCCTTTCAGGGTGGTTTCTCTTGAGAATCCTAATACACTTGCTCACAGGGGAAGACTTGTGAAATGCAGACAGGAGAAAACAAGGGAGAAATAGAGCGCCTAGCTCCATGATTAAATCCTACCACAGCTACCATGTTATTTAGTGAGCATCTACCTAACAAAGTCTGAGGCCAGACTTAGCTTATTTTACAGTTCACCTGTGCCATTTTGCAGCTATGAATGTAGGTTAAGTTAATCAGCTTGCTCCTTGCCTCAGTTTCCTCATCTCTAGTATGGGACTAACGGATATCTCTTTGACAGTCCCTTTTTTTTTTAATAAGGATTAAACAAATTAATATATGTAAAGCTTTTAGATTAGGGTCTGTGCATACTAAACACTTTATTCACTATGACTTCTGCCAACTCCTGTTACTAAAACTGTGTTCCATGAATCCTGCTGAAAACTAAATACTTATTAAACTGTTCCCATTTAGTTCTGTGTAGTTTCTTTCTGTACTTTCTTAATACCTGAAACTAGCAAATACACTTTTGTTTTAAATTAGCATTACAGTGTAATAATATTTATTCATTAGTACAACTTTTGGGTGGTGTAGTGAATTGAACCCAGGGCCTCACATATGCTAAACAAATGCTCAACTACTGCTACAGTCTCAGCTCAGTATAATTTTTAAGGGTTGGCAATGCTGTTGCCTTGATGTTACTATTTATCCTGCTATAAAAAGATGATGACCCAATTTGCATGTGTGGACTTTTATCATCAACATGTATTGTTCTGTGTCCCCTGCTGTTGCTACTGGGCTGAGCACCATGCAGGAAGCATGAAGCATGTTTCTCCAATGGGATGGTCCAGGTGCTGTTGGCTTCTGGTCAGGAATAGAGGAATCCCCAAAATCGTAGGTTCTATTTCCCCCAGGAACAGTCAGAGCTCTCAGGGCGAGGCCCATGCACTAGGTGAAGCTCTCAGTCTCACTAGGCGAGGTGGACATGAGTTTTCCACTGGGTGTTAGTTGGCTCTTTTAAAATGAGATTATTGGTACTAGAAGGCAGTGGAAACTCGAGTGCTCCAAAAGCCTGTATTAATACTGTGTTGTGCCGATTGCAAAGACCCCAAAGACCACCAGGAGACCAACCACGTATGCAAGAACAAAGAGCCTTTACTTCTGGCTTAAGCTCAGACTCTCTACTGTCCAATGCAGTGGGTTAGGGAGGGAATCCCCAGTAGCTGCAAAGCTGGGTTTTTAGTATGGTTTGAGGACAGTTACATGATTGTTTCTCATTTAGCAGAAGCAAGCTTGTCATAAACTGATTGGTTGGGCCTGATCTAGGGGATTCGGGGGCAGGTGGAGGGTGCTCATGGAGTGTCCAAGTAACAAAGGTATGCCCAGGTAACAAAGTGTGCTAACAAAAAGTACCCAGGTAACAATATCAAAGGTTTCTAACTAACCTTTGATTGGTCAAGTGCTTGGGGACTTTTCAAGGCGGTTACTAGATTATTGTTCTGATTTTCAGGAGGTTATTGAGTTATTGTATCTTGTTTCCATGAACTATAGTTTCATGTTCTGAGAATAGAAACAGGATCTAAGCAACTGTGGGAACATTACCAGGAAACAGAAACTCAGGCCTACAGTATTTTATGAAGCCTGTCATGGCAGCACAGCTGCTTGGGCCCTTCACTGTAGTGATATAACACTTCAGTTAAGCTGCTGTATTAGGGGCAGAAGTGTGGGAGAAAGCCTGAAACAGACCAAAAGACAGGTCCAGTGAAACACAGTTCTGATGGGACACAGGTCAACAGCTGCTGAGGCAGTTCTGCTCATTGGTGAACAGCAGGAGCTCACAGAAGCCAGCAGCATGTGGCTGACTGACCAGCAGTGAAGTTCCTGGTAGTCCAGAAACTCACAGTGGCCAGGCTGATGGCTGCCTAATTGGCAGCCAAGCTCAGGGCATTCAGTGGCAATTCTTCAGAGAGCCTTTCCTTCCCCAGAATAAATGATGAGTCTCAGCTGGTCACGTTGGAGGAGTGGAGTCAGAGAGAGAGCATTTATTTTGTGAATCAGGGACTTATAAACCTTGGGCAGTGGAAGGGGTTCCAAGGGTGTTTGATCTGCTGGGGCTAGGAGTACCAGGGATACTTGATTTACATATAATGAAACAGCCCTATTATAAGAGGGGAAAAGCAGGACTTAATTACTCTGTAAGTGGGGGAAGAACTCCAGGTACAGTTAAAGGTCATTGATTGAAAGCCAAGACACCAGGACATTTCATTAGCATAGGGTGGGTGTTTCCAGGAATTCCCAGGTGCTTTCTTACAGGAAAGGGTTGGGCTTGTAATGTCCTTGAAGGCTATGTGATGCTCCTTATGAAGATCTGGGGTTCCCCAGGTCAGGCAGAGAGGGAATCCTGCGGAGAAAGGAGTCTGTCATCTTATACCGAGCTCAGAGACTATCTAGAAATGGCAGGCTTCAACTTTAATAGCAGGATCCCACAAACAAGCAAAAAGAAGGGTATGCATGTACCTGTGTAGCACATGCATGCAGTACCTATGAAAGCAAGATGTGTGCATTATATTCTCTGTAACTGGAGTTACAGATGGTTTGTGAGCTGTCATGTGAGTACTTGGAACTGAAACTAGACTCTAGGAAGAACAAGCAGTGATCTTAACAGCTGAGCCATTTCTTCAGACCCAGAAACATCTTTTTAAAATGGAAAAATCACCTCCAAACAGGTATTCTAGAATCCCACATCCCAAGTTGTATTTTCGGTTAGGCTAGAAGATTCACTCATACTTTCTTCTTTCATCTAACACTATCTGTGTATCTCTCTGTACAGAGTAGGATGTTAACTAAGTGTTGAGCACTTAACCCTGCATAAGGCTTTCCTCAAGTACTCTGAAGCTGAGGGACACTCTTTGTGATGCAGAGGAAACACTGGGGGAAAAAAACCTAAAATTTAAGTTGATTAGGTATTTTGAGGGTACAATGGGTGTGTGCAGTAGTTGAAATAAGTAAAAGCAGAGGTTGAGAATAGCTCTACTATACAGTGTTGTATTTAGTATTTTAGTATTGTCTATAAATACACATAAAATGTAGTGTGGGGAGAAAGAGCCAGGATGGGAAATGTGGCTGACAATGCTGCCTGGACCCATAACTGAAGCTCAAGTTTATAATTTACAAGTAGAAAAAAGGGAACTAGACAAGGTTATGTCTAATAAACCACCTCAGACAGGCAAAGACAAATGACACGAGGCAGGAATAGGGCCAAATAAGAAGTTGTGACTGAGAGCCTGGCACAAAGGTTAATCAGTATCTGATGAAGCCAGGTGTAATGGTACATGCCTGAATCCTGGCATGTGGAAGTTAGAGACAGAATTATCATCAGTTCAAGGCCAGCTTAGGCCACAGAGGCTATCCATGAGCACATCTTGGAACAGGGAGACCCTACTTCAATTGGATTTCTAGCTCTGGATGAGCCCAGATGACATTAAAAGAGCCAAAACCCAAAGTGAGTTGGGAAAGAGGAGAAAGGAACAGGTTGTTTTTCTAGACATGCAAGTTAAGCCACTGAAATAGGCATGAGAAACTGGCAGTTGTAAATTTAGCTCTGGAGCTTAGGATAAAGGTGGAAGCTGAAATGTTATCTTTGTGATAGTCCAGTGCAAACTATGGGAGGTGAGACCATCCAGTTAAGAGTCAACAAAACAGAAACAACAATAAACAAAAAGGGGCCCAAGAATTAAACCCCCAGAGATTTAAGAAGCAGCATCAAGGGGAGCATTAACAGAATGATGAACAGTAACGAGGGCAAGAATAAAGACAAGCAGAGGGACTTATGGGAAGGTGAGGCTAACTATGTCTGGGCACAGGCACAGCTCAGTGGCTGGAGTGATACCATACCAGTGATGTGACACCACACCAGCTGTTACCCCACCAACAGTGATCTTAGGGAGAGGCAGTGTGAAGCTGGTAGGTAGGAGTGGGCAGGAGCCCAACTCTGTAGGTCTGTCAGTCATGAAAGGCATCTATGAGGGTGTAGCATCTTCACAATGGAGATTGGAGATTTCTGTACAGCAAGAAGTCTTGACTGGTAGTTTATGAGCAGCATATGTTTATTTCATCTACTGGTCAAAACTTGGGAATAATTTAAAAGAGTAAGTTAAAGATTCCATCCATCCAACCTACATATACTCACATGTAACTATTTCTGCCCAGATCTTACGACTAGAACACAAAACTTTGAAGGGGATGAGAATCACAACTTGGCCTTTATCTGGGCTTATCATGACAACAGTTAGCAAGCAGTGCAGCAGATACTCATATGCCATATAGTTCTATTTTGGCCAAAAGTGAGGTTCAGACTAGATATACTCCCATAAGTTCTTATCTTGTAGTGATATCATAAGCAGGTTATACATGTTAATAGTTGCACAACAGAACTGCTCAAAGTCACATTTCTCAAGATCCATCCCCAACAAGGGACACGACTGTAAATAAATATGCCTGTAGATTAATTTAGTTGCCTACTTCTTCTGCAAATCACAATTTAGTGGCCTTAGTAGTTCAGTGACTTCAGTGTCAGGAGAGCATAGTATTGTGCCTCCTCACCCATTTACCTAGATGTGTCATCAACAGAGAGAGGTACCTTATTTCAGATGTAATCTCTTGGCCATGAAACTCTGGTTAGAGCTGCAGGGCACTTTCGCCTTCTCATTTATCTTCACCTGGGGCCTCTTCTTGAGAGCTAGCTGGCTCCAAGCACAGAAAGCAAGGCAAAAGGCACAAGTCAAGCAGATTTTCCTTTGCTGTTTTTGGTTGGCCATACCATTGCAGTCCAGGAACTTCTCTAGAACTTTCATAAAATGCAAAGTTTTCCCCCTAACCCAATAGCCTCTTGTGTGTGGTATATGTGTGCATTTGTGGTATGAGAGTATACATCTTCACGTGCACACACAGAGGTCAGAGGGCAACAGATGTTCTTCTAGCAATTTCTGTTTTACTCCTTTGACACAGGATATCTCCCAGCAAGCCAACAAGTACCTATATTCCTCAGTTTCTGACCCCATACTGGGATTAATGTATGCTTGGGACCATACTGTTGTGGAATTATTAATATTTATTCATATAATTATTAAGGCATATGCAAAAGGAGTTATTCTATTAATAAGGTAGCAGTCATTCCTTAACCTGTTATTTTTATAAATAAAAGAAACAGAACTTGCCAGATTTATTATAAACCTTGAAACTCTCGAACTGGACAGACATCAACCCTTTAAGCTATCTTGTTTGCTTTCCATCCAAAATTCCCATGACTACTTGCACATGTTCCATTTGGGCTGCTTCTGTTCCATCAGGGTAGTCCTCAGAAATAGCTGCTCTTGGGCACACGCTCCTGGTTAGGCTAACCTGCAGCAACCTGCTCCTTTCTTCTCTCTCTTCTTGGCCCTTCTGTGACCCCAAGCTCTGGAACCTAAACTCTTGCCTACCTCTCCTCTGCCTAGCCAGGTTGTCAGCAACTTTATTAGCTAAACAGGGATAACCGGGGAGCGATGGTCCACAGTTATTTTTGGACACATTAGAATTTGCTTGTAGGACAGTAATGGTCTTGGGGACAAGCAATTAACATTACAACTCCAGATCAATCCCAACACCATATCTAACTTTCAAGTAGATACTAGGACCTGTATTTATGGGGTGGAGCAAATGCTTTTAACCGCTGAACCACCTCTTCAGCTTCCCCAGCTAACAGTTGATTTCATTTGCTGTTACTTTTAGTATACAGCTGCAATCTAATTAATGATGGCAGGGATCTTGTATTTAGGAACTCCTAGAAGACTATGTCCAGATTAAAATCTCAAGATTTACTGCACTCAATCTTTACTGAAGAGTGGCCACCAGTGTTAGAGATGGTCATTTCTGTGTAAAACACAGCGTTGAGGAACATTAATATTTAAAGACTTTAATAATCTGTGGATATGAGGTTTCAATATAAAAATCATTCATGAGGTCCTAGATTCAATCCCCAGTACCACAAAACAAGGCTTCAAAATAAAAACCCTGCCATCAAATGTCACTTTGATACTTTAAGCATGTTTAATACACTGGAAACTCTACAACACTCTTTCAAATTTTGCTGTCCCAATTTCCTCACGTTCTGTGCATTTTAAAAAGGGATTTAAGAAACTGGCATTTTGCAGTTCTTTCCAAGGTCCTCCTGCCAGTCTCTCAGGAACGCCTCGTCTTTCAGCACAACTAAATACTGATCACACAGCAAGTAAGGCTGTCAGTAAGGAAAACTTATTTGGTGCCTCTCAAGTCAGGCATTTCACAGTAACTTCAAGTGAGGAAAAGCAACAAAAAAATCCTTTTTGATCCTAGATCATGGAACAAAAATTTGAACATGATTCTGTCTATGCTAGATTATATATTTCATGTCAAAGCAATAACAGCTTTAGCGGGTTTTAAAAATTCCCATGTAAATAACAAAGCTGCAGTTCCAAAACAGTTTGTTACATTTTGAGAAAATGTGGCAAACTCCTCCCTACCTAAAAAACTAAGTAGTTCCTTTTCTTTATAGTATACAGCACAAAATGTCTTTTTCCGCCCCCGGAATTGAACATCTTTACCGATATATAAACAAGGTGAGTTTTAGTACTTTGCTCTTTATTAGTCATTTAATGATATATTTTGTCAGTTTCTACAGTCTCTTGATTTAATGTATAATTATCTATACATCTACTTCTATCTATTCATGCTAGCCTTTAGGTTATTTCTGGCAACCTTGGTTTGCTTGCTGGTGAAGAGGTCCTAAACCAACTGATACTGACAGAAGCAAAAAGCAGCATTACACTTTTTTTTTCTTGTTCTAAAATGTTTGGATTTTGCTAATCTAAAAATGACTGATTTTGATTAGAAATCTGAAAATGACAATGAGGATTTCTGAGCATATCTAAAACTTAAAAAACCTTGACAAAGACAAAGGCTTACATTCCATTTACTAGTGTTAACGCTGAAGACCCTTCATATTCCCCCAAAGGGTAACTACAGGCGAAGTGCTCAGTCAGTGGTTACCTTATCTAGAAACACAATGCTCTAAGGAATATTCTGAGTGTTACTTCCACCACAAAAGGGCAGGTGGCTTTAGAGTTGTCTCAGGTGCTGTAATACATCTACTGATACTCCCAGCTGTTTCACTAAATTGGATGTCTGTTCCAGAATCCAAGTAAGGCTTGGTTTCTCCAGATGTGCGTGCTCATGCGTTTTGCAACATTCTGGATGTGAGCAATCTATCCCGCTGGGACTCCTGTCAGAATTTGTGTTAAACTCGGCATTATTTTCACAGAGTCTTTCATCTTTTGTGTCATCAGTCTTTTTCTCAGCTGGAACTACCTGGCAAAGGTCCATATCATCAATGGAGTCCAGTATATCTGTAATGTGCGGCTGGCAAGTGACTGAGTTCAGACGCTTGAGTACACACTCTTCACACTGGCCAACCGCATCCAGAAGATTGTTTATTTTACTGATCAAAGTCGAACTATTGCCATGAAGATGACACCAGGAGAGCAAAGCACTAAGTGAAAATATAAACAAGAGTTAAATGGGAAAAAAAATTAAATAGTCACAGGCATTTAGAATGCTAGACCCTACATGCTTTCCTTTTAAATAACACCATGCAGAAATAGATTAGCAATAGTAATACATGACAAAATCAGGAAAGGAACTATGTAAATAAAACTAAAGTACAAATACAGTATATTTTAATACAAGCTAATCAAGAAGACTTAATCATATAACCCATTTATAAATCCTATCTCCTTTTTCACAGTGCTGTATCCATTTTTTACTTTATATTTTCCCTGACCATGTAACTTCTGTGCAGTAAGATATAATTTACAGAAAGACCAGAAAAACCAGTTTCTTCTTTTCCTTTTAAAATAGAAAACCTAGACTTGCTAAACTATTAAAGACAAAACATTATCAGTTGTACTTTAAAAAAACCTCATCCTGGGCTACTTACTGATACAAAGAGTTGTCAATGCAGTCTCACATCAAAGCTTGTTTTTTCTTGGCAGTACTGAATATTTAATTTGGGGCATCAGGCATCAGAGGCAAGCACCCCAACACTGAGCCACAGCACCAGCCCCTGTTTCTCCATTAACGATATTAAACAGCTTCTAAACCAGTCATTGTAAATCTTGGTCTCAAGCTAGAATCACCAACAGAGCTTTGATTTTCTCGAAATGTGTAAAGAATTCTACTCCTAATCTATTTAATTATTTTTGTTACTTTTTAGTAGCTCAGAGGCCCCCACACTGTTTATACACTCATAAAATAATGGTTCTCTTTTGGGGGCTGTGTGCATGCTAAGCACACAATCTACCCGTGAGCTATAAGCCTCTCTGAAAATATTGTAGAAGTGAAATCAACTGATGTGGAAGACTCAGCAGCAGGCTTCCTAAAGTGATTAAGGTCCCAATATAATTTAAAACAAACAAAAAATTCTTTTCCACTTAAAAAAAAAAGTGATTCTTTGCAGTAGTTTGTTTCTCTGTAAAGTATAAACAGTATCCTCATCAAAGAGGCCTGGCCCACTCTTAGTCACCATGTCACATGACTATTTGGCTCTGCTTTCTGGCATTATTGCTGTGGCATCCTGACAAGTATTCAAAGTTCAGGACTGAAACAAACAGTCCTCTTTTTATTAGCAGTTACAGCTTTCCCAATAGACTTCCAGCTGACAGGCTTGCCACATATTGTTCTACTAAATGTGTGAGTAAAATGAGCTTTATTTACAAACTCAACATCTCATCAGTAGTGATTAGTGCTAGTCCAAATGTCAACAAATGGACACCTTCCTATTACTTCTTTGCAGAAAGAAATAAAGAAAGAAAGAAAAAAAGACAAGAGTCAGGCACACATACTGAAGTGACTGAAAAGAGAACAATTTTTAAAGAACTATTTTGAAAGCAGCATTTTATCCTCTGAAGACTCCATGTATCCAACATCAGGAAAAACACTTCACAGTGTTTTATTTTTATCTATTACCTCCATTAAAAACTTCCATTAGAATTGTGGCTAAAATGATTTATCACATAAACTCTTAAAATTACCTCAGTGTTCCCCTGAGTAGTCCGTAGTTTATAATGACTTCTGCACCCTGTTTATAACCTTGATTGAAGCCCTGCTGAAGAGTGACCGCCTTGCCAGCATCGACTCCATCTCTGTAACCTTCCTAAAAATAAGAAACTAGTTGTAACTGACACCAAGTAGATCTTTTCTAGAAAAGCCCAGAACCAGTTTCGAAAACAGACTTAGCAGGTTTTTACTGTGTTAACTAAATACGATATGGCAGAGACATAAGTCCAAAGAAGAATGTTTCTCCTAAGACTTATTATTGGTTTGTTTTTCCTTATCACATGTTTGTATTTTATTTTATTTCCAGGCTACCCTGGAACTCATAATCCTACTGCCTCATCCTCCTAAATGATGACAGGACATGCCTCAATGTCATATCCTTTAACTCACTTTGGAAATCTAGGGTTACTGTGTAAACATTAAACAGCTATTATTTAATTTTTAAAAACTGTGTTAGCAAGGTTTTCAAAGAAATGGAAAACTACATATATGGACTCTTGGTAACTGACTAGAACAGGGTGGTGAAGGAGGCTGGCAATGCGGGGGAAGAAAAAAACTATTTTAGGAACAGTGGAGAGGAAGTCTGAGTTTAGAAATCTAATCTTAACTGTGGAGTAGAGATTTTTTTTCCTCTTATTACTGGTCTTGCCCCAGATTCCCAAGGCATTTTTATAATGATATGATGGCTGTTGGACTGGAACATTAAATTAGGGTAGATCACAGCTGCAGTTTTAAAAGGGTAATTTAATGGGTGGATGAAGTTCTTTTATATTTTACTTTTTAAATATTTAAGTAGCACATATTTACTTTTTTTTGGGGGGGGGGGCATATGTTTACTTGCATCCCATAGCTTGAATGTGAAGGACAGAAGGTAAGTTCCAGGAACCTATTCTATCCTTCCACGATGTGGGTTCCAGGGATCGAACTCAGACCATTATACTTTGGAACCCACCTCTATGTGGAGGCAGATCTAATCAATTGGTTTTCACCCAGAACTAAGCTGCTTCCACCCAGCTATTATTAAGCAAGCTTCAATGTATGGTGAGACAAATCCGGACTGAATAACTTTTAAAGTAAAATATGGAACAGTATTCCCTTCCCTACCTTCCCCTTACCGTCCTGACAACATTCTTCAGCTCACCTTTTCCAAGTCTTTTTTTAACACCACGCCAAACTCTGGACTCTCCACCCACTGAACGACATCTGTGAACACCCGTTCTCTGCCAACCACATTATAGTCTTGACAGTGGACGTTTCTCCCATCCCCTCTCAGATCTTGACCCCACCTCCCCCAAACTACAAACTCTGGAGGGATTGAATAAAGTTCACTTTAGTCGGTCAGTCCCCCTGCTCCCAAACCCAGCCCGGGCTCTCAAAGAGCTCCTCTGTTTAAAAGTTTATCAATTAAACAACCAGGAAATCCTAAGGGTGGGGCGGCCTTGGGGAGCGGTCGGAGAGCCGCACCTCCCGGTCCAGGCTTGCGCCCGCGTGCCCCTTCCCCGCGGGAACCCCGTGCCCCGCCTGGAGTCCCACTCCCCGCGCGTCCCCACGCCCGCCCATTTACTTGGACTCGTCTCCGCATGTGACCCTGCCATTCCCGCTGCACTAACAGAGACTCGTCTG
>CM053760.1:42602687-42636177 GCA_028658305.1 Pachyuromys duprasi
GGAGACAGGATAAGCTGGTGTTGGATAGAAGGGGAGGAGATCCTCCCCTGTTGGTGGACCTGGAGGGGGCGGGGAGGAGGGAGATGAGGGAGGGAGTGGGAGGGTAGGAGGGAATGAGGGAGGGGGCTATGCCTGGAATTCAAAGGACCTAACCTGTGATTGATATAAAAATAAATAAATTTAAAAAACAAACAAAACAAAACAAAAAACAAAACAAAACAAAAAACAAAGTTACCCTTCGTAACCTTGAGTGATGACAGGAGAGGGTAGCTAACATCTAAGAACATACATCACTTGGCAGGCCTTGGGATGGGGACTTGTCCTATTTTATTTCTTTCAATTCACCTGAGAGCTGTGTGAGGTGGGACTGGCTCTCCACTTTGTAGATAAGGACGTTGAGGTTTGTAGAAGGAAAAATCAACTTTCACGAGGTCGTTTGACTGATACCGTCTGACCACAGGTTTATACTCTGTAGCACATGATAGAAGAGCTCTGAATAACCTGGGGATTATGGTTTTATGTAAAAAAAAAATGGATGGACAATCAGTGCTCTGAGAGTCTTGCTGATACTTTGGACTCGACTGGTTAGCTGGGTTCTCTAGGATTAGTGGTAAAATAAAAACCAGGGGCAGCAAGTTGAGAGCTTATTATTTGATTCCAACATTCACCTGAAGAGTAGGAAGATGAGAAGAGGTAGGATCATGTGTAGAGAGACTATGGGATAGATTAATGGAAATGATCACACACACACACACACACACACACACACACACACACACAGAGCCTTCTGTTGGAAGATGCCCATGTTGATGACTGAAAAGGCATAGAACCAAGCCTGGGATTCATTGGGTAGAAAATATAATATTTTCCAAGAAGGAGTTCCCGAGGAGGGAGGGGTCACAAGTGTTTAAACAGTGACTCAACTTACTCCAAATATATGGTTATATATGCATGTTTTACACTTACAAAAACAAGTTTAGAAAGACCCATGCCTTGGTTAAACTGTTAACAAGGTCACTACTGCTACCGAACTTGCCAGGAAGGAAGGTGCCTTCACTATTAATGCATGTGTGTAGTTTTTCACGTTTCAGTTTACTTTGTTTAGACAAGGGGCTCAACTGGGTTTCCCAGACTAGCCTGGAACTTGCGGTTCTCCTGCATCAGCCTCCAGAGTGTTGAACATCTACAGTTCTGAATTTCCTTCAGTTCCATGTGCTCTGTGTTAGGTATTTTAAATGTGTAAACTTCTGTTTCTTAAAGGGGACATGTGACTATTGTTTAAATTCTATTTCTGTTTCAAATATATAAAAACTAGAAGGTAAACAGTTTAAACTAAAAAGCGAAAAGAAACATCTTTAGAGACGGGTAGGATCCCAAGGCAGTAAGCAGCAAAAGCTGCTAGAGGAACCAGGACTAAATATGGGCCATAAGGCTGTTATTTCAGCCCAGGCAAGGGTCAGAAGAGAGGCCACCGGGTCTGTAGAGGAAGGACAGAAGCATAGTTCCTTAATGGATACAGGAGGAAAGTTTTGCCTTTAATGGAATGCTACAAGAACATCTTGCTCACCTGCTGTCTGCCTCAGGATCTGTTTGTCTTTCTGTGGTTTCTATAGTCTAATCAATAAAACTTTCTGCAGGTAAACATATGTGCAAAAGATAAATTCACAGGCAAAATATAGAAAGAGCTCTTAAGAGTGCGAGGGTGAGATATTAGTGAGATATTATCAGAAGAAATATCCAGAGATATGATAACTGAGAATTTTACAGAACAGAAGAAAAACAACTTATTTTTTAGAGGCCTATGGGCAGGACATGATGGTAAATATATGTAATTGCAGCACTTCTACAGGTTTGGGTAAGAGGCTCAATAGATGTAGGCCTGGCTAGGATGTGTGAGAGATGTTGGCTCAATACCCAAGTGGTATACCAGTAAGGGGAACAGGGACTATTTTGGACATGAACTCAATGGCTGGCTCTTCGATCTCCCCGCCCCCCAAGGGAGGAACAACCTTGCTAGGCCACAGAAGAGGACATTGCAGCCATTCCTGAAGAGACCTGATAAGCTAGAGCTAGACGGAAGAGGAGGAGGTCCTCCCATATCAGTGGACCTGGAAAGGGGCAGGGAGGAGATGAGGGAGGGAAGGGTAGGATAGGGAGGGAATGGGGGAGGGGGCTATGGATTGGATACAAAGTATATAACCTGTGCTTAATATAAAATAAAAATGTTAAAATTAAACAAACAAACAAAAACCCCAAACAACCAGTCAACCAATAACAGCACCACACAAGGCCTGTGAGCAGGCCATAGTGGTACATACTTGATGTCCAGATACCCAAATGAGAGGTAGGAGGTAGAAGGCTCTCTTGAGTTCTGGAGTTAGAGTCAGCCTAGGCAACATATCAAGACCCCATATCTTAAAAAAACAAAACAAAAACAAAAACAAAAGGCTCAAAGACTGATTTAAAAAAATCTACAAGGTAAGCCAGCTTTTCTCTAAAAAAATATGAAATAGTAGAGTGAGATGGTGAAATGGTAAATAATGAAGAACAAAGAGGAAGTTCTGAAAGTGACAGAGAAAAATCAGATTACCCATAGAGGCTTAGAAGAATCTCTTGTTGGCATGAGTACACGCCAGAGATAATGGAAATACCTCTATGCTTAGAGAAAATAATACAGGAACTGGGTTTTGTGCCCAGAGATTTAAAATACATGAATGTTGGTGGTGGTCAGGTGTCTTACATGGTGATTCTGTCACTCAGTATTCAGCCTCTTCACACTTTCATTTCTTAGCAGAGGATGTAAGAATATTGCAGTGTTACATATGAATTTCATAAGATAGTAACTACCACATATTAGGAAGTCCCTCCAGTAAACTTAAAAATATGTTTATATATTGCTTTGATGATTGTTTTCAGACAAGGGCAATGTCAGGTTTAGGGACAAAGCAGATACAAAGGGGATGGGGGTAAAAGGCACAGAGTTCATATTGTCTGGCCAAAAAGTAAGCACAACAGGCAGACTTATTCTTAATGTGGGAATGAGAAACTGGTCATATTTTAGCTGAAGGTTTCAGGTAAGTAATTCCAAAATTAAATAGCCCCATTTCATATTCAGAAAAAAACTGATATTATCCCCAGTTATTTCGGATGAAAAGTTATGTTTCCGTCCTAGTTTCTCATTTGCTTCCTTATGTTAATCTGTGTATCTATGAGCCTCTGTCATGTTTTAGACTGAGGTATGTCTGGGCTGCACAGAGAGTTCCAGGACCATGTGGATTGGATGGGGTATTTGGCTTTAACTTGGAATCTTATCTCTTTGTTCCTGGTTACATCTTCATGGTCCAAGAGTTTGCTTTCATCATCGCATCATCGTGAATGAGGTGTTTTTTTTTTCCCATTTAGGCCAATGAAGACATTACAAAGTTGCTGCCAAATGTGAGCAATAACATTCAACTGAGATGAAATAGCCTGATCCTCGAAACACAGAGCAATTCAATTCTTATCAAGGAATCCAGTCCACTGGGGTCCTGGTTCAAAAGACACTTTTATTTATTTTTAATCCTAATAAGTTTGATTGGTAACTCTTCAAAATTATCCCATTTAGTTTTCAATTATCCTATCCCCTATTCAATTTTCTGCTTCCTGTGAATAGTACTTGAATTTCCTTCCATTTATTAGTAGCTGAGGATAAAATTCCATAAAATACATTTGATAGTGTCCCAAACATACATTTTACAATAACCTCTAGATAATAACGTTTAGATAACATATATATGATATATATAAGAGATTTGATTATATATATATGTGTGTGTGTGTGTGTGTGTGTGTGTATGATATTTGAATAGGGTTTGTTCAAACTGAACTGAAAACTGGCTCAGAGTCACTCACTTGAACAGTGGCCCTATCGGTGATGGGTAATCATTTTCTCTAGAGTTGTTCATTCACTTCTCTGTCCTGTCTTCTCAGCTCCAGCCTATCTGCCTCCCCTCATGTGAATCCCTGAAAAATCTTTGAAGATAAAGGTAAAGAAAAAAATCTTGTGACCTTAAAAAAGTAAAAGTATTATCATTTAGGTCATAGTGTAACTTTTGACTTATTTACTTAAGAGTGTCCTTTTCTCCCCTCTTAAGTCATGTAGATATTTATCTCGGCTTTTAGATTACCCCATAAGTCCAGAATCAAAAATGACATCAGCAACAAGGTCCTGGAGAAGGCTGTCTTAGCAATCTGATCATATGGAAAATAAACACATGTGCAACCCCCCCCCCCCCGTACCAAAAGACAAAAGTAAAAACACAAAGCAAAACAAAACTTAAAAGAAAAATCAACACAGGTCTCATTGTTTAACCCAGACTGGCTCGAGACTTGATATGTAGCCCAGGTTGTCTTTGAATTCAGCATCCTCATGTCTCAAGCTGATGTCATAGACATGTACTGCCACACCAATCTTGTTTTATTTTTTATATGTTTGCAGTAGCCAATCAAAATTATTTGGGTTAAAAATGAATAGAATGTCCTTAGAATCAAGGTGCAAATGGATCAACAACACACAGGAAAAAAAAATCAGTTATTTTAATATTTGACATTTAATAATGTGTTGTCCAGTGGAGTAAGTACTATGCACACAGCACTTTAAGCACTTTAAGCAAAAGCCATCTAACTCTTAACTAATTAATATTAAAGTTAAACGTTGAGTTCCTCTTTAGCTCTGGTCACATACCAGTTCCTCATTTGCCACATAAAGCACAGTTACTTTGCCATCATAGACCGATGCTTTTCTGAAGATTGCCCTTTGGACACATGAATACTTTTGGAGTTAGTAATAACAGAATAGATGCAAGGAGGTTCCAAGGTTCACTTCTGTGTCCCAATGTCCCAAATGTTTGAAAAGAGAATCCTTAAAGTATGGAAACATGCTGGTCTGTGATGGTGCACACTTTTAATACTAGCACTTTAGAGACATAGGTAGGTGGATCTCTGAGTTTGAGACCAGCCTGGCCTATAGAGCGAGGTCCAGGAAAGCCAGAGCTACATAGAGAAACCCTATCTCAAAAAAAGGAGGGGGAACACAGATAAGTTTAAAACAAAAATTGTAAAGGGTGATAAGGAAGGAAGGAAAGAAAGAAGGAAGGAAGAAATTGGAGGGGAAGGAGATTGGGGAAGAAGGAAAGGCAGAGGGAGGGAAAGACAGAGACATGGAGAAACAGAGCACAAGAGAGAGAGGAAACCTAACAAAGGTAACCAAGATATGGGCCAGAGGACACAAGGGTGGGCTGAGAGAGTGTGGTGGAAAATGTGGTACAGAGAGTATTTCAGATGGAGGGAACCCAGGGAATGTGCACTAAGCAGGGAAGAACAGCCATGCAGTCTAGGACCTGGAAGCAGGCTGCTGGAGCTGGAATGAGATGGACATTGTTGCCCATGACAGGAGGTGCAGAGTTAGTGTGCACACACTGCACCATGGGGTCTGGACTTTGCTGGAATGTGTAAAAGTTCTTGAAGTTTTTAAAGCAGAGGCATGAATTTCCCTTCTTTGCATTTAAGAAGGCGGCTCTGACTATAACCTGGGATCATCTCAGAGGACGTCAAAAGTAACAAACAAAAAGATGTACCTTACTCTGGGTTAGGAATCCTTATGGCATTTTCTTAAGGCATCTGGTGCTTAGCTGAGTACAGCTGGTCTTTCATTTCCATGTGGTCTACATTTCAGGATTCATACTGCCATAGACACAAAATATTTGAAAACCGTTGTGTCTCAGAATATGCTCAGACATTTTCTTTTAGTTCGGAATCTCAGTGTATAACATGATACTTTTGAACTCACACTCCTCTCATATGCTAAGATTTCAGGGTTATGCCACTACATTTGGCTCAGAATTATATATTTTGCCACTGTTCCTTAATTAATGCTATATAATAACTCCTGACATGACGTTTTTGTTGAAGTAACTATTGTATGTAATATGGAAGTGATTTTGTGGGTCATAGGGGAACACGGCATCATTCTGTACAAGGTGCTTGAGCATCCTTGGATTTGGTACACATCAGGGTTTCTGTAACCAATCCTCCATGGATACTGGAGGATGACTATTCATATTAGTCATGAGCACAGCTTTCTATTTGCCTGTTCACTGCTTCCATCTGTCTGAGAGTTCCTTGAGGGTAGGGATGGAGTCTTTGTCTCCAAGCCATGTAACAGATGTTCAGTGAAGGCTTTTTTTTTTTCTTGGTGTTTTGAGATAGGGTCTCATGTAGCCAAGAATGACCATATGCTCAGTATATAGATGAGGGTGACCTTGAACTTTTGATCCTTTTACCTCTACTTCTCTAGTGTGGGAACTGGGTGTTAGGAATGCAACACAGGGCTTCTTGTTTTTTTTTTTTTAATAAATTTATTTATTTTTATATCAATCACAGGTTAGGTTTTTTGCATCCCATGCGTAGCCCCCTCCCTCACTCCCTCCCACCCTCCCCAACCCTCCCTCATCTCCTCCCCGCCCCCTCCAAGTCCACCAACAGGGGAGGACCTCCTCCCCTTCCATCCGACCCCAGATCATCTTGTCTCCTCAGGGCTGGCTGCAATGTTCTCCCCCGGGATCTAGTCAGGCTGTTACTCACAGGGCTTCTTGTTTGCTACACAAGCACTCAGAGAATTGAGATACACCTCTAACCCTGATTGTATTTTTTTAAGCAATTAAAAAAAATTGTGTTGAACTCAAAATATATCCAACTTTGTTTTTCCTCCAAGTCTCTAGTTTGTTCATCTGAAACTAGAAGTCTCCCTAAGGAGACAGCTAGCTATAATATTCTGTGAATCATGTTTGATGGAGATGAGAAGGTGTGTTAGATTAGGTATCACTGAATAAAATGGGGAATTTTTTTGTTTAGAGCTTAATGGCAATGTTTAATTATTGGAGTTTTTCTGGACAATGGAAAAAGATTCTAAATGTAGAAAGAAGACAACCAAATCTTCCTTTATCCATCGGTGTAAAAACAAGGCAAATCCTGCCTTGGGAGGCACTCCATTGAGAGCCCATGCAGACTTTTCTACCTAAGGCAAGATGCTGGCGAGCTCTTAGCTCTCAACAGTTTGTGCACTGAGAATTTACACAGCAGACACTAACTTCTCTACAGTAGCACAAGATACAAAATACAACAAGTGAGAAGTAAATGAAATTAAAGATACATATGAAATAAATTTGATGTTTCATAAAGTCATTTTGGGGAGGGAGAACTCATTAGATTGCAGAATTGAATGACAGTGAGAACATGTCCTATAGGCAGTGCATCATCCACTGCAGAGTAATTCCGCTGTTGTCATGGGGCTCCGTGCAGAGGGTGAATTGATGATGATCCTTCCTTTACTGAGATTTGGAGCTCACATCTCATTTATGTTTATGCCTGCCAGGTGGTGGAGTCTTTATTTGTCATTGTATTTCTTTGATGTTCCTTGATCTCTGAGGCTTGAGTGCGCGGAAGCTGAAATGGTATAGTAAGTGTGTGCCAGAAATGCATTGGTAAACACTAAAGAAAAAGACAATGCTGAGGGCAGGAGTTTCTTCTGCGGGATAACAGGGATGAAACTAAGAAAAGGAAAGATTGATGCTCAGTATCAGGAAAAATACCCTGTCTATTCAGCTTCAAGAACAATTTCCCCAGGGAACCCGTGAAAACCCCACTACCTGAATCATTTGAGAAGAGGTTGGATGATGTATTAGAGATTGTCTTGAAAGGGAGTAAAGTGCACTGTGGTCCAGAGAGTGAACTAAAATAAGCATAGAGACTTCAAAATGGTCTTTTGTGGTCATGATTCGGCAAATCCAGTCACATCTTGCATTACTGAGTACTTTTATGTTACCGATATGAATTTTCCCAAGCTAAACTGAAGGTCTGCCCTTTCAAATACAAGCCTGGCTAGGTGTGCATGCTGGTGGCTTGGCCAGCTAAGACTAGCCATATGGCTTCTAACAGAATTGCATCGGTTGGTAGATTCACTATCTCTTGCTTTTTCTATCACTTTCCCAGGATAAGTGGCTTACCTGATGGACTATCTGCTCTCTGCTGCTTCTAAGGTGTTGTGACATATTGTCATATGTGTTTACATCCACAAGTGTCAACATGAGGTATGGAAAATTCTGAGATCCATAGGGCATTGTACAAGTGTTAAAGTCCTAAAACAATACGTAGAGTCTTGTAAAAATCTCCCTTCACATGCGCCACTATTCAGAGCCGTGCTGGGAGTCTAGGTCTTCTTTGTATTATAACTAGTTCTAATGATTTGATGTTAGGGGAAGTAAGGTTTTAATTCCCTAGAGACAGACAAAGGCTGACATTCAAGTTAAGCTCAAGAGTGAGCACATTGAAGGACTGCTTTTTATTTTTTTTCCTTTTTATTGATTGCAATTGATCTATGGGTATGTTTGGAGAGAGGTCTTTGCAGCTTGAATTTGGATACATTGCTGAAGTAGACACAAAACTGGGTCCAGGAGCCCAGGCAAGTCAAAAGACCAAAGACTTGTAAGTGTTGTGTTTGGGAGTTTCCCCCTTCTTCGTTCCGTTTTGCTCACAGTTTCTCAGTTGGTTAGGATATGTGGCAGTTTCATACATAGTAGGTTCTGTATTTGGCTGTAACATTTACCATTTTGGCCGCTTGAGCATGAATTATATAGAAGCCCATTTTATAAGGTCAAGTGCATACTTTCACTCAGTCATGAATCTGAATTGCACTCTTTCAAAGTAGCTGAGCCTGAGAGTTGGTTGCAACCTTATTTCTTGTATAGCAGTCCTATTCATTCTTTCTTTATTGTTCTGTGTGAAGATGTATGGATATGTAGCCTTAGCACATGCCATAAATCTCCCCTACCCATTAAAAACTGATTAAATTCATTCTTTGACAATTTTATACATGATGTAGTGTATTTTGCTTGTTCTACCCTTTCCTCTTATTTCTTTCCCAACCCCCTTTAACATTCATGCTTTAGGTTTTGTTTTGTGACTCACTGACTTTTTAAGAGAGATTTTTAAAATTTATTTATGCATGTGCACCATATGTATGCACAAGTCTCCATGGGTCAGAAGAGGGTATTGGATCCCCAGGACAGAGTTATAGGTGGTTGTGAACCACCCTATGGCTTCTGGGAGCAGAACCTGGGTACTCTTCAGGGCAGTATGTACTCTTGACCCATCTTTCTAGCTCCTGCAACCAACTGATTTTTAACTAGGGCTACATGCATGGCCATAGGTTTGAAACTACCCATTGGAGCCTAGTTGGTACAGTGTTGGGTACAAAAGAGAAGGCAACGACTATTTTCCACTCCCACCTGTCACTTGCTAATAGCTCTGCTAGGAGGGCTAGGGGCCCATGAGCCTCTCCAATCCATGATTGGCTACTGACCTTCCCAGGCCTTTGCAAGCCCAGTGTGGGCAACCACAGCTGATGTGAGATCATGTTTATAAAGGCCGTGTCATGCCTCAAAGCTGGAATTTTACATTCTTTTTCATCTTCTAACTCTCTTGCAGTGCTCCATAAGCTTGATCACAACTGGTATAACTGTCCTGGTGAGGGATGGGCATTAATCTGTCATTCATTCTAATCATCTTGAGAAACTATGAGTCTACATGTTCATTGCTGCTCGCTCACTTTGAAGAAAAGCTTCTCTGATTAAATATGAGAATAGTATCTTTCTATGGGCATGAAAAAAGTATTTAGGTTGCAGTTTGGTGACATATACATTTGCATAAAAAAGTCATGACATCGTCTTTAGGGTCTATGACCTTCCTAGCCTTTAAAAAATCATTTAATTATTATTTTACAGCGCTAAGCACGTATGGGTTTCAAATCCAATATGAGAGTGGTTGGTTAACCTTACTGTGTCACCAATGCCGTGGTGGGCACATTTTGCCTTGCAGGTTACATGCTATGATTTGTAAATGCCTCCCGACTGCAAGCCCAGCATTTCTAATTGTGTACCATCATAAAAAGACCCAAGGATCAGTCAGAACAGGGATGATTTGAGTCAAATCAATATCATTAATCTTTTATTTTAAGCCAGGCCGCACATATGAGGTGTCATAAGAAATACAAGGTAAGGCTTGCTCTCACTTGAGCAGCACATATGCTAAAATTGGAATGACAGAGATTATCATCTAGTGTCTGAGTTAAGAGAAATGCAAATTTTTGAAATATTCCGTTAAAACAAAGAAAGAAATACAAGCATAACAAGCTCTTGGATTCCAAGGAAAGAAAAGAATCAGGAGGAAAAGAAAGGAGCTCTTGTCCAACATAGTGCTCAGTGGGTACAACACCTGCTGCTAGGCCCAACTGACCTGCATCCCTGGGATCCACATACGTAGGATAAATCTGAGGCTCACGAATTGTCTTCCGGCCTCATGCATATGCTATTGCACGTAAGTGTGCACATACCCACACAAATAAACAAATGAGTGGAACAAAAGTAGTAAGATCTAGAAAACAGGCACAGGAGATGCCAGGTGGTTAGTCTGCTGCCTTTTAACTCCGGAAAAGAATACTCTGATTCTCTAGACACCCACCTTTTCTGTAAAAGTTCAGTCTGTGTGTAGTTTATGTACATTTTGCTCCTGTGAGTGTCCCACTGAGAAGCACCCTGAGCCCACTGCATAACACAACTGAGTCACTGACCAGTACAGTGGATTCAGCCTTTAACCCTCCTTTCCCCAGAAGGCAGGGCTAAAACTCCCACGCTTCTTGTCAGAGCTTCACTGTCGGTCTGCCTTAATCAGGAACTAAGTAGGTGCCATTAGCAATCTCACACAAAAGTCAGTATTCATTCCTGAAATTCCAGGAGTTGTGTAGTCAGGAACATGACTAAATAACACATATCAATTTTTAACACAACACAACCACTCTAGGGAAATTAAGAGAAAAGTGTTAAGGAGGTTTCAAAGAGAACAAAAATTTCATCCATTTTTTAAAGCCCTCATATCTAACATTATATAATGTCAAAGAACTCAGAATTTTCCTGTCCTGAATTTGACATTTGGGGTAAATCTGACAGCCATTCTTCTGCTTCTTTACTGGTAATCTCATTCCTCAAATTGGAACAATGTCAATAAAATAAAGGACTCCTGATCTCATCCAGGACTGAGCTTCTTGTGGTACAGACATATTTTGTTTTCTTGTCTGCTAAGTCTTCCATAGGGCTTAACTCTGTTACCATTTTTTTTTGTTTGTTTTGTTTCCAGAAACCACAATAAAATGAGGAGATTGCTGTGTGGAACTTGCAATTCCATTATCTGTCAGCCTCAAAAGATAAAAGGTGCCACCAGTGTGTCCACAAAGTAATTTTTCAGTAGCCATAGGTGACAGGAATTACATTTCTGTACCAGGACATCTTGATGTGGAACATCATAAATATTCAGGTTTGCAGACTTTGGAAAAGATATAATATCTTCTTTCTTGGTAACACTGGCTTCAAGGTCAGATTCTGGATGACTTAGAAATAGGAACTAAAAATTCTCACAAGAACAAAAGAGTAGTTGGGGAATGGGCTGAGGAGACTGAAGAAGTCAAAACTGAAAGGTGAAGGGCTTGGGTTTGGAAATCATGTGATGAATGATATCACCCCTGGATCTGGGCAAATGGCTCTGTACCCTTTCCATCTGTGCCTTACCCATGCGATGAGATGTTCTAGAAGCCAAAGGATATGCCCACTTGCAGGCCATTTGTGCTCTGTTCTGAAACATGCCTTGTTTCAGAAGCATAGGATTTCTTGCAGAGTCACTGAGGTCTGCCTAAGCTTCTTTGTAGATTTATTTTGTACTCTCTCTGTGTTCAAAGGATAATCAGAGGTATCTATTTGGGAGGGACAGGTGACACGTATGTAGAGCTGGTCTCTATAGGCTGAGATAATTCTATGCATATTAAGAATGCCTTTTGTATGGTTTGTAGACAAAGAGAGAAAGGGGTAACTTGTGCCCCCCATATTATTGTATTTGGACTGTTAATGATAGGGTAAGTAGAAGTCTCTACTTACAGTTTCTAAAGGAGAAACTCTGAATTTGCTAATAGTTAATGGAAGGATTGAGCTAGCCTGTCCCTGAGCTAGAGTCACTTTAATTGTTGTCACTAACAGGCAAAGAGTTTGTTGTGGTAGCTCATGACCTCCTACTTGGTAGCTATGGTATTTGAGATCTGATGGGATAACAAAAAAAAAAAAAAAGAAAGAAAGAAAGAATGGCTTAAAATGAAGGAGAATTACATGATGTCGACATACTGGGTGAAAGGGGGTTGTACTTCTTCTGAGCCTGACTTAAAGAAAAAAACTTTCACAAAAGCTTTGGAATATCTTAAGAAAGTCCTGTCCTGGAGCTCCAAAAGGAGAGCAACAGAACCAAAAAAGCTGGGCACAGGGGTCTTTTCTGAGACTGATACTCCAACCAAGGATCATTCATAAAGATAACCTAGAACCCCCATACAGAAGTAGCCCATGGCAACTCAGTGTCCAAGTGAGTTCCCTAGTAATGGGAACAGGGACTGTCCCTGACATGAACTCAGTGACCTGCTCTTTGATCGCCTCCCATCAGGGGGCTGCAGCCTTACCAGGCCACAGAGGAAGACAACGTAGCCATTTCTGATGAGACCTGATAGGCTAGAATCAGAAGGAAGGGTAGGTGGACCTTCCTTATCAATGGACTGGGGGAAGGGCATGGGTGGAGAAGAGGGAGGGAGGGTGGGGTTGGGAGGGGAAGAGGGAGGGAGCTACAGGTGGGATACAAAGTGAATAAACTGTAATTAATAAAAATAAATAAAATAATAAAAAGAAAGTCCTGTCCTGAGACCTGGGTATACTGGCCTCCTCACCTCAAGGGATTCTACCTTCAGAGCTCTTTCTTTGAGTTTTAGTGTGTTCTGTTCTGGTGCTCTCTGAATGGGACTCCTTAGCCTCGCACTGAGCCACATATGGGTGCCATTTCTCTTCTTTAGGGCAATCTCCCACCTTCTCCTGCTCATGTGGACTCTACAAGGCCACTCTGAGCATTGTGCCTTTATATTTTCTTGGGACGATGGACTAGGCCTCAAGGTCAGGGGCAGCTTGAGTTTCATGCCATCTGGAGCTACACAGTGAAATCCTGTTTCAAAAAGCAAAAACAAACGAACATTCCCTCAACCTTAAACCAGATCTTGTTTTGCAGCTCAGGCTGGCCTCAGATTTCCCAAGTATCCCAGGCTGGACTTGAATTCATGGCCCTTTTGCTTCCGTCACCTGAGTGTTGAGCTGGCAATGTGTGGCTTCTAAAGAACAGAACAAATTACAGAAACAAATGAAGCTCATTGTATAAAGTGGGAAAATAAAGAGATGTTTAGATGTTTTAAAGAAAAAAATGTAAAGTATGATTGAATTCAAAGATAGCACTCACTAACTGGAACAAAGCTATCCTAGAGATATGACATAGTTTTTTGTTTGTTTGTTTGTTCTGTTTTGTTTTGAGATGGGATCTTATTCTGTTGTAGAAGCTGGTTTTGAGCTTATGTACTCAAAGGATCATTTCCATTTTTTCTCCCAAGTAGCTAGAATTACAGACAGGTACTATTGTGGTATAAGAGAGCAGTTCTTTGTGGCTGAAAAGGCCAAGCCTTTAGAGTATAGGTATATGTGAGGGAGAAGAATCCCAGGTCAACAGCATAGTCCAAATCTTTAAAAAGCTCATGGAGGAGAACTTCCTCAAACTAAGGAAAGACTTACTCATTCAGATACAGGAACCACACAGAGCAATAAGAAGACAAAACCAGGAAAGAACCTACCCATGGCACAGCATAGTTAAAACATTATACACAGAACAAAGAAAGAATACCAAATGATAAAAGAGAAAAAACACAAGTCACATACAAAGGAAAGCATATCAGAATACAGCTAATTTCTGAATGGAAACTTTGAAATCCAGAAGAGTCTAGAACAATGCATTCCAAATCCTAAAGGACCACATGGCCAACCTAGACTAATATGTCTAGCAAAACTTCCATAATTGAAGGAGAAAAAAATGTTTCATGATATAAGTAAGCAAACTTAGAAATGACTGTTGAACAGACCAAATATAAAGCAATTAAAGAAGCAATATTTTAGGTTGCAGAGAAGAACAAGAATAGTGAAGAAACTGTAAAGAGAAAACAAATGAAACTGTAATCATTGAACACAAAGTACTACTGACAACACAAGACACTAAAAATAAACAATACAATAACTGCAATTACCATATACATTTCAATAACAACTTCCAATATTAATGACCTCAATTCTCCAGCCAATGGACAGAGACTGGCTGAATGGATCAAGAAACAAAAATCTATCTGATGTTTACAGATAGATTGTCACATCTTAGTTTCAAAGATAGGCACCATTTTAGAGTAAAAGGTTGTGCAAAAGTACTCCAATCAAATGGGGATCAGGGAAGCAAACAGGCATCACTATGTTAAGTCTGACAAAAATGAAGATTAATTAGAGGAGACACTTCATTATGTGGGAGACTTCATTATATTTAAGAGAACGTTTAACCAAGAAGACATGACTATTCTAAACACATGTGCACCAAACTGTGGTGTACCCAATTCTAGAAAAAGTGTACTAATGAAATTAAAGATACAGATTGACACCAACCTATTAATAGTAGGTGATTTTATTACCCTACTTTCTCCAATACACAGGTTTTCTGGACACAAGCAGAGGAACAGAATTAATCGTACATCATATTGACTTAACAGCTATCTACAGAACATTCCTCCCAAATACCAAAGGATGTACATATAAGAGTTTTCTAAAATATACTACATTATGGGACATAAGACAAAGCCTAACAAATTCAGAAACATTGAAATAATTCCAAGCAAATCGTTAATAAATATACAAACTCATGGAGACTATACAATTCATTACTGAATGATGAGTCAAAGAAGAAAATGAAAAATAAATATTTTTTTCTGGAAATAAGTGAAAATGAAAACATAACACAGCAAAACCTCTGGGACACATTGAAAGCATTCTTACCTAAATGTCCATATTAAAAATTCAGAAAGAGCACCAATAAATGACTCAATTATAAAAATAAAAATATTTGCAAAAACAAAACAAACAAATGAACAAACAAACACTCCAAACTCAGTCTATGGCAATAAATAATAAAAATCAGAGCAGAAACTAATGAAATACAAACAAAGAAACAATGCAAAGAATCAGGGCATCTAAGAGTGAGTCTATGGAGAAGATAAACAAGACCAACATACTCTTGGCTCAAATAATCAAAATAAAAAGAGCACCCAAATGAACAAAATCAGAAATGAATAGGCAAACATTACAACAGACACCAAAGAAATTCAGAATAAGAGAATACTTAAAAAAAACTGTACTGCATTAAGATGGAAAGCCTAAAAGAAATGGATAAATTTTTATTTTATTTTATTTTAAAAATTATTATCATTTATTACAATTTATTCAATTTGTATCCCAGATGTGGCCACCTCCCTTGTCTCCTCCCATGCCCCTTCCCTAGTCCACTGATAGGGGAGGTCCTCCTCCCCTTTTATTTGACCCTATCCTATCGGGTTCCATCAGGACTGGTTGCATTGTCTTCCTCTGTGGTCTGGCAAGGCTGCGCCACCCCCAGGGGGAGATGATCAGGGAGCTTACCATTGAGTTCATGCCAGAGACAGTCCCTGTTCCCCTTACTAGGGACCCCACTTGGAGACTGAGTCTATGGGTTACATCTGGCAGGGATTTTAGGTCCTCTCTATACATTGTCCTTGGTTGGGGTATCATTCTCTTCAGGGCCCCCAGAGCTCAGTTTTTCTTTTCTTTTCTTTTCTTTTCTTTTCTTTTCTTTTCTTTTCTTTTCTTTTCTTTTCTTTTCTTTTCTTTTCTTTTCTCTTTCTTTCTTTCTTTTGGCTCTGTAAGTCTCTTTCTGGAGCTCCTGTCTTCTTCACATCTTTCTATCTCTCCCTTTTCCATAAGATTCCTTGTACTCTGCCCAAAATTTGGCTATGAGTCTCAGCCTCTGCTTCAGTACCTCAATCAGTAGAGTCTTTCAGAGGCGTCTGTGGTAGGCTCCTGTTCTGTTCCCTGTCTTCTCCTGCTTCCAATGTCTATTGCATTTGTCCTTCTGAATGAGGATTGAGCATCTTCCCTAGGGTCTTCCTTGTTGTTTAGCTTCTTTAGGAATATAGATTTTAGTATTTTTTATCATATATTATATGGCTAATATCCACTTATGAGTGAGTACATACCATGAGTGTCTTTCTGCTTCTGGGTTACCTCAGTCAAGTTCATCTTTTCTAGTTCCCATGATTTGCCTGCAATTTTCATGATTTCCTTGTTCTTAATATCTGAGTAGTATTCCATTGTATAACTGTAGAAATGGATGAATTTTTAGATTAAGGCAAATCATCAAATAAACCAAGAGGAGATCAACAACTTAAACAGACCCATAAGAAGGAAGGATATTGAAATTGTAATAAAAGGACTTCCACTTAAAAACATTCAGGACTAGATGGAGTCACAGAAAAATTCTACCAGACTTTCAAAGGTATACAGCCAGTCCTTTTAAGACTGCTATTAAGAATCTGAACACATGTATAGATTAAAAATATTATCCACCATGATCAAGTTACCTTTATCCCAGAGATACAGAGATGGTTAATATGCTTTAGTAAACAAATGTAATCACTTAAGTGGATAAAAAACATCAGATGATAAAAAAATCAAATGATCATCTTAACAGATTCAGAAAAGGCAGTGACAAAATCCAACATAGCTACATGATAAAAGTCCTATAGAGAGTAGGGCTAGAAGGAACATACCCAACATTATAAAAGCTGTATATGAGAAACCCATGGCAAAGATCATCCTATATGAAACAATCCTACTGAAATAAGGCATGAGACAGAGCTGTCCACTAAGCCCACTCTATTTCAATATTGTGCTGTAAGCACTAGTTGGGGCAGTGAGATAAGAGAAGGAAATTAAAGGGATGCAAATAGGAAACAAAGTAACTATCTATATTTTCAGATGACATAATAGTAAACATAACATATCTCAAAAATAATACCAGACACTTTCTAGATTATAAATTTAACAAGGTGGCACTGTACAGGGGTACATAATCAACGTGCAAAAATACAATAGTTTTTCTATATATAAACAACAAATATGCAGAAAAAGAGATCCTGGACTCACTACTATTCACAGTAACCTCAGAAATCATCTAGGAATAAACCTAACTTAGGATGGGAAGGACCTTTACAATGAAATAGAGGTTTAGAAATACCAGGAAATGGAAAGATACCCTGTGCACATGGATTGATAAAATTAATATTGTTAAAATGACCATATGGCGAAAATCTGTTTATAGATGTAATGCTATCCTAATCAAAATCCCCATCTCATTCTTCATATGAAGATGAAAAAACTATCCTAACAGTTATATGGAACCACAGAGACCCCACATAGGTAACACAATCCTATACCTCCCTCCCCACTAAAAAATATCTGGAGAGATCATCATTCCAGACATCAAGACACATTACAGAGCCATTGTGATAAAAACAGTAAGGCACTGGCACAAAACAGACATGTAGATCAGTGGGACAAAATCAAAGACCCAAACATGAGTACATTCAAGTTCAGCCACTTAATATTCAGAAAGATAACAAAAAATTCACCCAAGAAAAGGAAACATCTTCAAACAAATGGTGCTGTGATCACTGGATATCAGGATATAGAAGAAATAAATTAATTTCCAATCTTTCACCTTTCTCAAAAACTAACTACAAATGGATCAAAGTCTTAAATGTCAAACTTGAAACACTGAAAGTGCTTCAAGAACGCATAGGCAGTACCCTACACTACCCTACAGGTGTAGGGAAGGATTATGAATGGATTCCATTTACTCCAAACCTAAGGCCAACTATTGACAAGTGTGTGTGTGGGGAAGTCATAAGATTACAAACTTTCAGCACAGCTAAAGAAACAATTGGATGAAAAAGAAACTCTCAGAAAGGGAGAGGATCTCTGCCAGCTATTCATCTGACAGAGGATTCATATCCAAAATATATAAAGAACTCAAAAAAAAAAGAAATAAAAATGGTTAAGAATTATGTCTGGATTTTTAATTCTAGTCCCTGGCAAAGGATGAGGGAGATCTGGCGAGGTAGAGATGCTTCTTTTTTCTTTTCATTTATTTATTTTTATTTTATATTCGTTGGTGCTTTGCTTGCATGTATGTCTGTGTAAAGAGGTTGAATCCACTGGAAATGAAGTTACAGACAGTTGTGAGCTGCCATGTGGGTACTTGAAATTGAACCCAGGTCTTCTGGAAGAGCACCCAGTGAGGGCTCTTCACCAAAGAGCCATCTCTTCAGCCCCGAGACTTTTCTTATTAATATACCAATATGTATATTTGTATATTCTGTTATATATGTGCATATATGTATATATAGTACATGTATATATATACAAATATATATATATATACATATATATTTTAACAAAAGCCACACTTTTCAGAATAAAGTACACTGAAAAAAACAAGGCTTCTTGAAAATCTCTTGTCTCAAAGTGGTGTAAACACTTTGAGGAGGAGGAGTTAGAGGAGGAAGTAGGATGTTGAGTTACTGAAGAAGTCTAGGTGACATCAGAGAGAGGAGGTGGATCAGGAACCTACAAAATGCAAGCATCTCTTGGATGTACAATGGGAGGAAACCAGATTAGTTTAGAGGGTTAAGAACAGATTAATAACTGCCCAGTTATTGTGTCGTGACGCTTATTATTAAACAAACATAAAAAGGTCTCAATTATTTGTGTTGATAGCCGGGTTAAGAGGGAAACTGAGAAACACAGTTTTATACATACATACATACATACATACATACATACATACATACATACATACATACATTTAACAGTACCCAGCTTCTAGTTCTTTTGTTTTTGCTTTGAGACAGTCTCATGTATCCCAGGCTGGTTGGCCTCCATCCTAAGCTGGCCTCTAACATTATGTAAATGAAGATGATCTTGAATTTCCACCTCCTGAGTGCTGGGATGATAGGCGTATATCATTACACACGGTTTATGTGGCGCTAGGGATGGAATTCAGGGCTTTATTCACGCTAGGCAAGCCCTCCACCCCGAGTCACGGACAGGCATTTCCCATCTGCCTATGCTCTTTCCTTTTCAGAATAACTTTAAGGACCCTAGATAAAGCTGAAAGTGGCAAAGTTTCCTTTATTTCTTGTAGTTTCTCAGGGAGGAGTAGGCACTAGCTACTGTTTAGTAAGAATATTATAAAACATGGAAAGAAACTCAACACTTAATTTAACTCCAAATGTGGGATAGCCTAAATATGGAGTCTTTCTCTTTCCTGGAGTTTAATTGCCTATTAAAAGCCAATTAACATTTTTCAGTGTATGTATGTATGTATGTATGTATGTATGTATGTATGTATGTATGTATGTATGTATGTATGTATGTATGTATGCATGCATGCATGCCTGCACGTACGTCTTCTGCACCAGGTTCATGCAGTGCCCGGGGCGGTCAGAAGAGGGCATTGGCTGAGAGCCACAATGTGGACGATGCCGGAAATAAAAACCAGGTTATTTGGAAGAGCAGCCAGTATTCTTAACTGTTGAGCCATCTCTCGAGCACCTCGCTAACATTTTTCAAAAGCTACTGTATCTTAGGCATCAGTTTTCCTATGTTCCTTTTCTTCACAGTCTTTTATTCTTAGAAAAACAACCATGGCAATTAGAAATAAACACAGCGCCTGGCCATGCTGGCATTTGCCGTGTGCCAAGGTCCTGGGATGCACTGAAGGGTCAACGGTTCCCAAATTGTGCTGTAGTCTGAACTTTACCTACAACTAGGGACTTAATTTTTGTGCACTCAGGACTTTTAAGAAATTTAGTTTGTTGTTGTCTAGAAAAGGATGATAACAGCAATGAGCAGCAGGTGGCGCTAAAAGACTGGGCTTGGAATAAAAGCGCTCGTCTTCTGTAGTGTACCGGGACCAGCGATGCTCCTACTTGGGGACAAACATCTCCCTTGCTCTCAGTCACCCCCAAATGCTAAGACCGTTCTCTCAAGTTCTCCTAATGGTGCTTTCTCTGGACTTAGGCTCCCTGTGTGTATGAATCACATAGTAATTTTTCTAAGGTGTCAAGAATTCCACTTAAAAAAAGTTCTGGCTTTTCTAAGGGACAGTGAAAGAAGCCAAATCTCATGGGTAATTGCTTTGGGAATTTTCCTGTGATCACTTAGCTATGCAGGAATGTAGATGGAATAAAGACAGAAAATGTGCCCTGAAATGTTTTCCCATCAACTTTTCTTCATTGTTGGGTACAAGTCCCCTTTCTCAGGAATCTCCAGCATGCTCAGAAGAGTTTTTTCTCTAGAGCTGTTACCAGGAGACTAAACTCTTTCAATAGACATCACAATTTAATAGTGAAAGTAGAATCCTTCCACTGGCCCCTCATAGGCATGGAAGAGGGAAGAAGAGGGGAAAGACAAAGCCTTGCCTCTCAAAAATGTAAACTCTGGGAGCTTGTGAAAAAGGCAACCAAAATCAAGTAATTGCACAGTTGGGAAGAAGCAAGTCCCATTGGAGGCCAGTTCCCGGGTCAGAGTCACCCTAGGACTTAAGGAAGGTCTATGGGAAGTGGCTTTGGAGATAGATGTGGAAAAGAGGGATATTTTAAAGGTATCTGGACTTTTTATTACCAGTGCTTCCTTTTCTGACATTCAAATCTAGTAAAAATACAGGGCAGTAGTTGAAAACTTGACTAACACAAATCTTTTACAAATGGGTATTATTGCATCCTTACAAGAATAGTAGTATTCCATGGGATATTTTTCTTGTCTTTTTTTTTTTCTGCTATTCCTTTCCACTCCCTACCCTTTTCAAGACAAGGCTTCACCATATAGCCCAGGTTGACTTTTAACTCACAATTCCTTTTGCTTCAGCTTCCCAAATGCTGAGATTTTAGGCATATGGTGTCACACCTGCTTCTGACTTTTTTCTTTTGGTTTTTCAAGGTTTCTTTGTGTATCCTAGATTCACTTTGTGGACCACACTGGCTTCGAACTCACAGCGATCACCTTGCTTGTGCTTCCCTCAGTGCTGGGATTAAAGGTGTGTGCCAGCATGTCCAGCTCTGCCTCTGCCTTTGAAGCCGAGTGTCTCAGCATAGTTCAGCTATTTCCTATTTGGATGCTTTTGATTTGACCCAGACATCATATCGTGAATTTCCATTGTGATCCCTGTTGACATAATACTCCTGTTTTAGTCTGGGTCTGGAACTTTCTAGAAACTCCATATATAGTAGTGGCAGGAACTGGGTCTCTTATTCTTCATTTCAGGGTCCTCCTTGAGTCAAGGGAGACTCGGCTGGGAAGGTCAGTGGTTCCTCTGTCTCTCCTTAGTGGGGGCCATTTTGCCAACATAATCTGGGGATAAGCTAGTTCATCTTTTTCCACCTGTCTCTTTTTCCCTGTCTCTTCCATTTATTTTAACCTTCAGCCTTGAAAACCAACCTGCTTCCAACACACGTTGGACTTTTACATAGTCTTTAAGAGTAGTAGGAAGAAGAGAAGGGATTTTATTATCCTTTTTAAGAGTTGATCTAAGAGACACCTATGGGCACACACCTGTACTCCTAGTTACCCAGAAAACTGAGCCAGAAGGATTACAAGTTTGAGGTCAGCCTGGGATACATAGCAAGATCCAGTCTGGATGGACAGTTCCATGAGACTCTATCTAAAAAAATGGCTGGGGGTGATGTATGGTGTCACTCAGTGTTAGAATATTTGCTTCTGTGTCGAGCATGTGTGAGATCCTAGATTTAACCCCCAGTGTTGGAAAAGAAAGAGTTGAATATAAGGTTAAAAATATGATTTAAGGCAGCTTATTTCCCCATGGATAGTTATTGATTCTACAGGAATACATTACTCTATTTGGATGGCACTCTACTTTTATCATTCATTAAATACCTCAAAAGGATTTTTTTATAAGCACGTACATACAGAAACAGAAGTAAAATATAAGATGGGTTTAAGATGAGGGAATCACAAATAGTAAACAGAGTATTTGAAATCTGAAGCATGAGTTTTGACTTTACAGTGATGTGGACTTTCTCCTTGACAAAAACATATGCAAGGGCAGTGTTCCACCTATACCAGCCTGGCCTGGCAAAGAAGGCATCTCTCCCCTTTTGGGCCATCCTCTGCTTCTGTGCTCTCAAATCTACCCTTTCTAATAAGACAGGAAGATTTCCTGCTTGACGTTTGTATGTGCTCCTCCAGCTCACTAGCTTCTCCAACAAGGAGTGCCATGAGTTCCCAGGAACCTACAGTTTCCTTTGAGAGTGTGTTTGCAGGGACAAGTATGCTTTTGCCATGCTAGAGGGGCTGACCCTCTGAAGGGCCCTTCTCTTAGGCCCTGAAACCAGGCAAAGCTCTTGCTCTTCATGAGGCATTTGTGTCCTTGGTTATGTCCTATAGCAGTTAGTCCTTTGATGATTTTGCACAGTGTTTCCCAGTGAGGCAATTTCTGCTTTGGAGGTTACAAAGAGGTGGCAGGTGGTAAAGGCACTCGGTGTCAGCTACCCCAAGGTGGGTGTGACCAGCTACTCTTTTGGTCTATACCACTGCCACTTCAGGAGAGCAATGGGTTTGGGCAAAGTCATTGCAGATAGCAGCTAAAGCAAAGTCTTTTATTCTCCTGTGAAAACTGGCTTCCTTTTGGTCCATAAATTCTAACAAAGGCCTTGTGGGACCTTCTCTCTGAGTAGATTTCAAAGTGGGACATAATTCATATAATGAAATACCATATCATGAAACACCATCTACCAGGTAGAGACTTGGGCTGGAATTGACAGGTGCAAACCAAGTACCCTGAGCTTGCCGCTCTCTCTGTCCACCCAGAGCTGGATGGAACAGACAGTGGATGCTCTCATTGTATAGCTCAGCTAGCACTGTAAGTCCTGAAATGTGGATGTAGAAAACACCTGAGGCTAGAAGAAGATCATTACAATTTCAATCAGTATTCTAAAGTGATGCTTTGATTGTTTGTGCATGTTCTCCAGGTCTGCTAATAACTACAAAGTCTTAACACGACGTGTCATTCAAAAAAATCACCGCATTGAAGCCACTGCGCTTATGTTCATACATGCCCTTACAGCTCATTATTGTCAAACTCTTTGTATTTTAATGAGCGTGTTTGTCATGACAGGAGGCATGGTACAGATGCTGTTTTGCCTCCATCACCGGAAGCTTAGAAAACTCAAAGCAATAGAGACAGTGTTTTACCCAGTCTTTCAATCCATCTGTTGAACACACAGCCAGATGATTTTACTAAAATAAATTCCGCGCTTGATTTTTTTTTGAACAGCAGCTGCATAAATACATAGCCATTCATAACCTTTATGCTTATGGGAGTCAGGAAAATGACCTGTATAATTAATTCCTTGATTGGTCTAGTCTTTCAGCTCTCAAGATGGAAAGTCAGGACATACCCCTGACTCAAGGTAGAACAGCCTTGTGGGGGAGAAATTAGTTTTAGGCACTGAATAAATGCTTACATTTAAGTTCTTTCAGTTCTTTCAGTTCTTTCAGTGGCTTTAAGTTCTTCAGTCTGCACTGAAAAGTTGGGGTACATGAGAGAATCATCTGGGTTCTTGTATTGGCCTCTCCAGACAGACAGGTGTGGCAAGTAGAATTGGGAGATTGCCCCTGTCTCAATCCGTTTTTCACTGCTGTAACAAAATACTCAAGATGGGGATTTACAAAGGATAGAAATTCATTTGGATCACAGTTCTGAAGGCTGGGGAGTTTAAGAGCACAGTGCCAATATCTACTCAGCATCTGGCAAAGGCTTGTGCATGATAATGTGTTTAGGAACATCACATGGTGAGACCTTTAAGCCTGGGTCCCCCTCTTACTATATAAGCTTCTAATGCTCTCCTGGGAGTCATGACCTTACCTGCCAAAGATGGTACCTCTAAGTACATAAGAATTTGGGGGTTAAATTTCTATCACATGAACTTTTGGAGGACACATTCTATGCATAGTGGCCCCTGGGATTTCCACCCTCTGCTGTATATACCTGTTATAATCCCCTTCTCAATGTAGGTAGGGCCTATGAATTAGGGGCTGTCGTTAGACTCTTGACTAGGTTAGGTTACATAATTCTAGTGATGATGCCATTACCCTTACACTGTACTACCAATAGCTTCATCTTAGTAGGCTAAAGAGATTCAAAGTAAGAGATACCTTGAAGAACTAATTCTCACGCTATGGAGAAGGTCCTACCATGTGGGGCAATGGTGGCAGCCTCCAGCATCTGAGAAAAATCCCCAACTGACAGCTGGAAATCGAGGGCCTTGGTCTTACATCCATGAGGAATTTAGTTATTCCACCCAGCAGTAAACTGTGAATTGATGCCAGCTCACATGGGAAATCCCAGTCCCCCCACAATACCTGTGCCTTGACCCACGGAAGCAGTACCTTGAAGCACATGCACTGTTTTGTGGTAATATTATATAGGGATGGACACCCACAGCCCCTGGGCGTGTGGGACTGAGGATACTCACCTGAAAGGCCATGCTGAGGCTGCTGGTCATCATTGTTGTGGTTCATCTTCCCAGGGCGGTCTACTAGTGAAGCCATAAACAGACCCTCTGTACGCTTCTGGAATCTAACAGTGGCTAACTGGCAGCACATTAATGGTGTGCTTTATGTCACAAAGAAATGCAAGCCTTATGGTTTAAGCTTTTAAAGGATAATTTAAATTTCATCAACAAGGATACATAGACAATATAATAGTAGAAAATTATGATCAGGGCCTAGGAAATGAGGATAAGGAAAACAGTGAAATGTAAACGAGACACGAAGCCATCAAGCAGATGTGTGGACCATTGCTCACATGCTGTAGCAAGAAAGACAACTATGAATTATTATTTTCTTCTTTTGGTTGAAACTTACTACAAACTCTTCTTAATTGTTTCTTTTTACATTCCAGAATGTTCCTCCTCTGTCCTGATTGTGAGGAATTCATGTTTTGGACATGCCTCAATTACAAATTAATTTTATAATACTCCCGAAACTTTTCTACATTTCCCATGCCTGAGTACAAAGGATGGAATATACATTTCCAAGTCACCAAAGCGCACTAACTGCTAAAAACCTGAGGTTATTGGAGCATCTTGGGGGCAGAACCGTGGGGCTCTGTGCTTCTGAGTCTATGCAAATATCTTTCCATCTCAGCCTGTAGTCAAAATATTTATATCTCTCCCCTTTCAACCTCACTTGTTTCTTTTAAGCAATTTCTGTAGTTACAAAAATTCATTTCCATTGAGGTTGCTCTGTAGAACAACATAGCCAGAGCCTTGCTAAGTTCTGAGGCATTTACCTCTTCCCTTTCCCAGCACTTTCGATGATGCAGACATACTACTGTGACTCTCTTTGCCTAACCATCTGGATCAATGTTGCTTGTGTGAATTATATGTATTGTAATTCTGATTCATCAATAATTCATAAGTATCACATTAAGGAATAAAATAAAACACTTCCCTTTGGAGTCATTTAACCAGGAGAGAGTGGAGTACAGGTTTGAATGCTCTACTTGATGTTCTGTATGTCCTCTGATTCCTCTCTGTGGCATGAGTCTGAATCTGTGCCTGTCTGAAGGCTGCCTTGTGAATCTGTTTGTCCCTGTGTCTGTTTCTATGTTTGCCTGTCTGTTGTATGAGCTGTGTGTGTCTATCTGTCTCTAACAAAGGGTTTGCTCTGGGTTTATTGAATAGCAAATAAAGCATCTTATGGGGAAGAAATGGGGCACTTCACAGAATCTGTAACAGTTTTACAAGGGATTAAATCACTGTCTCTAAGTGATCCCAACTGATCTGGATAACAAATATCATTTGTATCAACCAATAACTATAAATGTTTGCTTTCAACCTTTATGAGGGATTTTTAGGAATTTGCTTTCAATTTCTGTATTTTCTGTTTTCCACAAATGAAATTACGAATTGCAAATGCATTACTTTGAGTTAGGGGCATGGAAGAGTACATAATTTAAGATTGCTGCTATGTATTAGTTTAGGTTGTTAGTTTAGGTAGAAGTTGTTAATGGGAAATCCAAGGCAAGTAATATTGATTGTTCCATTGTTCTTCAAAAGGCAGGTTAAACTAACGGTCTGAATACACAGTAGGCTGCAGTCTTAAGTGACCTGGGATGTATTATTAACTCTCATTATGGGGTCCAGCAAAAGTTCTAGTCTCATAAGAGATATTTTGAGAACACAGCAATGGTACAGGTGCTATTTTTGTTTTAACGCTGTGACTATTTTCCAAATGGCTGTGTTCTCTTCAGGCATTTCTACATTTAACTAAAGTGTTTTTTTTTTAACATTGCCATGTCAATTCCTTGGAAAAAATATTCATCTTGGTTTTAAAGTTGTTTGGAATGTTGCTTGGTCTACCTAGGTCTGCTAGAATAGGAAGAGAGTGTATATGCAAATGTAAGAGAGTGTGGAGTATGTAATGAAGTGGAGAATCATAGTAATCATGTGTAGAAGGAGAGAGGGCTGAGCAGTACTATAGGGTTATTTATACTTCCGGGAAATGTTTGGTATCCTTTTATTCAGAGCCAAAAGCAGGTATTTGTCCAGCCTTCTTATAAGGTATCTCTATTTTTAGAATTGTTTTTGAGATATAAAGATTGTGTTCTGTAGCTTAGGCATTAGCTAGAATGTAATAGTCTCTGGGCATGTAGTCCCACTGTAGCGTCCATTACTAGGTGCTGCATTTAGAAATGCAATTTTATTTCAGAGCCTTATGTCTCAGGTTTTGTGTGAGAGCAGTAGTTATTAAATACTTTAGTTTTGTGAGTGACAGTGGGAGTAGGGAAGGGAAAACATTTATTATGTAACTTTTCTCTATTCTAAGCTTTGCTGTCTTTGCCATTAGTAAAGCTTTAAAAATTTTTTTTAAAGTGTACTTGGGACAATAACTTTATTTTTCTAGTTACTATTTCTCTGTGTATCTTTGGCTTTTTCTGGACTTGCTTTGTAGACTAGGTTAGTCTGGAACTCACAGCTATCCACCTGCCTCTGTCTCCCCAAGGGCCATCATGCCTGGCTTGAGACAATAACTTCCTGTAAACACAAATGTAATTTTATTTAAGTCATTATATTTGTGTATAATCTGTACATATAATTACAATGTTTAGGGAATGATGACAGGAAACAAGTTTGTACATGTTCAGTATAGATACAGTTGAAGATGTTTTTTTGTTTTTTAATTTATTTATTGTTTTATTAATTACAGTTTATTCACTTTGTATCCCAGCTGTAGCCCCTTCCCTAGTTCCCTCCCTATCTCATCCTCCCTCCTTCATCTCCTCCTATGCCCTTCCTCAAGTCCACTGATAGGGCAAGTCCTTCTTCCCTTCACTCTGATCCTAGTCTATCGGTTCTCATCAGAACTGGCTGAATTGTCTTCTTCTGTGGCCTGGTAAGGCTGCACCCTCCTTCAGGTGGTGGTGATCAAAGAGCAGGCCATTGAGTTAATGTCAGAGACAGTCCCTGTTCCCATTACTAGGGAACCCACTTAGACACTGACTGCAATGGGCTATATCTGTGCAGGGGTTCTAGGTTATCTCCACGAATGTTCTTTGGTTGGAGTATCAGTCTCAGAAAGGACCCCTGTGCCCAGATTTTTTTCCTTGTGGAACTCCTGTCCCCTCCAGATCTTTCTATCTCTCCCTTCTTTCATAAGATTCCCTTCACTTTGCCCAAAGTTGCCTATGAGTCTCAGCCTCTGCTTTAATACCTTCTGTGGTAGGCTTTCAGAGTCCCTCTGTGGTAGGCTCCTGTCCTCTTTCCTGTTTTCTTCCTTTGAAGATGCTTTTTAATCTGGGGTTGATTGATTCCACAGCTTCAGAGCCCATGGATACAAATAGCTGAATGTAATCCTGGTCAGGTTTGTGCACTACTGTTCCATATAGAACCTGTAAGGGGGTCAAATCTCCTGAATACTGTGTTTTTCTAGAATATGAAATGAATATATGAAGAATTGACAGTTTTCAGGTCAGTGATGGGGACACTGGTCTATTTATTCAGTCTTAAAATACGTGTGTAGCCACATTAGGCATGAATATCATCCAAACACTAGATTTTTGTATTTAATTGTGAATTTCAGTATAAGTGTCCATGACAAAAGCCTGACGTTTATGGCTAAGAAATCTGAATGCAAAAGGCTGTGGTGTAGCACCACGGTGTGGTGCTTGTCTGGTGTGTGAAGTCCCTGGGTTCAATCTCCAACACTATAACAACAAACTAACAAATTTTTAAAATTCTGTTCCTACTCTGGAGAAACTATTCATCCTGGAGGCATCTTTATCCATGATTTTAGGTTATACTATATACATAGCATCAGTACCTAAACAGACATAGAGATCAATAGACTAGAGAGAAGATCTGAACACAAGTCTATGTAACAACAGGTACTTGGATCTTTAAATAAATAAATGAATGAGTGAGTGAGTAAGTAAGTAAATAAATAATAAGTTTGTGTACCCATGCTGCCATTCACAAGTGGAGATCAAAACGTAACTTGGAAGACCTGGTTCTTTCCTACTCCGAGGGTCCTGGGGAGCAGAGTCAGGTTTTCAGGCAGCAAGTATCTTTACCCACTAAGCCATCTCACTGGCTTCAACCACCCGATTTTTGATAAAGATACCTAGAACATAGGCATCAATACATAGGCATAGATTAGGACTTCCTAAGTAGGACTACAGTCATGTGGGAAATAAGGCAAAAATCAAGAAACGAAGAGACGAGGCTTCTTGTGGTTCTCCTGTCACCTCCAGGTCTTTTTTTATCTTTCCTTCTATCTTTCCTCAAGATTCCCTATACATTGCCCAATGTTTAGGTGTATGTCTTAGCATCTTTTTTTTTGAGGTGATACTGGGTAGATTCTCTCAGAGGACAACTCTGATAGGCTCCTGTATGCAAGCTTAGAAGAGTATTGTTCATAGTGTCAAGGGTTGGGACTCTCCCATAGGGTGGGTCTTTGGTTGGGCCAGGCATTGGTTGGTCATTTCCTCAATCTCTGCTCTATCTGCTCTATCTTTATCTCTGCACATTTTGTAGGCAGGGTAACTTTTGGGTCAAAGTTTTTGTTGGTGTGGGTTGGTGTTCCCCTCCCTCTACTAGGAGACTAGTATAGTTAGAGGGTGTCCTCTTCAGTCTCTATGGCCTCTTCTACTATGAGTCTCTGCTTAAGTACCCCATATATCCTCCCAGCAGCCTACCCTGACTTAGGTCTCCAGCTTGTCAGAGAGATGCTCCCAACCTTCAGTTTCTCTTTTCTCTATAGGCCTTCAACTAATGAGGGCCCAGAGGGCTTTGCTGAGACTGAAGCATCAACCAAGGACCATGCATGAACTGGACTTAGCCTCCCTACAAAAAGGTAGCCGATGGGCAGCTTAGGCTTCATGTGGGTCTTCTGGAAAGGAAAGTGGGGACAGCATCTGACATGAACTCACATACCAGCTTCTTATTACTTTCTTCTGGTGGGACTGCCTTTCCAGGCCACAGGGGAAGAGGACACATTCAGTTCTGATGCAACCTGATGAACTGGGGTGGATGGGAAAAGGAACTCCCTTTTTCCGAGGAATAGGGGAAGGGGAAGGGAAGGAGGGTTGGACTGAGAGAGGAGGAGAGATGGGGCTACAACCAGAATGTAAAGTGAATTAAAAAAAAAAAAGAAATGGGACCTCCTGGAACTAAAGACCTTCTGAACAGCCAAGGAAACTATCATTTGAGTGAAGTGCAGCCCATAGAATGGGAAGAAATCTTTGCCTGTTGTATATCTGACAAAGAATTAGAATGTAAAAAGATCTTAAAAAATCAAGAAAATGACCAAATTACAAATGAGTTGTGGAACTGAACAGAGCATTCTCAAAGGAAATGCAAATAGCTGTTATGATACTAAATAATGTTTAACATTGTTGGCAATCAGGGAAATGTAGATTAAACCTACTTTGAGACTCCACCTTGTGCTAGTATTAGTAATCATCATCAAGAAAACAAATGACAGCAAATGCTAGCATGGGTGTAAAGAAAGAGAAATTTTTATTTGTTGTGGAAAGGAACATAAGTTAGTACCGTCACTATGGCAGTCAGCCTCTCAAAATATTTAAAGCTAGAACTATCATATTACCGTGATATATATACCTTCTGAATATATGCCCAATATATATCCTACTATGAAGATAGTTGCACACTCATATTTATTGCTGCTCTATTTTCAGTAGATAGGAAATGGAATCAAGCTAGATGTTCATCAATTGATTATGTTGGTTAATGAAATGTTGTATAATATACATAGTGGAGTTTTATCTGACCATAAGAAAAAAACAAAATGATGCCATTTTCAAGAAAATGTATAGATCTGACAATTATTATATAGAGTGAGGTAACACAGACCAAGGAAGTCAAACATTGCATATTTTCTTGCTTGTGTAGATCATAGTTTTGAAAATTTCAATTTGCATATTTAACTTAGAATGCCTGTAGACATCTGGAAGCTAGGTGGGGGCCATGGTGGGACAGGGAGGAGGGATGTTATGAGGAGTATGGATCTAAAAGTGAGTGAGTGAATAGTGACAGTGTTAGAACTTATCTGGGATTGGGGAAAGACGAAGGGTAAGAAGTGGGTGGGTGAGTTAACAAAAGAAGTTAACATGAAGAAGTTATATGGAAACCTACTACTTTATAAGCTAGTAAAATTTTTAATAAATTTTGAATAGAGGTACCCTGCATGGATGTTTATTGATAATCTCAGAATATGTGGAGTATTAACTGAAAATCCCAGTTCTGGAACTGGGTGTTTGATGCCACCCTATGAGTTATTGGCTAACAAATCCCAAGAGACCTCTAAGATAATAGAGGCTATTGTCATTGCACTTGGTTCTTCACCAGACCTAGATTGCGACTCCATTTCTGAAGATATCACATACTTTGGATGCAGGTCATAGAGAAATTATGAGAGTCAGATGGAGAGCTTTCATAGTGCTGGAAGTTACTAATGTGGGCTGCTAGGGGAGGAACATCATCAACAGTAATACTTGTAGATCTTACATGCTACAATAGTAACTTGCCAGGCAGGATGCACACACTGGTGCACTAGCGTCCTGAGTGTTATGGGCTCAACAGCTGAGTTCTGATTGGATCTGAGCACTGCTTAGATGGAGGGAATTCATTCTGGAACTGTTAACCTGGCTCAACGAGCTTACAGGCCCTAGGGGTAGCCTATCACTTCTGTTCTGGTAATTGACTCTGTGGATCAAACTGTCTTCTAGTTATGTATGTCTATAACTACAGCCCAATGGTGCTGTTAGCCTTCGTCAGAGAAGTGTCTATTTGCAGTAAATACTGTTTAATGGTTGTGACTGGCCAAAGTGCTACACAAGTGACTTTTGAGTGCTCAGCCCTCAATGGGACATCTATATCACTTCTTCTAAGTCTCAGGGGAAATCAAGGAAGAAGGGGGTTGGAAGATTGGTAGAGTTGGATGATAGATGTGAAATGTTGTCTTTTGAGTGGATGTTTTACTCATGAACTCATAAGAGCTGTGGTGGCCTTCATAGGGCTCGCACAAGACTGGGTCCATCAACATCCAGTCATGGATGGGGGTGGAACTCTTTCTAGATAGCTATTGGAAGCTGATGGCTACTGTGGGAAGAGTAGTCATTTTATTTAGTGGTAAAGCCACTGGTCAGTTGCCATTGCTCCACTGTTGAGTGATAATTATTAATATTTAACATTGATTTACACTTTTGGTAAAGCAGTGGTTAATCCTTAACCAGCTATATAACCATATACACAGAGAGACCAGGATTTATTTAAGTAGCCTAGAGTACAATGCTGTGCAAAAATTATTCCATCCTAAAACTTCAAGCTTCCTCACATTCAGATTTCCCACTTTATACTTTTTAAATCATATCCTAGATCTGGTTCATTTCTCCTGATGTTTCCTGGTCCTCTCCTCATCAATCCCTCCTCACTTCATCTTCTTTTTCTTTCTCTCACTGGACCAGGATGTCCCACCCTATTCTCTGCATTGCCCAGCATTGGCTGGTTGGCTTTTATTGGCAATACATAGAACAAATGGTGGCATGTTTTACACAAACTTGAGACAGGAGATGCTGAGAATGAACATCACAATGCAGTGTCTGGATTGAAACCAGACAGTGGGATAGAGAAATCAGCATTTGAGTGAACGAGGATAAACTGTACATAGTCCACAAGGACATTATGCCAACATTCCACATTCATGCCCATATGGGAATCCCTGGCAAAGCCTAGTGAGTCATGAAACAAAAACAAAAGCAAAACAAAAAGACACACAAGGGAGAGGTCTCATTGAGGAAACTGGTATTGATGGGGTGATTGTGCAATAATAGAAGAATGAATGTGACTGTAATTATTATATTCATATATAAAATTGTCAGAGAAAATTAGCAATAAAAGAGAAATAGAATAAACATTCTTGTCTTGGTTTTGACTTGGGAAGAAAGCATTTGGTCTTTCTCCACATACTTGGTGTTAGCTGTGTTATTTAAAAATTTTTGAAGTTAATTTTTTATTTGCCCATTTTGTTTGTGTATTTATGTGTGTGGTTGTATAGGTGTCATTGCACATATGTGGAGGTCAGAAGACATTGTAGAAAATTATTCTCTCTTTCTACCATGTCGGTCTTGGAGATCAAACTTATGTAGTTAGGCTTAATGGCTAGTGTCTTAACCTGTTGAGGCAGGCATTGATGCCAGCCCCCAGTTGGAGGTCTTTCCTGTTCTGTATCAGGGTAAACATTTCTTTTCTATTTTGATTAGATATTTTAAATGAGTATTTGCTTTTGTCAAATCCAATTTAGTATTGATTGGTCTTCATTAATTCAATAGCCAGAAAGATAAATAGTTTCCCTTTCTGGCTTGTAGAAATGATATTTAATTCTGTATCTAAATACCCATTTTCAGCTGCAAAGGACATTTGTCACGAATCAGCACCACATGATGATTTTTCTTTTTTACAACAGTGGCATGAAAAACAAAGTTATATCATCTTCTCAAATTCATGATCTTTTTTCCCCTCACATAATCTCAACTTATTTTCCTAATATTCTTGTTTTTGTTAACAGCACTGATATTGTTTCCACTGGAAAAAATCATGAAATGTTCCTGACTGCACAGGAGTTCTATCAAGAAACGGTTCTCATTTAGTCTTGTCAGCTATTACTTTTGTGACTGTGGACAAGTTATGTTACCTTTTTTTTTTAATTTATTTATTTTTATCTCAGTCACAGGTTAGGTACTTTGAATCCCAGGCGTAGCCTCCTCCCCATTCCCTCCTACCCTCCCACTCCCTCCCTCATCTCCTTCTTCCCCGCCCCCTCCAAGTCCA
>CM053760.1:42636677-42654414 GCA_028658305.1 Pachyuromys duprasi
AGCTGTTTGTGCTTTAAGGCTGAACTTCAGACTGGAACTGTCAATCTCTTGTGTCAGGAGTATTCTTCAATACGATCAGGGAGTTCTAGTGGTTTGATAGTGTGTGTTGTTGCCTCAGTTGAACTCTTGTGGGATCTGTGTGCCCGGGTTCGTGCTCTGTGCTAGAAGCTGTGAGCATCACAGGCTGGTCTCCCTTCTGGTCTGGTGGTTTGGCTCCTCACTCTGTGCCAAAGGCTGAGTGTCCCTATTTGATATGTCCGCTGGGGGCGCTGCTCTGGTCAGGAGGCTCCAAGCTCTGACCTGGGCTTGCTGCTAAGGGCTCTCTTCTGGACTAGCAGTCTTGGCGCCTCCTTCTGGGTCAGGGGATGTGCACCACAGTCTGAGATGGTATTTGGGGGCACCTCAATCTGGACCTGATACTATGAGTCCCAGTCTGGGGTGGTGGCTGGATGCGCCTAGGGGTTTGGGTCTGACCGATGTAGCCCGAGGTATCTGTGTGAAACTCAGTCTGTGTGTACTGACTGTGTACTGTGTGACCCAGACCAAAATGGCGGCTTAGGCGCCCAGTGCGGCTGTGCACAGTCTGTCACCCACTGGAGTTTTTCCTGGGAATAGCTGGGTGTCCCTTGGACTTTTCCACTTGATTTCTCCACCGTAGGAATTCCGCTCACCTGGCAGTCGCAAACGCTGCTGTTTTAGGTCTGAGATCTCAGTCTCCCGGTCGCTGTGCCTACACTACTGTCCTGCTCCTCAGACACAGTGTCCTTCTGGGGCAGCCATCTTCAGCTTCCATCTTCTAATGGTGTTGCCTAAACCTTCTAAACAATGTTGCCAAACTGTGCCACTATCTGGAGACCAAATATGCAACGATGAGCCTATGGGAAATGGAAGACTATACCAGTACAGTGAATATTAATATATATTAAATATTAAAGTATTAAAGTAGCAAATTTAATATTAAAGTTATAAACATGCAATTAAAACTCTTAAGTATCACCTAAAGTTTGCATGTGTAGTTTCCGGTTGTACTGAGTTATGTATGTCTTGTGTGGTTACAGTCAGCCAGCACTGTTCTCCAAATGGCACCACTGATCGGGGACCAAGTATTCAAGCACTTGAGCCTGTCTGCGATAGACATTGCTCATTCAAACCTCTACATTCTGCCCCTGGGTACTATATACTCATGGCCATCTCCTGATGCCAAAATGAATTTTCTGGAATCTTCATAGTCCCTAACACTTTAAACACTGTTTCCAAGTCCTAAGTCCCAAATCTCTTTTGAATCTCAAGGAAATATCTTAACTGTTACTCTCTGTTTGCACACACACACCCTTATTTATTTTGCACACACACACACACACACACACACACATATATATATATATCTATCTATCTATATATATATATATATGTACATATGCAAACACACAATGGTACAGAATACACCTTCCCATTCCAAAAGGCTGTGGTGAGGAAATGCTTGTCTCTGGTTGCCTGTAACAGTAGGTTGGTTCCATGCTCTGCACACAGATGTTTGGGGCTCTGGCACATTCACCACAACCCAGTCTTCACCTTTATAGCCTCATACAATAGACTCTCAGGGCCGCTAACACTGGCACACAGTGCCAGGCCTCCGTGCATCTCTGAAACCATGGAGAAAGAACCAATGACTCTCAACTCTTCATTTTTCTTGTCTCTAAAACCGGTACCAACTGGAGCACACTGCTAAGTTCTGCTGCAAGCTTGGAAGGAAGCCTTGCCTTCTTGGGCCACAATTGTAGCAGCTTCTATATGCTGGAGCTGGAGAAAACCTTCCTTAGATACTTTTCTTCTAGAAACTGAAAACTCCTTAGACTCTTCTTTCAGAAGCTGGATTCTCCTTTCTTTAGCTGTTTGGAATCTTGCTCTCAGGACACCTTTTCTATTGTCCCAGTGCAGAGCCAGTGGCTTTTGGGTAATAGTGGTAATTTCTTTAAAAATCACTGCCTCTTTCTCTGCACATGACATCCCTGGAATCTTAGGTTTTTTTGTCTGTTTTGTTTTTTCTTGTTCGTGTCCTCACTAAAATTCACATTTAAAACTTCATTCTGCTCTACATGTTGCTTTGATTTCATTACAGACCTACATAAGAGTAACCAGTAGTAACCATTCCCAAACCCAGTGCTATGATATTTTGAAACTTCCTCTGCTAAAGCAATTAGCCCAATTATCTTTAAATTCAGCCTCCTACAAATTCTCAGGGTATGGGCATAATGCAGCCAGATTTGTTTTTAGCCACACTATCACAGATGAAAGGTGGTAACAGCCAGAAGCCATATCCCTTAGGAGGCCAAGGCCTACCTGAAAGGGTGGAGGGCAGGGATATGACCCATATAGGACATCGATCAGCCAAATGTAAACGTTCAGATAAATAAAGCTGGGTGTAGGGTTAGGATTCTGGGTGGTGGGTGATCTTTATTATTTAACACTGAAGACATTTATAAGAATCGCTCAAGGATTTTGTGTCAGTTAGGTTGGTCAAAGTAATGCCACAACAGTAACCCCAAACATGAGTGGGCCTCTAACTCTTGTGCCTTCTCTTGGGGTTCTTTTATTCTTTTTTTCTGTTGGATTGTATTGTCTGACTTCAGTATGACGATTTTTGTTTTATCTTATTACATTTTATTTTGTTAAAAAAAACCCACAGTGGTTAAAATAACAAAAGGTTATTCCTTGTTCATATTGTGGTGATGGTTTCTTGGTTAAGTGTTTTTTTTTTTTTCTACATAATTACTTTCCTCATTTCAGAATCCATTCTGACAGTCTCTTTTTTTTTTTTTTTCAACTCATTGGTGATTTTGTAGAAGGGAAAAAGAAAGGACACCATTAAGCACACTTGGGATATAAAATCTTTTGCCCAGAAGTGACACATATGCATCATCAAGCCAAAAAAAGTCACATGGCTACACATTACTGAGTTAAGTGTGGTGGTTTCCCTATAGAGTGGGGCAGAGCATACTGGTCTCTTTTTGGGGCCCCTATCTCAGCTACATTCAGGCTTCAGGATATTGATGGGAGAAGGTCAAAGGTCAAAGAACACGGTAATTTTGCAAATTAGATCCTGGCACTGATTTCCACTGCTGCATAAGCACCAGCGTCCCAAGCTCATATCCATTTTAGGGACACTGCCTTAGTTGCCTAATCTTCCTAGGGAGCTATACTTCTACATACTTATTTGCAAACCTAATTTCTCTTGCCATTGGAGATTTTAGCTTTAAGTTCACCTCATTGAGAAGGTTTTGGTATCCAATCTACATATCCTATCCCGCTCCACCCACCTATGAGTTCTCCTTTCTGCTGCATTGATCTCTTTATGGTACAAACTGTATGTGCACGTGTGTGTGTGTGTGTGTGTAGTCACCTCAGTCCCAGGTTATCATTTTTTAAGAGTCCTCCCCTTTTTTGAGTTTTGAGTTTTTCGTTGCCCTGAATTTTGCTGGCCAGGTTAGGCTAGCCAGTCAGTGATCCTCAGGGATTCACCTTTTCCCACGAACTACAAATGTCACCATGCCTCACAACTTTTTACCTTGGCATTGGGGATTTAATTCCAGTCTTCAGGAGATCATGCAAAGCACTTTACTGACTAAATCACCTTCCCAGTTCTAGCCACGGGCTTATTTAGCAGGAGAAGAAAAGGACTGAGCCAGACTGGCAGAACGGGGAGGAGACAGGAGTAAACCAAAGCCTCTGCAGAAAGGTTCCTGGGGCACAGGCTTTGGAAAGGAGGCTGATAAAGTGCATTCTTCTGAAAGGCCTCAAGATATGTAAAAAAAAAAGGAGGGAAAGCTGCATCTCTCTCTCTCTTTTAGTGTGGACTGGAGAGATGGGCTACGAGCGTTGCTGCTCTTGTGGGTGGCTGCAGCTCTACTCCCAGCACCCATGCAGCAGGGCTGGCAACCACCTCCGACTCCAGCTCCTGGCATTCCAATATCTCTGGCCTCTCATGCAACCTGCACTCATCTACACACACATACACACACGATTCAAATAATAAAAAGAAATCTTAGCAAGGGTTCTATTGCTTGTATTAATGATCCTGAAAGATTAAAAAAAAAAGTCAGTTCAAATTTTCTGAAGTTCTTTTGGTTGTTGCAATGTGTGCATTTGAACCTAAAACCCTGTATAAAATAAGAGGGCTTTCACACTCTAAATGCAGGTATTGCTAGAGCACTCTCCTCCGTGACGTTCTGGTTGTGTGTGCTGCTTTTCATAAAGATAACCCTAGATTAAAAGGATGATTTCAGGGTCTCTATAGCTGAGGCAGGGTTGGAGATTACTGGGACAATTCTTCACTCTGCTGACAATGAGGTCAGAACAATACTCAGCATATGGCAAACACTGAAGAAAGGTTAGCGCCCATGGAGGACACTGTCAGAGAGACAGGCTGATGCTGTCCTGTACCTTCTCAAGGTTTGACATGTGAGAAACACTATAGAATAAGGAGCAGCTCTCATTTTAATAAAGTGTTGTCCTTGGATTCTTTTTTTGGCGGGGGGGGGGAGAGTACAGTTAGAATTGACTGTCAGAAAGAGAACTAAGGACCTGGTACTATTATCTTCCCATCTTTGTAACTTGTGAAGTCACAGGTTAATGTGCTGGCCTATGAATTGTAAGTCTTCTCAGGGCATTTTAATGATTAAATGCCAAGCAAAATGCCCTGAAGGCCCATAAATGGTCTGTTTAAGGGAGATGTGATTAAAAAGACTGATACCAGCCACAGAGCCAGATGGTGAATGAGCACCTGCTTTGGCAGATGGCCAAAGCAAAGGGTTCAAGGTCTGAGGGCTCTGCCTGGGAACATCTCATTAGCTGAGATCAGAATTCTAAGGAGCCAAGATTACCAGTGTGCTGTTTGGGTTCCTGGATAGGACAAGCCTAGAGAAAAGCATTTTGCTTAAGCTGTTTAAGCTTCATCCTGCTTTTCCAGATGATTTTAGTTTATTTTTTGACATACAGGCCTTCTGTACATCACAGGCTGGTCTTGAACTCAAAATCCTCTTGCCTCAACCGCCTGCATGTGAGGATTTTAAGCACAAGATACTATACAGGTTTGTCTAAGAGATCTTGCCCAGGATCTTAACAGCACACACATGTACAGATATATCTTGAATAAGGAATTCAAGGTATTTTCTGGGGGCCTTGATATAGCATTCAAGGCATGGCCAGACAAGATGAAGTATGAAGAAAGTAGTATGTTGAGCAGTTGAAGGAAAAATTTTATTTTAAATTCTTTTTGAGTGATAGAACCTTCTCAAGACATCCTTAGAATTAAACATTTTTGTCAATTATTTAGTAAGTGCCTAATTTGTCCTTGCTAGGGAAGAAAATTACATGGTTGTTCTTAAATTATTAAACAATATTTTGATGGGATTGACAGAGCAAGTAGCGAAGTATTGACCAGCCGCCCTGCTGCAGGGAAAGTCAGTTACAGCTGGGTTTTGTCTTGCAAAGGTGGAATTGAAGAGAAAAAAAGTCATTAACTCCTGTGAACTACATCTTCAGACTCTGATGGGAAGTCACACATAAAGTTCATTTTCTTTATAAGACAAAGTAGAAAATCCCACAAACTAATTTCTTCAAGAAATGCTGAAACAAACTTTAAAAAAAAATCAGATTACTGTGTGAAGCTTCACTGCCTTGGCTTGTGCATAAAAATTTAGTTTAGGATAAGATCTCACTCAAACTTTCTTTCATGGGAACGGGCTAACATCATCGTCATGGTAAGTTTATCTGTATATTTCTTGAAATACCTGGAATAGTGAGTCAGGGATCTGTATCTTGGTTGTCTTCCATCCTGCATCCTGTAAGGAGAAAGAGCATGGAAAAAGCAGGAAGACAGAGATTAGTATTAAAGAGAAATCCCAGCAATAGCAATTTTTGACTCAGTCAATTCCTCAACGATTGGTTTTGATTGAGGCAGCCTTGCCTGCTTGTCCTTGGCTGGGTCAGGAACCTTCCATATTCAATGGGTTGAGAAGACATAATATTTTGGAAAAATTTTTAACCAAATAGAAATTGCCAATTCTTCTTGGTAACAAAGGCGACCCAGGAAGTTGCTTGGATAGGAAAGATTCCGTTACTAGGGGGAAGTTGAGGGTTTTATGGAGCACCTACCAAGTACCTAAAACGTACTTAGACCTACAATACACCAACTACCTATGATGTGCTTAGACCTACAGTATGCCAACTACCTACAATATGTTTATATATGCACGATGTTTATTCTTACATGGACTCTGGGATGACTCTTCAGTGGCTAAGGAAGTTGAAACTTAAAGAGATGGTCTTAGTTCTGTTGTTCTATTGCTGTGAAAAGGCATCATGACCAAGGCAACTTTTAAAAAAAGCGTCTCATTGGTGGCTTACTTACAGCTTCAGAGGGTCAGTCCACGATCAAGAAAGCAGGAAGTACTGTGGCAGGCAGACAGGCATGCTGCTAGAACAGTAGCTGAGACCTTGCGTCCTGATCCACAGACGGATGGCAGAGAGGGGGGAGGGGAAGGAGTGAGAGAAAGAGACTGGGCCTGGTGTGGGCTTTTGAAACCTCAAAGCCTACCCTTAGTGACACATATCCTTCAACAAGGCCACACTGCTTAATTCTTCCTAAAATGTCCACCAGCTGGGAATCCAATATTCAAATAGATAAGCCCATGGGGGCCATTCTCATTTACAGAACCACAGAAACCAAATAACTTATTCACATTTCACACACACACACACACACACACACACAATTTTCAAAATTCCTTGAAAAAAGAGGGGTCACTCTATTTGAGGGGCCCACAGTGTAGTTAAAAGACACAGAGTCAGTACATAGGAGTTTGAAGTGAGAGAGTTCTTTGATCTGGCGCTGAGGTCTCTCTCTCTTTGGGGGCAGGAAGATAAACAATGAGAATTTAAGTAACTTTCCTGAGTCGATTCACAGCTTGATCTCAGATCAGTTTGTATTCCAAATCTTTGCCTCCTTAAGTGCTCTATGCTTTTCACTTAAATACCTCAGAGCAGTAACTCGAATGCATTAAGTGTAAGTTGGAAGAAGGGGAGGACAGACATCTGAGTTAACTGGCAAAGAATAGAGAGAATAGAGATGGGAGACACAGGCTAGGGATGGGCAGTCTAGAATGTGAAAATGGCTTTTCACAGCTGCGAGAGCATCTCAGAATTCAGCATGGTGTGCATCTGTGTACATAAGTGTGTCTGTATGTGAGTGTGTGTGGGGACAGCCCTTCTTCATAGTTCTTTAGTGGCCTCTCAACCCACAGCTTTCAGACTGTGATCAAGAAGTCAGAGAATAAGTAGAGGTCCTAATTAGACAACTTCTTACACAGCTGATTTGACTGCCATCTGCTGGGAAGGGGGACACACATATCTAAAATGAATAGTGGCAATGATGAACCAAGATGAAGTTTTATAGATCTGCTCGGTGGCTATGGTTTATTGCCTCTAAGTAGGTCCAGTTAATCAGACAGAAGGTCATCCACATCCTTGATTTGATTAGCATTTTCACATAAGCCAGAGATATATGTAGACCTTGCTTATGAATGGCCAAAGCTTTCTCCATGCGGCTAGCTTTGAGACTCATATTTACATTTTATCATTTGTGGAGAATTCTCAAGAATTCCCTTCTTTCAGGGTTTTTAATGGGACTTTTGATTATTGGCAATTGATGATCATGGCAGTCTCTCCAATCTTCGCTTGGGAAAAATGTTCAGAGGCTATGCCTTTAATTCAATTGAAGCTGTTCTTTATGCTTAGGTGGGCAGAGTATTGACAGTTCTCATCCCTCAGAAGCCTTACTTTGATTCTCTTCTAATTATAGCATGTTTACAACATGTCACACAATTAATTTGATTGTTTGTTAATAGAGCATACTTGTGTTTCGTGTAGATTTGATACATCCCTCTTTCCATTTGTAAGCAGACTGAAGAAAACTCATATAGTATTGTAAAGAGATTGACTCATTTTGTTTTCCAATAGTATACACTTTTTAAAGAATAGAGATTCATATATTAATACTCTAATAATAATCTTAAATTATAATGTAATCTTCTAATTATACTGTGAGCTCATCAGTTCAGGCACCAGAAGAGCTCAAGCCTTGGTAGTGGATGTCTTGTTGGACTGAGGCTGGTGGAGCATCCTTTTAGCGTTGGTATCTGCTTTCTTCACTAAGGTCCTCCATTTCCCTGAATGTAGAGTATTGTTCACATGTGAGCCAAAGTTTGTAGGGCACCATGAAGCTGCGCTAACATGGCCTTCTGTGTGTCTGCAGCACACGGCTCACACAGCAAATTTGAAGCTTTCCCTATCAATGTGAGTTCTAAGATAATATCCCACCATTTCAATTAACTTCTGAGTAAAGATGCAGGCTCAGCCCCAGGTCCTCTCCTTCCAGGCTAGTTTCTGCCATCTGCATGTATATGGTGTGACTTTTGCTTTTGCCTTTGGTATCTGCAAGGGGAAGGTGCCTAGGAAAGAGGTAGTAATTTTGGCCTAGAAAAATGAATGCAAACATCATATGTCCTCTCCAGCTCTATGCATTCAGCATATTTGATACTGTTCTATAGATCGGCTGTGGGCCTAGAGCACATCACCAAGTAGATGAAAGGAGAGGAGGTTTGTGTCTTGGTGAGCAGATGGAGGGCGGGAGCTAGCAGTTTGGGTGGAGTTGCAGGACAAGCCAGCAAAAGGTGTCTGTGCATGTATGGATTGTCAATATGTTAAATGGCCTTTATCTGCTTGTAATTTTCCTTCTAATTCCAGAGAATCTTGGTGTTTGAAGGCAACTCCTTTGGCCTAGATGGAATAGCTCAGTGTTTGAACACATGCTTATCATGCCTCATGCTCTAGATTATGTCATTAGGACATAATGTGTGTGTGTGTGCTTAAAGCAGTTTTTTTTCTTTGCATTAGTCTTTTAATGATGAACTCATCAAGACAGGTATGTGTCTTTGGTGGAAGGGCTGGGTGGGTGGAAAACAGGGAAAAGAAGGCAGACCAGGCTGTGCAAGCGGAGCTCCAAAGCTGACAAGGTTTTCTGTGCCTAAATGAGGTCTCTTGTCTTTAAGGAACCTTGTAGACTTGGGCTCTAAGGTTATTATTGGTTGTGGCCACTGTGGAAGGAAGAAAAAAGAGCAACCCTGCAGCCTTTGTTATCACCATGGAGATGGAGAAACATTCCTAATGATTGATAGCCTCAGAATCAGTTTTAATTGGATTGAAAGGCATAAAACACTAACTTTTACACATAGTAAAGTCTGGAGCATTAAATGCATCCTTGCTGTGGATTCATCAATCACACAAGTCAGGAAGGCCCAAGACCATGCCAGCCTGGATGAAGAGATGGTGCTTGCCTTTTGCAAAGTTCTTAGTTGAAGAGACCTGAAAAACAGGAGTGCGAAGAGTGTTACTTTATATATGACAACAAGATTACATTGTCATTAATATTGCAAGTCAGTGCTTTGAGGGGAACAGTCTTTGTTTTATTTTAAGATTTTTAGCAGGGTTTATTCTAGGGCTTAGAACACTCAGGAGAGTCGGACCTTCCAGACAAATGCATTTGCCTTGATGAAACACATTTGTGATCACTCTCCAACAATGGCCTAGAGACTACTCCCAATTCACATTGGACTTCAAAAAAATTTTTTTTATCCTGTTTTGAAAATGGACCACGTTTGGGGCACTAATTCACATAGCTACCACACCCACTCTTTCTGCCCAGAAAGTGAGGAGAATGAATGGGTCAACCAGCTGACATATTTCCATCCAATTTCAAGGGTAGAATGTGTTCATTTTCTGACTAATGGCATGTCATTTTGCAGAAGCCTTTGGTCGCGAATTAATCCTGGAATCAAAACAGATTTTCCGAGGAGCAATCTTCCATCAAGTATTGATTTTTTTACACTCACGGAGTCTGTACTCCCTAATTTAACCTGACAATGATTCTGCACAATGGCCTGGGAGCACCTTGGCAGCTCACTGAAGGAACTTTTACTGTCTTTTCTTTCTGCAAAGTGGAAGGGAAAAAAACCACACCAGCTAGCCCACTTGGTCACTGGGGGGCACTTAGGACTGGATTCTTTACTTCTGGTGATTCGGAGTAGGCAGAGCTGCCTTCTAACTTTTAAAGCAGTGCTCTGAGGAACAGCTTTGGCTTGCAGAGAGTCTATTCCAAGGAACATATTTTTTTAAGCTGCCAATATTTCACACGATACATTCTGTAATATATCGTTCAGTCATGGCTGATGCTCTCAAATGATGCCACCTTATTGTGTTCACCAAACTCAAGAAAACAGGGAATGTTTCTGAAGAGTTTGCCTCTGAATTTCAATAAACTGTTGTTTTCTTTCCTCTTTTTTTTCTTATCACAGAGTCACTTTGGATTGTACATTCCTCATTTCTTATCTCTTTTGTGTGAACTCGAGACATATTCTTGGGCGAGGCTAGGCTAATTATGACAAAATCCCCATTTGAAGGAACTTAGCATTAAGAATGTATAGAGGAGGAAAAAAAAGCATATTCTAAGGAAAGAAAATATGGCCTATATACACAGCAAAATGATACTTAGCCGTAAAAATAAATGATGTCTTGTCATTTTTGACATGGATAGAACTGGATGATATTATGTTAAATGAAATAAGCTAGGCATAGAAGAACAAAGCAATAACCGATCTTTCCCATCTGTGGGAGCTAAAAAGTTGGTTTCACAGCAGAGGAGAGAGAGAGAAATGTTGGTGACTGGAGTGGAGGGAAACAACAGTCATCAAGAAGGTCTAAGCTCTAGTTTCCATTTCTAGTGTTACTCTGTACAAGAGACGATGATGGTTCATAATAATTTATTGTGAAAAACTAGAAGTGAAAAAAATTAAAGTTCTTAAAACAAAGAAATAGTACAAGTTCAAGGAGAAGGAATGCTAATTAATTACATTGATTTTATCATTACACATTTTATACAAATACAAATTATTACATTGTACCCCGTAATTATACACAATTATTTTCTATTAAAACAACAATAACAGCAGAAACAACAAAAACCAAGCTGACTTTATTGACCCCAGAGAGAAACTGTGGAAGAGGGACACAGATCAACGGGGAGGTTAATGGTTGATAGTTAAGGTAATGCCCGTTTGGAGAAGATTGGATACAGCTTTATAGAGAAAAGATGTTTGAGTTGGACTGCAAATGGGGGTGTGTCAGATACCATTTCTAAATGCTCGCTAATGTCTACGTATGCCTCTACCCTTCCCACCTTCCTAAATGGGTTGATATTGTGTGAGCAGTTCAGTAGGCTGTACTTGGAGATTTTAACTCTCCCATTCCTTCTCTTCTGCACCCTGAGTAGTAGGAGAGTGTCTGTTGAACCTTCTATAAAAAAACAAACAAACATAAACTTTGTCTTATATAACTTTGAAGAAGTACAGGTTATTTTTTCCTTTATTCATCATCATTATATTATTAATAATAATTACAATTTATTCACTTTGTGTCCCGGCTATAGCCCCTTCCCTCATATCCTCCCAATCTCACCCTCCCTCCCACTTTCCCCCATGTCCACTGATAGAGGACGTCCTCCTCCCTTACTATCAGATTCTAGCCTACCAGGTCTCATCAGGAATGTCTGGATCCTCTTTCTCTGTGGCCTAATAAGTCCACCTTGCCAGGGGGAGGTGAACAAAAAAGCAGGCAACCAAGTTCATGCCACTGACTGCCCCTGTTCCCCCCCGCCCCCGTGAAGTCTGTGCCGCCCATGGGTTACTTCTGAACAGGAGGTCTAGGTCCTCTCCCTTCATGGTTCTTGGTTGATTCATCCATCTCTGCATGACCCTGAGCCCAGATTTTTGGCTCTGGGGAGCCCCTGTGCCCTCCAAGTCTTTCTATCTGTCTCTTCTTTGATAAGATTCCCTGCACTCTTCCCAAGGTTTGGCTATGAGTCTCAGCATCTGCTTTGACACCCTGCTGGGTAGAGTCTTTCAGAGGCCCTCTGTGGAAGGCTCCTGTCCTGTTCTCTGACTTCTCCTACTTCCAATGTCTACCCTATTTTACCTTCTGAATAAGGATTATACACACATGGTATATACTCACTCATAAGTGGATATTAGCCATATAGTGTAGGATAAACATACTAAAATCTATAGTCCTAAAGAAGCTAAACAACAAGGAGGACACTAGGGAAGATACTCAATCCTTTTTTAATCACAACATAGGTTAGAAAAAAAATACAATTCCTTAATGGCAGATACAATTCCTTAATAAAGAGGGCACAAAAATACAGACTGATGTAAATAAGAAGGCTAGTTAATAGACAAGGATTTCAATGGGCCCAGGAGTCCTGGGCTCCTAGGAAGTCAGTACTTAAATAATTTGCAGAAATTAGTAGAGGTTTCAAGTGAGGTTAAAACCTTACACTTACTGTGATATTGTTGGAGAAGAGGGTCTATACATTTATTGCTGATGGAGAATTGAATCAATAACCTGACTGAGTAATGCACTGAGCAGTTCAAGAAGCTCGTGAGTCATGGGCATCCTAACAGATTTCTGTGGTTTGGAAGCTGTAGCTTCTAAGTTTAGTATCTTCAACCTAAATAAGAATAAAATTATAGGCTCAATACACTGGTAGTACAGCCATAATCCTAGCACTTTGAGAGGGTAAAGGGAACCTGGGCTATATATTGAGGCCAGAGAGAGAGACAGAGGGAGGGAGGGAGAGAGAGAGAGAGAGAGAGAGAGAGAGAGACAGAGACAGAGACAGAGACAGAGACACACACAGAGAGACACACACAGAGAGAAACCAAGAAAGAGACAGAGAGAGACAGAGACAGAGAGACAGGGGCAGAGAGAGACAGAAACAGACAGAGACAGACATACACAGAGTGACAGAGAGAGAGAGGCAGAGAGACAGAGAGGAAGGAGGAGAGAAGGAGGGAAAAATGAGAGTAAGAGAATGAAAGGATCAGCAGTGCGTTATTTTATCAGAAGTAGACAAATGATTCTGGCTCTAGAAGAACTCATGTTGCGGCTGGGGAAGAGATCCCTAGTGTAGACTGGGGGAAAGAAGCAATTGAGCAGTGGCCAGCACTGGGAGTAGGGCAGCAGGTCAGGGACAGTTAGGGTCTGAGCGACGTGTTATAGACGACGTGGTGGGGGGTTCAGGTTGGTGAAGAGGACATGGACAATAAACAGGGCAAATGAAGGACTGAACCGTCCAAGTTGCTGATGAATAGAACCCATGGAGAGTGAAAGTAATCTGGATGCCCCACTAATGGGAGAAACAGTGGTTCTAAGTGCTGGAAGAGTGGGATGCCCTCCAAGCATTTCCTCAGCTTTGCTGATCTGCCGAGTCCATGAAGCACTGTATGCAGTTGGCCATGGCTCTGAGTCCTTTGTCTTTTCTCCACTACTGGTTTTGCAGTAACTTTTTACTGTCTGTAATAGTCATAAAGTGATTGCATTTGTCCAATTATACTTAACCAAAGCAAAAAGATGGTCTTAGCTCATGTTGCAGTCTTCATAAGCATTAATCTCTTCAGAGAAAAGTAATAATTAAATTAAATGGGAAAATTTATGTAATGAAATCAGTGCAGTGTTGGCCTTTGATAGTCTTAATCATTGCTAATGTCATTACCAACCTATTATTTTCATCACTATTCAGAAAATATTTGTATCCTGGTTGATGATAGAAAATAAAATTTGACTTTGTTAAATTATTTCATGTCATGGAAGTTTGTCCTGTCAGAAAGTTAAAGTTCCAGAGCATTGACAGCGAGTCCATGGCGGATACTGATAGTAGTTAATTATTCATTCACATCCTTCATTCTTCTGTCATCCAAGCAAAGAGCCATATTGTTATAGCTTGGATATGGATGCCTTACAGACCCATGTATAAAGTAATGCTACTTTTAGAGGTTTGGAAACTTTAGGAGTCACTGGTGGTTACCTTGTTCCTGGCTCATTCTTTCTTCCCCTTTCTGATTCCTGTCCACCATCCTGTCCTTAGTCACATGGCCCTGCCACCAGGATGTCCTGTCCAAGTACATGGCATCAAGCCATCATGGGATCATGTAGTCTATTCTTTCAAACCCTTCAAGCTTCTAATTCTAGGTGCCTTGCTCACATTTAAATATAACTAAAATATGTGGTTCCACAAGGAAAGATGAAATGTGCCATTTCATGTTTGCCATGTTTTGGAAATTAGAAATAATACACATTTGCATATAACATTTGTATATTCTTAGCGATGCCTGTTTCCACATCCTTGTGCTTTTAGAATGAGGCTGCCAGCCTGTTCACCTCTGAGGAAAGTGTAGCTGCAGGTACAATGCCTGGTACCCTTGTACTTAAAAATTTTTCAGTATAACAGCAAGTGTTCAGGTAAGAAACGTTGATCAAATGCCACCTGACCATCAGAAAGGACCTTAAAGAGGTTAAACTGTGAGGTGTTACACTCAGTTACATAAAATCCCAAGTTTGAAATTGGTGATTGAAATGGCAGAACCCAGCAATTGTAAAGAGAAAGCATTTTAGGGAAAATTCTTTGTTTTTCTTTTTCTTTTTTTTTTCCTTTCTAAAAGTGAAAGAAACTTCCTGATCATTTGAAATAGCTCTGGATTTGTGTTCTTTTCCACCAAAGTGTGCTGTACATCTGAGAACCTGCCTACGGGTACTGCTTAGAGGGTTCTCTGTCATGTGCAAAAGCAAAGGAGACAAATCACACTTTGCATCATACACCAGTGATTCCACCTCACAGAAATAGACTTTGACTGGAGTGAAATCAGCTCTTGAATTTTAAAGGTAGGGGCATTCCATTGTGTTCAAGGTTGAGACTACATTTTTGAACCAGCCTTCCAGACCTCCAAAAGAGCCAGGTATTCCTTGAAATTCAAAGAACAGGAGAGTTTTTATATGTGCTGTTATGGAGAAAAGTATTATACAGCTGGGCCTCATGTTTACAGATTCTGCATTTGGGGGTTCATGGCAATGTGGATGAAAATTAGTTGGAAAAACCAAACCAAACCAAACCAAACCAAACCAAACCAAACCAAACCAAACCAAACCAAACCAAACCAAACCAAACCAAACCTGTACTAACACTGAGCATTGGCAGACTTTTTTTTTCTTGTCATATCTAAACAATATAGTATAACAACTGTTTATATACCATTTGCATTGTATTATCATGACCTGGAGATGTTTTAAAGTATGCAGGGGGCTGTGCACAAGGTACATGAGAAAATAATTACTCAGCTTATATACCATCTGAACATCTTCGGATTTGGATATCCAGAGTCGTGGAAGCATACACCTGATGATGTTAAGGAATGGCTTCACTCAGATAAATTTAAAAAATCCAAGAAAAACAGCAACACCTCCCCACCACAAAAAACAAACAAACAAATCCAAAAGCCCATGATTGAGTCTTCAGTTAATGTGAAATGAAATGAAATTGTTTCAGTTTTTCCTGGTCAGGTCTTCTTTGTGGCTGAAGGGGGTCCGTGCTGGTTTGCCTGTCATGTCTGGGCATTTAGAACTGACACGAGTCTAGAACACAGAACTTCTAACTTTGCTCAATCTGTCTAAACACTTCTATCAAGTATCTCCCTTGGTAGTCTCCAATTGCATTCTGATTGTTAAACTAGCAAAAACAGAATATATGACACTGAGAATAAAAATATAGTTTCAGTTGGATGGTGTACTTTCTTCTTTTCTATTTTTAGCAATGGTTTTATGTTTTTAATCATATTGTAAGGATGACTTTTAATTTGACATATTAGAGAAATGAATTAGTAAATTTGTTAAAGAATCATTAAGAAAATTTTCTTGCTTATTTATTTTAGTATTTATAGTAGCAGTTTTGTAAGCAAAAAAAAAAATGATTGGTAATTAGAAAAAGATCTCCTTTACTGGGCTAATTCAGATTTCGTGTGTGTGATGTTTTAGTATATTTATTTTTTATACATTTCCTTTCTTCTTTAATGATTCAGTTTGCTCTTTGACAGCTTGCTACACATACATAATGCATTGTTTATTCTCATCCCGCTTTTTATTTCACACGGCCTTGTCACCCTCACCTCCGTCTTCATGCACGGACTTTTCCCACATTCATTCTGTCTGTGTGACTATAGGTTTGGAAGTATCTACTGGAGGGTGGTAGTTGGCTCACTGTTGGGTATACAACTGAAGATAATGACCCCTCCCTCAGAATCTCTCAGTCAGGATCCAAACATTTATCAGAGAAAGAAGAGTGGTGCTCCCTGAACCTCTCCTTCATCCATGATTGGCAGTTGACAAGACTAGTCTTATGTAGGCCAGTCCAGATATCTTCAGCTGCTGTGAGATCATATTTGCAAACTGTCTATGTTGTGCCCTGAATATAGCATTTCACAGATCTTCTCTCTGGCTTTTACATTCTTTTTTAAAACTCCCCTCTTCTGAAATATTCTCTGAACCTTAAAGGGGATGGTATAAATTCCCCGTTTGTGCACTTGACATTCACATTCTTAGCTCCCTGAACACCCACGACTTTCTGCACTTGCTGAAGTTCACTTTACACCTGGGTGCTGGCAGGGCAGGATGGCGTATTTCAAGTTTTATTTTTTCAGAGGAATGAGGAGTCAGTTTAAGTTATGACATTGAAAAATAATTATAGCTCATTAATACAGAATTGATTTGCTTGTGTAGAGAATGGAAGGAAATATCAGAACTTTGTATTTTATTCTGATCTGGCTATTTACTTAATCTTTCTAAGTGATAAAAAAAGGTAATTTAAAATGAGAAGATTTAAAGAAACATATAAACTGTATAGCCACAAAACAGTAAATAATATTATATTTCTTTTTGCTAAGGTCTATATCAGAACCAGGAAAAATAGTATCCAGAAATAAGCTTGAAAATCAGACAAGACTAATACGATGTTTTGTCTTCAATCAATATGTACGGAGCCCAATAATCACACGTGCAGTACTGCAGTTGGCATGTGTTTAACATGTTTATATTGTAACCAGAAGACTTTGGATTTTGGCTTATCAAATACTTTTTCCTAACAAAATTTGGTTGACTGTAACAAAATGTCTGATGTGCAATGGAAAATAAGAATCGCAGATGTTAGAAAGAAATCATCTTTGTAGATTTAATTGCCATTGACAGAAAAAAGCCATTGTGCTGGAAAGGTAATCATTGTTCAGTCAAAACACATTATATAGTTTGAAATTAAGGAAAAAATTCTATTAAGTTTATACTGCTGGAAAAATGAAATCTAATAAAGAAAATATTTAATTTAAATGATTATTATATTTTTGGCCAGTGAACTTTTTCATTGTACATGTATGACTAAGTATTACATGTCTATGCCAGATAGAAATAGATACTTATTGATAAATGTCAGTCTTTTTTAAAAAAATTTATTTATTTTTATCTCAATCACAGGTTAGGTACTTTGAATCCCAGGCGTAGCCCCCTCCCTCAGTCCCTCCTACCCTCCCACTCCCTCCCTTATCTCCCTTCTCCCCGCCCCCTCCAAGTCCACCAACAGGGGAGGACCTCCTTCCCTTCCATCCAACCCCAGCTTATCCTGACTCCTCAGGGCTGGCTGCAAAGTCCTCCCCTGGGATCTAGCCAGTCTGTCACTCCCCAGCTTGTATGGGGGAGGGTCAAAGAGTCAGCCATCAAGATCATGACTGAAACAGTCCCTGTTTCCCTGAAT
>CM053760.1:42654914-42713618 GCA_028658305.1 Pachyuromys duprasi
AGTATTCTTCAAGAAGATCAGGGATTTCCGGTGGTTTGTGGTGTGTGTTTTGTCTCAGTTGGTCTCTGTTGTGGGCTCTGTGTGCCCAGCTTCGTGCTCTGTGCTAGAAGCTGTGAGCACTGCAGGCTCGTCACCCCTCTGGTCTGGGGTCTTTACTCCTCACTCTGTGCTAGAGTCTGAGTGTCCAGGTTTGAGATGTCAGCTGGGGGCTGTGGACTCTGCCCTGGACTTGCTGCTAAGGGCTCTCCCCTGGAATGGAGATTTGGTGTCTTCTTCTGTGCCAGGGGCTATGCACCACGGTCTGAGATGATATTTGGGGTACACACAGTGGGTTTGGGTTTGTGTGAATCCGCTGTATGCAGGGCTGTCTGAAATGGTGCCCAAAGCCTTCTCTGTCTGGCCCATGGACAGACACCCGAACTGGGGTTTTTGCTGGCAGATATGTGCAGCTTTCGCCCTCAGTGTGCAGTCTGGTCAAGATGGTACCAGGATCCTCTCAGCCGTGGATTGAGACAGAACTCGGGTTCTTCCCAGATCAGCAGGCAGACTCACACACTGACTGAGTTTTTGCTGGCGGAAGCGTTCTGCCCGCGTCCCCGCAGTGTGCGGACTGGTCAAAATGGTCCCCCAATCCACTCAGTCTGTGGTGGTTCTGGCGATCGGTTTGCGCCTGCTGCACACGCAGAGTAATTCTTGTTGAATGCTTTAGTCCTCATAGACTTGTACTTTCCTAATCTCTTAGACCTTGGCTTTGGGAGATGTCCTCTGTTGGTTTGGCTCTTGTGTTCTGTTTTTGCTTGAGGCATGGGTTTCTGCTTAAGTGTTCATTTTGCTTGATTATTCTATTTTAAAATTCTTTTAATTTTCCCCCCTATGTTTTAGCTAGTTTTAATTTTTCTTAGTTTAAACCTCATCTGTGTAAAGTATGGAATGTCCACGTGACACTCTTATACATGAATATAGTGGACTGAGATCATTTCCATCTGCTTTGTTACATTGCAACAGCCACTGTCATGTGCCTAAAAGTACCCCCCCCCTCCTTTTAAAATTAAGGTTCCACCTACCCACCCACTTGGTGGCTCTAGTCAGGCTCACCAATGTAAGGCTGGAGCCTAGGCAACGCACTGCCTCAGCGTCTCAGCCATGAGCTGTAGCGGTGGAGACTGTGGCCTTAGCTGTGGAGAGGGCTATGAGAGCTGAACTGGAGCTGTGGCATGTACACACACACACACACACACACACCTTGAAAGTGAAAGCCATGGTGGTCCATCCCCAAGCCCCCGTGCCTTGTCCGAAAGCTGCAGTGGCCCACCCCCATGCCGCTGCGCCCCATCCATCTGAGTGCCCCTCTGTCTTCCTCCTCCCAGCCCCGTAGCCCACTGGCTCCCTGCTGTGACAACCCAATGCACCCCCTTTCCCGAGAGCTATGTCCAGCCCTTGAGCAGAGGGCCACTAAAATTTCAAGTGGCTTTTAAAGCATGTCCCCCTTCCTGTCTCAGGACAGTCAGCCCTTCTTTCCTGCCCTGGGGCTGTGAAGGCCCAAGACAAAATGGCCTGTCAGTGGGAGCTGTCCACGGTGGCTATTTCTCTCTCAGCTGACTGCTGTGGGAACACCAAACCTGTCCTGCTTCAGAATGCCCACCGGCTCCGCCATGGGAGCTGTACATGATGACAACCTGTCCTGCTTCAGCCTGCTGTCTTCACAGTGGACTCTTTGTAAATGTGGGACTTTATAACTCTTCAAGACAGAAAAGTTGCCAGACCAGGCCTGAAGAAGCTCTAGCAGCCCAGCTCCCTGCTCCCTGGCCTCTGTAACTGTCATCTTCATCCCTCAGTAGAACCCATCCCAGATTATGCAAATTTGAGGTGAAAAGTCTGGACAAACCCCACCAATCTATGACCAGGATAACTGACCAATCCTTGAACTTCCCACTAAAACCTAGCAATCCCTGAACAAGAAAACCAACCAATCCCTGAACAGAAAAGCCTGCCGATTCCTGAGCTCCCCAAGTTCAGGGCTTGAAATTCCACCAATCCACCCTTTGGAAATCTCTACCGAGAAAACTGTAGCTCCTAAGAATTCCTATATAAAGGCTGGATTTGTCCCAGTTCCCTGCTGCTTTCTCCCTGGAGCAAAGGCAGCCACTCCTGGATTTGTTCCTCCTCTCCTGGATCTGTCCCTTCAATAAATCTCTTTCAAGAGATTTGCTGCCTCTTGTGACTCACTCAGTTGTAGTAGAAGAATAAGGAGGAGGAGAAGGAAAAGGAAAAGAAGAAAAAGAAGGAAGAAGAAATGCAGAAATGAATGAAGAAAGAAAGGAGTAGAGCTCAGTCTCTGAGGTTCCTCAGCTCATCAGGAGTTTGTCAACCCTCCCCTGGGAATGGCAATGTCTCTGTTGTGGCAATGTCTCTCAGAGATGTGTGGTACCTGGGTTCCCATATTTCAGGATGTTCTTGGGACACTGTCGTACCCCAGAGCTGTGAGGTTTCTGGGATCCCCCAGGGACACTTCTCACCTCAGAGCTGGGATACCTTTCCAGCCCTCACATTTGTGAGTTTCCTGGACACTCTTCCATCTGAGTACCAGAAGGCAGGCCAACAAAACAACAACTATATCTCTGGAAAGGCATGTCACAATCTGTATGTCCATGTATATTTCAGAAAGTGACAATATTTCATTCTTCATGGTTGAGCATGGTTTATTCCCCTGACCCCACCTTACAAACCTGTTGTTGATGAGTTTGGAATTATTCTAGGATTCCATAGTGAACCCTCCATGAACATGCAGCATCATTTCTGTCATTTGTTGTAGAACTTTGTGAACTACCAAGAATCTCATATTGGATGTACATATATATAGATTCATCAAAGATGCTGGCTTATATGTGTGTGTGTGTGTTGTTATGGTTCTGGCATCAAGGTAATACTGGCTTTATGGACTAAGTTTGGAATGATCTTTCTGTTTTTGGAGAAGCAGTTTGAGGAACATTGCTCTCAGCTGTGCTGTTGGCTGGGAACCATCATCCAGCATTTGTACCAGCAGGCACTTTTCTGACCTCATGTATTTTTTTTTTTTTAACTTTTTGACTACCATACAAAGCAACATTCCTTATGGCATTTTTGTACATAGTTTTCCACGGTGCTCCTGCCTCCCTTAGTCTTTTTCTCTGCTCCTTTGTTTGTAGCATTATATTCCTAATATTCCTTTTCTTATTTCATATCATACGCTTTCATTGCTTTCTCCATCCTTCCTTTCTTAAAGCCTTTCCCCCTTTTCTAGGCTCTCTCTGTACTCCCACATAAATACTCATATATAAAAATTTGAATCTAGGATCTTCATATGAGAGAAAATATGTGATATTTATCTCTTTGAATTTGTGTTACCTAATTTAACATAATATTTTTTAGTTTCATTCCTTTGCCTGAAAATATATTTTTTAGTGCTGAATAAAATTCCATTCTGTATATGTAACACATTTTCATTATTCATTCATCTGTTGATAGTATCTAGATTAACGTCATGTCCTTGATATTGAGTGGAACAGCAATAAAAATGGACATACAAATTATATCTTCTGTAAGATATAGAATCTTTTGGATATGCATACAAGGGAAGAATAACTGAGAGCTGGGAGATATGATAGTTCTTCATGTTAATTTCTGTAGTGCCTGCTCCAGGATCCACCAACAATGAGTAAGGGTTTCCCTGTTCCTATGCCCTTACTGGAAATGTCCATTTGATTTCCTCCTTCCTTCCTTCCTACCTTCCTTCCTTCCTTAATATAATTTTATTTATTACAATTTATTCACTTTGTATCCCAGCTGTAGCCCCCACCCTCGTCCTCTCCCAATATTACCCTCCCTTCCTCTCTCATCTCTTCCCATGGCCCTCCCCAAGTCTACAAATAGGGGAGGATCTCTTCCCCTTCCATCTGACCCTAGCTTATCAAGTCTCATCAAGACTATGTTCCATATTCTTCCTCTGTGGCCTGGTAAGCTTGGCTCCCCTCAGGGCATGGGTGATAAAGGAGCCAGTCACTGAGTTCATGTCAGAGACAGCCCCTGTTCCCCTTACTAGGGAGCTCATTTAGAGACTGAGCTGTCACTGGCTACATCTGTGCAGGGGTTCTAGGTTATCTCCATGAATGGTCCTTGGTTGGAGTATCAGTTTCAGAAAAGGCCCTTGGACCCAGAATTTTTGGCTCTGTTGTTCTTCTTGTGGAGCTCCAGACCCTTCCAGGCCTTTCTATCTCCCCCTTCTTTTATAAGATTCCCTGCACTCTGCCCAGGTTTGGCTATAAGTCTCACCATCTGCTTTAATACTGTGCTGGGTAGAGTCTTTTAAGAGGCTCCATGTAGTAGGCTCTTGTTTTGTTTCTTGTTTTCACCTTCTTCTGATGTCTATCCCATTTGCCTTTCTGAACGAGGATTGACCATCTTACCCAGGGTTCTCCTTTTTGCTTAGCTTCTTTAGGTGTACAGATTTTAGTATGATTATTCTATGTTATATGTCTAATATCCACTTATAAGTGAGTATATACCATGTGTGTCTTTCTGCTTCTGGGATACCTCACTCAGGACTATCTTTTCTAGTTGCCACCATTTTTCTGCAAATTTCATGATTTCCTTGTTTTTAATTGCTGAGTAGTATTTCATTGTGCAAATATACCACGATTTCTGTATCCATTCCTCAGTTGAGGGACATCTGGGTTGTTTCCAGCTTCTGGCTATTACAAATAAAGCTGCTATGAACATGGCTGAGCAAATGTCCTTTTTGTATACTTGAGCATATTTTGGATGTATACTTAGGAGTGGTATAGCTGGATCTTGAGGCTGCATTATTTCTATTTGTCTGAGAAAGCACCAGATTGATTTCCAAAGTGGTTGTTCAAGTTTACATTCCCACCAACAATCGAGGAGAGTTCCCCTTTCTTCACATCCTCTCCAGCATGTGTTGTCACTTGAGTTTTTGAACTTAGCCATTATGATGAGTGTAAGGTGAAATCTCAGGGTCACTTTGATTTGTATTTTCCCTGATGACTAAGGACATTGAGCTTTTCTTTTTCTCTGCCATTCGATATTCCCCTATTGAGAATTCTCTGTTCAGCTCTTACCCCATTTTTTAGTTGGATATCTTGATTTTTTGCTGTTTAACTTCTTGAGTTCTTTATATATTCTGAATATTAGCCCTCTCTCAGATATAGAGTTGGTGAAGATCCTTTCCCAATCCATAGGCTTTCATTTTGTTTTGACAACAGTGTCTTTTGTTTTACAGAAGCTTTTCAGATTCATGAGGTCCCATTTATTGACTGTTGATCTCAGAGCCTGCGCTGTTGGTGTTGTTCAGGAAGTTGTCTCCTGTGCCAATGAGTTCAAGGCTCTTCCCCACTTTTTCTTCTAACAGGATTAAGTGTGCCTGGTTTTAGGTTGAGGTCTCTGATCCACTTGGACTTTAGCTTTTTGCAGGGTGATAATTATGAATCTTTTTGCAATTTTCTACATGTAGGCATCCAATTAGACCAGCAACATTTGTTGAAGATGCTGTCTTTTTTTCCATTGTAGTTTTGGCATCTTTTTCAAAAATCAGGCATCCATAAGTGTATAGGTTTATTTCTGGTCTTCTGTTCAATTCCATTGACCCACTAGCCTGTTTCTATGCCAGGACCGTGTAGTTTTTATTACTGTTGCTCATTAGTACAGCTTGAGATCAGGGATGGAGATACCTCCAGACGATCTTTTATTGTAGAGGATTTTTTTTAGTGATTCTGGGTTTCTTGTTATTCCATATGAAGTTGAGAATTTTTCTTTCAAGGTCTGTAAAGAATTGTGTTAGTAATTTTATGGGAATTGCATTGAATCTGTAGATTCCTTTTGGTAAAATGGCTATTTTTATTATGTTAATCCTGCGAAGCCATGAGCATGGGAGAGCTTTGCCTTGCTTGGTTAGAGTTACACCAAATTACTTTATGTCCTTTGTGGCTATTGTGTAGGATGTAGTTTCCATAATTTCCATCTCAGCCCATTTGTCTTCTGTATACAGTAGGGCTACTGATTTTTTTTGAGTTGATTTTGTATCTAGCCACTTTGCTGAAGGAGTTCCCTGGTAGAACTTTCAGGGTCACTCATGTATATTATCATATCATCTGCAAATAGTGATACTTTGATTTCTTCCTTTCCAACCTCAATCTCCTTGTTCTCTTTTATTTGTCTTATTGCTCTAGCAAGGACTTCAAGAACTATGTTGTATATGGAGAGAGTGGGCAGCCTTGCCTTGTCCCTGATTTCTGTAGGATTGATTTAAGTTTCTCTATGTTTAGTTTGATATTGGCTATAGGCTTGTTGTATATTGCCTTTACTGTGTTTAGGTAAGTGCCTTGTATCCTTGATTTCTCCAAGACTTTAAACACAGATGAATGTTGAATTTTGTCAAATGTTTTTTTTTAGCCTCTAAGGAGATTATCATGTTTTTTTTCTTTTAGTTTGTTTGTATGGTGGATTAAATTGATGGATTTCCATATATTGAACCACCCCTTCATACCTGGGATGAAGCCTACTTGGTCATAGTGGATGATATATTTGATGTGTTTTTGGATGCGGTGTGTGAGTATTTTGAGTATTTTTGCATCAATGTTCATAGGGGAGATTGGCCTGAAATTCTCTTTTTTTTTTGTTGAGTCTTTGTGAGGTTTAGGTATCAAGGTGACTGTGACTTCATAGAGTTTGATAATGTTCCTTCTGATTCTATTTTGTGGAATAGTTTGAAGAGTATTTGTTTTAGTTCTTCTTTGAAGATCTGGCAGAATTCTACACTGAAACCATCTGGCCCTGGGCTTTTTGTGGATGGGAGATTTTTGATGACAGCTTCTATTTCCTTAGGGGACATAGGACTATTTAATTTAATTACCTTATTCAGCTTTGGTAAGTGGAATAGATCAAGAAAATTGTCCATTTCATTTTCCGTTTTCAAAATTTTGTGGCATATAGGCTTTTGAAGTAAAGCCTAATGAATGTTTGGATTTCCTCAGTGTCTGTTTTTATGTCCCTCTTTTCATTTCTGATTTTGTTAATTTGGATGGTGTCTCTCTGCCTTTAGTTAGTTTGGCTAAGGGTTTGTCTATCTTGTTGATTTTCTCAAAGAACCAGCTCTTGGTTTCATTGATTCTTTGAATTGTTTTATTTATTTCTAATTTATTGATTTCAGCCCTGAGTTTATTTCTGGTTGTCTACTCTTCTTGGGTGTGTCTGCTTCTTCTTCTTTTTGTTTTCTAGGACTTTCAAGTAAGCCATTAAAGTACTTGTGTGAGATGTTTCGAATTTCTTCTTGAAAGCGCTTTGAAAGTTCATAATGCTATGAACTTTCCTCTTAGCACTGCTTTCATTGTGTCCCATACGTTTGGGTATGTTGTGCTTTTATTTTCATTGAATTCTAGGAAGTCTTTTATTTCTTCCCTGACCCAGCTGTCAGTGAGTAGGACATTGTTCAGTTTCCATGTGAGTGTGGGCTTTTTGCCATTTTTGTTGTTGTTGATGTTCAGCTTTAGTCCAAGGTAGTCAGATAGGATACAAGGGATTATTTCATTCTTGTATCTGTTGAGGCTTGCTTTGTGAACAACTATATGGTCTATTTTGGAGAAGGTTCCATGAAGTGCTGAGAAGGTAAATTCTTTTGTGTTTGGGTGAAAGGTTCCGTAGATGCCAATTAGGTCCATTTGATTTATGACCTCTGTTAGAGTAATTGTTTCTTTAAGTTCTGTTTTGTTGACCTGTTCTTTGTTGAGAGTGGGATGTTAATGTGTGGGGATCTATGTATGGTTTAAGTTTTATTAATGTTTCTTTTACAAATGTGGGTGCCCTTGTATTGGGGACATAGATGTTCAGAATTGTGATGTCTTCTCAGTGGAATTTTCCTTTGATGAGTATGAAATGACCTTCCCCATCTTTTTTGATTAATTTTGTCTGAAAATCTGCTTTATTAGGTATTAGAATTGCTGCTCCTGCTTACTTCTTGGGTCCATTTGCTTGGAAAACCATCTTCCAGCCCTTTATTTTCATGAAATGTCTAGATTTGTGACTTAGTTGTGTTTTTTGTATGCAACAGATTATTGAGTCTTCTTTATACATCCATTCTGTTATCTGTGTCTTTTTATTGGACAGTTGGGCCATTGATGTTGAGAGGGATTAACGACCTGTGGCTGTTAGATCCTTTTATTTTGCTATTGGTTGTGGTAGTGTGTTTGTGTGCCTGGCTACTTTTAGTTTTGTTGTAGTGAGGTTATTTCCTGTATTTTCCTGTCTGTAGTTAGCTTTCCTGGGCTGTATTTTTCCTTCTAGTATCTTCTGTCATGCTGGATTTGTGGGTAGGTGTTGTTTAAATTTATTTTTGTTGTTGAATATCTTGTTTTCTCCATCTATGATGACTGAGAGTATTGCTGGGTGTAGTAGCCTGGGCTGACATCTGTGGTCTCTTAGGGTCTGCATGATATCTGTCCAGGCCCTTCTGGCTTTCATAGTCTCTGTTGATTCTGATGGGTTTGCCATTATATGTTACTGTTGTTGTTAGTGTTTAATATTTACTGTTGGTTTATCTTTTAGTAAAGCTGCTGTTAATACTAAACAGCTCTATACTCAAATCACCACACAGAGATTCTGTTTATTTAGTTAGACCACAATGCTGGGCAATAGTTGCTCCATCCTAAACCTCCAAGCCCTCATAGTTTCCTAACATTTAGATATCCAACATTATACTTGCTTTTAGTGATATATTAGGTCCAGTTCATCTCTCCTTGCTGTTCCAAGATCTCTCCTCCAGCTCTCTCTCCTAGCTCTCCTTGCTCTTTCTCCTCCCACTCATTTCCTGCCCTCTGCTCCTTCCCTCTTTCCTGTCCTCTGGCTCCTCCCATTGCCTAACATTGTGGCTAGTTGCTTTATTCTGGCCTGTTTACACAAAGTTGAGGCAGGATGCTTAGAATAAGTATCACAGTGCAATATCCAAATTGAAACCAGAGAGTTGGGGGGAGAAATTAGCATTTGAGTGAACAAGGGTAAGGTGTATACATTTCAAAGAATATTATACCAACATTTTCCCCTTTAAGTCCAATAAAAGACTCCTTTTTTCTCAATACAATAATAATTATGAAATTAGGGAAACTGTTAGGTAAAATCTACATGTGCAATGTCTAGTCCAGGTGTATTAGCAACTTAGGATAAAGTATCTGATCATCCTATCTATCTTGACAAGTTTAAAGTTCTATACCTAAATTAACCTTTATCCTTATTGGTATTACCTGTAAGAAAGCATTTCTTAACTTCTAAAAAACTTAAGCATAAATTTGGCACTATGACTATTTGGTTTTCAACTCCATCAGAGACTTGAGAAGGAATAAAATTAGTTATTAGAGTAAATAGGAAGTGCATGTTAGCAGCTTTCAAAAAATAAAAATTGACAGTTTGCTGCCTGAATAGTCACCCATAGCTCTTTATAATGTTGGAGCATCATCTTCAGCCTTCTGGCTCAGAATATTTGCAAACATATATGTGAAACAGGAATTATTTAGGACTTCCTATCCTTTCTTGGCAGAGTTTGGCAGTCGACTTGTCCTGCATTTAAGCTTGCCCATTTTAGGCAGAATTTGTCTTGTCATGTAGCAAGGGTATTTTTTTTTTTTTTACCTGAGTGGCTTGTTTGCCACATTTGAAGCCATCTCCATATGGAGGTTCTTCGATGGTCATTATCTTCTTTCAGGTAGACGAGGTGCTGCCAGGAAATGACTTGTCTCATTGTCAAAGAATCTTTAAAATAGTAAAGACACTTTTAAATGCCATATTCTGTAGGTCTCTGAAGTTTTTGAAGACTACCTATCTTTATGTAATCTATCTGTCCACAAAATCATATCTATTTGTTAAACCTAGGATGTATACTCCTGAGATAAATTAGACTAGTGTCTGGCATGACTATGGGTTGAATAACTAGCAATTAACTTGCATTACCTAACACCTTAATCTGTTTTTAATAGCTGTTTAAAAGTATTGGAAGTAATCTTGACTTTCTATCAATATACTAAAGCTTATATAATGTATCAAAAATAGACGTATTTTTGCATCAATATGCAAAGTCCTATACCAGAGTTAAAGTTAACCTTATTTGGGAATAACAAATACATCTTAAATTGAGTAGATTCAATAATCTACCTTTTGTCTTATTCATGTAAGTTATCCTGTATATTCCTTTCTTTTTAACCACTTTTCTCCTTATCTAAGAAAGATAGAAAAAGGAAGAGAGAAATCCCTGAGTATAATCTTGTTTCACTCTAAATATGACCATTAATAATTATAAACATCTCCCAATGACAATGAACATTTGTAGCCACAGAAAACAACCAAAAACCTCCCCAACTTCCTTTAAGGAAAATTGGACGTCCTTCTCATGGATTTCTGCTAGCTGATATTTTGGACATGCGGAAATCCTGTTGGGAGCCCAAAGAAAACTGGGAAAAATTGGTTAATTAAGCAAGCAACAACATTTGTGGTCCAGTCTTTGAATGTTGAAAAATTTCAGGCTTAATAAAAGTCCTCTTTTGAACAGCCTAAAATGCTGGACCAATTAAGATTAGTAGCTTTCTTAGAAGTTTTTTTGGGAGCAGGCTTTGATGCGAAACTTCAATTGAAATTGAGGCAGGAACAAGCAGAATGCTGGAACATGCAAAATGCTGGAACAGATGTGTCAATGTCTCAGCCTGCTGGAAGAAGGATTCTGTCAGGTTTGATCCAGCATCTCTGGTGTCCAGTTCTTTTGTTCTGCAAACATATAATTTCTCATAAGCATTATAGAGTTCTAAAATTATAAATGTATAAGATGTGCAGGATGCAACTAAACTGTAAGCAAATTTTATCTATGTCAATTAAAAGATTAGCATAATACATTATGAGGATAATATAGCCAAGGATTTATTGGCCAAGAATTGTTGGAGTTCTGGCTGAAGACATGTTTTTATGTCTCAGTCAGTTTTAGAGTTGTTCCCATGTAAAGGAATCAGCAATATAAGTTACCATTATTATTGAACATACAATCATTATCATGTTGAAATGAAAACAAGATTGGATAGATTAAAATATCTTTTTGGGCTCTTTGTGTGTCTGTAGAATTAGGCGAAGTTGCTACCTATTTCCCTAGAGAAGGCTCCTATTAGAAAGACAAGCTGGTTGCCTTGAGCAATAGAAAATGAATGTTTTAAGTAAACTTTATATAAACCCTTTTTAATTTAGAATATAAACATACTGTGGGTATCTTGTACTTGTTTAGAGGTTTAGCCCTAGATTTTTATAAATGTTGTAGCTATTTGTCCTATCCCCTTGTTTATATAGAATGGGCATAGCATTTAAGCATACCCTAGGCATCTTGTACCTGGGCTTAATATTGATAGTGGCTATATTTTGGCTTGCCCCCCCCTTTTTTATGCAGGATGGGCAGTTATTCTTTTATAGCTGAACTTTATATAAACTCTCTTAGCATTAGTATATAAACTCTCTTACCTTAGCATTTAAGTATATCCTAGGTATTCTGTACCTGGGTTTTTACATTGGTTTTGGCTGTTCTTTGGCTTGTCCCTTTTTTGATATGGGATGGACATTTTTGTGTTTTAAACATATGAATATAGTTTTTGAGTTTTTAGGACCTAAGTAGGTTGGCATCTTTAAGCCTCTTGTGTCTCTTTTACATAAGCATGACCAACATTTTTCCCCCACGAAAATGTCTCATGTTTAAAAGGATAAGGCAGTTTCCAGAGCGGTGTGACATTATCTCTCTTTACATAAACCTAAAAATGATGTGAATCCAACCTTTAGAGCAGTAAGGACATAATGTCTATTATTAAGAAAAAAGAATTTACATGGTAACCTTAAGGAAAATTTTGTCATTTTGAAACTTAAGAGTATCTCTGCCAATGGCTAAACAGCAGGAGTTGCCATCCTGGCTTTTATTATGTAAATAAGCTTGATCCAGAACTTGCCTAATCCAGAGACTTGCCTGTTTGTTTTACTTTGTGTTGGGAAGAAAGGCATGTGCCTTCACCAACTTGTTCAAATATTTTTTTTCAAAACAATATCATTGTAACTCAAAGCCCTTAAATGAAAATCAAACAAAGAGACAAGAAAATTTTTACATTTGGGGTCAGTTATTCCAAATTACGCTGTAACAAACAAAGCCAGTTGGTTATATTTTGGAATTCAGTTGATGTTTCAGTATATTGGCAGACCCTTACCAGAAAGAGCTGACAAGTATCTTACAGCCAGAGAGCTTTGAATTTTAGCCATTATTAATCTACTTATTAGGAAGAGTGCCCTTTTTCTTGTCTGGAACTTAGTATCCCAATCCTTGGCATTTCCCCCATTTTCTCCTTAAACTTTCTTAGAGAAGGTATGGAGAAGAACCATCACCATTAAACATATTGCAACCACATCCATGACTATGACAGCCAAAATGAAGCCAAAAGGGATTAAAATACCTTCTGCCATGGCAATTTTTTATTTTAGATGCAGTTTAGGCCAAGCTCTATCTAGAGGTTTGTCTGCCTCCAGTCCCTTTCTTTAAAGCCAAGGCTGCAGAGCTGAGCTGAGCCAGCCACAATAAAAAGGAGCCATGCTTGTTAATCTCTCAGTTAAACTGCAGCAGCAGCCAGTTTTGTTATGGATGTCTCAGGTCTGCCCATGGGAGGCTGTCTTTTGCTCCTGGGCCAGTTTAAGAGTCTCTCTTAAAGAGACAGTAATTGATCTGGGAGTTATTAGGTTTTAAGTTTGGGTTGTATCACTGGGAGCTTATTCCCCCCACCAAATTATGTTTAAGTATGATTTAAAGGATGTGGATACTTAGATTAGTTGGGTGCCATTTGTTGTTGGTGGTGTTTAATATTTACTGTTGGCTTATCTTTTAATAAATCCTAAACAGCTGTATACACAAATCACCACACAGAGACTCTGTTTATTCAGTTAACCTAGACCACAATGCTGGGCAATAGTTGCTCCATCTTAAACCTCCAAGTCTCATAATTTCCTAACATTTAGATTTTCCCACATTATACTTGCTTTTAGTGAAATATTAGGTCCAGTTCATCTCTCCTTGCTGTTCCAAGATCTCTCCTCCAGCTCTCTCTCCTAGCTCTCCTTGCTCTTTCTCCTCCCACTCATTTCCAGCCCTCTGCTCCTTCCCTCTTTCCTGTCCTCTGGCTCCTCCCATCACCCAACATTGTGGCTAGTTGCTTTATTTTGGCCTGTTTACACAAAGTTGAGACAGGATGCTTAGAATAAGTATCACAGTGTAATATCTGGATTGAAACCGGGGGCGGGGGAATTAGCATTTGAGTGAACAAGGGTAAGGTGTATACATTTCAAAAGAACATTATACGAACATGTTACTTAGCCTTTTCCCCTTGCCGCTTTTAGTATTTTTTTTTTCTTTGTTCTGTATACTTACTGTTTTGATTATTATGTGGCAGGAGAATTTTCTTTTCAGGTCTAATTTACTTGGTGTTCTGTAGGCCTTTTGTATGCTTATAGGCCTCTTCTTTAAGTTGGGGATATTTTCTTTATGATTTTGTTGAAAATATTTTCTGGGCCTTGGAGATGGGAATATTCTTTTTCCTCTATTCCTATTATTCTTAGGTTTTGTCTTTTCATGTTGTCCTGGATTTCTTGGACAGTTTGAACGTTGATTTCTTCCATTTATCTTTCACATCTGAGATTGTTTCTTCCATCTTTTGTAATCTGTTGATTATGCTTGCCTCTGTAGTTCCTGTTTTCTAAGTTCTTCTTCTCCATGATTTCTTTTGTTTGTGTTTTCTTTAATTTTTCCAGTCCTGTTTTCAGATCTTGATACATTTTGTTGATTTCCTTCACCTGTCTGACTATATTTTCTTGTTTTTCTTTCAGTTCCTTCTCCTGTTTGTTTGAATGTTTCTCTGTTTCTTTTATTTCTTTCAGTGACTTAATTACTTCCTCTCTGAAGGCCATAAACTGTTTGGCTGATTCTTCCTGTATTTCTTTACAGATGGCCATAATCTATTTGACTTTTTCTTCTATTCCTTTACGGATGGGCATAAGCTTCTTCTAATTCTTTATGCATTTTATTTGTTTCTTCCATTATCCTCTTCATAAGCATAGTTGTAAGGTCATCTTGGATTTCACTTACGATAAGGCATCCAGGTCTGCTTGTCCCTGGATAATTGTGTTCTGGAGATGCCATATTGCTTTGGCTTTTCTTGGTTGTCCTTTTATGCTGGCCTCTACCCATCTGGCTGTCTTGGATGTTGTCTGTTAGTTTCTGGTATCTCCTGGATTCCTGGGGTGGGGCGAATGCCCTTGTCAGGAAGATGGTTGTTCCTGAAGGAGGCCTCCTCAGCTTTTTTGGTATGGTCACTGAATGGCCGGTGCTTCTCAGGAGTTGCCACAGCTCACCTCAGGTGATAGACCTGTGTGGTAACTGTGATTGTTGGTAGTCAGGGAGGCTCCCCTCTCATCAGGAGAAGTCCTGGAGACAGTTGCCCTACTGCTGGGTTTCTTGCTCTGAATTTAGTGGGCTGCTGCTGCTGTTTTTACACTGTGTTTGCTGGCTCTCTTGAATCAGAGAGCCCCACAGTTTGGTCAGTGTAGCTAGGGAGACAAGTTGTGCCTTGGTAGAGTGTCTTGGGCTGATCCCGTGGATTCCAGGCTTCTGTAGGTCTGAGGTTGGAGCTCTGTGCCCCAGTATGCAAGCACTAATCAGTGGGAGGTGAGTGCAGCACTCATGCATGCAGCCAGAGGCTAGAGCCTGGAGCCTGCAGGAGCCTGGGAGCTCGGTGTCCTGAGGTTGGACCTGATGTTTCTCCCACCATAGGGCTTCCTCTCAACAGGGATATCCAGTCTGTAGTGTCTCGGGTCTACAATTCAGTCTGGGATGGTGAGTAGAGTATGCAGGCACAGGAGAGTGGCTCTGTGCTGGCAACTGGGAGCCTGCGGGAACCCATAAACTTTTCCAGAGAACTCTTTTTGGGGAACAGTTAGCCTGAGTGCCCTGAGGTCAGATGAGCTATATCCCTCACTGTGGGGTTTCCTTCTGACAAAGAAACCCAGTCCCTGTTGCCCTGGGGCCCACAGTTATAACTGGGCTGGTGAATTAGGTGCTCAGGCAGGTCTCTGGGCTGGTGACTAAGCACCTGCTGGACCCCGGGAACTTTTCCAGGGATTGTCTGGGTGGCTTGAGATCCATCCTGATTGCTTCCTTTACTGTGGGGTTTTCTCTTGACTGGAAATCCCAGTCTCTGGTGTTGTGGGGACCACAGTTCAGTCTGGGATAGTGATTAGAGCACTCACGCGTGTGGTTCTGGGCTGGTAACCAAGTGCCTGCAGGGACGCAGGAACTCTTCCAGGTGACCTGAACCTGATTGCTTCCCATACCATGGGGTTTCCTCTCACCTGGGGAACACAATTGCTGGTGTTTTAAGGCACAGACTTCAGTCTATTGGTCTCTGTGCAGTCACTACTATCCTCCTCATCAGATTCAGTGTCTTCTCGGTGCTGTCATCTTGTACCCTTCCTCCTTCCTTCTTTTTTTCTGATCACCTTTCCTCCTTTGTTTTCCTTTTGATTATAGTTATTCTGATTGTGATACACACACATATATATGTATATATATAAACAACAGAATATTAAAAAGATGAATATAATACAATTTGAAAGTATTGTGTTTTCCCTTGATAATTTTTCTTCGTTGTAAAGGGCCTTTCCTCAGTGTTTATCTTTTTTTTTTTTGTGCATGTGTGTGCTGTGCTCTCTCTCTCTTTCTCTCTCTCTATCTCATTGTCTGTGTGTGTGTGTGTTTAGTCTGTGCACACATATGGTATGGTGAACCTGTGAAGTCAGGGGCCAATCTTGGATGCTCACTTCCACTTTGTACCTGGTATGGGACAGATTTTTTCCCCCCTGCAGGTCACTGTTTGCTCTTCCAGACAGTGGTGGGATGGTGGGTATTATACCTATGATTTGATGAAATACACAATTCTTTTTAGTCTTGAGGAGCTCAGCATCATATCTGGCTTTCCAGCACCATGAACTAGATCTTGCTCCAGTGGGTGTTTAGAGTTCTTCACCATCCTTCCCTGGCTTTGTGGAGAAAATTTTATTACTTTTTTTGTAGTTCTTTTTCTTATTTCTTTTCTTTCTTTCTTTCTTTCTTTCTTTCTTTCTTTCTTTCTTTCTTCTTATTTCTGGTAGTTTTTCCATGATGACTTTCTTCCATTCAAACTCTTGGTCTCACAGATGCTGTCATCTTGCCAGCATCCTCCTGAGAATGTCTTGTCTACCTGGGAAAGAGCAGCTGACATAACTACTAGTTATAAGTTCATTAAGTACAGTATTGATCTTCTAATTAGTCAGAGGTGACCATTCTATTATTTCGTGATGTGTGTTGACTCTATGGTCTCTAAAAACTTCAACTCTATCTGCCTACTCAGCCCATGCCACATGTCTTAGGTATTTGCTGCAGTTGTGCATCACTGTGAGGTAACAATTGCAACCATTAACAAAGGTGCCAGAAACACATGCACCATCAAATTAATTGTATTTATTATCTGTGCAAAGTTATTAACAATAGTGTGCCAGAGAGCCATGGAATGGATATCTTGTTAGATGGGGAGCCAGCAGAGACTAGATTTAGAGTTTGGGTCTGTGATGGGTGATATTTAAAAGTCTTGTTCTAGATCAGTGGTTCCTAACCTTCCTAATCCTGCAACCTTTTAAAACAGTTCATGTTGTGGTGACCCCCAACCATAAAATTATTCTTTTTTTTAAAGACTTATTTATTATTTATAGGGCATTCTGCCTACATACCAGATCTCACTATAGATGGTTGTGAGAACTGTGGTTGCTGGGAACTGAACTCAGGACCTTTGGAAGAACAGTGAGTATTCTTAACCTCTGAGCCATCCCTCCAGCCCCCCATAAAATTATTTTTGTTGCTTCTTCATAACTGTAATTTTGCTACTGTTATGAATCATAATGTAGGGCTGGAGAGATGGCTCAGAGGTTAAGAACACTGGCTCTTCTTCCAAAAGTTCTGAGTTCAATTCCCAGTGACCACAGGGTGGCTCATAACCACATATAATGAGGTCTGGTGCCCTCTTCTGGCATGCAGGCACACCTTCAGGCAGAACACTGTATACATAATAAATAAATAAATCTTTTAAAAAATGTAGTGATGTAAATAATGTGAATATTTTTTGATTTGGAGGTTTGCCAAAGGCTCACTATCAGCAGGTTGAGAACCACTGTTATACACAGAGCGCTTTCTGTTATTGGGAGGGGCATTGCATGACTGGGAAGCCCATCAATTTCTATGCAGAAGGTGGGAGGAAAAATTTGAGGATTAGATTGTCATCAATTAGGGTAAGCAGTCACTAGAGTGGGACATTTTGAGACCTGCTTATTATGTTCAGAAGGGAAACAAGACCAAAACAAAAAGCTGGTGGAACCAGCTATTGTCCCAGACTAAGAAAAACATGCAGAGCACTTCCTGCCCCACAGATGTATCACAGTGTTCAGTGCTGCTCCGAAGAGGGGAACTTAGTGGAGCATTGCCCACCTGAGGCTGGGCTGTGCGCAGAGGCTCCAGGCACATCCATCCCAACATCACATAGTTATATAAGAACAACCTTGTTTTTCATTTATCTTCTCCTAGATAGGGGGCAATATAGCAACAGGGACCAGGAAACCTTCCTAGCAGTTTCCTAGTCTGAGGAAGACCTGAGCTAGGGAAGGGAAGAGGTGTTTCTCTTTAATTAAGACTGCGCTGAAAAATGAGCAGTACGCTGTTGATGAAGGGAGACAGTATTTTTGGGGGGATATGGTGCATGAATGAAGACTACTTTCACTGGGAAACATGAGGTTTGTCACAACTAGCTCTTTGCATCAGTTTGGTGACTCCTTTACAGTCTTTAGGCTAAACTGTGAGCCCAGTGAGGATGCAGGAAGCAGGATTGGACTTTCTTCTGCAACAGTTGTATGGAATGTAGTAAGAGGTCAGTCATTTCTATGAACAAATGAAACTAATAAAGGAATGAAGTGTTTCCTCATTTTTCTCTCCAATTCTCCCTTGTTATTAGTGGCAATATAGTTAACTTTTTGTAGCAGCCTTCCTTTATTCAATTTCCATCAAGAATGAGATGCCTATTTAGTTATTAAATGAGACAAGGTTCTCCATGTACTTATATACAATTTGGGGTGAGAAGAGAGCATAGCACCTATTTTACTTCCTCCCTGAAGACTCCCACTCTGAGGAAGACTTGAAATGTTGAATTTGAGAGGGAAGAGCTAACACTAAGTTGTCTCTTGAACCAAGACTGTGCAACTTTAAGTTGTCATTGGACTACTAGTAACTTTTATTAGAAATGTTTTTAGTTAGTGACCTGAAATAGTCCATGAGGTGGCCCTTTCCCTGAGCCTTGTTTTATAGCCTACCCAAGAAGACTTGGCCATGCTTGTGAAGTTTAAGTAAGGATGCCTTTATCAATGTTGTGTATTTAAAGTAGGCTTAACAAACTATTTGCTTAATGGATCTCAATCCTGGATACATGCTAACATCACCAGGGAGGATGGTTGTGCAGCATCTCTTGGTCTCACTGAACAACAATTAAATCAGAAATCTGGAAGTACAATCCAAGAGTAGGAGAAAGCCCATGAGCCCTGAACCCTACACAATGAACTACAGGGAACAAAAGAAAGCTGAGAAAAGGAGAAAGAGGAAAGCGTGTTTTTTGGTGTGCTCCAAGAAAGAGTATAACATGTATAATGGTCAGCCATGATACACATAAGCAATGTTATCATGTATACATTCAGTTAATAAAGTTATTATGAATTTAAAAGACAGCACGAAGAGAGTTTGAGGGGAGGAAATGGAAGAGGGAAATTATGTAATTTATAAATTATAATTTCAAACAATAAAAAACAGGAATATTTATATAGATCTCTTTTAAAGGAAAATAGAGTGTACCAGGCACTTTCATATATGTATGGTGAGTTACATATGGTGTGGGCTTGGATGTACTCTAATCAGATATTGTAGGGTCATTGGCCCATAAGTTGTTACTAACTTCATAGAGCCCAGTTAAATTTTCAGTTCAGATAGAAACAGTGTTGTTATACTATTAGTACTGTTGTACAACGTACAAATTATTTGTTGCTAATCTGAAATCCAAACATAGTCAAGTTTTCTGTATTTTTGTCTTCTAATAATGGCAATCGTACAGGAGGGACTGGGGAAATAAAGCAGCTTGTTTTTCATTGTTTTTCATCCCAACACTGGTCAGTGCTATTTAGGGGAAGGTTTCAATCAAGGCTGTTGGCTATAAACAGGTGAACTGAAATAAAATCAATGGGGAGCATGCAGAACCAGTCTGGGAAAGGTAGGAGTCAAGAAGGTTGGGAAGTCAATGGCACAGCCATATTAGGGAAGGGCTTAGTTTGGGAAGAGCCTCTGCAGTTATAGGCTCTTTTTATTTCTGCTGTGGTTCTCAGTTCTACTGTCATCAAAATTTCTCATGGACTCGGCACCTCTGAGCTACTATGTCTAAGTCACATTCCTAGGAGGGTGCCTCTCAATTGCTTGCCTGGGCCTTAACTCAAGAACTCCAAAGTTCCCAGGGATGATGCACGGAAAGTAAAGGCTAACTTCGGCTTTCTAAGAGTTGATCTCTGACTTCTACCAAGACCAAAAACATGGAAAGAGATTACTCAAACAGGAAAGAATTTTCAAGTTTTAAAATATCTGGAATATATACTATTGAGGGCTGAGATAATCTTCTTAGAACCATAGGCAGCACGGGATTGTGAGAGATAGGAGTCTCCCTCTCCACCCATACTGTGTCATTGGCTTAGTGGCTCTCTTAGCCTTTCTGAGCTTCAGTATTCTGAAAAGTCAGTGATTTGTCGATTTGGAATTTCACTAACCAATAAAATTCAAAGGTAAAAGTATATGTCATTTTCTACTTTGTTAATTGAAGATATTATTTAAAATAACTCCTAGCTACCCTCATCATTTTATAAAATGAACCATATTTCAATACCCCAAATAGAAAGGATATAATCTCAGAATATTGATTTGTTCTTTAACTGAACTTAGATTTAGGGAAACTTACTCTGTTGACTCTTGTTTTCTAACTTTGCTTGGATCAATGAAAGACTGCACACCAACAGTTAGTGCTCAGGATCATCCTCAGTGGCTTTTAATGTCATTTCTAGGATTAAAATTCTATCAGTTTCTGAATGCTGGAGAGAGAAGGTTTTGTACATGCTTGTGGCATTACAAACTATTTCTTTTTGGTCTCTGGGTAAACCTCTGTTAGATAATCTTCAGTGCATGACACAGAGGCTACGTTTAATGTGCATTTAAAACTCTTGAATGGCAAGAGGAAGCCTTTGGGACAGGGAAAATCCACCTCTCTATGTTGCTTAATGTTGCTGTCTTAGAGGTGTCCAGAGACCTTGGCAGTGAGTATGTTTCTATAAATCTTAGAAATCGATTGGCTAATCAATATGTCGGGAGGGCCAGTAGATGTGCCCACTTAGGGGACTAAATGCCTCATCCAGCTCGGCCTTTCTCGTTATTGAGACATTGATAAACTAAGGCTACGCAGAGGATTATGGAGATAACTATTGTCTCATTTTTTTTCTTTCCATCCTTAAAAGAAAAACAAATCAGACATTTGGAGGCAGCTGGGAATGAGGACTTCAACCTATACATTTTGAAGGAAAGAAACCATAGATATACTTAGAGATACGAAGAAATACTAATGGAAGAAACATGCAACTGGCTGGGCATAGTGAATAGTTGACCATAGCAGAATGAGGGAAACTTTGGCTCTAGGAATGTAAGTTTCTAGCAACAGGAACTCTGATGAGGCCCCCCTTTGGGTGTTCAGATTCAAGGAGGAGAAAGTTGAAAGGGTTTAGTTTAGCAGGTTACCCTGCCCTTACCAGGGGCTAGAGGACTGCAGTGGGAGTTGTTTACATGCCTACAATCTGTTGTCATTTCTAGTGGCCCCTTCCCCCCTAGCACTTCCCCTCCTCCACCTGTGGTCATCTCTTTTTAAAATTTCACCTCATAAGTCCAATGTCGTTTTCCTCCTTCTGCTGATCCCTTAGTTCCACTGACTACATTCCTACATGGCTCATTCTAATGGTTTAGGCACCATTCTCTCTTGCCTGCTTAGAGGCCAGCTTATTTTATGACAACAATTATCCATTAAATGAGATTTATTGTTTACTCAGTTCCCTCCTCTAAGTGTGACCCATGACTGACTTTTAGAAAGTTCAGGATGAAGAACAGTTGATGGTCAAACCATCATGGCTTCTCCTTGCATTTATCCCTTCTGGACATGCATGTGTACAAGTGTGTTCAGGGCTTAGAAGATGTTTCCAGACTTCTGCCTTAGAACCTGGGACAGTTGTTATCTATCCATTAACAAAGATAAGCAAACAGAAGGCTGCCAAAAGAGAATAAATTATGTTCATGATCCTCCTTTAAGAAAGTGCGGAAATTTATGTTTTTACAATAGATTTTTACTCTATATAATAAAATCCACCTAGGTGTCACCTTTTCCCTTTGACCATGGATTCCCATAGAGCACAGTAAATGAATCACATGGACACTGTTGTTTTGGACTCTTTCCAAAGGGCAGGGCAGCAGACAAGGAGCTGGAGCCTTTTTATTAGAGAAGAATTTATCTGTAATGTTGTGACCTGAAGCATCTTTGTATACTCCAGCCAAACTCATTGCTTCTGCCCTTGCGTTGGATGTATTGGGTCTGTGTGGTCAATTCTATAGGAAATCATCACCAGAACAGCTTTTGGAATAATTTAATGACACAGGTCATCATCTTCTGAGCCTAAAATATTGATATATACCAAGTTTTCTTTACTTTTAAGTGAGTCTATCACCATTTTAATTTTGGAATTTATTTTTATTTGTAGATTACCATAGCATGAGAAACAGGCAAATTTTAATTTCAGAAGAAATATTGGTTTTTGAAAAAATTCTATTTCTGACTCTTTAACACATAGACTGTTTTGGCACACAAAGCACTTTGAAGGTATTTATGGAATACAAGATGATGGAATTTAAGTGATGCATGTATTTTTAAAGAACCCATATTGTGTTCTAGCATCATAAACTATTTTTAGAGTCTTCTATATGGAAAGAAAGCTTAAAATAACTCTGGCTGGCTCTGGATATATATAATAAAAAGAATATATATATATGTATATATATATATATACATACATACATACATACATATTCTCTTTTCTATTTCCTTTCTCTTATCCATGATGGCAGAGGCATCAGTATTTGATCCTTTTAAAGTCAGTCTTGGAACAATCTTGCTTCTTTGTCTGTCCGTTATCTGCATGGGCACTCAGGCTTTGGTAAGGCTGAAACACAGATCTCTATGCACCTTAGGAAATATTTGCTGGAGGTCACCAAGTGTATGGTGATCTGAGTTTCAAATATTATAGGTTTAACTGGCATTAAAAAAACGGACAGATGATTCCACATTCCTTTAAGTTAGTATACTGCATACCAGAATTAATTCATTCCTCCTACCAGTAGGTTCTAGGTGTGTAAAATTTGTAATTTATGCATGATATTCCATGGAGCAGCAGAAAGAGGTCTCCTGGAAGAGCTCTCTGCAACAGCTCGCTTCCAGCTGGGCAAGACTGCAGTGGTTCCCAGCTTTATCTGTGCCTTGCCATGTCTCATCTTCCATCTTTTTGTTCTTGGAGAGACTCTTCTTTCTTTTGGGTGGTCCGGTCATTGTGTGGTTCTGTGTCCCACCTCAACAAGAGTAAGCCTGTGGCTACAATTGCTTGACTTAAACCCAACTTGCCCTGTACCAGTGCTTAGAGAACAGAGGAAGGATCATGACTCAACACCTGTGGGTGATTATTAGAAGACCAGACTGGGAAGTTAGCCAAGTGAGATAAGCAGGTAAAGAGCGTGAACCAACTGTGTTTGACGTGTACAAGATGGCTTCCCATTAAGTTATAAGACATGGTGTCTTGTCATTTGGGCAAGCTGGAGTGAGAGTGCTCTAATGTGCAACAAAAAGAAACATAATGAATATGGTATTTTCTTTTCTCAACCTATGGAGTTGTAACGAACACTTAAATAAATGCTTACAATTTGAGTGACATATCCAAGTGCAAGACATGCTTAGCTGCTAAGTTCATGTCAAACAAATCTTTATTTTTCATGGTACAAATTAAAAGTGACAGATCTGAAGCTGTTAAGAAATACACAAAGTGCAGCTTTACGGACCATACAGATATTGCTCTAGATTAAGTACAGTTTTTATTTTTATTTTTAAACATTAAGCAACCTGTGCAGATAAGTCAGCTTTGGTTTCAATGTTAGAACAAGTAAGGAGCTTTTCAATATCCAGTTTGGCTTCTTGGTCACAAGTCTATCATGTCAATGTCTCGCCATGATGATTTTTTTTTTCCAGAACAACCCAGTCTATTTTCCTGCACTCTCTCCTGCTGCCTTCTCCAGGCATGGAGAAGCAGATTTCTTTGCCGCGCCTCATTCAGTGACCCTGGTGACCAGTCTAGATCACAGCACAGAGGACGAAATAATGAATTAAAGATAAAATTTAAAAAAAATTCAGTTTTCAACAACAAATAAGCCAATGTGCCTCACAGAATTTCAAGTTGAAGACAAGCAAGTCACATGACAAAAAGCTCATTACAAAATATCATCCAAACAGATTTTACAGTCAGACATGGAAATGAAAATCATTTTTCTTTTTCTCCATTGTTTTTAATGCTTGATCATTAACTGGGTACAAGTAGAGTGCTGAGGTAAAACATTGATGAACAGTTTGTGATTTATTTTCTTAAAATAGGAACAGTTTAGTATTGCAAGATTGTCAGCAACATTTAGCCATATCTATACAATGTGCATATTCCTACATATACTGAGCTTTGGTCCAGCGTAGAGAAGAGAGCAAAGGCAATTGGATTTCTTTTTGGTTACAGCTTGAGTTCTTTGATACGCCTCTACTTGTTTTGTTCTGCTTCCCCCAGCTCCTTTTGTTTGTTTGTTTTCTGTTCTCTTTTGTGTTATATGTGTGTGTAACTGTGTGATCACGACATAGAGTCCAAAACTTGCAAAGGCAAGTGAAACTTTCAACTATTCAAAATATCTTTTTTGGTTGAAAGAGAAAACAACCCCCGCAAGCAAGTGTAAAATACAATATTGGCTGTCATGTCTCATCAATAATGAAGAAAATGAAGATGACAACAATTTAAACAATGTGTGAGAAAGACACGGAAGCTTGAAATACAATCACATATGCCCAAAGTGGCTTTTACTTTTTGTTGGTAGCAACCTTAACCTTAACCTTCAGTTCATGAAAACCCAAAAGACACTTAGATGCTATTGGCATATGAAAGTGTTTACCAGAGGAAATAATAAATGTCTAATAAAATTAAGCAGTAGGTGCAGTTCCTGAAGGCTTATGTGTTCCCAAGTACAGTTTATATTCCTAAGAATCTGTTCAGGCATCTTTTTTGCCTTGTAGCAAAAAATTTATCAGTAAAAAAATCAATATAAGAAGCATTACAACACTATATAAATAATTTATAAAACAATACAAAATTATAAAACTATAAAAAAATCACTGCACATGAATAGTTTTACAACCATGGGATGAATTCGTTTCTTTTTTGTTCTACTCCTGGTAGTTACTCTTATTTTATATTTTCACTACTCTAGTTAGGCTCTCCCAATTATAGATGTCAGAACTGAGCAGGCCACACGTGCCTGCTGCCGGTTCTGATTTAAACATTTAGCATCCGTCACATGTTATCTTGTTAACGTCTCTTCTTGGGGAGCTTTTCTTGATGGAATTTGGAGCAGGTCCTAGGAGAATACAAAATCTGTTTTAATCAATAAGGTTTCGGTTTCTGGGTTGCTGGTATCTGTGCAGTTTTGCAGTGAAATGCTACCGTGGTGTTGTTGGCACTGATCAGGCTGGGTGTGGTCCAATTAGCATCAGACTGGTGACACGGAAACACCTTTATTAATGACTCTTTGTACTTCTAGGACTATTGTTATTTAGCTTCATTGTTGGGAGTTTTATGATTGCTGATTGAACCACCTGAGGGGACTATTACATCGTTCCATTTTCATAACCAGCAAAAGAGCCAACAGAACAAAAAACTAGAACCCCGGGGTGGGAGGAGTGTGCTAAGGGAAGGAGATGGTCTTTGTAATCAACTGGGTATCATGAGGTGGGGTTTCTCTTTACCTTTCATGATTTGCCTCTAGACAGTACATGAGCATGCTTTTTAGTTACTCATGAATATTTCCACTTTGACAACAAGCACATTGGTGGTCCTCTTTCGCCTGCTTTGATGGGACCCTCTGCCTTCATCTGAGCGAACGCATCTGCAGGCTCCAGGGGTTCCCTTGTCCTGCCATCCCTCACCCTGTGGCCTTCTTGGGTCTCATGGCCTATGCCTTGGGGGAACTAATATGAATTAATATGGTGACAGTGAAGGCTCTTCTGCTGTGTTTTCTGAGCTATATCTGCATATCTTCCTTTATTGGAGAGCCCGTGCTAAAACTTTTTTCTAGTCAGGAGGCCAGAGCCCAATTCCAATGGCTTAAATTTGCCTGTCACAGTTCAATCCAATTTATATATCCCAAGAACAGTTGTACTACTGCTCCAAATATCTACCAGTACTTTCAGATGAAAGTAGTAGCAGAAAAAGGTGAGGTTAACAGGACACTTGACAGCCCCTAACAATCTAGGTCACTATCATTTTCTTTGTGGCCTCTCTCTTTGTACGAGGTGGATGAGTATGGACATGCTTGTGTGTGTGTATGTGTGTGTGTGTTTTGACTGAAACCTTGAGTCATTTCTTTGGCTATCAGACTTCTGAGAAAGATTGCTTTGAACAGAAGCATAACACAGATGTAAGTATTGAACCGTATGTGCAACCTATGTTTATATTACAGAATTAGTTTGATCAGATCTCCACATATGTGGCTAGTAGACGAAGGAAAAATATCCCAATCTCTGGTGTGGACCGAGAGCAGGATGACAGCCCCTGCCGGTGCTGACAGCCATCCCGCAGTCAGCCCTAGTTCTTCTGGTGTCTTGCTTACATTTCTGCAGGATTGGAGTGGGAAGGGAACTGTTTCTTCCCGCTTCTGCTATCTTCCAGAAGATCTCAGGAGCCACATGAAAGGGAGATGGAGAAATAGAGGGAAAAGGGAGGTTTGAGCTCCGTTTTTTGTCTCCCTTAAACCTACAGCTCATAGAGAGAAGAAAGCCATGAATGCTTTGGCACACATTCCAGGTTGTTTCTCCACCCCACCACCTGCCTAAAAGAAAACAAACAAACAAAAAAGGAAACAACATAATTCAGGGGGAAGGAGAAACTATGTCATCTGCTAAGAAGCAGATTGGTAGAGAGTGAGCCATGCAGAATGATTTCAACACTGGCATCCATCCCGGTGGCGGAGACAAGAGGTGGGAAAGACACGAGAAAGCAGGCTTCCTACTTTTTCTGTTGGTACAAATGTAAAAATTCCTAAGACAGCTTTACGCGCAGAGGCCGGGAGACAAGCAACAGCGTTTGCAGTGTTTGCGACTTTGGTTAACAAGGGTTTGCAGTGATCAGCACTCGGTCCCTGAAGGGCTGCAGCCAGTCCTGCAGGTGGCAGGCTTTGCATTCGCTTTGAACAGATACGAGTTTGTGGTGGCGGGTTTGTTTTTGTCGTTTTCGTTTTGTTTTGTTGTTGTTTGTTTTTTTGTTTTGTTTTGTTTTGTTTTTGGTTTAGTTTTTTTTTCTTTTTCCTTAAAAGGTGTTCACATTTTCGTCACATACAGAAAAAAGTAAGTGGTTATTTGGTTTGCTTTAAAAAACTGGCTTGAGGGAGACAGGTCAGGGAGGGAATGACCCTACCACACACTCCTTCCATGTGGTGTATTTCTTGTTTAAAAATTTAAAACTTTTTCCTTTTCCTTTTTTTTGGAAAACCAACGGACACGTATAAACCATTCTGCCCATTTTGGTAGTTTTTGTTTTTCAGTCTTTTACGTACAAGGGAGATGATGACTGGGGATGTCTTTAATTCCTCTTTTCTTCTTCGCTTCCTTTCCTTTTTTCTTGCGGAGACTCACGGTAGTAGTTTCTGTGGTGCTTCCTTCTGACCACGAGTAGGCGAGTCTAGCAGTTTTCTTCTGGAGAGTCTGCTAGGGGCTCCAGGGGGACTGCAGAGGTGGGCTCGTGCTGCTTTAAACGCTTAATTGTGTTCTTCAGAGCTTGTCTCTTATTGCAGAACCAAACTCTAACTACTTCCCGGTCATAGTTTAGCTTCTCAGCAATCTCGGTCATTTCCTGCCCTGAGGGGTGTGTGTTCTTCTCAAAGTGGGCATTGAGGATCTCAAGGGCCTGGGGTGTGAAGGAGGTGCGCCGCTTGCGCTTTTTGGATGGCTCACTCCCAATAAACTCCGTGAGGTTCTGCATACCTGCCCGATGGCGGGCCTCAGCCTCAGCCATCCACCGCTCAAGCACCGGCTTGATCTTCTGGGCACTTTTAGGGGTGATGTCCAGCTTTTCAAACCTGGCAGGATACAAAAGGCCAGGGTTCAGTTTGGCTGTCAGACTGCTAGCTATAGTGTTCTCTTGGGCTTCCTGTGGTAGGAAAAAGTGGCTTCTCAGGATGGTGTGTCTGGGGGGAGAATTGAGAAAGAACAGTCTTACACTGAGTCCTCTGCCAGGGTGGGCCTCCTGCCTGCCTGCCTGATTGCCTGGCAGGGTGAATTCACTCCAGATTAGCAGCCAGCTTCAAGGTAGCCAGCCCTGTCCCAGCCAGCACCCACCCTCCCAGCAAGCTCCATGCCAGCCATGCAGATCCCCAGGCACACGGAAGGGGAGCGGGGAGCAGCAGCATACACTGTGGAAACACAAGCAACTCGCAGGCCTTTTCTCTCCATATTCTGAGATCTAAGCTGCCTCTTCAGCTGTTTCCAGCTTCAGTTCTCCAACCCTCAGAATTCTTAAGGCAGAAATGAACTAAGAAAGTGACATTCACAATAACAGCTGTCATATTCTTTCACTTAAAATGGTCTTACTTTTGGTTTTCCTCTCCATTGTGTTGGTTTTGAAAATTATCACAGCTATTATCATAGCCTGAGATGGCCACCAGGCCAAGCTCCTCTTCATGCCTCTCTTTTTATCTCCCCTTGTGTCTTATTTTAACTTCTTTCTCTCTGGTAACAATTTGCCCCATATGTAAGTTAACAACATGCCTCCCGTCCAAGTAAAACATAGACCAGTTGTTCCTTTACAGTTCTGGCCTAAACAGCTGGATACATTGTAATTACCATGGAATACCCCACCCCTGGGTGGGCTTAGGCCACCTCATGCCTTCCAATCACCATCCAGTGTAATGGTGCACTTTCGTACCAGGGCGTCATGCTGTGTTTAATGTGGGATATCTGCAAACTGTACTTGAATGATATCATTTTCTGTAAATGAGGTCTTCTATATATCAATTGCCATCAGCAATTCTTTGCTACATTTACTTTAAAAAATACGAAGCATCCTGGACAAAATTATATAGAGGGTTTTAAAAAGTCCTTTCTGGTACTAAATTCATACTGTCAGTGAAATACAAAGGAGGACCGGCTCCTTTTGTTCATTTGTTTCTTTATTCTAAGTCCAAATTCATGTTCCTCCTATTGACAGCAGTGAGCACAGACTTTGTCTCTTCTGAAGTGTTCCATGTTGCTGAAAAGCAATCATCTGGCATTTTAAGATGCTTGCAAAAGGATAGGCCAGGGTGGACTTCCTCTCTTTGCCAGGATCTGAGTGTTGGAGTGTGTCTTTAGATCCCTTTGTTGAGATGAGCAGCTCAAACACTATGAAGGGTTTAACTACATGGCACTCCTTTCCACACAGAGTTCAAGAAGGCATTTGTTTATTTTTAAAAAATGCAGCTTCTAGTCCTTGCTAAGGAAGGAAGAAGCCATCTGCCTTCAGAGCAAGGGTAGCTGATCACTTAGGATTATTAAGAAGTATGTCACCTGTGGCAGGCTTTCCAAAGCCACCATTGTAATAATTTGCCACACTTCTGCGTTTTGTCATCCTTCAGCATAAAAGCCTAGAGCTCAGTAGCATCATGGCACCAAGGAACAGAGCTTGTGATGGGGATGTCTGGCATATCGGTGTCATCATCCCTTTGTACCTCTGATAAGAAGGTTCTCACATAACATCTAAGGGTCCCTGCAGCCAATTAGCACAGAGTGGCGCCTCAGTGTGCCAGCACTGAAGTACATCCTTCCCCAGTCTTTGAACTCACTGAGACTATTCCAATGTAAATCATCGATTAAAGATTAATTAATTAACAATTAGGATAGACAGCTTCTAAAACAGCATTGCTGAAACACTAGAAAGTGGATAAAGGCCCTGAAGTCTGGGTGTCTGCTCTGTAAACTGATAATAACATTTCCAGAGGTCTGCAATCTTCAGCATCTTTCGCTTCCCTCTGGGGAAGATTTAACAAATCAGCATATCTGATTGGGGATTCCCAGGAATCTGTGTTTGTGTATGAGTTGAAACATTAGAGAGCTCTCCAGTCAATAAAAGAAAATCACATTTCAGGGCTAAAATAAGCCAAAGAGGAATTTACTTCTTTGGTAACCATTGCAAATTGGCTAAAACAAAACAAAACAAAACAAAACAAAATCAAAAACAAAAAAACCCCAAAACCTGTGGCTTTCTTGATCACAAGGCATCAGGGCCAGACAAAATTAATGTCTCCCGACAGGGAGTGACAGTATTCCCATTATTGATGTGCTTGTTAGTGTTGATGCTTCTGTATGTGTTGTTTGGAATAACATATACAAGCCTTGATATAAATTTCCCAGCAGCAGTAGCCTTGTATAGACTGAATAAAGGTTATTTTCTACAGGGAGGTATCTTATAAGAAAAAACAGTAGGGGAGACCATAGAAGTGAGAGGATCCTATGGTGCTTTTTGTATTTAACAACAATCAATGGGTTTTATGGAAAATCATTGAGCAAAATGTGAGCTGCAAGCTACCACCCCATACTGATGTTATTTATAACCTTAGTCTTAAACTGCAGGGAAAGTACACTTCTGTCCTTTGGGGAATACATTAAAAGTATAAAGAGCAGATAAAAAGACAGCATTTCATGGATCACCAAGAACAAAATCCACTTAGATGAGTCTAGAGTTGGTTTCTTGGCTGTTCCTGATGGAGGAGGACTCCTAAGGCATTGCCCAAGAGGAAAAAGCTCCTGCAGAGTGCCTTCCTTACCTCATGCATAAACATGGGATTAGAGCAACACACGTGCAGGCGTGGGGCTGCTCCTGAAGACTTAACCCGGATCAACTCAAACACAACCAAGGCTGGATTCAGTCATTTACTTAGTGTGGGGGGAGGGTGTGGGTACAGTTACGCCGGATTCACTACCTGTTTGCAAGACATTTAAAACAGGTCTCTCTCTTTCTGTCTCTCTATTTCTTCCTTCTACCTCCTTTCCCCCCTGCTCATAAAGATGTGTCTGGGAAAGCAAGTTATAAAAATTCTTTCCACAAGACAGTGAAATCTGTTAAAATGTGTGTTTCATGGGAAACCGTAGAGCCATCTCTGCATAATTAACAGCACGGTGGACTGGTGGCTTTGCTTTCTGCTCAGGGTGCCCATGTGTGGACAAGAGTTGGCATCCTCACCTGGCGGGGGCACGGAAGAGAATGGAGACCCATACCCAGGGCAGCATATTTCAACCTGTCAGCCTTGGACGTTGTTGGAGTTGATAGGAGTTAGGAGGCCAGGACCCCTCAACCTTTATTGGCACCCCATATTGCATCAACATCACCAGTCCCAACAAACAAGCACACCGCTTTCCATTCCCATGCTCTGTTCTTCCAGTTTGGCCACCCAAAGAAGACAAGTTGAGCCGCAAGGACAGACAGGGCCCGGGCTGGCCAGGACAGGTGACAGCATGCAGAGCCCGTTACCTGCAGATGGCCGACTGGCTGTAGGCGGGGCCCTCTGTGGCACTGAGGGCTTGCCCCACCTGAGTCTGGGTCAGGCCAAGGGACAGGCGTCGGATTTTAAAAGCTTTGGCAAATTCTCGGATCTCCTCCAGATTAACCCCGTCCACCTCACCTGCTGCCGTTTGAGGATCTGTGGAGATGTTTTTAAAATAGGATCAACATGTCAACACACAGCCGGTCAGGATGTTTATCACTGGGCAGCCATAGAGCGATGGGGAAACCATCCCAATCTCTTCTTTGTCTCTCATCCTTCAACTCCCCTTCCTCCTTCACAAGCCATCCTTCAAGACACTTCTATCCCAGATAAAGCCGCTCCTGCATGCCCCAAAGGGCGAGCACACTTCTTCAGGGCTTAACCGCAGCAGCCAGCAAGGGGAGGCTCTTGCTAGAGGGATTCAGCCCCACTTTGCTGGGAAGCCCCTTCATATACGGTACAAAAAACATAAACACAGGGAGGTTTCTGTTTGAAATGTCTTAATTGGAATTCTCCATGCTAACAATTGCCCACGAAGGAAATGGCACTTTGTGCTTTCCCTTCACCTGATCGCCATGTAGCCAGGGTAATAGATGGTAATCTCGCCTCATTTCTTATGTTCACATTACCCCTCAGAAGAGCATGGTGATGAAGCTGTGAGAATAATATTGTCTTTTTTCCCCATAGCTGTTTACTGACACAGCTGCCTTTGTCTCCTGAAAGGGCACATAATAAAAACTGCCTACCACAGGAAGGCTCCTTTGGTGCCGGATAACGCGGTCAATTTAGGACTTATCAAGGGAAATGACACAACAGCTGGAGAATGAAACTTTCTCCCCCCTGGCTACTGATCCCTGGATAAATGAAAGCGTTCACCAAGCTGGAGCCAGCATGAGCTGGGTCTGGTGGGAGGTTTCCGTGCAGCTCAATGCTGCCCGTAGGGAAGTCACTCCTGCAGCAAGCCATCTCTATTGTTTGTCACCTCACTCTTCAGACTCAGCTGAGAGTTGCTCTTCCTCTTTCTGCACAGCAACCCATCAATTTCAGTGAATTTCAGTTCTTGTCCCAGAACTGTGGTAGACTGTGGTACTCTTCCCAGCTCAGCTCTTATATGCTCTCTGATGTTACTAAAAGAAACATTTGCACCCTAAGTGACAATTTTTAAACTACTTTTAAATAAGGAAGGTGTGTGTCATGTGTCTGATGGGAAGGGGCCTAGGGCACTTGGTGTGTAGCTTCTGTCAGGACAGGGGAGTGATCCTGTGGGACATGTACTGTCAATAAGAGGAATAATACAGGTATAAATTGCACATTTATCTTCATATTAAAAAGAACCCCATTGTACCAAATACAATGGTACTGAGGCAAAAGGGTAAATTGAACCCCAGGAGTCCAAGGCCAAACAGGGCAACCCAGCAAGACTGTTTAAAATGACCTTAGAATTTTCATAGCTGTAGTCCTCATTTCATCACAGAGATTAGAGGGTGCTTTGAAGTTAGTGTGTAAGTACTTTTAAGTGACTCCTGATTTCTCATTGGAGCAGTGAGGCATGTTCTTATAGTTTATTGGGGCTTGGGGTATAATACTAAGGCATGAAGAAACTACAGAAGAAGGAGAGAATCTTGAACTGGTGGTGGACATGTCACTGGGTGGACAAATCACTATTAAGGGAAGGACCTGTGCTAGCAGGAGATGGCCAAGACAAAACAAACTCAATGACATGTTTGGAGGTTTAAAAATTTTTATTTTTATTTTTTTAATCTTGCAGATCTTTTGTGTGTGTATATATATATCATAGTTTCTGATTTCATGTTTTTATGGGCCATCTCTCTGTGTGAATGTATGTATCTCTGTACCTGTATGCATTTCTTGTGGTTTTTATTTTATTATCTATCTATCTATCTATCTATCTATCTATCTATCTATCTATCTATCTATATTTTTGCTTCCGATTGCTCGTTTTGTCCTATCCTGATTTTTATTTCATCATTCATTTTTTAGGTGCCTAATGGTTTTTTAATGAGAGAGAGAGGAGAGAGAGAGAGAAAGGGTATGGATTTGGGTGGAAGGGGAGGTGGGGAAGATGTAGGAGGCATTGGGGGAAGGAAAACCATAATCAGAATATACTGTATGGAGAAGTCTGTTTCCAATTAAAAAGAGAGAAAAGGAAAAAAAGAAGAAAATAAAACAAAAATCTGGTGGTGTGATTCTAGGTATGCAGAGAGTAGAGTCTGGAAGGGGTGAGGGGATTCTTCTTTCCAGAGAATTAAGGGCTTTGCTTTGTGAGTAGAATGGCTACGCGGACTGAAGGAAGAGCTTATCCAAGTGCGGACCACTTCGGAGAAGCACAACAATAACCTGTGTGTACGGGCAGGGCTTTGCAGGGTTGTTTATAAAGTTGGTTTGGATAAGATGAATTAAATTTTTTTCTTTTTCTTAATACCCCTCCCCCAGGCTTCTAGAAATCTGACATTTCACCATTGGGCTTGTTTGGGTGTTTTGTTGTGGAGACTGTCCTCTGAATTTTAAATCCCACCAGCAGAGTAGCATGGAGTGGTTCTCAGGCTTCACAAAGAATTCTGGGAGGCCACATCTGCACATAGGGCAGCCTCTAGCCCTTCCCTTATTTCCTCATTAATACCATCACAGAAGCAGGACCTGCAAATGAGCAGCATTGGAAGGCTTACACTTTTTTAAAAATTACTTTCCAGAAATACAAGAAAGGGATTTTAAAGGAAAAGCAAGATTTTTTCTGTTCTTTCAGGTGCACAGGACCTACATTTGCAGTAGTCACACCCAGCCACCTGGAACGGATTCTTACTGCTCCCCAGCTCCTCTTCCCCAGCCCCCCTCACATTTGCTGCCTGTCCAAGATGAGCTGTCAGCCTGAGTTTAGACTGGGCATTCTTGCTGCTCGGTTCTGGGGCTTAGGCAGGAAATACTAAGTGACACAGTGGCTGTGGTTTCCAAAGACCACAGTATATACACAGGAGAGATTTATAGTGTATCTAGGTAAAAAAAATTAGGATTAAGAAAAAGTTTAAAAAGTCCATTTTCGAGAGGAAAGAGGCAAAAAAAATTAGTAGCCAAGGGATCCTGATTTAGCATAGAAAGGTGCACCTGCTGGTACAGAACAGAACAGTGAAAGGAAAGATTGGCCTAGTCTCTTTCATAGACAGTGAGTTATTTGGCAGCCTTGCAAGTAACATAGGATGCTCAAAGCTCAAAATTAAAAACCAAACCAAACAACAACAAAAAACCCCCAGAGCTGCCCTTTGTACAAACATGGCTTTTAGACCAGTGCTTTTCTTAACTTGACAAGCTTGAGTCAAGCTGGTGGGGCGCAGGGCACATTTTCACAGGCCATACAGATGTTCTGCGGCAGCAGAGGACGTGCCTGCTGCCGAACCTGTCTCTACCTTTTAGCTTCTCGCTTTACTGAGTCTGAGTGTGGCATCCTCTTCCTGCCTCTGTTTTTCTGAACCCATTCATGTTCTCATTCAGCACTTCTGACAGTTCAGCAAAACTGCTTGCTTATCTGTATTAAGACTGATGATGCAGACACACCTAGTGAGATGGGCTCCTGAGAGAGCCCCCCACCTCTGCCTTTCCTCCTCTCTTCTGCGTTGCATAGGAAAGTAGCAAAGCTGTGTGACTCAGGGGGATGGGAGAGCCAGTGTGGCCTGTGATTGCGGAGAAAGTTTTCTATCTGTCAAGTTAGATGTCTGTGTGGGAAATAGTCCTTTAGCTTTTACTAGTCTCATCTTTAGATTAACCAGAATCTGTTGGGTTATCCAGTGCAGGAAGGACTAGTTTTTATGGAAGGCCTTCCACAGTCTACCTTAATACTGAGCCTAAGCTGCCAGCACACACACACACGCACGCACGCACGCACGCACGCACGCACGCACGCACGCACGCACGCACGCACACACACCAGTGCAGCATGGGGGTGAGCTTAGGACACACTCAGCAATTTTACATAAATATTTCCTTTCATCTTTTTTCTCTTCTACCAGCTCTCTAGTTTGTATCTCCTTGCTAGTTCCCAAGACTTGGAACTAAACCTGTACTTGTGATCGTGCTGGTTTCTCTTTCTCTTTCTATAAAAACCATTTCTTTCTATAAAAACCAGAAAAGAAGGTCTTTTCCTCCTATTTTTCTTACTCATAAAAGTTGGATAGGATGGTTTGCCTTACAGAAGTCTCCTAATACAAAGAGAAGACACCGTCTTTGGATATCTGTAAGCTTTAGCTTGATTGTATATCCGTGGGACTGGTCTCAGACATTGGCTGGCAGTATTTAGGGGGCTCTTAGGTGTTTGTAACTTTTCAAATGACTATACTGCTGTTTATCTGCCTCCAAGTTTGTCTCACACTGTCTGTTTTTACTGTTGCAACAGTTCTCCTTTATTAAGGGATATGTATTTTTCTATTTGAGGAGGAGGAGGAGATGTACATATGGTGAATGGAAGCTTTTCTGGGGTATTACTTTAGCCCTCAGCCTAGCTCAAAGTGTAACATTCCACAGTGGGAACGATTAACCTGGCTTCCATTCTGTTGCGTTTAGGTGAAATTAGAGTTAGTTTTGAAGATGATCTGAGGACAGTTTGATTGGGACCACAAGAGGAATCTTCAGGGCTTCCTCAAGATGGAGCCAGCAACTCCATCTTGGGGGAGGAAGTGGTATCTTTTCTTGAAGTTGTACAAGATTAAATGAGCCCTGTGCACAAAATACAGGCCAGAAAGGAATAACAGTGTAGAGCCATGGCTCTACAGAGGGAGTTGTGTGACCCTGTCTCTGTTGAGGGACTCACCAGTGATTTAAGGAATATTGAACCTGGATATTTGCAGTGACTCAAGAGTGTAATGACAGTTCCCCCATCAAATCCAGAATGCAAGGACTGAAAAAGCAAAGGGATTTTTTATGAAAATGAAATGCAAACTGTGTGAGAACAAACCTGTTTTAGAGAGTCTAGTGTATGTTCTCTGGGCCTGTGTGTAATTGGGGCTCATTATATACCAGGACACATGTTGCTCTTTCTTCCTTCCTTCCTTCCTTCCTTCCTTCCTTCCTTCCTTCCTTCCTTCCTTCCTTTCTCTTTTTCTTTTTTTCTTTCTTCTTTTTTAGTGCTGTCTTGCTGTTAGCCTTGATATTTGTGTAGAGTGCTGCCAGATAGTTCAACATTCTACATAGCAGCATCATCTTGTTTGGATCCCTGCTTATGGAATCATAGGCATGAAATGTATCTTTAAAGAAGCTGCCAAGGCCATGTTTGAAAATCTTAGGGCAACAGAGACAACCATCAGCTTTTCAGCATCTTCTCATAGCACACAATGGGTGTGCTTACTCAATAGTTTTAAAATATGAGAAAACATCAGAATGAGGATGTGGTTTGGGAGAGGCCCTTGCATTATGGTAATGCCACTGGACCGTATTAGATTTCTCTGTTTTATAAGCTGTTTCATAAAGATCATGGTTCAGCTTGAGTTTTGAGGCAGTAACTAGCAATCTTTGAGAAGGGTCAAGCTTATGAGTCAGGCATTTCTAAACAGTGCATGAAGAATAGTAATAAAAGCCACAGCTGCTCTCCTCAGCACCTACAACCTCAAATCTACCTATTTAAAATTAGTACACTGTAAATTTCAAACCAACCTGGAAGTTCTAAAATCATTTATTTGACTTTTTTTCTTTCAGATTTTCTAAAAGTCCATCTTCGAGCCAGAGAGATGGCTTAGGAGTTTGAGCTCTTGCTTCAGCAGGAAGCTCCTCAGGTGGGCATGGAGCACTGCATGCAGTTCCAGCCTTAGAATGCAGAGATAAGCAGAGGTGGGCTTTCTAGAGCAAGCCAGTCAACGAGACCAGCCATAGATGTGTTCTGGCTTTGATTGAGAGATTCTACCTTACTGAGGTGGAAGATCTATCAAGGAAGATTCTGGACATCAATATTGCTTCTTCACCCTCATGCATATGCCCATGCACCTGTACACATACCTGTACCTATATACATGTGAACACATATGCCCATACCACATACACATGAAAAAATGAAGAAATAAAAAAGCCCAGGTAATAGAAACATCATCTATCTGTGAGAGCTGTGTAGACTGAGCAAAGCATAGCACAAGGGAAGGACAACAGGGCTAAAAGGCTTTGACAAGGTTACTTATGTGGTATGTATTTACTCTGAGCTCAGACATGACATTCATCACACATGGAGGCTATTTGAGCGTCGCCAAGGGATTATATTGGCATTCTTTGGCATGGACTGAGCAAGGCATTTTAATACTCACTCTTAACCAGTGGAAGGTAGGACAGCACCCTTTTTGATCAAAGTGTGTGTGGTATGGTTATATAAGAAAAATACTCTTCCTCTTTGTGCCCAGAGCATATCTCTCAAAACTCTTATTAGGGTCCTAAGTAATTAAACCATAATAAAAATGAGAGCCTTTGGGATGGTGATCACAACCATAGGGCTTGTGTGTGTGTATGTGTGTGTCCATCCCCTGGCCTGACTCCAGAGGGATAGCAGTGCCTGCACTCAGGTCTTCTCAGACTCCACCCTGTGCTCCATCTGAGCAGCTGCATCCTTTATCATGTGCTTCGCGACACATGGGTAAACATGTTTGCATGAAATTGGCCATTATAGCAATTCATTGAGCTGGAAGGGATGGGGTCTATAAATATGTGAGTCATGCAATTCTTTCATTATTGGGTTTTGACACAGAAGAGAAAAACGAAATACCCCTTCCCCCCCCCCCCGCCACAATCCATACAGGGTGTAAGCTCAGCATTGTTTGTGCAAAGTTGGCTGCTCACTGGTGCTGCCTGACCCTCTTATCAAAGAGGACCCACAGTTAGTATGGGCTCCTTCCTGCTCAGGTTCTGCATACGGATGCCCTGTCTCCTGCTTACAATGCATGTGATAAAGGAGTTTCCCTCTAACTCTTTATTTTGCTGAATAAACACCACTATTGAAATGTAAGTGATGTAATTGAATTCCATCTGGCCTATCAAGTAGCTTCCTTAATGATTTCCAAAAAAAAAAAGTTAGTTCTTCCTTGCTCAGTTGTGCCAAGTGGCCAGAGACAGCGTGTGTCTCCCTATCTGCCATGCTGAATATAATACAAGGGTAAGACTCTGCGTTAGTGGAATGTTTTGTACTTTTATATTTCATGTATTTGTATTTGACTTTGTATTTGACTTTAATTCCTTTCAAGACCAAATATTAGCAGCTTGCTCTAACACACACACACACACACACACACACACATCACATTGTCATCTAAATTGGGGTAAACACATAAACAACCATATGATTTTTTATAGAAAAGATGAATATATAATAAGATTAATTTTATCTATGAGTTTATTCATCTGGGACAAGGATTTCAGGCCAAATGAACAGAGTTGTGTGTCTAGACATACTGAAAGGCAAACTCCTTATGGGCCCCTGCTGCTTAGTGTTGAGCCACATTCAAGATCAAGAGTACCCAGGCCCTTGGGCTGAAGGACATGGAGGGCGTGGTGACATCCTTCCCTGGACCACATTCATTTCCTGCCCCACCCACAGCATCTTTCCAGCCTGCCTTATCTTTGTTGTTGAACATGCATGTCTTATTTTCCTTTGGGGAGCATCGCTTTGTATTACCAGATTTGCCCCATCCTGGGTGAAGATGCCCACACCCTATCTTTAACAGGCCCTTTCTGTGATCTTCAGTGACGCAGGCATCTATGCAATGACAAGACCTTTCTACAACTGTTGGAATCTTGATTCCTGTTGGGTTGCAATCTGTATTTATGTTTATGCGTTGTCTGATTTTATGTGAAAATTTAGCAAAAATTGTAGAGAAGTGAGTAAACGACATCTAATCACACCGTTGCCCTATGCATTGCCGCGTGCTTCTGTCTGCATAAGCTGGCTTCTCTAGGGACATATGCGAACTCCAAAACACCGTATGCAGACCATCATAAACCATTTTCCTAGGGAGGCAGCTTCCAGGCTTGTTTTATTTTGTGAATGGTTGTTTGGAGATTTCCATCTGATTCTAGCCCGTGCAGTGGCCTCCATGTGTCACGGAAGGTGGCTCATTGTTCACTCACACACCCACCCACAGGCATGCTCTCCTTTATTTCCTCTGACACCTACAGACAGAATGGCAGGAGATTTCACACACACAGGAAAGCAGCTTGACCCCTCAGCTGAGTGCCTGTTGTTGGTTATTTTGGCTCAGAGCTGTGTGCTCATGCCCTGCAAGCTGATCAGTTTCTACCCTTGGAAGTGGCAGGTCTGACTCAGCACACCGAAGTACCCTGAAAATGTAGCCTGCTCCCAGCCTGCATTAATGCAGGTGTGTGCTGTGGGGGCCAGCTGCCCTGAGGAAGTCATATATGGTCTTGGACACAGACATCATTGGCCTAGCAGCCCTAGAAAACAAAGGAGGGAGAAAAGATAGAGGGAAACAGAGAGAGAGAGAGAGAGAGAGAGAGAGAGAGAGAGAGAGAGAGAGAGAGCAGAGCAGAGCAGAGCAGAGCAGAGAAAAGAGAGGAGAGAGGAGAGAGGAGAGGGAAGGAAAGAGAGGGAGGGAGAGGAGAGGAGGGAGAGGACAGATTGCCATAGGCAGCAAAAAGGTCACCATGATTAAATGGAGCCAGAAGGATACTTACTGCTGACTAACTGGCCCACGCTCAAAGCTGAAGAGGAGGAGGAGGAGGAGGAAGAAGAAGAAGCCTGTCGCACGGGACTTTGAGATGTGGAAGCTTGGCCATGAGCCAGGTGCAGAAGGTTGCCTTGGGTGCCTGCTTGACCCACTGATGTCTGGGAGGATTGGTGAAGCTACAGGAGGGATGCAAAAAAAAAAAAAAGAATACAAAAATGAATGGAACATTAAGGGAAACGCTAGGGAACAGACGTTTCATCTGGGGCTGGATCATTTTATTTTCAGGAATACAGTGTATACTTCTTGGGAAGAGCACTATACCCAGGCAGCATTTATTTGTTTGTGTATATAATATGTTGTTGCCTGCTTGACAGGCATTTTTTATTAGAAATTCTAAATATATTATTAATTCCCTACTTGGCTTGCCAGAATACCCAATTTTTGACATGTCTCAGCGTAGTGTGTGGCGGGACACTTTTCTGCCTGTTTACACAATTCCCACACACCTGGGAGGCTTCTTGGGCTTGTGTAGGATGAAACAACAAACTCAATTCACATGCAAAGCTCAAACCTAAAGTTGTGCCAATCATTCACAGAACTGATAGTTGAGGGGAAGTTCCAGTTTAGTCTGGCAGCTCTGCTCTCTCGCACCCAAGTTTTTGGGTGTCTTATGTAGAACTGATAAAATGCTTTCTGTTGTCCTCTAGAAATCTGACAATAGGAGCAAGGATAGACTATCTCATAATATATGGAGTTTTCAGTTGCTACTTTTGGGGAGGGAGGCTGGAGAGAGGGTTTCTCCATGTAGCCTTGGGTATCCTGGAACCTGCTCTGAAGACCAGGTTGGCCTTGAGCTCAGATCTCAGAGTCCTGCCTGCCTCTGTATCCCAAGTGCTGGGACTGAAGGTGTGTACCACCATGCTTGGCTTGCTACTTTCTTTTTAAATATGTTTATTTTTATTTGTGTGTGTGTGCGTGTGTGTGTGTGCGCGTGTGTGCGTGTGTTTCTGCGTGAGAATCTGTGCACACGTGCACGCAGATGCCTATGGAGGTGTCAGATCTGTTGGAGCTGAAGTTACAGGCATTTGTGGGTGAACTGACAAAGGTGCTGGAATCCAAACTCCAGTCTCTCTTATAGAGCGTTAAGTGCTCTTAACAACTGAACCGTCTCTCTAGCCCCTCATCTGCTTTCTTCTATACCAGGCCTGGGTTAACAGCATCGATGCCTTCTTTAACTGCATTCTCACTCTACTGCTGCCTTTGTACAAATACGGAAGCCAGTGCAGAGAGGACCTGCAGTGTTTTAGGTGCTTTTTCCTGGTGCAGAGGAGCCAATCTCTGGACATGTGAAGTCTGGTCCTGGGGCGTGAGCTGATGGTTACAATGACATGAAGAAGAACCAATTTACTTTTTAAAAGTTTATGCACTTGGTGTCTCTACACCTGTTTACTTATTATTCCTTTAAGGGCTCTCGAAGAAGCTGACTCTGAGAGGATGGGTGAAAGGCTAAAGGAGAGAAGTTCCACTAGGGAACCTGGGTTGCCTTCCAGAAAGATGGTTCAGGGGCTCAGAGCCCTAAGGAAGTGGAAGGCTAGCCTGGGCAGTAGCCACCCTTGTTAACTGGAAGCAATATTTGGTTCACACTAAAAGACATGACAAGATTTTTATAAAAGTGTCACAGCCTGGGAGCCAAATCAGAGCAGGCTGTGAACATCAGTGGGAGCTGTCCACAGAACAAATTAGCCTCCGACTGTTGTCTCCGTGTCTAAATTCCAGACTTGGGCGCTTCAACTCCAGTCTGCCTCTGTGTGTACATTTTCCATTCAATATTTTTGGAGACATAATTTCCACATAAGGAATGGCACTTACTCCACACTTAGTCTAAGGAGTCTGTCAAATGGCTACAGCTGTGAAACCACCATTATAATCATGACAGGAAATGTTTATAAAGTTTCCTCTCAAAAGCAATCTCTACCCTCAGGACTCTGTGTTGACAATCACTGCTCTGCTTTCTCTCATGATAGATTCACTTGATGTAACCCTAGATATGGAATCATATGTGACACACCCTTCTTGTGTCTACTTTAGTTTGCTTGGCAGACTGTTTACAGATTCATCCATCTTCTTCTGTACCCTGGCACTTCATCCTCTTTGACAGCTAAGTAGGAGTTTACTCCCATTCTGAGTCTCCCCTCTCCACAATATACATAATGTTTATTTTATTTTTTGTTGGTAGGTATTTGGGCATTTCCAGTTTGGGAATATGATAAATAAATCTTTTATAAACATCTGTGTTCAAGTCTGTGAGTTTACTTTTTTAATGAAAATATCTATGAGTAGAACTATAACTTTCTAGGAACTCCCAAAATTGATCTTCAAGTCCATTTTACATTGACACCAGCAATGCATAAGAATTTTAGTTGCTCCTTAATAATCACTAGCATGTCAGCTTATCAGTTTCCTAAATATCCCGATGTTTTTCTAACCATTCCAGCAGTTCTATTAAGGGGTGAGCTTAGAAATGTACTTAAGGCAATTTCCCATTGTGCTCTTCCCCTCTGCAGTGGCCAATAGAAATATCCACTCTCACTGGATATTCCTGAGTAGCAATAAGCCTGTTTGCAGTTATGAGAAGTGTGTACAATTTACTTTTTTAAAAGTTTATGCACTTGGTGTCTCTACACCTGTTTACTTATTATTCCTATCATATGACTAGCACATATGTCCTCTGAACATCAGAATCTAGATGCCCACTTGCCCCCTAATGAAACTGTCTACAGTTACAATTTAAGTGAGCACCCTTGTTACCTAGCTATTCTAAATGAAGGCTTGAGTATGAGCCAAAGATGGTCATAACTGTCAAGAGGACCACACAATGATAGACATCAAGGAGCTGCCTAAAGTAATTACCCAATTTGCTGAGCACATAATAATTAAATCAAGCAAATTTTATGTGGTAGGAATGATTGGTAAAAATTAAATCCATTTTAATATACTTCAAAAATTGTGATAGCTATTTCAATGCCAATCTTCCTCATTAACCTATTGAGTTGTCTCTCCAAAGACTAGTACAGGGCAGAGATGTTTACAGGTTTGAGATACTGGTCAAAAGGAAGTCTGCTGGCTTCCCATTCCATTAGTAGTTCATTGGCTCCTGCTGTGGTAAAGTGCCATCCAGGAACTGGACAGGACCATAATCAATTGAAACATTTCTTTGGTAGAGCTGACATAGTAAAGAAAACCATGACCAGGCTGCAATGTCACTTAACGAATCATAAAAGCAAGCTGGGGTTTGTAGATAAGTTGATGCAGAAGAAGAAATCTAAGAGGAAAACAACCTACTATTCTAAAACAACTCCACATGTGTGTAGTTAAAGAGAAAGAGAAATCTAAGATTTGTAAGAATTTTAGATATTTTCCTTCCAAAGAAAACATTTTTTTTTAAAGGACATTGAGGTTTTGCTTTCTTTCCTGAGTTCTGCTAGACAATTAAACAAAAGTATAAGAGTTCCTAAAGACTCTAATTTGTAAAAAAAAATAATTGAGTATATTTTAATGGTAAATTTCTTCCTGATTCCAGTTATCAGTGTGGGCACTTGGATGCTAATTCTGGAAAAGCTGTGAGCTCAGAGGGAGCTGTGTGGTGTGTAAAGTAACTCAGCTCCCCAAATCTTCTTCCTCAGAGAAAGAGGACATTGACAGTACTACAGTAAAGTGCAAGTTTCTGGTTTCTTTGAAGACTCAGTTGAGTCATGTGATGTTTGGCTAGAAGCTGTCTTGTGAGTGGGCATGTAATGTTTGGCAGAGGCTGGCTTGCATGAGGGCATGTGATGTGTTGCTGTGAGCTCTCTCATGCCAGTGGCGTGACTTTGGCCAGGTGAGAACATCGTGGGTGGACTCTGAGGAGAGAAGATATATAGAAGCCCCCAGACAGTGAGACAGCACTTTTTGGATTGACATTTCTGTGCTGATCTTTGTACTTTGACACTTGACTTCACAGAGAGAAACATTCCAGAGAACTTCTCAGCTTTCGCTGACTTGTCCTGATCTTCTGAATGGTGCTGCTTTGTGTAGCTGCATGGTGTTGGCCTTTGAAACTGGACTGGTGGTATCCAGACAATGAAGAGTGGAGTCATTCCAAGGAACGACTTCTAAAAAAGTCTACAACCCTTTTACCTAATAATCTCCTCCCCCCCCACCTCTGATCGGTGCGTGGAAGGGAAGTAGAAGCATTTAGGAACCCTAAATAAAGTAGATTTAGTGAAAAATCTAAGCCTACAACCACACCACCTCTGTTTATCTACTTTATGCCAACTTGACACTAGCTAAGGTCAGTTTGGGAAGAAGGAACCTCAAGTGAGAAAATGCCCCCAATGGATTGCTCTGTGGACAAGGTTTGGTGCATTTTTAAATTTTATGATTAATAGGACCAAGGTGGTGCCAGCCCTGGTTGATGGTGGCCTTGGGTGCTGTAGGGAACCAGGATGAGCAAACCATGAGGAGCCAGTCAGTAAGCTGCATTCCTTCAGGGCCTCTGCTTTGGTCCCTGACTTGTTTTCCTGCCCTGAGTTCCCTGGATGATAAGACTGTAAGGCGAAATAAACCCTTTCCTCCCCAGGTTGCTTTTGGTCCTGGTGTTCTGTCAGAGCAAGAGACGCCTAAGTAAAACCTACCCTCTACCCAGCAGACAGCAGTGCTTTCAGCTGGACATGGCACTGTGTCTTGGATACTTGAGGTTTAATGATTTTCATATATTATTTTTTAAAAATGTTACGCTTAAAGCTATATTTACCAAAGAAGAAGAAAAAAGCAGAAATTTAAGCTATTTTGTGAAAGAACACTGTGGTTTAGCATAAAAGTTTAAGACATTTTTAAAAAGTGGCATTAGGAAAATATTATATAATTTGATATAACTATGTTGCTTTTTAACATAGTGACAATTTGAAAAATCATGCTTTGCCTAAGTATTGGCAAAAAAATGTTACTAAAACATAACTCGCCACACTGGAATAATTTATGAAAGGGCAAGGGAGGCTGCAAATAACTGGAAGCACACACCTAATGATGGCTTTCCTTGTTGGATATTGATGCTGTTTTGTAGATGAGGCAGCAGATTCCTGAAGATAAAGTGACTCACTTGCCTAGCGCATACCAGCCATGAACTCTTGAGAGCCTAGGCAAGCCAGTGGTCCTGCACCAGGGCAAAGCCAGCAAATCAGGAAACAGGAGCCGTTGTTGGGGGTGTATTCCAACACACAATAAGGAGTTCCAACAGAGCTGCCAATCCTTATAGTAGACCTACCCACTTGGACACACCCTACTTACATATATTTTTGCCCTAATAAAAAGTTTAAAATATTTTTTTCTAGTTTAGATATTATTCTCTACATGCCCCAAATCTTTAAAACTTCACATTTTAAGGGTAAGATGCTACTGTTGGATAACAGGTATGATGTGAGGCCACATCACAGATGGAACTGTGAACAGATTGTGCTGTTTGGTAGAATTAATTCTGGTGCCTAGATTACTCCAAAGTTACCATTATGCCCAGATTTTGAAGACCCGAAAGACCACCAGGAGACTGACCATGTATGTAAGAACAAAGAGCTTTTATTTCATGCTTAAGCTCTGACTCTCCACCGTCCAATGAAGTGGGTTAGGGAGGGAGCCCCCGAGTAGCTGCAAAACTGTGGGTGTTTATTATGGTTTGAGCAAGGAACAGGACTTTCAGTTACATGATTGGTTCTCATTCAGCAGAAGCAAGCTTGTCGTAAACTGATTGGTTGGTGCTGATCTAGGGGTTGAGGGGGGCTCCATGGAGTGTCCAAGTAACAAGGTGTGCCCAGGTAACAAAGAGTGTTAACAAAAAGTACCCAGGTAACAATATCATTTTGACTAGCTAAGCAAAGATTTCTAACTAACCTTTAATTTGATTGGTCAAGTGCTTGGGGACTTTTCAAGGCGGTTACTAGATTATTGTTTCTGATTTTCAGGAGGTTATTGAGTTATTGTATCTCGTTTCCATGAACTATAGTTTCATGTTCTGAGAATAGAAACAGGATCTAAGCAACTGTGGGAACATTACCAGGAAACAGAAACTCAGGCCTACAGTATTTTATGAAGCCTGTCATGGCAGCACAGCTGCTACAATGCAGCTGATCGGGCCCTTCAGTTACTTTACTCTGCATTGTCCTATTATATAATAAAATTCTGGTTGCTCACTGCAGTTGCATGAAGCTTCTGTAAAGAGGCGTAGTTTACCTGTATTTGAGTTCACATACTCACTTCCTTGCCCTTTTGGTGCTGGGAGCCAGGTGCCGGTAGGCTGAGAGAATGGGCAGTGAGCATATGCGGAAAGGCAGAGACGGTCCTTGTTAGCCAGTGGAGGCCCAAAATCTATCTCATACATGAGATGGCAAACAAGGAAATAGTTTTTAGGAAGACATCTCATGCTGGCTCCCACAGGCTGGCTTTTTGGGACTGTTTGCACTGGTTGGCATTGCCAGGGTATTTCATATATTCAACAAAGAGACACTGAAATGGCAGCATCTGGGAGACATTTTTGTGATCCCCCTCCCCTTACTTGTCTGGTTCCTTATATACTGCCTGTGCAATCTTTAGTAGTGTTTTAGATTCTGAAATGAACCCTTCTCATGGACCTGGGTAAGATGATCAATCCTCACTTAGAAAGACAAATGGGATGGACATTGGAAGCAGGAGAAAACAAGAAACAGGACAGGAGCCTACCATAGAGGGCCTCTGAAAGACTCTACCTAGCAGTGTATCAAAGCAGAGGCTGAGACTCATAACCAAACTTTGGGCAGAGTGCAGGGAATTATATGAAAGAAGGGGGAGTTAGTAAGATCTGGAGAGGACAGGAGCTCCACAAGGACCAAATATATCTGGGCACAGGGGTCTTGTCTGAGACTGTTTCTTCAACCAAAGACCATGTATGGATATAACATAGAACCCCTGTTCAGATGTAGCCCATGGCAGCTCAGTATCCAAGTGGGTACTCTAGTAAGGGAAACAGAGACTGTCTCAGACATGAACTCAGTGGCTAGCTCTTTGACCTCCCCACCCGCCGTGAGAGAAACAACCTAGCTAGGCCACAGAGGAGGACTTTGCAGCCAGTCCTGGTGAGACCTGATAAGCTAGGGTCAGATGGAAGGGGAGGAGGACCTCTCCTATCAGTGGACTCAGAGAGGAGCAGGGAGGAGATGAGAGAGGGAGAGTGGGATTGGGAGGGAATGATGGAGGGGGCTACAGCTGGGATACAAAGTAAATAAACTGTAATTAATTTTAAAAAGAAAAGAAAAAAATCCTCATTAATTCTGTGATGATATAAAAACAAGTATGGATGGCAAATGTCTTAGAAAATGAAAGCAATGCCAAGTATGCTCATTAAGTTGGGAAAAGGAATGCACAGAAACAGTAGAATTTATATAGAGAAGTTCATGTGGGAAGAAAAATGTCTCCAGACCCGTGAAGCCCAGTGGAGGATGTCTGTCCTGTACACATGTACAAGGGGTGTGAGAGAGGTGGGGGAGAAAGCACTGCTTCCTGTGCCAGGTACTGTGAGGATGTTTTGGGAGTGAAGAGTTAGAACAAGAATCCCAAGTGCAGGCTGGAGACCAGAGCATGACAGGTAACTGTGGACTGTAGCCTGAGCTCAGCAGCGACACAGGGGAATGGGAGTTGGATTTTAAGTGCGTGAGTAGAAAAGGAGGGCTTATGCGTATCTGGGATAATGAGGTGTGTGTGTGGGGGGGTCATGGGGCTGCAGAAGGAGCTGATATTCAGAAGACAGCAGTAGATAAGGCAACACTGGGCTGAAGTTTTCTCTGACTCTCTGAGAGATGCTAATTTGGGATACCCTGGCAAGTGGCAAAAGACGCTGGAGAGCCACCGAGTGCCTGGGCTGGGTGTCTTGAAGGATGGCTCCGGGGAGCTTATGCCTCAGACAGTGAAAAAGGAGAATCCAGCAGCACTGAATTGGAATGCACTGACTGACCCTGGGGCTGGGGCTGGATCTGTATGTATGAGGCTGAGTTGAGCTGGCCCCTGCCTTTCAGGTGTGTACTCATGATGACAATAAAGTTTGATGAAAGTGAACAGAGCTTGGGGAAAGAAAGCCAAGGTGAGGGAGCAACAGAGGGAGGCTTCATAGAGAAGGGCTGGTGGCTTAGATACCACAAGGATGCTGTTGGTCAAGGGAACTTGGGAAAGGTATTCCAGGATGCGTGCTGTGCAGGGAGCAATGTAAGACTGATAAGTGAGCCACCATGTGTTTGCTGGGAATTGAACTTAGGACCTTTAGAAGAACAGCTGGTGCTCTCAAGCTCTGAGCCATCTCTTCAGCTGTAAGACTGATAAGTACTATCTGATCTTCCATCTGCCTTGGAGTATCCACCAAGCAGCAGATTTTCACACAGAGCCTTTCTGGGAAGACCATCAGATCTGAGGCTGAGCCATCAGATGTTAGAGAAAATGTACAGGCCAAGGAAAGGATCCTTTTCATCAGCAAAGGCTGTTCTTTGCTGATAAGCAGCTAGAAGATGGGCAGACTTTTTGACAACAATATTCAAAAGGACTCTGCCCTTCATCTTGGTGGTGACGTTGAGGAAAAAAATTCTTGCACCACTTCCAAAAAGAATAAACAGAAGAGAAACAAGCTTTAAAGTTGGCTGTCCTGAAATACTACATGGAGGATAAAAATGGAAGAATGTCTCACTGGTCAAGAGTGTCATTCCAATGAATGTTGAGCTGGAGATTTCACAGCCAGCCATATTGACAGACATTACTGTGGCAAGCATTGTGTTCATCCAAACAGAAAACATGAGTAATGGTGTGAGTTCATATGAAGACAATAACTGAAAATAAAAAGGGAAAAACTGATAAGCCAGAGGATTTTTTGTATTTATTTGAAATAAAAAGAGTTGGATAATTGCCTGGCTTTTTAATAGAGCCAAGTTGTCTAAATTGCTTCCTATTGTCTTCCTGACAGCACTGAATGTTCAGAAGAAAACTCTAGAAGCGTCACTTTGAAGGTTACTTGTCTGGGAATCTCTTAGTATCATAATAATTTTTAAAATGTTGGCCTTTGACTTTATAAATTGAAACGTTTCCTAGGATTTAATCAAAGCAAGGAAAACAAATATGAACAGAGAGAGAGAGAGAGAGAGAGAGAGAGAGAGAGAGAGAGAGAGGGTGAGAGGGAGAGGGAGAAAAAGGGAGAGGGAGAAGAGGGAAGTGACAGCTTATGAAGGAATCGTAAATTCAGTTACAGCATAAACCTGTAGTTGAGAGCTGTTCTCTGACCCAAATGAGTCTTCGATGTCTGGAGCAGCCACAAAATCCAGGGCAGGGAATGAAAGGCTACCTTTAAACTCCGCCAAGTACTTTATTTTTGTATGTAAAGAGTTTTATCTGCCTCTTTTTCCTGTCTTGTTATTTTATGTTCTTGCCCTGCTCTTCAAGCTTCTTTGATCTGGTAGATTCTATGGAGCTTTATCTAGGACTATTGTATCATGGTATACTCTAAAAAAATACTGTTTGTGTTTCAGACAATAACTTGGTAGGCTCTTCTCAATCTTTCATCACTAGGGTAACGCATCGTGAAGAGTGTTAGAGACTCCATTCTTAGATTTTATTCAGGCCCTTTTAGTCAGTGTTAGGCCAATGGAAAGCCCAAGGTGCAGTTAGTACTATTTAAAAAATCAAAACGACCCACCTATAGGTCATCCGACCCAAGAGATTTGCACTTTCTTAACCTGGATTTTCTTCTGCGTAGGGGTTAGGGGCTGTCTTCCTAAAATTTATGACATATTTTACTGTCAAGCACCATGCTCTTGTGAGACCCAGCAGTAATCATAAATCACTCTAAAGGATAAATTGAGAAGCTTCTTACTGGACGATAGAACTCCTTTCATTTTAGTACTTGTCCACATTATATTTCTTCAATGCAAAGGGTAATATTTAAAGGAAAATCCAAAACCACGGTTGTCATACCCCTGGTGTTAAAGCTTTTCATTTTTGGTTGGGGGAGTGTTTTGATGCTTACTCTCATAGTTACTGCATTCAGGACGCAAACTTGCATGTCTATTAAAGATTTGCCTGATTCTCTTCCTTCACTCCATGCTCCAAAGTGTTTCAATTACAGCTAATGCCAAGACAAACTCTTCTGACTATCTCTACCCTCCCCCTGACATTTGGAAACAAGTTCACCATGGATCCCTCAGCAATTCTTGGAGCCTGCTATGACTTGGGGCAGGGGGTGACCTTCCTACATTCTTTTCAGCTGTGCCCTCAAATTTTCAGTATGGACACACATAGGTAACAGATATACGCACATATACCCACGCCAGGGACCCCTCTGTTTGGGATGCTGGTTGTGACTGAGTTTGCCAGGTCATAGCAGTGGAGTGCCACTTGTTCCCTCAGCAGCACTGAGGTTTCACTCCAGCGGAGGCAAGGCTAGTGTGGGAAAGCTCTGCTCATGTTTCTGGGCGCTTGGGAAAGACTGTGGAAAGATTTCTGATAGCTAGGGTGCACAGAGTTGAAAGGCGGCTTCATTCCTTGATAGGCACTTTACCTCTACCTATCTAATACCCACCTTTAAAATTCAAGGTGACTGTGAGGGCAACTTTACACCAAGTGCCAATGACTTTTAACCATTTCACTTTTTCTGACATTTTATGACTTGGCTTTGCGACAGAAATAATTTCTTCTCTCTCTCTCTCTCTCTTTTTAAATCAGTGTGTGAAGAGAGGTGGGCCCGTGTAAAGAGACTGGGTGTGGGGGTGCACATCTTGATCCCAGCAGTGAATGCTGCATCTCCATGAATTCAAGGTGGTTTACACAGCAAGTTTCAGTCTGGCCTGGGCTACATAGTGAGAGCAGGGAAAGACAGGGAAGCTTGCCCCCTCTGAAGGCATCGACTCAAACAATCAAATGGACTCTTTGTAAATAAGCTAAAGGGAAATTCTTTAACTCATAGGAGGCTCTGTCAGGGACCTCTTCCTGGTCTGGGTCCAGCTAGAAACAGTAGCTCCACGGGCCGAGACTAAGCTTCTAGCAAAGAGACACAGGCCCTAGTTTTCACGATGCGTGTTTCCAGGTGGCAGCCACTTCTTGCTCAGTAGTGTTGTATTCCTTTCCCCCTTTTCTCATGATATTCACCATGGAGTGAAGTTACATATCTGAACGAGCCTTTGACAAGTACAGATCTTCTTCACTATGTTGTGAACTCCATGAAAAAAGAGTGAATGGTGGCTGTTTGTCTACCCACACAGCTGGCTTCCAGCTACACTGCCTGACACATGGTTGCTGGGACAAAAAGTTTTTTTTTCAGTAAATATTTTTATTATTAAGTGAGCAAACGAGTGAGTTCGTATGCACAACCTCTGAGTGCTGCTGAGGTGGGAAGGCACCGGTGAGGCTGAAGTCTCTGGAGGGAATTCTCTGTGTTACTGTTGCAAAAGATGATAGTGGTGCTTTTTTGTTCCCATCCCTTTGCATTTTTTTAAACCAACTGCTTGGTATCCTAGAGTCTCCCAACAACATATAAAGCGTTGTCTGCAGCTACACATTGGCTGCTAGCCTTCACATCCCTTTCCACCATCTTTCTTTTATCAGTGTACACCCCAAACTGGGTCTTCACCCTGCTTAAGTTTGCCTTACAGACTCATTCAGTGAAAAGGAGACTCCTTTCAATGTGCTTAAAACAGAACTGACCCTTACTTTAAAAGTGCTCTACTTGATTTCTTCTCTGCAACATTTGAAGGCTGTCCGGATTCTACTATCTCATCATCACTCTTGTGCTAGGCAACCTCATTTCAGGGTCTTCCCTACTTATCCATCATCTCTTTTTTTCCGTCTTCCTCCCCTATTCTTTTTAAGAGCTGGCATTTTCCAGGCAATTCCTGGATCTTACTCGCTTTCCAACTCTTTAGGCTATCTTTAATTGTCTCCTTTATTTTTCAACTACAGTAAATGCCTCTAGACTCCTTCTGTCAGCTGCTGCCTAGCAGGTGTGCTCAATAACCCTTGCTTGACTTTCGCTATTGTTTCCTAAACAGTTTGTTTACAATGGAAATTTCATCATTTTAGTTCAACTTTTGGGCCACTACCAGACTTATTTTCTTAGAGGAAAAAAACCCCGAGCATATACTTTCTTCTTGTATAATACCCACCTTCTCTGGTTCCCAGGGTGGCATTGTCACTGCCATCAGCAGCTGAGGTAGCACCACCTCACCTTATTGGTATCATGACTGAATGATAGCTTGCTGTATAGCAGACACAGCCCTGACCACTGTAATGCTTACACACCTTCTCTGAGGTAGATACTGGTGTCCCCATCCCATTTTATTCTTTTTGAAAATGAGAAGATTTAAGTAGGAAGTTTGTATATGATATCCTCAAGATCACACAGAGATAAAAGTTACCCTCTCTGGTTTGATTTTTCACCCCACCACTGTCCTCAGCTTGTTTTATTTTTCCTGGTTCTTCAACATGTCTTCTTCTTTCCTTTCTTTTTTTTTCTTCCCTGTCTTTGTATTCACTGTTTCTATTTCTTGAAGTGTTGGCCAAGTTATTTTCCTGGTCAGCTTTCTCTTACCCCACTCTTACCTGCTCTGTCTCAGGGCCTTCTCTGTTTTATTGGAGAAGAGCTCTGCTTATATCAGTGGGTGTTCCATAAATGCCCAGATTAGAAAGTAAAGCTCTACTTCTCAGCTAGGGTTTAGTTGAGTCTTGCTATAGACTATCAAAAATGCCTGTTGAAGAGACTAACCAATCAAAATCTCCATGAAGATCAAGGACCACACCATTCTTTCTTAGTGACTCATGCTCAACTTTCAGCACAAACATCCAGGAAAAAGCTCATTTGGTATTTGAATGACAAAGTAAACTCTCATCAGAGATTTAGTGAAGTAGTGAATAAGCTGCCTATCTTGGGATTGCTTTGTCTTTAATATATATTTTTAAATTTATAGTTAAGGCATAAGTAGTGTTAGTTTCTTTTTAGCTCTATTAAAAAACAGAAAATTAAGTGTATTTGGTATAGATTGAGAAGGACACATTGTTACTGACTTTTGGTCACAGTGTCTGTTATAATTTAATATGCTCCTGGTTTAGATTAGGGGAGCTATTCATGTTATTGCTTATATTAGATAAGAATGGGAAACAGACCTCTGTCATTTTAAAAGTATTGGTGCATTAGGTTCAGTGAAAATAATAATAAATATTTTGTTTTGCAAATTTTACTTTATATTGAAGGCAACGAACAGAAAGGCGGATGGGAGAAATGCGCCTGGCACAGCCGTGCTGTGGTACCCTTACCTGCTGGCCTGGCTTGATGGGGGACAGGGTGATACCCTGGGTGTTGATCACAGGCAGGATCTGGTTTCCAATGACGGTGGCGATGATCTGGCCCTGGGCATTGGTCAGGAGCTGGGGCGTGATAGGTTGTACTTGAAGGCCCTGAGTGCCGCTCGCTGCTTGACTTGATGGCCCTGGGTTAGGCATCAGTGGAATGGTTCCAATAATCTGCAAAAGATAGGTCTGAAGGTGAGGAGTCAGCTGAATTCAGGGCCTTCTTGCATATTCAAAGACCACATTGTGCCCTTGCCATGAAGGATGTTATCAGAAGCTCATTCAGTCTCTACACACAGGCCAGGGCTAAACAGCATGGAGCAAATATTAAGGCATGAACATTTAAAGAAAAGAAAGCTATACATACACTGGCTTCACCAAAGGGAAGGGAAAATCATCTTACTTAAAAATAAAACCAGGTATTGATAAAGATGTGGACATTCAGTTTCTGCCAGGGCTTTCTCACATGAATAGGAACAATAGATTTCCTAGTACTTATTGCCTTTGTGGACCTGGGGCATACATCTTCCCACACTGGGGATCTAAAGGCCCTGAACTCTAGGGAATCCCCTTCCACAGTCTGCCCTTTTGCCCTCCATCTTTTTCTCTGCCCTGGTCCTGCCATCAGGCTCACTGCTAAGGTCAAGGCTGCCTTCTTGACCTCTGTGTTTTGTAGGACTAATCCTGTCAAGTATGTGGTGGAGACATCAGCCCCTGGAGGCAGAAAGGCAGGATGTCACTCCCAGCCAGGCCACCAACCAGCCACATTTGTCAGGGTACTTCAGCTTCTCAAAGGTTAGGAAATAAATGATTGAACTCTTCAAACAGAGGCAACATGACTATTGACAATTGAAACCGGAGAAACAAGATGTACAGTTTAAATCAAATTTGTTAAACTGAGACCTTGTTGTTAGGGACTTCAGTCTCTTTGGATGCTCAGGTAGGGCAAGTCTTAAGGGTTAGGGGCTAAGGCCTCTGCCACTGGGCCATCGTCTCAGTGATTTCTGTCATCAGTGAAGGGTTTGTGTGGGATGATGGTAGGAGTTATCAGATATGTGACAGAAGGGAACCATGTCCAGGGTGTCTACAGAATAATGTAAACCTTAGTGTACATTGTTAGGGGCAGGTTTAATTTGCAAAACCTCCAACTACAGGCTGTTTCTAAACGTGGAACTTCAAGAGGTGTCACGAAGAGTGAGTGTGGCATTATTTCTCCTGCTTATCTAAGCCTTGCACCACAGAGTTGCTACCAATGTCTGTGCCCTAGTTTTGAGCCATGGTGACCTGGTCCACGACTTCATTACCATGTGACACTCTAGTTCGTCCTGTCTTCTTACGAGACCTTAATGAACTGAACTGGGAATTAGTTATGTCTCTCCTTCACACATCTGACACAGAGGTGAAGAGGAACTCTGTGGAGTAATCTGGGAGAGGCGTTTGTAGATGACAGAGCTGGAGATGGTATCCCCAAATGCTTGCTTTTCTCTTTGCCTTCTGAGTCCCACTGAAAACTGGATGTTGAAGCACTCCAGCTCTTAGGCAATGCCTGCAAGTAATCATGTGTGTCAATTTTCTCTGGATGATGATCTCTCTGTGTACTAATTCACAAATGATAGTGTCTTCTAACATACAGCACTCACACAGGGCTTCCAACATAGTTTCTCAGCAAATGATTTCTTTTTTCGGTAAATGGCTTTGGGGTTCTGGGCTTCAGGATTCCAGATACAAGTGGGACAATAGGAGAACCATCAGATTATAGGGCTTGGGCAGTTAGTATTGGAGAACCCCTTCTCCATCTGTCATTGCTTACAACACAGCAATCCTGTGGGGTGGCAGAAATGGAGAAGCTGTGCAACTATGACATATCAGTGGCATTTGTCAGTGGATGCTGATGAAGTCAAGCAATTATTGTGGAAGTGGTCTGCCACGCTTTATAGGGCTGTCAGGCTTGTGGGTGCACTAACAAGCATGATGTCCATCTTGCAGTAACAGCAATGAACATGTCCCGTCAGTCAGCAAGCAAGGTCGGGAGGAGTCCACATCAATAGATGATACTGCATAAGCACTCTATTGATGAGCCATCTTTCATTTGCCTAAAAGCCAGTTCCTGTGACCCCCACAGACACTGTAAGAGAGATGTGGGATTAGCCTCCTGTCTTAGTCTATACTGGATATAGATGGCTTGCACATGCACAGTGAAAACTTGGCAGTCGACCTTCCCACTTTGGCTGCCTGGAGTGTCTTAGGCCTTTGCCTTCCTACTCCAGGTGATTGGCTGCAGAAGCTGGATGCATTTAAGTGGAAGGCTATGGATTCTATATTAGGCAGGATGTCAGTGCATTTAGGAACTTGTGGGAGTATGTAGCCTGAGAGAATGCCTCAGAGTAAGGCATGGCACATGACAGCTATAGAACATACCATGATGAAAAGAGAGGCATCTGGCCCCGAGATGATTGACGCGAGTATGTGCTGACTCTGTGGTAATGAGATGCACTTTCTGGGTGAAAGAAGAAACAGAAAGGCAAGTGCAATCGGCTCACCAGCCTCTCCCCTAGGAACAGCCTCACTCCCCAACACTGAGCTGCAACTAAAACGCTTGTCACTTTGTCTTCCTCACCTCTCTGCTCCTTTTGCTTGGGTCTGAGCATCATGTATGGAGAAGACAAGAGTAGTGTCAGAGCCAGAGGAATCTGAAATGGCCCCATGGAAGGAGGTGCTTAATAAAGAGAGTTTGGCTGTGAGGGGAGAGATGGATGTGAAGTCAGGACGTCTTTGGTGAAGTTACACATCTTTTTGTTATTATCCTTTCAGAGGCATGAGTATCACCATGTTCATGGGCCAAACACTTGTTGGTGCACCTTGCGAACATTGTAATACGCTCCAAAGTACCAAAATACCCTGGTTTTAATTTGCGCAAATTTATTCAGTGGTATAGATGATTACACACTAGATTATCTAAAAATTATCTGTTGCATTACTATGGCCACTTTGCCTTTGGTTCCTCTAGCATTTTTACAAATTCGATCAGAAAAGGAAGAAGTGAGTGCTACTGAACAAGCAGGGGCTTTGCGATAAAAAATGTCCACATCTATGTGGTATATATTCAAGAACATTGGGAATGAATGAATTATTTTAGAGGCAGGTGAGGCTGGCTCAGAAAGACTACAGAAGATGCAAGGGCTAAGTGAAATTTAAGATTAGGTAAAACCTATTAGATGCTAGTGGAAAGGTCAGAGGTGGTGAGCTGATCAGTCTGGAGGCAAGAGGAGGCTGAGACAAGTCAGCCTGGAAGGGTTGGAGTCTATCAAGGCAAAGACTTATGACTTATGGTAATTGGGGGGGGGGCGGTCTGGAGGCATTTCTGAGACAGTGTCTCAGTTTGTAAAGGCTGGCCTTGTACTTGATTTTTAGCCCAGCCTGACCTCAAACTTGATCCTCCTACCTTAACCTTCTGAGTATAGTATTGTGTGTGCCACCATGTCAGTTGGTGAGCAGGTTTTGTTAGGGGGTGGGGAGGAGGGCTGATAAAAAAACATGTCAGGTGTGAATGTGGCAGTGAGGGCCAAATATTCTCAAGTGGTTAAGGGCTACAGACCAGATCAGTTGCTAGGATGCTACTGAAGTCAACTAAGTATGAAGCAAAATGCCTCCATGAATCCTTAGCACAGAGGATGCTTGATTCATCGGCTTCCACTTCAAATCACAAAGCGCAGCCTACTTCATGTCTAGCTTGCAACATTAGAAATTTTTGAGTGAAGTTATTGCCCCATCAATCCCACAGCAAATAGCTCAGGCATCGTTTGCAATGATCTTCTGTGTCATTGCCCTGACTCTCCACCTGTAATGATTCATCTCTGATGAATGCTTTAACCAGGCTGAGGCCCATACTGGCATTATAATGATAATTTGTGGCTTGAAAGAGTTCCTGTTTCTCTAACAGGGGACTTACTTGGTTGTTGCTGTTCATGTCTGCCTGGTGTTTTCCTTCAGAGCGTTAACCACAATTGAGGAATAAAGTTCATATATAAGAGCAACTAAAGAAAAATCATTCAAATGAATAGTGTTCATTGGCACACATAATTAAAAAGGATTCCTATTTCTGTAGTAAATTTGGTGGTTTACATCCAATTGTGACTGTCATTAATTCAGAAGCAAATGCTGCCATTGTAAAGATTACATTCTGTGGCAAATCTGGTCGTTAAAGGCCATGCAGCTTCTTGGGCTGTTGTTCCAATGCTCTCTTGCACAGCAGCCTGTAGGGTATTCACAGGGATGAGCTAGGTCTCAATGGGGGAAGTGAATGAATGAATGAATGAATGAATGAATGAATGAATGAATGAATTCACCATTAACACCCAGATGCCATCAGCTGCAGTCTTGGGCTGTGTCACTGAGGCCCAGGCACCCAGACACTTCATCTGATGGGCCACATGTTGTTATAGTGTCTGATATGCAGTTAAACTCTGCCAAAGGAATGTGATGGCAGATGTCACACTGACAAGTAATTTTGTTGCCATAGCTTAAGAGAAAGGAAAGCTGTCAATGTTGTACTCAGTGATTTCCTCGGTTCTGTCAGGGCATTAGTCGAGGTGCCCCCTTTCCAAGTATTGGTGCCGCCTCAGCAGTGTTTGGCCACATAGCTTTTGTGAAGAGCAGCATCGCCTTACCTACACTGGGACAAGGAACTAAAGATGTTTGTGAGGAACGACCACTAACGGAAGCAGCCAGTTACTTTTCCCTTCTTTCTGGTATGAGCACAGCGACCCTCTCCCAGCTCAAGAAATGCGTCTTCTTTTTCTATATGATGCATTCATCCTAAACTCATTCTAGATTTCTAGCTAACTTTCTTGGAGTCATTTTGGCATCTCTGATTAGGACATTTATTCCAAAGGGAAAAGGAAATACAAACGATTTTACAACCAAAAATTATTTTTTCAAGAGACTATCTAGTGTTTTCTTGCTTTTGGCCATGTTCTACATGGTGAGCAAGAGAAGTATGAGCATCAAAAGGGGAAAAAAAATATCAGAATCAGACAATGGTAAAGGCCTGGAGGGAGCAAAGGGAAGCGAGTGATAGGAGGCAGACAGATGCACAGTGAACAGGATCTTGTCTAGGCTGCTTACGGACCTCCTGGGCACTAGAAGCTCCTGTGTTCAGGAAGTCCTGTAACTGATTCTCCGCCTCTTTTACGGCAGTGTGGCTAGAGGTGGCACTGGTATGGCCGGCCAGGCTCTCAGACCATGTACCTTAAACTAACTTGAAAGACACACACTTTAGTGAGAAGCTCTAAGAAAGGGTACTTGAATGTGTTCATTCTCGCGTTTCTATTGTGGATGTTATAGCTCAGTCCCACTTGGGAATGCCCTCCCACTTGACATCATTAGCTGTCAGAATTAAAGCCAAATTGGGTGTTAAATGGTTTGGATTTAGCTATAGGAACTCAAAAACAGACAAAAGCACAACATTGCGGGTCACCAGAATCTCCAAAACCTCCTGCAACATTATGCTAAGAATAGTGTGCATAACAAAAATAATTTTATGGTTGGAGGTTACCACAACATGAGGAACTGTATTGA
>CM053760.1:42713718-42763312 GCA_028658305.1 Pachyuromys duprasi
GAGACTCATAGCCAAACTTTGGGCAGAGTGCAGGGAATCTTATGAAAGAAGGGGGAGATAGAAAGACCTGGAGGGGACGGGAGCTCCACAAGGAGAGCAACAGAACCAAAAAACCTGGACAAAGGAGTCTTCTGAGAATGATACTCCAAACAAGGACCATGCATGGAGATAATCTAGAACCTCCGCACAGATCTAGCCCGTGGCAGCTCAGTCTCCAAGTGAAAATCCTAGAAATGGCAACAGGGACTGTCTCTGACATGAACTCAGGAGCTGGCTCTTTGATCACCTCCACCTGAGGGGGCCTGGGAACAGCCTTACCAGTCCACAGAGCAAGAAAAAGAAGCCAGTCCTGATGAGACCTGATAGGCTAGAGTCAGATGGAAGGGGAGAAGGACCTCCCCTATCATTGCACTGGGGGAGGAGCATAGGAGAAGAAGAGGGAGGGTAGGATTGGAAGGGAATGGGGAGGGGGCTACAGCTGGGACACAAAGTGAATAAACCGTAATTAATAAAAATAAAATAATTTTTTAAAGAAGTGGCACCTCAAAAAAAAAAAAAGAATAGTGTGCATAAGAGCAGATCTATAGACACAGCAGAGCAGGAAAGACAATTGTCTCCCCTAAAATTATCTTAGAGACATTAAATGTAATTCTCTTGATGAATTTAAGATGTACATGGAGGAAGAAAATTCCTCACTGGCAAGAAGAGCTAGTGAATGGCTTTGCCTCTCAGAGTCTCTGCCTGCTCCTATGTAAAATGGGAATAATCACTGCATAATCTCATTGCAAGTCAAAAACAAAATGAGGTATGCAAAGCATTCAACGTGGCCTTGCCTAGCAGCCAAATGCTTGCAAATGTTAATTCAGAGCATAGTTTTGCTTATGTTCTGGTGTGGCAACTCCTGTGCATTTTTCACTTAGTTGCAAAACTATGTTTGACATTTTTATTTTGAGAGATGATACGTACATATCCCAGACTGGCTGTGAAATTGCAATCCTTCTGCCTCAGTTTTCCAAGTGTTGTGATTGCAGATGTGTGCTACCATGAGTAGCCTGTGAATTCTTTTTAATGGCATACTATCACCATAACAAATCGCTCACCATTAAAAACAGAAAACAGTAGACTATCACAAAGCATGGTGAAAGTTTCCCTGCCTTAGAATTTGGAGTTGGAAGTCTGTATGTAGGTGCTATAAAGACGTGTTGCAGAGGAAAGACTCAGCTGCATGCTGAACACACAGGAGAGGCCTCTGCAAAGTTATTAAATGGTTCCAGAACACAGAAATCCACAATAAAATTAGATAGAGAACTCTGAAATTCTGTGTATTTTCCTCACTCTCAGAATGACATGGGGGTTTTCTCCTCAACCCAAGATTAACACATTTAAGTGGGCTTTCTCCCTTTAAATTTGAACACTCTAGCATGCTCAGATGTTGAAATGAAAGGAGCTAGAAAGAAAGAGTATGGCGGGCTGAGAAACGGGAGAGAGTGTGTATACTCCACGTTGCTGTCAGAAAATGCTTATCCACTGCTGGAGGAGGCCAGGATGTCTACTTCTGTAGACTCAATTGCACAGGTCAGAGCCATTTCAATCCTTGTGTAAGAGCACCCCTTGTGGCATAAGCAGTGTGTGTGTGTGTGGGGGGGGTGTAATTCACACTCCACAGGTATGAATTTTTTAAATTATGAAAAATTATGCACCATAAAATTTGTATTTATGCATACATCTGTGATTATTAGAGTTACTATTTTTTCTTTTATTTGGGTTCTACAATCAAGGGCTAGAAAACACTGATAGAAAATAAATTGATCCGTTGTCTAATCATATGATTAAATTAAACTAATGATGTTACATTTAAGTCAGAAAAAAGGAATCATCACAACCCTTTGTGGTCTCCTTAGACTTAATGGTGGATAGAAGCCAGTGCCCAAGAAATTGAGCCTTTCTGAATAAAATATAGATGCTCACTGTCAGTACAAATCTTAGAACTGTGTCAGATGAATACCCGCTCTGTGCTGAAAAGCATACTGGCAAAGTTTGGACTTTAGAGGGTTCATGGGCTAGAGCATTCCTTTGAGCTATGTGGCCTGAGATTTAATTTTTACTACCCAATATTATTTTTCTTTATATATATATGAATATTAGTTGTTTAGTTGGAAAAGATGGAAGTATATATAAAGCTGAGCTGACACTTTCGTGTCTTCAGTGGTAATATTTTCTTTAAATGATGGCAAATTCTTAATAGTGATCAGAAATATTTTTCTTCATTGATTCTGCTTTTAGCTAGTTTACAAATTAAAGTATGGGTATTTTCCTTTTCCCCACTGCTGGTCATGTTTCTTGTTTTCTTTTCAAAGAGCATCACAGCTCTGGTGAAGCCCCCACTTTGCAGAAGCACCAGCTTTGTCAACATTTACTTGGTTCCCCTCAAGACATTAAGTTTTAGTGCTAGCCCCCCAAAAACCTATCACCACCACCAACAACAAAAATAGAATTAGGGAACTGTTTCTACTAGGTGCTGCCATGTTAAATGACTAAATCAGACTAAAGCAACTTATCACTTGGAAGAACACCTTGACTCATAGTCAGGAAACATCCTTTAACAGAGCCTTCCATCTAAGATCTATTTTCTATTTCATCCAAAAGGAGAAAAAATCTATAGCAATGAACAAACAAAAACAAAAAATAAAACAAAACACCTCTTCCCCTACATAAAGATAAATAACATTATAACCAACCAACCAACTAACCATCCACCCACCCACTCACCCAACCAACCATCCATCCAACCAATCATCTCTCTAACCAACCAACCTATCAACCAACCAAACAAATAACTAATTAACCAATTAACCAAACAACCAAACAAACAACAAAGCAACCAACCAACCAACTAACCAACTAACCAATCAACCGTAACAAACCTGAGGCTAATGATCTCTAATATTCCTAATTTACTCTCCATTGAAATAGGTCCTTATTCAGAGGGAACAGGTAAAGAGAATGTTTGGCAATCGCTCAAGAAAGTGTTATGCATATTTAGCACCTCCTGGTTCTGTGTTTATACCCAGTGAGTGCATCAGACTGTAAAGCTGAATTTAAATGAGGATAAACAACAAAACAAGCTTCCAAGGAAAAGGAAGGGTGGGAAGGGAAGAGCTGTTAAAGACACATCTGTCTATCATCACCCAGGTCCCTGAGCCACGGATGATTCATGTGTTTTTTTGTGAAGAAAATGTCCATTGTTGTGGCAAAATTAAATGGATTTTGATACTTGCATGCGATGCTTATCTATCTGCTCAATCAGAAAAAAAAAGTTGTTCTCATCATTCTAACACATATTACTTTTTCAATTTCCTGTTAGTAATGTTTTCTTAATGTTCTTTAGGGTGAGACCGTAGAATTTCTCATTTCTCACAACAAAGACTTAAAGTCGTTAGAATTATGCTGATGAGTTTTTCTCATAAAATTGCAAACTCATTTTCATAGGTGGCCAATCTTCAGCCAGATCCCCAGTGATCAGAGAGTTTTTGACAAATGTCAAGGAGGAGGATGGGGTGTGCTCCCATTGTGGCTTCTCAGAGTTTTCTTATTTCTGTCGCCCTCCCCCACAAAAAACTCATCATGGGAACAAGGGTGAAGCTTACCAAACCATTCCACCCTAGGCCATGCCATGTGATCTGGTCTCAAAATCAAAGTGAGTTTTTATGGGTCCTGGGTAGCACAGTGTGTCCCTTCTGTGTTTATTTAAATAATTCTTATACCATGTTTTAAATATGAACATCTCTTCTCTCAAAGATGCCAACCTTTATATAGTAAAAAGCCTAAATAGTTATATTGTTGCCAAATGATAATGAAAAAAATCCTCATGGTTCAAAGTCTTCTGATTCTAACCTGCAGTTTCTCAAGGCCCTTGTAAAGTGAAAGCAGATTTTGTTCAGTGCCATGTACCATTTCTCCTCACTTGTGGTGTGTGGGAAGGCTGGCTAAAGTGACATGAAGACACAGTGAAGGAAGGGGGCGTGTTTTTCTTCTAGGGTGCTAGTGGAAAACAATAATGCTTAAAGGAACCTGTTGCTTGATAATTCCCTCAGGCTCTTTCTTTTGTTTAAATTGAGTACATCTTGTTAGGAAAAAAGGCCGATGCTGTTGTACCCAGAAGCTGTATGGTGTTAGGGGGGCAGGCTAGATACCATCTAGTCTGGGCTACTGTTAATCTTGAGAAAATACGATTTCCCATCATCCTCATCACATGGGTAGCAGACCCCACATTGTCGCACTGGCCTTTCCTGCATATTGGTGGGGAACATGGTTTCATGGCAGATGTGGATAAAGGAAAAGTGCAGGGCAGGGCCTGCTTGAGACTCAGCTAACTCGCTATGTAAGGCAGAAGTGTTTAACAACCTTTTTGTGTCCACGCTTTACACTAGCTGTAAATTTGAAAAAGAAACTCAAGAAAGGTAAGTCACAGACAACAGCCATGTTCATTTGACGCAGGAATGCTAGATGATGTTTTAAAACATTTTCACATAAAACTTTAATATATTGCACGGGCTTTACTTGAGGTCAGCTGACTGAAGGGGATTAACTACACGTACACTGTGTAACATGATGCCTCTTTTACAGCACACAGAGTATTAGACATGTAGAAAGCTTACGATGACAACTGCTTTGCTCCAAGAAAATCTGGGCTTTGAAGCAACCAGATTTGGGATTCTGCCTAGGCTTTTTTTTATTCACTGTGTGGCTCTGGAAAGCCGGATAACTTTCCTAAGCCTCCAGTCCACCCATCAGCAGTGAACTGGTGTAATAGTCAAGAGCATCGTGAGCATGAAATGAAATACAGAATCCATGCTAAATGCTTACTGAGGAGTGTATTAGCATACAGGAGCTATATCCAGTCCATGCCTTTATTACTACATCATGTTCACCGTGTGCCAGGTGCTGCTCTGGCTCTTGGGACACATTAAGAAGAAAGCGAGAAGCTTCCAATTGTCAGAGCACGTGACAGAGAGCATTCTCTCCCATCAGACAATGCTCCTTGGTTCCTGCCATGTCTCTCAGGGTGACCTTGGAGGCTCTCCATCTGTACAGCAGACATAGACTGCATCATACAGCACTGGAAAAGATGAGGTGGGTGGGAAACGCTGAGGGCTGAGTGCCGTTGGCACCAAGTGCTCTGTGAATGGCAACCACTTACTAATTTTATTATTGTTGTTAACAGCAATCTTCTTAACAACCCTTTAGTGAAGATTTTATCATTTTGAAGAAGAGAACCCTGGCTGAGGGAGATGAGATGCCTTGCCTAGCCTTTGGGGGTGTGTTAGAATGGAAGAAGAGCTTAGGTCCCTGTCTGTCTGATCCGAGAGCCTGAGTTTTTAACCCTGGAGTCCCTTCCAGGTGAGGATACAGGTATTGCTGAGCCATGTGACTTCAGCGAGGCTCTGGGCTATGGTCACTATCTATTGGCAAGTGTCTGATCCAGGGAATGTGCCACATTTTCCTCTTGAATATCTGTGCATGACTCACTTATTGCCATCTGCTTGCAAGTTTAAAGTTGTACTTTTAAGTCCTGACTCTACTGCAAAATTCTGAACGACTTAGGTCATGACCCCTTGTGAGGGTCTACTTTTATTGTTATTCAGGGTGGCAACAGTTAGGTGGAAACTTGAAACTAATGTATTGAATCTGATGGTCTTCCAAAGAGGCTTACTTCCCTATGGGTTTGAACTTGAATCTGGTCTGTTTTGACCTTTGCACTCATCTCTGTCTCTGATCTATTAATTTTTTTATTGGCCTTGTAAGTTGATGACATCTGACACCTTTATGAGTACTAACCAGCGCATGGGCCAACAACAATGTATGGTGCATGTTTGGCCTATAGAATATTTACTTCAAGGGTGGCTATATCTCCTATGTGAGTTTAATGCTTCTACTCCGTCTTGTAATGTCCTAACAATAGTGATGGTTTACAGATGTGGCTGGTGGTATTCTAGAAAAGCTACCTCAGAATTCAGTGTTTGTTTTCTTTCTTTGTTCCTATCCCAAATCAAATCAAGCTTTTTTTTTTATAATTGGAAAAACCAAGAGTAAATAGTTTGTGTTTTTACCTGTATTTTTTCCTAGAACCCAGATATTTAAAAGGCAGCTAATATTCCATGTATAGTTATCCCGGTACCAGGCTAGGTTAAGGCTGTTTATCAAATAAATAGTACAGTTTCTAAATTATAATACTTCTTATGTTGCTAAACTTCAGTTCTAACTTTAAAAAGGTATTTTGAAGATCTGTGACTCTCTAGCAATTGATATGTTTGCCTAATATCTTATTTTAATACTATACCCTCTTCCTCAAAGAAATACATGGCCTGACTTTCGGTGCAATTTAAATCAATGGTTTCTTAGACACAAAGATATTGTGTTAGATATGTTTGTTTTTCTTTAAAGGTTTCACCTCATTGGGGGAGTGGGTATCTAGGGAAGAGATCTGGAAACATGAGACGTTTTAACATTCTTTGAACTTAATCAATTCTAGCATTATTCTGCTGTGTAGAAGAACTGACTGCAGTAAGGTTCCCTACTGAGTCCTGAACAGCTCACATGGAAAGCATCTGTGTTGCTGGGTGGACATCTACGTGTGGTGCACACCTGTTCTTCTTTGCCCATGGTTAGGAGGCCTTGTTGGGAGGCAAGAGACACCTGGTCTCCCAGGTCCTGACACTTTGATTTTCTGGTTTCCTCTGACATGATGTGGCGTAGACCTGAGACAGACTTTAAGTCTCTCTCATTGCTTTAGAGACTTCCCTGAAAGCACCTCTCCCATTTCTTTGATGAGCAAAGATAAAACTGCTAAGCATATGAATTAGAATACTTTGTGTTTATTTGGTAATATATGTTTATCTTCAGGTTTCAAGTGTGTGTACAGATAAATCTTCAGGAGAATTCTGTGAGACTATGAGAGAGAAGAACACAGGAACGAAATACATCCCCATGTTTTCTTTTCAAATGTGGAGGCTTAGGTTCTGTGTTTCTAAGTTGTTTGTCCACAGGGCAATGGGAAAGCACTGAGGCCTTCCAGCCAGAGAAGCTCAGGGTGGTACAGGAGCATGGCCATGGGCACTGGGTTCAGATATCATTCCTGCTACTTCTCAAAGGTGCTGACCTGGTGAGTGGGTGTTTCTCTGAACTCGTAGAGTCTGCCCATCTGTACAGGTGGGGCCGGCAAAACCTTCCATGACCCTAGGGTGTGTTACTGACGGCTCCAGGTGGAAGCTCAGTAGGGTAAACACTGTCTGTTTGTTTGTTTGTTTGAGATGTCACTTGGCCTAAATGAGCATGCAACTAAAAATCCAGCAGTTCTCCAAGATGCTTAAAGAGCTCTGCACACTCAAATGAGGCATATGATTATTCCTTAGGGATAGACAGCACTTTCCCACAAGGGTACATTAACTGACATAGGCATCTGCTGAACAGGGAACACATTCCCTTTCATTCATTTCTTTTTAATGTTAAGCAGGGTAGCCCTGGTGAGGTCCTCCTAACTGTAAATAGCATCTATCCTCTGACTGGTTAGCTATTTAGAGTTAGAATTCCTAATTGGGAAGCTCCAATAATTAAATGGCCTTTTATCCAAGTGTCTATGGGAGAGACCATTTCCCTGTTCCATGAAGACAAAGGCTTAGGGATGAAGAAGTAAAGACAACGCAAGACAAAAGGCTGCAGTGGCCAGAGCTAAAAAAGAAGAAGAAAAAGAAGAAGAAGAAGAAGAAGAAGAAGAAGAAATGGATGGCTCACCACCCTGCTTTAGAAAGCGAGACATGGTGTTCCCTTGCTAGGTCTTTGGGGTGAAGTCTACAAAGGCAGTTTTTTACTGTGTACTCTTGCTAATACAAGAACGCCCTCCTTACACAGGATGACAGGACGACATCTCCTCACCTGAAGGATCTCTGCTTTCAAAGAGCATTTTAAACACATGGGTACTTATAAGTGAGAACAGTGCTTTTCTAAAGCATGTACATTCTGTTAAATGTTGGTTGGAGAATTAAGGGTTAAGAAAGTTCAAGTCTGCAGCCTTGACTCCACTCATAGGTCAGGTTCTTAGGTCACTGGGGCTCAGAACCAGGAGACTTGGTGGCTGGCATCAGCCAAGTTCCCTGATGTTAGGGTTCTCATTTGCAGAGCATTTTAGGGGCTGCAAAGGGAACACTTAGGGAAACAGCACTGAAATGAGGCAATAGAACTCTTAACTGGACTCAGAGGGCAGATTTGCTGTGTTAGTAGAAGGATTGGGTAACTGATTATTATTTTATCTTTATCACTGAGAAAAAGCCAGGGTGAAATTCTTAAAATGCTACTAAGCCCATGAAAACACATTTCTTGGCCTCTAGACAGAGAGGATTGAAAAAAAATGTTCACTGGGAAAGTAATAGTTGAAACACAGCTCACTCAGTTAATATTACACCTTAAAAACTTCTCTCATGACATGTGCAAATGGGAGAAATAAAGTTTTTGTCAGACCTATATTTATGAGAAAACACATAAATATCAATTCTGAATTTTCTGCAAAACATGCTTGATCCTATTTATACAAATTGTCTAGGTAGATTCTATTGTTTTTGTGTTTTAAAAAATAGTGTGTTATGCATTTTATATGTTTTAAATTAATATTTTGTGAGTACCCTTGGGATGGAGGGGAGGATATGGTTTTTGTTTGGATGTCTGTTTTTTTATGAAAGTAAACAAGAGAACCAAGGCTGGTAGGGAAGAGGTAAAGGTTTTTGTGTTGTTTTGGAAAAGTTATTTCTATATATGTTTTATGTTCTTCACTGTAAGAAATGAAATGAAGGAGGAATGTGTGGGTTACTAGGTTCCTCATTGCTGGCTTGGCTGGGTGTAATGAGCCCTGGAGCGTCTCAATCCGAATCACACACAATTTCTTCCTTTTCTGCAGGATTAGAAAATGGTCTTATAGATATGTGCAGCTATGGCTTTGTAAGTGCTTTAACCAGATCTAATAAGAGCCCCTGAGAGGATCAACAGACAGTTATCAAATTAATTATTTCCTGATCTTTGTGGCTGAGATTTGCATTTGTTATAAGTTCAGTGACTTGATCTTAAAGTCTTATCCATTTAAATTATGTGCTTAAAAATGAAAATAACATGACTCTGTAGGCTCAAAATACACCCTTTAAACAGAATAAGGTAAATGAAAAATAGATTCTCAATAAATACTAATTCTCTGCAAAAATATGTGCTAACATTCACTTCATCAACCTATATAGGGTCAGTTTCTGGGTTTTGATTCTAAAAGGAACAGCTATAATTTATTAAATGCCTCATTTCTCTTTTACTGTTGGAAAAGAGGCCGAGAAAAATTACATAACCTATACTAGGCCACTCTGTTGATAAATAGGAGTGTTTGTGTTTCAATAAAAACTTTGGTTTTCAATATTCTATTGCCCTGGAGATGCTATCCAGCTCATGATTATAGTCCAGAGGACATCGCGTGGAGCACAGTTCTTCAGTTGCCTCCTTTGGAGAGCTAAACTTTGGGGGCCATTTTGTGCCCCCAGTCTAAGTGTACTAGCAGAGATGCTCTTCCTTCCCCACCCACATGGGGCTTGAGATGATGCTGGTCTCACAATGCTTCAGTCACTCAGGGCTGTCTTTCATAGCCCATATTATAGCCTTCCAGTCATGGTCACTAGGAGGTGGCCTTTAGCCCACACAAACGCAGGGATTTCTGTTATATCGAGACATTTGCTTCTGTCCTTTAGATGTATAGAAGCTTGAGGTTTCTGAGTAACCTGTGTGGGTATGCATTTTTGCTCTTTTTTTTTAATTGATGGGAAAAAGTCACTAGATGTGGTGACATATACCTACAATCTCAGCCCTTGGGAATGGGAGGGAACTGGAAGCAGGAGTAACCCTGCTTAAAATGAAAAAAAAGTAACTGTGCTTATCTGTTTTTGTGTTTTACATACTTGGTTCTATAAAAAGCAGAGGTGGGTGCCTGAGTTCACTTGCTGCCATCTACCAAAAACTTCAGAGTGTTGAAGGGCTTGATTTCATCAGGAAACAGTCATGAGCTTCAGTTAAAATGTAAAATGCTTTCCTTAACCTCAGGATAAAATAAAATTTCATTTGCTTTTACTTTTCTGTAGTAATGCCAATAAGGAGATATTGCCAAGGACACAAGGGAAGCAGTTTTGTAGCTGAACACATTGATGGTAAATCTACTTGCCAATTTCTCAAAATACTATTAGGAGCACACATGGGCACCTTCACTCTCTGCCTTCTGGTGTACTGTTCTGAGAGAGGTTGAGGTGCCCTAAGATGACTTAACATCCCTCTGCTGAGATTCACGCAAAACCTTCATCCATGCACCAAAGGAAAACATTCACCTTGATTAACAGACAGCGTTGCTGACCAGTGGCTCTGAGATATGACTGTGATTGACCTCATTCTAAGTACTTTAATCCAATTAAATGATGTCAGTATTCCCCCATTTTTCAGAAGCAAGATCATGGCACAAAGAGAATAAAGAGATCTGCAAAGGCCTCCTAGCTAGTGAATGGCAGCCTGACTACAGATCCCTTTCTGTCTGCCTGTTCACCAAATGTACCGCTGTCTCTGGCTGCACATCCAAACAAAATCATGAAAAGCAATGGTGATGGTACTTGTGGCATTATTTATTAGTTGTTTAGTTGTATGCTTAAGCTCCCAGGAGATGTCTTAAAGACACAATCTGTTAGTTCTCATAACTCCTATGGGCTTAGTTGTGTGTGTGTGTGTATGTGTATGTGTGTGTGTGTGTGTGTGTGTGTGTGTGTGTGTGTGTGTAAGCCAGAAGACAGCCTTGGGTGTCACACTTCAGGAACTGTCTACTTGTCTTTTTAGACAAGTTCACTGATTAGGCTAGCTGTCCATCAAGCAAGCCAGGAATCCTCAGGTCTTTACCTCTCCAGCATTGGCATTAACCAGGGTGTGATGTCCTGCCCATTTAACATGGATCCTGGAGAGCAAACTCAGGGCCTCACGCATGCATGGCCAGCATTTTACCCATGAGCCATCTTCCTAGTCCTGTGCTTGCTTAGATTTTATTGTCCATATCATATAATTAGGAAAACTGGAGCTCAGAGGGCTCAAGAATTTGTTCATATTTTGGATTAAATCCATCATCTTACCAGCTATTCTTTTTTTTTTTTTTTGCCTTGCACGAGTCTCTGAACCAGGAAGTAAAGAGAGCCATAGTGATCTTGGCAGTGCTGCAGCCAACTTCAATGGTCATTTGACTACCTTCTCGCCTAAAAGGAAAGTTCCAAACACCTTAGTATCCCTGGGTGACACAGGCACTTTGTGATTTTAGATTTTTGTGTCTGTTAAATTGATAACTCTGGTGATCACTTTCTGTCCTTTCAATTGATAGTTAGAAGAGGACAGAGTAAGAAAAGTAAGAAAATGGAGGGACATTTTCTTTGTTATGACTAGAGGCTAGGGGGAACAAAAGGGCAGAAGAGGTCATTCTTCAACACATCCAGATGGCACATCTCTGCCTTTACTAGGATCTAGTTTCTGGAAAACATAAGTTCCAAGGCAGTCAAGTAAAACAACAAGACCTAGATGGTGAGAATTCTTGCTGTTGACACCTGAAGGCCAAGAGTCTGAAGGTAGATTCCAGCATAGAGAGGAGGCTGATCTGGCAGGGAAGAATGTAGCCTGTAGCAGGTGACTCCTTGAAGGTTAAAGGTAGGCTTGGGTAAACTAAGCCTCTCAAGGTCAGAAAACCAAAGAGAACTTCTACCTAATCCCCATACCTGAATGGTCCTAAGGGTCTCTTAAATCCTGTCTTTCTTTTATAGGGTATAGAAAGAAGCCTAGGAAGTGAGGACAAGTATAGACTCTCTGGATGACATTTGTCCATAGAACCATCAAGTCCTGCTTCTCAGACTTAGGTTTACATATGAATGCCATTACTCTTGGATAAACTTCTAAATACAAAAAAAGAAAAAAAATGACTGGTGTCAAGAACTCCAATAAAGAATAAATATTCAAAGAGTTTTGCTATCTGTCTGGGAAATTTTCCTGGAGACCTTAAGTTAAAAATGAACTGAGTGTGGCAGTCAGGTGGTAGGTTTATTAGGCCAGGCAAATTATTCTAATCTGGTTCTATATATTCTTTTGTATCATATTAACACAAGGCAGAGAGAGACACACATGTCAAACAGTTTTTGCTCCCTTTTATGATAGTAGATGTTCGCCATAGGATATATGTTTATTATAAATATAAACAAACCAACTTTACACAACTTGTAAAATAATAAAAGATACTAAAATTAACTCTGGTTCAGTGTCTATACAGCCCTATGTGTATTCAACTTGGTATTCTGTGGCCTGTGAGAGAGATTCCAGGGATAAGGGTGACAAAGTTGGGAACTCTGGCCCCTAAGAAGTTGCCAAAATAATCAGCTATAAAGTCTTTGAAAAGTAATTACCTAACAGCCCCTTGCATTTCGTAAAGCATTTCTCCATGTGGGGAACAAAACAGTACATTTCACTTGGACAGTGGGACAGAGAAATCAGAGAAAAATGCCTATCTGTAGATAGGTTTTGATATTCAACTCTTAAAATTTACATCTTGAGGTTGCTTTATTTCTGGGTGTAGCGCTAGAAAGCTGCTTCCAGCATGGGCCTGACATACGTATGAGTTATAGATATTAAAACCAACTTTTCCTCCACCCCAAAACCCCACAGCCTTCCAGAAATCTTAATATGCCTTCGAGAGCTTCCTTTTAGAGCTGGCTGCATAAAATGATCCTTTGATGAAAAGGAATTGGAACAAGGGTTAGAGCATACATTGAAAGGTTATTGTAGAGGGCATGGTGTTCACACCACCCTCCTTTAATATGTGTGGTGTGCACCTGTGATAAGATGATTCATTACATGAGGCCTCTCTTTGACAAGCACCATCGTTCAGCCCTCGGGCTCTGATGGGACAATCCTACACCTGCCCAGGAAATATAACAAGGTCAGCTCTTTCCTTCCTTGGGCTGTAGATGGAGATGGTTTGGCTTATAAGGCATCTTTGTTTACTCTCTATGCAAAAGACAAACACAAAAACAAACTAAAACCCAAACCCCCAAACCAAAAATAAAAACAACAACAGCAACACCTGAAGCTTTTAAGACACTGAGATTCCTGGTTTTGCAGTGCAGCTGAATGTAGCAGGGAGTTACGTAAACACATAAATTGCTGGGTGAGGAAATACTGCTCTCCCTATGTTTTATGGTCATAATGGCCACACTGGAAACCCAAAGTCACTCGCCTCTGAGGCTGGACTCTGGCTTTTCATTGGAGGGCACCCTGACATTATAAGCTTCAACTCTGTCCTGCTTCTTTAGGCCGCTTTTAGGGTTACTGATCACTGATGCTCTATCATGTGTCACCTCGGTCAACATGACATGGTCACATGAGCCTTGCAGGAGAATGGGTGCTCTCCCATGACATGGGGTGGGCTTAGTGGATCTGACAGATTAGTGATAATCAACAGGCGTGCAAGAGACCTCCCGAGTCCCTGAAAATCAGTGAGAGGGCCATGAACTTAATGGCAGCTGGCATCTAACTGCCCCCTTTTGTTGATGCTTGGATCAACTTTGGACTTTGCAATAGCTCCCCATACATACAGAAATTGGCTTTCCGGAGGTTAGTTTTGACATATCAGAGCAATTGGCAAAAGGTACTAACTAGTTTCTCCCATTACATCAGATTATTTTTAAAGTGAAAAATTAAGTGAGCAAAGCAAAGTTTTCTTTCCAAAATCCAGTTTTTGATTGTTTATTTCAAAGAATGTCCCAATAGCAAGAAGGAAATTCTTTAACACAGGTCATAACACTAGTCATCTCACAAAACAATAACAAAATAAAACCTTGACATTTTGGGGGAAGGAAAGAAAAATCTCGCTTCTAAAATATAGAAACACTTCCCAACCCCTTTCCTTTCCTTGACATTGCTAGTAAACATTATTTATTTGCCTCAAATAGATGCGGCTACATATCACTGTCATGCAAAAGAAATTCATTTCCTTTCCGAGTTCAATCTACCATAAAAGAATTCACTCTTACTCCCAACTCCCACTCACCTGTCCTTGTGCATTAGTAACTAGTTGACCTGTGACCCCCTGAAGGCTGGAGAGGGCATTGCCAAAGGCCTGTGAGCTTGCTATGGAGCCCATGGCTGCTGCAGCAGCGGCGGCCTGACTTGCTAGAGGATTATTAACCAGCTGCAAAGAAAGAAAAGATCAGGGTGAAAACCACCACGAGGCAGAGTAAGCACACAGCGACACAACATTCCCTCCAGCTTGCTCATGCAAAGGGCCCCTGAACCCACTGCAGAGTCCCAGTGAGGGATTCCTTGGAAACTGATTAGTGGAGGCCAGAGACTAGGCAGTGGCAGGAGTTTGGTCAGGAACCCTAGCTACTCAGTGGAGCCTCAGCCAAGGGACAGCCTAGGAGGTAATGAGCCTGAATTCCGGGTGTGTGCGTGGTTTTTTTTTGGGGGGGGAGGAATCATAGATAAAATTCGAAGGAAGCCTGATGGGTGGAAGAAATTGATGTCCACGGGGTTTGCGTATGGATTGATCACTTCGATGTATGAATCACGGTTTCTTTCAGGGTCATTTGTATGAGGCAGGTTTCCCACCTCACTTCCTTTCCCGAAGTTAGAAGCATCCCAAATCAGTGAAATGACAGTCCAGCTCCTGTGCCCCCAGAGAGTGAGCGGCTCTGTGGTTGGGGCGCTTGGGGCTTATTTTGAGGAGAGATTCAAAGTCTCTGGTGAATGGTCAGGTTGACATTTGCTTTACCTAATATGTGGCTGCTTTCCTGAGACAAATGTGTAACAGGAAGGAAAAAAAAATCAAAAACAAAAACAGAAGGGAGAGAGACTAGCACAGGGAAGTGGTCATGGCTGCCAAATTCTGTTTTTCCATGGAGACCAATTCAATATTCTTTATCCTGCCAATTTTCCACACCACAGGTTTTCAGGCCTTCTGACCATGAGGCAGAAGGGTGGCATGAACTAAAATCTGCATTTAGGTTAATGACTAGATATAAATTCAAGAAACATTTAAACTATTTTCACAGTATTGGCTTTGATACATGAATTTCATTTGTATTTATTCTAGGGTGTTATTTTTTCCCTCGGTATAGTTTCTCTCAAGTACAACAATTGTGTATAATAATGCATTTTTCCATCACCACTTTCCACATCCATGCAATTCCTGCATTTTATCAGAGCCCTGGCAAGGCTAAGACCTGGTGGAAAAGAATTAAAGCCATAGTTAGTCTAGCCCTGGCTTTTCTAGAGCATTTTTTAGTCTTATTATTTTTAAAACTTCTTTCTACATTTAAAACATTCTTTATTCTTCTACATTCTCTCTCTGCTTTCCTACTTTCTCCTTTCCTTTTTCTTTCTTTTCCTCTCAGAAGATAATTTGTCCCTTAATTATTTTGGGGGGGGGATTTGCCCACTGTTTACATCATCTAATGAGAAAGAAATAATAACCAGAGGGGGCAGATAAAGGACTTTAATAATTTTTGTTAATATATATCATTATTGTTTCTTGTAACTAAATCTCATTGACCCAGCACATTGTTTTAGAAAGACAAATTCTCCTTAAAGTCATTATTGCTCTTTTAAGAAAAAAAAAAGACTGTCCTTTTAAGGAGAAAAAAAATTTCTAATTTTTTAGCCTAGAGAGAAACCCTGTCTTACTCCTTGATCTTGGTATTTTGAGTATTATCTGTAGAGTGACTGTAGCTGAGGACTGGAAATGTGTTAAGAGAAAACCCTCTATGTTTCAGTTTGCATGCCCATAACGGACGGTCCATACTGTGTTCTCTAGGCACAGCGCTCTCCAGCACCAGCACAGACCTTGCACACTGACATTCCATCTTGTGTTCCTCTGAGGAGGCTCTGCTCACATTGTTTTCACGCTCAAAGCTGAAATCCTAACAAAGTTCCTGGAGGATGAAATCAACTTCTTAACCCTCAAAAGTGATTAATTTATGTGCAATTTCATTTTAGTTTTGAAAAGACAGTTTTGTCTATGATTGCAAGTGAAAAATTTAAGTTCGTACACAGAAAACACTGTCTGAAGAAGGCAAGCTGCTGTTCCTATTTAATGAACAGCACACAGTTTTCATAATCGTATAGCGATTTTATGATATCTTCTAGATCAACCAAGCTATCATCTAACAAATGATGGCCTGACTCTGGGTGTGGTATAGTAAAGGAAGCCGAGAACTCTCTGTGTCTAAGACACTGGTGTATTGTTCAGCAATAGTTCTTTGTATTTGCTGCGAAATCAGATACTGCACAAAGAACTCATTTTGAATATAAAGCAAAAGCAATTACTTAAAAACACTTGTGAGTCTTTGTGTTTAAAGGTTAGAAAGAGGTAACGGTTGTCTTAGAAGATCGCTCAACTACCACAAAAGTTTGCTTTGTTTACTTACATTGTTTATTTCCTCTGTACCTTAGTCCTATGATTTCACTGACCTTAATGTCATTTGTGGGCATCCCCAAGAGTGTACAGGTATGGGTATGGGTGCTTGCATGCATTACCTTTCCATCTTAAAGAGGAAAAGACCAACTTGGATGATTCTTTTGTTACTCTGTTTTGCAGAGCCAAACCAGGACTTGTGCACTCTAGACAAGTGCTTTCCCACTGAGCTGTATCTCCCTAGGCCTGAATGACTTTTATTTCCTGCCCAGCTAGCTTCCTGCTTTGTCTACATCGATGGCTCCTGGTTCTAAGGAGAAGTGTGTCTGGCCACACTCCACAGCTAGAATACAGACACCTAGTGTAGCGGCTGTGGTGCAAGTCAGTGTAAGAGCAATCTGGAGAGTGACCGTAGTGATACAGCTTCATGAATACATCTTGGCTCTTCTGTCTGTGGCTTCCTGGGCAGGGATGCACCACCGTTCAGTGGCAGGGGAGGGGATGGGGTGAGGGAACAGTCATCACCTCAGGCCATGTCACTCTGTGTTGTCCATAGTCTCGTCACATTAGCAGTGTTCCTATCACTATTTCTTCTTGATTGGAGACTCAGGGTAGATTTGGACAGCTGTGAGCCCATGCACAATAAATGCATATAATGAGCATAGTGATGGTCTAGGGCCAACTGGGCATTTGGAAGTGGCTGCCAAGTTTATGCCTTCATATCTTTCATTGCCAGTGTACTTACCAGAATAGGCGGCCTGGAAGAAATCTGACTGTATTACATGGTGTGTTTTCAACAGATCAGTTGAAGACATGCTGATTCTAGTGTGTTCTTGTTATAAATACAGGAGGTCTCAGAGTAAGGATTTGCAGCAAATGAGTCTTTCTGTTGCATCCTGAGCACACCACGCTGGGCCACAGGGTCCACAGGCAGTCTAATCCACTCACTAAAACACCTGTTTCCTAAGACATTTCCCCTTCTAGAATTTTACAGAATAAACTAACAAAATAATTTTAGATACAGCTGTGTACCACAGATGTAAGATGGCTCACTTATACCCTGGCCAGGCTAGGAAGAGTCAGGCTGCAAAATCAGATGGCCTCAGTAGATGTGAGAAACTCAAACCCTGTCTTTTTCCTGGACAAAATATATGGGGAAATAATAGCACTCATCAGAGTATGATGAGAATCAAATGAGAGTATGCAGGTATAAGCTTCAGGTATACAACCATAACTCATGTTCTTAACAAGTACTAACTAACATTCTCACAGATCACACTGCATGGAACCTTATTACCTTAGAAGTAACATGACAATTGTCTTGCTTTTATATACACTTTCTTTACATTTTTCTGTTATTTTGTGTGTGTGTGTGTGTGTGTGTGTGTGGCAGGGTCTTCCCCTATAACCCAGGGGTGGACTCCAACCTGATATCATCCAACCTTAGCTCCCAATGTGTGGTTTTGGCACTTTCTACCATGTCTGTATTTTTTTTAAGAGCATCTTAGTGAAGCTACTACTCAACTGGCATGGTAAGTAGATGAGATGAGTTTTGTAATTTAAAAAAGATAAGAGTAGAAGGTACATAAAACAAATAAAAAATTTCGATGCATCCCACTAGAAACTATACAAAACGAAAAGAGAATTTGAAACGGCTGTCACCTATTTGTCTCTCATTTGTCCTGTTGGACATAACCTGTGCACCCATAGAGACAGCAGCACTGTGATGCTGCAGCCAGGACTGGTGGGTGCCAGAGGAGCCAGAGGAGCCAGAGGAGCCAGAGGAGCCAGAGGAGCCAGAGGAGCCGGAGGAGCCGGAGGAGCCGGAGGAGCAGGAGGAGCCAGAGGAGCCAGAGGAACCAGAGGACACGGGACTATCTGCATCATACATTATCCTCAGACTTCCTTTATAACATTTAAAAACTCTCCTAAAGTGCTCATCTTGCGATTTAATTCCTGCTTCACGTCAAAACATTGTGAAGTAGTATATTGCAGTTGCCTCTTACATAGTGAAAGCATGCAATAGAGATTAGAGAAAATAGGCCTTGGTGTTTACAGTGATCTCTTTCTTCTCTCTCTTTCTCCTTCCCTTTCTCTCTCCCTCCCTTCTCCTCCTCTCTCTGCTTCTGAAAGGCTTCATGTAAGCCAGGATGGCTTCAAAGGCTCTGCATCCAACGATCACCTTGAACTCCCAGTCTTCCTGGCCTTCACCTGCACACATCAGCAAGGTTAAGGGGTGCTGATCTCAGGAGAATAAACTCATACTTCCAAATCTATATGCTTTGTGCATCCCTTTGCTGTCTAGGAACTTTCAATTATGGTAGAAAAATTAACAAAGTCTTTCAAAGAGCATCCTCCAGTAGTATCATGTACATCATGTACAGATGTCCTCATCACAGATCTCGCCACAGCACAGAACAGCGCTTTTCTCTAAGTATTTTTCTGAGAGATTCCTACCCCTACGTCTTGGTAAAAGATTCATCTTTCTTGAAGTTGTATATCAGCAGTCATAACATTTTTAAAGAAACCTTGCTGATTAAATTACAATAGTAAAACTCATTTACATAAAGAGGACAGCACAGCGAGGCAGTTTTGCTGAGACATGATCGCTGTTTATGCCTGTATCTCAGGAGGGCTTTCTGGATGCATACACTCAAAGCCTCCCTGGTGCATAATTGCCCATGATCTATGGTTCTGTCATTCTCCTTATGAGCCAGGTGGATTTTACAGAGTGCGGGTTTAGGGGCAGTTCTTTCTGCTACTAACTTTTCAGTTTAGAGGCTGGGTGTGTGATCCCATTTTATTTTAAATGAGGACATTGAAAAGTGCATTTGTGATAACCAACTCCTCATTTAAGGTCCAAGTGACTCAATGGCTCTTTAGAAACAGCCAGGCAAACATTGCAGTTTTTGGTTCATTTACATACATTAAGACCTTGGCTTTCCTTGTATCTGTGGGAAAGAAGCATGTCTAGTGTGTCTTTGGGGCTCTGTAACCAAATGAGCACTTCTGCTCTGCAGCTCTTCTGACCTTTGGGGCTGAGGTGATTTTCAGGCTCTTTGATGCCCTAAAACACTGGTTCATCAACATAAAATCGTATCAGTTTCTACATGCTTCTGTAATTAATTTTATTTTAATGGTTAACTGATAAGCATAGTAACTGTGTGTTAGAAAACACACAGTCACATTGCCTATCGTGAATTTTAGAGAACAACAAAATGTGTTTATTTAATTCCCTAGCAACAGGCCGGGAAGAAGAGAACCCTAGTCCTGCAGGGTTTTAGAGTGTGAGTGGGGCCTCAGACTTGTCCTACCCCAAGGTGAGGAAGCTGAGAAAGCCTAGATTTCATCTTTCTCACCTTACAGTCGTTACTTTAGAGTAACCTGTGTGTAACTGAGGGCTGGAAACCCCAGGCGTGGTTGGCCCTTGGCTCATGAGGTAAAATGGATTCTACAGCCTAAGAAAGCCCTTAGAGTGTGACGGTTGTTGAGGCAGAGGGGCAGAGACAGCTGATGGAAAATTGGACTTCCATGTGGACTCATTAGAGATTTTGTGACATGATAACAAAATATACAACTGGCTCTCATCCTCTTTAGTTATCATAGAGCTCTGAAATCCTTGGGTTTTCTGAGATCAGCCAAATATTACTGTAAGACCCCTTCTATCTCAGCTGAGGTCAGGCTTATGAGTTGGCTCTGGAGGTTGGAAGCAAGTTGCTGGAAGAGCCATTGAGCTATGCTCGCAGAGGCTTAGACATTTCAGCTCACCGGTGCCCTCCAGGGACTGAAGAGAGCTTGAGAAGGTCCTCATCGATTTCAAAGGTTTAGTCATGTATATAATGGCTTTTGGAGAGTTACAGGCTGTGTGGGAGGGTCCTGTGCTCCCAACCACCTGGAAACAGCAGCTCCTGCACTTAGGACCCTCTGCATCTTGCCCCGTGCATCTTTTCATCTAGTTCAGAGCTTCTCAACCTTCCTAATGATGTGACCCTTTAATGCAGTTCCAACCATACAATTATTACATTGCTACTTCCATACCTGTAATTTTGCTGCTGTTAGAATCATAATGTAAACATCTGATATGCAGGATATATGATATGAAAGCCCTAAAAGGGTCATGACCCACAGGTTGAGAACCACTGATCTGGTTATTCATTTGTACCTTTTCTAATATCCTTTATAACAAACTAGTAAGCATATTTCCATGTGTTCTGTGAATCATAATAGCAAATTATTGTACAGGAAGACAGAACGAGGGGGAAAGAAACCAGGACAGCCTGGGGATCCAAAACTGTATTTAATATGGATGTGTGTTGTGTGCGTGGGGGGCTGTTGATCTTCTAAGGTTATGCCTTTTACTTATGAGACCTGCACTAACTTTAGATAATTAGCTTCAGAATTAAGTTAAATAGCTGGATCTATCATTGTTCATAGGAAATTGGAGAATTGCTTGGTGTAGGGAAAATAGGCAAATAGATTGCATGGCAGAAATATAGGTAAACAGTTGTCCTGTTAAACAGTAATGTGTATGGTACAGTTACAGATATCACATATAGCCTTTCACTTATTAATTTCTTCATCCTGCAAGCACCTACTCAGTACCCAGTACGTTTAGGGCACTGTTTAGCAATGAATGATGGGCTGACATGTTCCCTATCTCATGGGGCTCATAGTCAAACATGAAAGACATTTGGTAGTAAAGGAAGTGAAGTAAGAGAAGATAAGCTACTCATTCACTGATATCCAGTCTCTGAAGGATGGCAGTGTAGAGTGTGAGGCTGAGAGAAGATGGGGTGGATTCCAACACAGCTGAGCAGTTGTGATCTGTGTACCTGTCCCTGCTCAGAGTAGTACAGAAACATGTTTGGCAATGAATGGACCATTCTGCCATAAAGGGGAAGTAGTATAAATAGTGCAATGATTGGGAGCCTGGACTCTGGAACTGGGGTCTGAGCTGCTCTTAGGTAGCTGTCCCTTCTGTGTCTCAGTTTTTCCACTGTAGTGAAATAGGAATAAATTAAGGTTTCCTAAGATTGTAGAAGGATACGTGACTCAAGGCTGATGGGGTAGCCTAGTGGTAGAGCGTGTATGTGGCACATATGAGGTCCTGGTTTTAAACCTTAGCACCACCCACATGCAAAATCATAAAAGAAAACAACAAAAACTAGCCATTTATATGAAGCAATTCATGAAACAGACTAGAAGAGTTCCTGGCACAGAGGAGTCAGCCCCTTGTATGTTTTACTGTAATAATAGTATCCATCTCTTATGGGCATAGTAATGTTTTAGGATTGAGTCTCTTCACACAGTCACAGCATCCAAGGTATTTATTGGCCATTTTTCATACACTAAGCTACCCAAAGGGTTTACATTTTGGTAACTTTCCTTGTCATTCTTATATTTCATTTTCCCTGAGCACTTCTAAGAAAGTTTTCTTAATTACAGTGTCCAGGATGCATTTCTTTTTTACTGGTAAAGAACCATGCCAAACCATTATAAAGAAACGAAACAATCTCTAGGATTTATTGTAAAATAATCCAAGATGGAAGAGTGGTGGGTATGGAAGATAGCCCCGGCATAGGTGTTTGTAGACACTGAGTGGCAAACTGGTGTGGCTCACAGTCTATTCTGCTCTTACGTATAGCTGTTATTTGTCCCACAATAACAGTTCTTAAAGATCTCTTTTGTGACACTTAGTCTTCATTGTCAAATTGACAGCATTCAGAGTCACCATGGAAATACCCTTCTGGGAGTTTCTGCGAGGATGGAATCCTGAATGTGGGTAGCATCATCCATCCCACAGGATAAATCCTGGATTAGGAAGGATCAAAGGAGAAAGCTAGCTGTGTGCCAGCTTGCATCTTCCTGTCTTTTGACTGCAGACTCAACACGACTGTCTCATGCCCCTGCCACCATGCTGTCTCCACCGCACAGACTGTACCCTCAAACTGTGAGCTAGAATAGATTCCAAATCCTTTCTTCCTAAGTTGCTTGTCTCGAGCATATTTGAAAATGAGAAACAAACAACCAACCAAACAAACAAACACCTTCCTACTGTCTGTTCAGTCCTTTCATGTCACAACACTCATCAAAAGCCATTTAATTGTTGGTTCTCTTTCTTCCTCTCTATAAACACTCTCAAGTAAATTTTGGCTTATGGCTACATCTTTCATTTTGTTCACAATGAAAGACACTCAGGAGTGTCTTGATAGATGCTTATTGAATTTGTTTGCAAATGAGTGCGTGAAAAAACATCTGCCTCAGGTATAAGCCCTTTGTGGGAAGTCAATTCTTCAATCTTTACCGAAAAGAGTAAACATCTTTAGGAATAAATGTGTCCATGTTTTTTTTTTTAAACACTTTAAACTCTCTCACTTCACATTGCATCAAAAACCCTAAGCTTTAGGTGTGGGGTGAAACTTCTTAGGTCCAGAAACTTCTTAGTCTCTAAGAGTCAGTTCATCAGGTAAAGTGGGGTCAACAAATGCAGCTGTGATGCAGATATCTGCAAGGCTTCAATAGCTCTGAATGATCTTCCTGACCGATGTGAATACTCCAGGACAGAAAACTCAATGATGCTGGCATGTAAACATGAAGATGTAGCTTTTCTTTGGAGCATCTTGAATGACATTTTTTCATCACTGAAAGCCTGGAAACTAGTGTAGAGGACTGGACAGAGGGCTTAGTCGTGTGGTTTGGCATTACAGTCACATGTTTCCTAATGATGTTTCAGTTAATGATGGACTGCTTATGGAGTCATGATCATATAAGATTAGAATGGGGGCTTGAGAGCTGGCTCAGAGATTAAGAGCACCAGTTGTTCCTCCAAAGTCCTGAGTGCAATTCCCAGCAAACACATGGTGGCTCATAACCATCTAGAATGAGATCTGGTGCTCTCTTCTGGTGTGCAGGTGTACATGCAGACAGAACACTATTGATAAATAAATAAATCTTAAACATAAGACTACAATGGAGGGGACACATTTCTATTCCTTAGTAATGCTGTACTTGCCATATTGCCAGGGCACAGCACATTACTTATATTTTGTGTTGATGTTAGCAAACATACCAATCATAAGGACACATAGCACTTTTAGTATATGTTATAATGATAATAATTGAGTATACTACTGATTTTTGTGTTTACTGTACTATACATTATTTTAGAACGTACTCTTTTTAATTATAGAAACTTAACTGCAAAACAGCATGCTATATCATATGTGGAACAGGCTCATCCATTTCTGCTTATTTTATATCTTGATTGCATCACACAGGTACAGCCACTCAGGTGCACTTTGTAGTATTTGCACTGTGGGTGGTGAAATGGCCCAATAACACATTTCGTAAAATGTATGCCTATGATTTCATTTGGGCACTGAAAGTTAAGGTAGTAGTGAATGTAGCCTTTGGGTTTTATTTATTTTTAATCACTGGAGTTTGATAGACAGCATTGAACTGTGATGAGGCTTTATGGGGACTCAGGCCACTTGGGGATATAAATAGTTTTGCCTTCATGGCAGTCACTGAGTCAAAAATGAGGCTCTGTATAGGTTTACAAAAGCTGGGCTTCAGTGAAGATAGACAGAGGAGGCTCTCCTAGAGTGAACATGGTGTGTTAGTAAGTACTCTAGAATCACACTGGGGAGACAGCTATGTGCTGTGGGGGGGTTTGAGTCCAAGTTATGAAGCACAATGGACTGGAAGTGCTCCAAAGACACTAACTAGATGAAGAAGAAGAAAATGAGTCTGACTGACACTCTGTAATTAAGTGGCAAGCTACTAGAAAGCTCTCCAAAGGCATGCGTTTCTCTTTTACTTTTAAACTTACTGATAAAATTGCTAATCCCAGAGTTGAGGCAAGAAGCAAGCTTTCACCTTAACACAATTCACTGATTTGATCCTGTGGTGGAGAGGTCATCATTATGGGAACACATCAACCTTAAATCAGATTTTATCCAAGTGCTATGTACACAAATACAGTGTTACTACAAACCTACACATCTCATTTCCTTTTCTGTGTGCTCCATCTAATAACCTGAAAATCCATCTTTTTATGGATTTCATGCTATTTTCTTACTTACACACAAAGTCCTACTTTTACCAACTGCCTCTTTTCATGGCACATTAGTTAGGTGAATTTGTTGATATTACAGAATTGCTCTTCCTGTATCTCTTATACTCTCCTTCACATTAAACAAATACTTGGGAACACTCCTGTGATGATATAATGAAAAAATGCCTTTAGAAAATGAATAAATTGTTGTCATGGTGCAGCAGTTAGTATTGTTCCAGTCTCTAGTCATAGAAAAGCTCATAATCCTCTTTATTTGCTGAAGCCTAAAATATATGTTGGTTCCCAACACTTGATGAGTCCCTGCAATGGACCATAGGTGGAAAAAGACAAGAAAGAGGGACCAAGAGGAAGCCAAGAAACAGTTTCTGCCTTGATGAAGCTTCATGGAAATGCCATTCATTAGATTCTTCAGGTGACAAAGGTGCAGGCTCTGCACCAGGACTCAAGGGTAAAGAGGTCGAGGAGACAAGAGCATTTTGCTACAGGCCCTTCTAAGCCCTTTCTACCAACACAGACAGGTCTGGAAGAAAAAGGAGTGAGATATCCAAACAAGGAGCATTACCCAGGCCCAGGAAAATTAGAGACTCCTGGGGAAGGAATCTATGGGATTGAATCTTGAAAGGTTAGGAGTTGATTGTCAGGGAGGAGAAAGAAGAGAGGAAAGGCTTCTTATACCTGGAAATGCCACAGTCAGAGAGGGAGAGTTAAGAACTCTGTGTATATGGAACCATTAGCATGGCACTTTTGCTATTTGGAGGTGCAAGGAGTGATAGAGGCTGTCAGGAAAGCTTTTCTGTAGAAGTCATAGGAGCTCAATCCTGCATACTTCACAGAATGACTAGGCCAATGGGAAAAGATAAGCAATTATAGCAGAAGAGAGACTAAATATACCTGTGGCCTCAGGAAGCCTCCTGAGTGTTCACAACACAGCTAGGGCAGGAGACAGAGCTAGGATACTTCTTAGCTGGGTTTAAAGACAGGGAATGAAGGCAGGAATCGTAGATTCAGAAGCACACACATGAATGGTGGGCTGGTGTTCATGGTAGGGCCTCCTGCATGAGAGAGTCATGACTTTGAAAGTGGAGTGCTTACGGGCTCATCTTCATTGTGACTTTATGGAGATCATCTGAACAGCTTCACAGCAAGGAAGCCACTGGTCAGCAGTAATCCACACACAACACTTTCTTTATAAAAGGAAATTTAAACTGCTGACTGCCCAAAGATTAATAATTAAACATTCGGCAATAGAGACAAAATTGTCTTAACCTAGGTTACAAAAATGTACAATGATGGACTGTGATGATGGACTCTGTATCTATGGCTGGTCCAGGTATCAGACCAAAATATCATTTAATAAATTTTATCAGTTAGAAGGAATGTACTAGTTTATGACAAGATGAAGTCTCTGGGAATCTGCCCTAAGTAGATAAAAATTCTTTACTTAATTGCAGTACTGCACAGTTGAATGTGTGTTTCGCCTACAGATTCTAGTTTCATTGGTGAAACTCAAAACTTTTCCTAAGTCCATCCAATTCAATTAGTCATTAAGAAAGTTAAAAAAAAAACCTTTTCCATCTCAATGATCATTTTATTAAGAAGTGCTCATAATGTTCTCTACAGAACGCCTTTGTTTTGAGGGCAGATGGAGGCCTTTGTTTGAGCTGTGTCTGAACTTCTTTAGTATGCATGATGGCCTGCTTGCGTCATAAAGTTTGCTCACTGAACAGCTGTTACGGCCTCAGAGGATAAGGTCTTCTCAGAAAACAACTCTACACTTGGGTCACATTTTTCAATCCCAAGAACAAGTGGAGAACAGCTTGTTTGTTGTGTTTCTGCCCTGGAACCTTAGGATAACATCTTTCGTGGTTGTACAGGAAGGACTGGGTATGACATTTAGACAATAAATAGAAGAAAATACCATTTCTGGTCAGGTCACAGCCCTCTTAAGTTGGTGTCTATATGCATCCTGAGTAAACACTTGTGAGGACCTCTTGCCACACAGAGTATGGGGTCCTCTGACAAAGAGTCCAAGAGAACACCCTGAAAGTCACTGAGGCAGCTGATGTACCATTTCCATGAAGAACTCCATAAAGAAAAACAAGTGGCCAAGTTATTAGAGAAAATACAGCTGCATATACTCGGGAGAAAAAAAAAGCAAAACAAAACATGACCAGAATGCTGAAAGCTAAATAAAATCCTCCTGCAAATATATTGGTTATACGTTGTTCTAAAAACATTAAGCTAACAAGAAACACACTCTGAAGGAGCCATGAGCCAAGAAAATATAAAGAGCTGTTGTATAGGTTGTTTGGGAAGCTCCCATTAATAAAGCTGAACATACGTTAAAAAGTATAAAGTCTGAGTCTCACCATGAGCAATTGCAAAGCTGTGTCGGACTTTCCCGCACCTAGGGAGCATAGAGCAGGTAGTAGTACCGAAGGAGCAGTCCTCCCGAAATCTTCCCATGTTCTGGCCAGTACTGAGAAGACTCTGGGCTCGGATGCAAAACAGCTAAGGATGCCAGAGGGACGCATGGCAAAGCCAAGCCGCTGGAAGCCAGGGTTCCTAGGTTCTCTCCCAGAGTCAGCTCCTCGGCCAGGGCACTTTGCCCTGCTTTGTCTTTCTAAGGAGAAGATGGAGCTGCCCTTTGGTTTCAAAGCTGACTCCATAGGTACTGTAAGGCTGGAGCTGAGGCAATCTGCTACCCCAAGCCCGCTGCAGTGGAAGCCCCAGGATGAGGCAAGTGCAAGCTGTCCCAATACACCCCAAGCTGAGATGGAAGGCCCGCTGCACCCTCCAAGAGCTATGTTCAGAGGCCAATGAAATACATAGTAGCAAATGGTTCCCTCCCAGTTCCCCTTCTCAGCTCAGGGCAGTCAGCCTGTCTTTCCAGCCCTGGCAGACAAGGCCTCAGCAAGGCCTCATCGGGAGCTGTCCACGGTGACTCTCCCTGCCTGAGCCTACGGAAACCGGACAGCTTTCCCGCCTCAGAATGCCTGCTGCCGCCGCCACGGGAGCTGTCCAGCATAGCGACAACCTTTCCCGCTTCAGTCTACCGCCTTCACAGTGAACCTTTGTATTTGGGACACTTTGTACTTTATAACCCCTCAAAACAGAAAAGCAGCCAGACCTCTTGCCTGAGGAAGCTCCAGCAGCCCAGCTCCCCTCTCCCTTCACCCCCTCACCCTCTCAAGCCGCCACCAGACCTCTGTAACTGTCACCTCCAGTCCCGCAGCAGGACTCATCCCAGATTATGCAAATTTGAAGTGGAAAGACTGGACAAAACCCCACCAATCCCTGAGAAGGAAAACTGACCAATCCCTGAGCTTCCCACAAAAATCCCCACCAATCCCTGAGCTTCTCACAGCCCAGGACTTGAAAACCCACCAATCCACAATCTGGAATTCTCTGCCCCCAGAAAGCTCTGCCCCCTAAGATTTCCTATATAAAGGCTGTGTCTGCCCAGTTCCCTGCTGCCTTCTCCCTGGAGCAGAGGCAGCCACTCCTGGATTCTTCCCTCTCATCCTGCATTCATCCCTCCAATAAATCTCTTTTAGCCTGCTGTGACTCACTTGTCAGAAGAAGAAAACAAGGAAGAAACGAAGAAGGAGCAGAGCTCAGGCTCCTAGTCTCCTCAGCATCTCAAGGGTTGAGGCAACCCTCACTGGGAGCTGCAGCGTCTCTGTTGAGGAGGCCTCCTCTCAGAGCTGTGTGCTTCCTAGGTCCCCGTGCCTCAGGATGTCCTGGGGACACTGTCATACCTAGAGCTGTGAGGTTTCTGGGCTTCCATGTCTCAGGATGCCCTTGGGACTTTGTCCCACCTCAGAGCTGGGATACCTTCCCAGTCCTTGTAGCTGTGACTCAGATTTGCAGCCCTTGGAGCTGTGAGTGGTCTGGATACCACCCCCTGGATCAGGAAGGCAGGGCAACCAACAAAAATAATACTTGGTGCCGTGACTTGGATTTGCAGCATTGGAGCTGTGGGTTTCCTGGACACCCTTCCATCTGAGTACCAGAAGACAGGCCAACACACATAACAACGGGCACGGAAGCCGCAGCAGATTTAAGCACTGTACTGAAAACTCAGGATCTGCACTTAGACCCACCAATGAATCGTCCTTTATGTTACTACAAGGACTGGAGAAAGCCAGGTTTCTTCACCAAGAACTCTGCAGGGCTTTGAATGGAAGATCGCCCCAAGAGAAAAGGGCTTCTGTGAGGAGGTCTACAGGAAAGGGCTTCCCAGCTGTGTCTCTGGGTGTGGATCCAGCCTGCCTGCTCAGCAGCACCCCATGTAAACTTGCAGTGCACGAATTAAGGAAGGACTGTGGTGTCACAGTCTGTCATTGTTAGTGAGTGGTGAAGAAAGCTGCTTCTTCACTCTTACTGCAAAGCAAAGAGAAGGAGCCAAGGTCCCAAAGTCCCTTGAAATGTAAGATCTTGTGACTTTACATATTTTCACTAGGCCTCATCTCCTACCACATTCCAATATGCACTGAAGTTGGGTGACCAAGCTTCTAACAGATAGGACTATTGGGACACTTAAGATCCTTAAATCAGCAATGATGCTGTTACAGTGTAATAAAATTAGAAACAGTGCTGTGATCTTTTAATGCTTATAAGAATTATTAAATAAATATGTTAATTAAATGTAATTCTTTCTATATCCCAGCTTCTTTGTTTCTCCCTCTCCTCGGCCCCCCAAGTGTGTGTGTGTGTGCGCGTGTGCGTGTGCGTGTGTGTGTGTGTGTGTGTGTTTGAGAAAGGGTCTTACTCTGTAGCCCAGGCTGGCCTCTAACTCTTGACAATGATGTTGTTCCTTTTGCTTCAGACTCCCAAGTGCTAGGATTACAAGTGAGTCACTTAAACGAAAACACGAGGGTGTTTGTTTGTTTGTTTGTTTATCTTGGTGAATCAGGCTTCTTCAAGGCTCTAGCTCCACATGCAGCTCATTGACTTCTGCTTTGGCTCCAGCAGCCTGAGGCTGGTAGGGTTGACATGCAACCCTTCGTCCCTCAAGGTGAGATGGTCTGAAACCTTTTCCATATGATGAAACTATCATGCTGCTTTAGCACAGGGAACAACTGAATGTTAAACCTACATAGATTTTAAATAAAACCCAAACTATCTGATATGAAAGGAAAACAACTGCAAGCCAGCCAAAGACTGCAGAAGACTCAGGATCGGGCTATCTCAGTGCTGAGCAGTCCCTTGAGGAGGCCCGAGGACTATATGGACGAGGGGACACTGCTGGGGACTTGGATAACTCTAATCTTAGTTCCAGAATATTTTGGTCTTGGGGAGGCCATATGATTGTGTCTGGATGGTAGAAAGCATTATTCATATTTTATTTGAATGTTCAGATTAGCTTTAACTTTGTGTACAATGCCCCCCCCCAATCTTCTCAGTTATAGTGCATGGTGGAAGACTCAGTCCAACAGACGTGCTCAAACACACTTTCACGCAAACGGTGTCACACAGGCACACACTTGCATACCCTCACACGATACACACTCAGTTTCTTTCTTAGACACGCAATTTCTTTCTCCTACAATTTCTCTCTCATAGCCGCACACATATGAACTTAACATACACATTCTCACATATACACACACTAATGTATATACAGGTAAACACACACCGACTCAAATAACTCACAGACTCTCACACATGTCACTCATCGTCACTTAACTCACATATAAATACATATACTCACACACATACACATTCACATATCATACTCCATACACGTACTCACATATACATACATACATACTTACACTTACATATACGCACACGCACATATACTCACTCTCACAAACCACATACCCTCTAACTCACACACATATAATGCAAACAAACACACATCTAGTTACTTATACATATACTTATATTCCTGTATATCTACTCACACAATGCATAACTCACATATGCTCATTTACACACAAACACCCATACCACACACAGTTATATACACATTCACACTCACTCATACACTCACATATACTGAAATATTAGAAAATATGAAACCTCAGAACGTTTCCATGAGTCTTTTATGAAGGATATCATTAAAAATAAATTACAGATACAAAGTGAATAAACTGCAATTAATAAAAATAGTGATGGATGGAAAAAATACAGAGTTCACCATCAATGGAGATGTGAGAGTGCTAATCATCTTCACATTTTAAAGATTTTGATTTCAAGAACCTAGGTAAACTGACCAAGTTAGTCAATTTAGTTTTGCAATGAGTAGTGAGAAATATAATTTTAAAGAACTTGTTGGTATAGATAAAATGGAAGTATCTTTAGAACAATGCATTTCTAGCTTGTAGCTATGCAAGCAATGACACTGTGGCAGAATGTTTGCGTAGCTCCCAAAGTCTGTGTTTTATTGACTCTGGTCCCTGTTGGCTCTGGAGTATAGGCTTGAAATGGGTTTGACAGATACTGTGTGATACATAGGCCTTCTGTTGACTTAGCATGATCTTAGTGTGTCAATGGCTCTGGAGACAGCTCATGGTTAAGGAAACTTTCTCAGCATGGATAACCATTGCACCCAACATTATTCAGTCACAACAGCTCCTTTACTTAGAGTGCCACATGTAAAACCCTTCTTAACTGTGACCTATGGATTGTGTGTACCCAGAACAAACCTGGGCTAAATATATCACTCAGTTATCCACAAACTGAATGAGTGTAGCAAAGGAGTATGCCTGTGGTCCACACTACATAGCCCTGTCATCTACATCTCAATGGAGGACCGCATCTTCAAACCTGGGTGCTCCACAAACCACTTGAATCTGGAAAGTGTTCTTTTTGACACCTTAGCCGTCATTCATACAAATTGGTTAAGATAAGATTTATCAATTTCAATATCATGTATTATGGAGACCATAGCTTTGGGAATTCATAAACATACTTGCTTACCATTGCACAACGGTGGAGATGATATTTTACATTCCTATGAAGTGGAATAGAACCAGTCATGAGGCCAACAGTGTATAACTGTTGTCACTCTGGATACCTGGAGCAGTAAATTTTACATCCAGCAGAGAGGTGTGGGCAGAATGGAAAGCAGGAACACGTGTTAGAGGGAACTCTCAGAGAGAAAGGCTGAGTGTTCTCTTGGGACAGAACTCAAGATGGCCAGGTGTGCTCACAGATTTCCACTGGGGTGGTAGTGGTGTTAATCATATCTGTGGCGTATGAGTAGTTGAGAGTTAGACTCTTTAACATTTTTTGAGCATGTATGACTTGAGATATTAATGATACATGACCACTAACATTTTAATTTTCTTTATAAACCTCAATTTAAAGTGTTATTTACTGAAAAATAAAACCAAAAAGCACATACATTACATCTATTGCATACTGAAGTTAAATTTGTTCATATTAGGAAGCAAATTTACACTCAATACACTATTTTCTCTAGTTTTTATAGGAACAGCCTTTTAAAGTCTTAGGAATATAGGTGGATGCATTTATTTGCATCTATGAATTAATTCCTTTACCTTGTAGCTGCAAGAATGGCAAGTTACTTAAGATGTTTGTTTGATTATATGCAAAATTTTGAAATAATATTTCTTTAACGTAAAAGGGAGTCATAAACTACAATGAAATCTTACAATGTTAAATTTCTTTTTTAAGGAAAAGCAAGTTTTACAGTTTGAAACTTGACACTGAGCTTTCATTTTGAAGCGTGTTACAGTTGTACTAAAGATGCACTATTATTTCTGGAGATAAATTCATTCCATACCTGGAGTGCAGGCTGATACCATGTTTTGATATAACCATGAGGTGCCAGTTTTGCCCTTAACTTTCACCTAGGGGAGTAGAAGGTAATATAATGCAGAGGCATTTGAATTTCCAAAACAAGTAACTGTACTTTTTGTGATCATTGTTATCGAGATCTGCTTCTCAGGAATGAACATCTCTCAAATATGGGGAGGAGGAGCCAATAAACTGATGCATAAAGATGTTTTTATTGGCCAAAGTAAAACAATAATATTATGGTAAATAAACACAAGAAATGCATTGAAAATTGCATTCCATTTTAGAAGTATTTCAAAACAATCCTGTAATTTTCTAAGCATTTTTAATGCATTTCTCTTTCATGAACTTTGTCACCCAGAATTCAAGTAGTAATCAGGCAACACATTATAAAATGTTATTTCAAATAGAAATGGTTTCAGATATAAAATGGGCTTCATGTACTAGCCATTAATTTAACAGAATAAGTAGAGTATGAACTTGGCGGCAAAATTAGTACCTTTTGTCCATTCTCATTTTGTTTTCCTTAGAAGAGAGAACCTGGGAAACACACCCAGGTATTAGAGGAGTCACTCCACAGCAACTTTTTCTTTCCTTCAAATCGTTTTGATCAGCTTCTTTCACTTAGTAATGTACACTTAATGTTATCTGCCTTTCCTAGCTTGCTAATTCATTTCTTCTTAGTGGTGAATATTCAATTTCAATACACAGAATATTCCCAATGTTTCATATTTTATTTATTCATCCATTTGTTGAAGGATACATTGATTGCTACCAAGTTTGGGCAATTACAAGTAGCATACAAACACCCAAGAACAGACCTTTGTATGTATGCTAGTTCTCAGCTTTGTTGGGTGAATGTAAAGGAGTCCTATAGATGTACTGTATGGCAAGAGTATGTTTATGCTTGCAAGGAACTGGAAAACTGCTTCCCAAAGTGGTTGTCTAGTTTACACTCCCACCAGTTCCCATTGCATCAAGTTTTCTCTAGTGTATGTGTTATTAATTTGGGCTATTCTAACAGGTGTACAGTTAGACTCCATTCACCAAGTAAGTGAATGGAGTCACTATGGAAAGGCTACACAATGTATGACTCTAACTGTGATGTTCTGGAAAAAGCAGTGATGCAGTGATGGGGGAAGCAAAAGTGGGGAAGGAATGGGGATGGTGTCATTATGTTCTTCTTGTCCAAAGACACAACCTGAACAAAAGCAAGAGTAAGTCCTCGTATGGACTGGGGCTTTGGGTAGAAATGCTATGTCACTGTGGGTTCATCAACGATAATAAATGCACCATCTGTGTGTTTGTGGCAGTCCCAACAATAGAAAAGGATGTGCAAGTGTGGGAGCAGGGCTATGTGGGAAAGCTCTCCACCTTTTATCAGGTTTTGATGAGAATGTAAAACTGCTTTAACAGTCAGTTAAACTCTTACAACCCCACATAGTCATTTTGATGATCACACAAGTCTCCTGACAGGACATTCAGACAACAGAAGCAAGGAGATGACAACTGTTGACCAAGGTCTTGACAAAGGCTGTGAGAGTTCCATTTGCTGTTCCTAAGATGAAAACTGCCAAAAGCAGCAAAACAGTGGACTGAAAAAGATATTTTCTTGGAGGAAAGGAAGCTGGATAGAAAGAAGGCACCGTGGGGCAATATGGACCAAGAACACATGGCTGTGAGGGCTGGCCTGATGGAACAGAAGTAGCCAAGGTAGGAATGATTATGTCTGAAATCCCTACCTGGACCATTTAGCAGAGATGAGAAGAAATAGCTTTTGGTCCACAGCCTTATCTGCCTTCCTGAGGAGGGCTGCCTGACCTCAGGATCACCCAGCCTCTGGTCCAGGCCTCTACCCACCTTTTTGAGGAGTTGTATGGGCACAAGAAACAGCCAGCCAACACCAGGAAAACCATATGGCTAAAGACCAGTGTAAGAACACAACCAATAAGAGCTAGAGCAATATGGCACCACCAGGACCCAGATATTCAACTACATCAAGCCCTGGATATCCGAACATAACTGAAACACAAGAAAATGACCTAAAGAAAGAGATGCCTATAAACATGTAAGAAGCTTACAGAACACCAAATAGATTGGACCAGAAAAACAAAAATCCTCCATCCACGTAATAATTAAAACACTAAATGTACAGAATAACAACAACAACAACTATGAAAGAATATTAAAGGATGGAAGGGGAAAAGGCCAAGTAACAAAAAAAAGCAGACCTATCAGAATTATACCTTACTTCTCAATAGAGATTCTAAAAGCCAGAAGGGCCTGGGCAGATGTCTTGCAAACCCAAAGAGACCACAGATGTCAGCCCAGACTACTATACCCAGCAGAACTTTCAGTCACCACAGATGAAGAAAACAAGATATTCCATGACAACAACAAATATCTATGGAAAAATCCAGCCCTACAAAAGATGCTAGAAAGAAAACTCCAACCCAAGAAAACACAGGAAATAAATCACTGCAGCAAAACCAAAAGAAGGGAAACACACACACACACACACACACAGTACCACTACCAACATCAAAATAATAGGAACTAACAATCATTGTTCATTAATATCTCTCAACATTAATGGACTCAATTTCCTAATAAAAAGACACAGGCTAACAAAATGGATCTGTAAACAGAATCTATCATTCTGCTGCATACAAGAAACACACCTCAACAACAAAGATAGATAGACATTACCTCAGAGTAAAAGGCTGGAAAAAGTTTTTCAAGCAAATGGTCCCAAGGAGCAAGGAGGGATAGCTATTTTAATATCTAATAAAATAGACTTTCAATCAAAATTAATTAAAAAGATGGGGAAGGACACTTCATACTTATCAAAGGAAAAATCTACCAAGGAGATATCTCAATTCTGAACGTCTATACCCCAAATACCAGGGCACCAACATTTGTAAAAGAAACATTACTATAGCCTAAACCATGTGTCAAAACCCACACATTAATAGTGGGAGACTTCAACACCCCACTCCTACCAATGGACAGATCATCAAGCCAGAAACTAACCAGAGAAATAATGAAACTAACATATGTCATGAATCAAATGGCCCTAATAGGTATCTCTAGAACTTTTCCCCCGCACACAAAAGAACATACCTTTTTTCTCAGCACCTCATGGAACCTTCTCCAAAATCGACTGTATAGTTGGTCAGAGGTAAGCCTCAATCAATACAAGAACATTGAAATAACCCCTTGTATCTTATCATATAATCATGGAATAAAGCTGGGCTTCAATAACAACAGAAACAATGGAAAAATCTACAAACTCATAGAAACCTAACAATCTACTCAATTAAAGACTTCCTAAAATTTGCTGTAAATTAAGGCACAACATACCTAAACTTAGTTCTGCAGTGACTTAATACGCCAGGGCAGGTTGGTATACATGGGGGACCTCTCCCTTCTCTGAGGAGAAGGAAAGGGGAACGTGAGTGTGTGTATACAAGAGGGAGAACTGGGAGGAGAGGAGGGGGGTTGGAATCAGGATGTAAAGTAAATAATTAATTAAAGATATTTTCTCTACACTTGTTACCAAACCTAAGTATCCAAGTTTGATACCCAGGATCCACATGGTAGAGGGTGAGAGCTAACTCCTGCAAGTTATTCTCTGACTTCCACCATATGCTGTGGCATGCCTCTCCACTCTCCTTTCATTTAAATAGATGTAACCTTAAAAGATAACCTCTAAGCACATGTGTAGGTAAGCACATTCGATGGACATAGGTCAGTAATAACTAAAGAAGAGATCATGAATTTAAGGAGTGGAGAGATGGGGGAGGAGTTAGAGGGAGAGAGATAGAGAGACATAAATACATAAATGCAGTGTTCATGTGCTACCTTTTCAAAGAACAAAACTTTAAATAAAGGAACACACTGTACACATCCTCATTTGCTGTTATGTAAAGGCTGAAAGACATCTACTTCTTTGAAAAGCCATAACCTGAGGATGCACGTACACATACAGTTCTGGCTTCTGTCTCTGCATCTGCATCAGGGTCAGGGAGTAGGACCAATGCTGATTTTGAGTCCTGTTGTGTGTGCTCTAAATGATGGTTTCCATCTGTCTACTTTTACAAGGTGGGGTTACCTGGAAGCAGACTCTGTAGGACAGTGGCTCTCAATCTTCCTAATGTTGAGACCCTCTAATACAGCTCCTCACACTGTGGTGACCCCCAACTATGAAATTATTTCATCGTTCATTCATAACTGTTTGCTTATTATGAATTGTAATGTAGATATCTGATACATTTCCACAACCTACAGGTTGCGAACTGCTATAGGGCATAGGATGTTACTGAAGGAAGGTCTTTGGGGATGATCCCCGAGGGCAGGAGTGAGTGGAGGAGTGAGCAGAGGAGAACTCGGTTTGATGCAGATCTGCCTAGATGCCTGCCAAGACCACAGGGAAACTTTAGAGCTAAATAGTCCATAAACATGGGCCTAGCTGGGCCTTGTTGATTTATTTACTTATTTTAAAGTAGCAAGAATACTTTATTCAAAGCCAATTGACAGGGCAGATTACACTGTTGGAGAGCAGCAGAAAGAGAAGTAAAGATTCTCAAGGGCCAGAGCTGGGTTTTAAAGTGTCACATGAGTAGGTCATTGGCTGTGGGCCATTCAGGTCAGTGCATGGCCTTGAAGGAGGAGAAGCTGCTGATAGTGGGCCTTCACCACCTGGACCAGGATGTCATCCACTGAAGAGCAGCTGAAAGGGGCACCTAGGCTTGCGCTCTCTCAGCCTCCACTTCTTACTGTGTGTGTGTGGTACTGTGTGTGTGGGGAATAGTGAAGGCACCGACTTCAGTGCATTTATACAAGGCTTAGCGTTCAAACACCTGGTAAATGCTCATCCAGGGCTTGTGATTGTAGTCTGATGAGAGCTTTTTGGTTAATGTTATTTTTTGTTGTTGTTGTTGTTACACAGGGTTTCTCAGTGTATCTCTGTCTGTCCTGGAACTCCCTCTGCAGACCAGGCTGGCCTTGAACTCAAGAGATGTTCCTGCCTCTGCCTCTGAAGTGCTGGGTTAAAGGAGTACACCACCACCTGCTGATCACAGAACATTGTTCTTCCTAGAACCCGACATGAAGAGGCATGGTCTAGTGTTTTCTTTTACTTGGTGAGTTCCTTCCCAAGCCAGAGTCAACACAAAATTCTCCTGTAAAATCCATGCTCTTCTGCTACTTCTAAGTAATTTGCATGTGATTCTAATTAATATCTATCATATTAATATTGATCATAGCCTTACCTAATATCCCCTTTCACCACCTAGAACTAAATGCAACCAAAGAGCAGAGACTGACTCTTCTCACTTCCTTGCACTAATGCTGGTTCTGATTGCCATGCTCTATTGAGGAAGCAATGGAAATTTGTTGATGAATAAACACACAAAAGTGAAAGGTTGTTCACTTGTCTCATACTGCTATTTTTCCTATTACAAAGATTTGAGATTTACAGAACCTATTATTTCCTAACTTCACCCTTGGGAAGTCCAGAGTTAAGTTTAATGAACAATTATAGATATGGTATTAGCCAAGCCATTTGGTGTCTTATTTTCCTTTCACTCTGCATTGATTTTGGTGTTTGTTTTATTGGCTTTGCTTATGACTGTTATATATTTTTATCATAATCCCTCTTGGATCATTTTTGAATACAGGCAGGTTATAAATTCTGTGTATGCAAATAATATCCTCAATGTTCTGGACTTCAAAAACCATTTAAGGATTACTATCTGAGCACAATTAATTATAAGGTTTTATTTCTGGAACAAAAAGCTTCCAAGTGTGTATAGAATCAGCTTGATCCATTGTATTTTTGCTTTGATTGTATGTTTATTGGAAAACAATGCTATACCCCAAAATATGGTAGGTTGAGGTGATGCCTAAAATATGGTCCACAAGTAAAAAATAAGGTACCAAACCAAAAGAAACAATAAGTTGAATTATCCATCCATCCATCCATCCATTCATCTACATTCCATTTACCTTTTATTTAGTGAATGCATGTCACATGCTTACACTGTTCTAGGTATTGGAAGAGTCAGGAGCAAGATGTGTATTGGACAGGGTGTTTGCAGTTAAAGACAGGCAATCAGTGAGCAAAGATTGGGAAATTTTAGGTGGAAATGCTGGGAAGAAAATAAAACAGGAGAATGGGGAAGAGGAACTGGTGAAAGGAAAGAGAAAAGAAATGTTAGACAGTGTGGACAGGAGAGATCTTTCAGAAAAGGAGAGAGAGATGGTTTAATAATTAGAATATGGTGTATAACTAGTCAGGAGAGGTCAAGAAGTCCAAAGGTCTTGAGGCAGGAGCAGACAAGGATGTTTATAAGCCCCAAGACTGGAAAATCAATTATAAGTAGTATTTGCTAACTTAAATTGTAGTCAATAGATACAACAGATTGGCATTTCTAAAGACTCACAGAACAGCTGAAGCTCCCAACTGCCTTATAGTTCCCTTTTGTTGCCCTACAGTCTACAGACTTCAGATGTGATCACAAATGTGGACATACTTTGAGTTGAAATGCGTTCTGTTAGAACTTTAAGAAACTTTGCACAGATTTCAAAATGGCTATCTATCATTGCTACTATAGAAAGGAAACAGCCTTGCCATGGTGTCTGGTCCAAGCCCTGGAGCATTTGATCTGAAGCAAATCAAATACTTCTAAGGATGGAGTGTCTATTATTTTATGAGACACAGCCAATAAAATTCCTCCTCCTGACTTTGGTGGAACAAATGAGAGCCACTGGGGCTAGTTGGATTTATCTTCCTCTCTGAGACCTCTAAGTGGGCAGTGCTTTGGATTATTGAATCATCTTTTAGAGCAAAGTTCTTCGAGTTTCTTATGTTGAATGATATGTAATTTACTACTTATTTTAAGACCCTTCTGAGGAGTCTCGCTTCTCATATTTAAATTAAGCATTTGAGGGAGAAGGTGGTAGAACTGACTCATTTTGTCTTGGCAGGAAGGAGTGAGAGAGGACAGTTAACCATGAAGCTTCTTTTCATGTGACAGGCTATGGTGGGAATGCTGAGAGACACAAGATGGAAGAGGAGGGACAGAAGCTAGGAAAGGTGTCACCATAACCTGGAACATGTGCAGTTCGCCCATGGGACACTTGGCAATGACCACAGTCTCCCAAGAATCTAAAGAGACTGGTCATCAGTGTACTGACAAATGCCCTGAGCATTGGTTTGCTCTGTGACCTTCACATATTCTTCCTGTCATTTGGCCCGTGGACACAGTATCTCTTGTGACTTCTGCCCTCACTACTGACTTTCACATGCTATTAGTGAAAGCAGAAGAGGTCAAAGCTTGGTTCTTTGTGCTGAAGAGCTTATACCACTGGGTAGATTTAATAAGGGTATCAAAGAAGATTATCTTTTCCTTCTAAGAGTAAGCCAAACTATTTTAAGAACCAGTGGTAGGAAGTTGTTGCTGGCATGGGCTTAGCTTAAGCTTCTTCCCATTTGGAAAATGACTTGGAAGCTAAGCTGAAGCATGGCTCATGCTCGGTTGCCAGGACCTTCAGATGCTGAGGGTTGCTATTACCAAATAACAAAATATTAGAAAATCTATTTCCATTGCTTCCTTAATGGAGCATGGCAATCAGAACCAGCAGTAGTGCAAGGAAGTAAGAAGAGTCAGTCTCTGTTCTTTGGTTGCACTTAGTTCTAGGTGGTGAGAGGGGAAATTAGGTAAGGCTATGATCAAGGCTTCTTTTTTTTTTATCTCATCACTTTTTACTATACATGAACTATGTACTTATTGTAGAAAACCATGAAACAAAAAAACATATAAATTTAAAAATACACAAATTAAGCTACCTCCACAGGAGCTTGATAAATGTCTCAGTGGTTAAGAGCACTTGCTGCCCTTGCAGAGAATTCGAATCTGGTTCCCAGTACTCACATAGCAGCTCACAGACATCTCTAATTCCAGTTTCTGGGGATCTGACACCTTCTTCTGGCCTCTGCAGTCACACCAAGCATGCATGTTATGCACGTATACACACGCAGGTAAGACATCCGTGCACAAAATGAAAGTATTCTGCTAACATTTTACTTTCTATTCTGTCAAACTCTTTCTTGATGCACATATGAACAATAGTGCAAGTAAAACCCGAGTGCTTCAGCGGAAGGCTGTCTCTTTCTAAAAACACTACATTACTTGTAATTGATATCTCTTCATAGTGATAAAAAAAAACTAATGCTTTCCTAAGCTTAAAGGAATGCCCAGTTTTCTCGATGACTTTGGAGTTTCATGAAGATCAGTGAGCGTGTGTGAACTTCTTGGCACTCTATGCCCTTGGTCTTGTCTTCATGCAGTGTGTCTGAGTCTAACTCTGAGAGTCGTTGTCCTTTCGGAACAACTTATACCCTCTCTTCCTCAGCACTGCAAGTCATGACAAAATCATGATAGTGCTTTCTCTTGCTCATGTTATTTCCCTACAGACCCGTGTGGTGCAGTTCCTCTCAGGATGCACCTACTTCAGTCTTTGCAGGTTGCCAAGGGGGTGGGACTCTGTCTTAAAGTCCCTCCCTTTCCACACTTAGAAGCATGTACAAAAATCCCCTCATCCAACATTATTTCCAGTTGCAGGGATTTGTGGATTCCTGTTGCCTGCCTCATCCCACCCACTCCCCTGTTTTGGTTTGTCCACCACATGCTGATAGTGATGGTGCTCTCTCTGATACTGGACAGTTTGCTCTCTTCCTGTTCATGAATCTGACTTGTTTGTGCATCTTTCTGTCCTGACAGGCAGTGTCATTCTTCTCACTGTCCTGAGCCCTGATCATGAAGTCACTTTTCCATTATCTTATTCCTTGCTATCAATTTTCAGTGGCTTTTGCAACCAGAGAATCAGTATAATTGGATCAGGGCATGGATATTTGACAAAGACATAATAATTTGTGCATATATATCATTTGTATATATACACCATATATATTTCTCTCTTTGTTCTCAACTAGTTAAAGAAATGAGTTACTGAACTATGGCATTTCCAATCTGAGAGCTGTTACCATGGTCATGAGTGAAAATCACATTTCTCTTACATTTTATCATGAAATTATATATTTATTAGCTCCAAATAATTCTGAATATATATATATGTATATTCTAGAAAAGTTGTATAGCCTTATTAAAGGTATAAACTGGGTTATTAAATAAAAATCAGGAATCTAATCAACTGATTATAGGAATCCATTTAATAATTAGGGCATTTTTTCTGCTTTAGTTGGAACAGGGGCATCTCTTGCAATCATGCAAATATCCTGAAGAGAAATTTGTACTTATACAAATCAGTCTTCCCCAGCCTACAGCCAAAGACTCTTTTAGGACACTCTTTGTAATTAGAATGGATGAACCCATGAAAGATGACTCAAGGTGACATGTCTTAAAAGTGGGAACAGATGAGGAGGCTGGACCTCTGTATTTTTTCTATGTGACGACATACTCTGATTATAAGGATGAATCCTCTGTCCAGTGAGATCATGAAAGCGTGATGTCCTCCTTTCCCCTTGCATGTTGCATAGCACTTCCTGGGACTGGTGGGGAGAATTGTGACCGAATGTCAAAAGCAAAGCTACCAGTGAATAGCACATCCCAGGCAGGATTTAGACTTCTGTTCTGAAACTCATTCAACTAAATGCCACTGTGAAGCTTGCCCCAAAGGATACAACTTCTAAGACAAAGAGATAGGAAGCAGCATTTGATCAACTTTTAGTGGCTTCCTTCTGTACAGATATTCTTCACAGAAGTGGGTACAAGCTAAGACAACAGTAAAATAGGTAAAAGTTTCAATTATAATAATGCATTTTTGTCAGCATTATCATTCTCCCTCACAATATTCTTATCTTATGATATCCTAAAAATAATCTGTCCTTGACAATATAAGCAATGCTATATTGCAAAGAAAAGAAGCAAAGCAGTGTCTGTTTGTATTAGGCTAGCAGAATTATGTATAGCCATGATGTTAGAGATTCAGAGTCCTCCAAAATAGTATTTTACACATGAAACAGTATTGTATATACATATACATTTGAAAAAGTAGGTGCTTAATATATATCATCTTATTCAATCCTACAAGACATTGAAAAATAGATTCTATTATCCCCATTTTCAGGTGAAGAAATTGAGGTTAAATACCTCATCTGAAGGGCACAAAAGCAGCTGCAATTAGAATCTAGGTCTCCCCCAGGGATTATATGCCCTGCTTAGAGTATAATAAATAAAAGAAAAATTTGTAGGCCAGGTTTATACAGCTCAAATTAAATGGAGCTATGAAAATATTCAGTGAGATCATCTATACTTCTCATGTGAATAATACAGCAATTTTTCCCTGAGTTATATGTATTTCTTCAATTGCATTGGGATGAATAGATCATTTCTAAATAAAACAGGAGAGCATAAAAAAATGAAACGAATGGGCTCAATCCCAGTCGAAGCAAGAAGAGTAAAATACATTTCCCTGCTTGAAAGAAAACGATTCATCTATGTGAGATTCTATAAATGCCCTCTTTCAGAAAGTCACACCGCTGTCGGAAGGGCATTTTACCTCAAATGACAAGGGCTGTCATTTGGAGAAGGAGTATCTGCTCACTCATGACCCAAGTGAACAGCTCTCTCTGGAGATCAGGGGAGTTGGTGATGGTGATATCCAGGGACCACGTTAGGAGAACCAAGTAGAGAAATGGGCCCTAGATTTCTTTGTGCTTAAAACATTCAAAAAGAAAATGCAAAACTAATAGTGATTGCATGGAAACAGCAGAGCTTCTGGCCCCTCTGCAGGGGTGCAGAAACTGGGTAAAGTCTCACCTGGAGACCATTTAGTATGAAGATAGGAACTGTTATATTAACACCCACACCGAGAGCATGGAACTTTAAGGAACGATCTGGACACGGTTTATCATGTGGTATCCTAGCACCTAGGGGACAGAGGCAGGAAGAATGACAAATTTAAGGCCAGCCTGGTCTACATATCAAGTTCTAGTTTGACCAGCGCTATAAAGAAAAGTCCTTTCTCAAACGGAATGAAACAATAACTAAAGAAAAGCATTCCATGAAGGAGTGGGCGTAGTAGAAGAGTGGTAGGCGGCTGGGTGCTAAAAGAAGGGGCCAGAAAAGCAAAGTGCAATGTTGACCAAGAGTCTGAAAGCAGGGTTGGTTAACGGACAAAATCTCTTCCTCTGGGAGAGATTTTAATACATATGGGGTCAACGTTAAATTCATAGTGGTGCTTAAATTCATGTAGTTCTTCTGTCTTTGTCTCCATGAGGGAAGATCCTGGGAGTCTTCGGAGAATTGCCACAGTGAGGGCACACAGCACATAAGGGCAGCTTACCCCATACCCCTGCCCCATCTCAGGGCCTGTGTCCTGCATGCCTGTTCCTCTCTCCCCTCATTTCAAAGATCCCGTCACTGGCTCCTCCTTGTCCTTTTGGCTTTGAAGCATTCCCTGCTATGTTTTCCTCCTGTGCACTACTGTTGGCTTAGGGTCTTCATTTCTTCACATTTTGGCCACTAAAAATAATCCTCAATGTTTACATTGGCACTTCTAGCATTTGAGGAGTTTAGTGACTCCTTGAGAGGGTCAGGCTGCAAGAATGAAAGTGCACAGAACATTGGCTGCTGGCTGTACAGTCAGAAGGGAAGTCTTTCCAAAGATTGGATAAGGGACTCAGGTTTTGGAAGTAACACACTTGTCTAAGAAATGGTGACAGATTTTTTAGGACAAAGCAGAGTTAAGACTTGCTGGAATTCTGACTTCTGGCTTTGTGGGTTCATGCTTGACCACATCACATTATGGCACATCATACTCTATCATGTCATACTCTATCATGTCATCAGAGTTGCAGGAAAGTGACATGGTCAGCAGCATGGACTGAGAAGGGCTGTGGGGAAGTGTAGACCTGGGACACTGTGAAGAAAGTTATAGTGCTGGAGCCTGAGAAATTATTATTACAATGTAAGTGTAATCCAAGATGGCTGACAGAAAGAAAGGAGGGAATTTGAGAGACAGAATGCAATTCTGGACCCAAAACTCTTGTTTTCACTTAAAGATACTATTAGGACAGAAACATTCCAAGAAACACAAAGGCTGGACTACCTTCAAAGACTGTGTTCCCAAGACACTTATGAGATGCCAGACAAACTCACAACCAAAGACAGGCTAGGTAATCTGTGCTCCTGGATTAATTTGTGGTACAGAATATCAAGGAATTCTGATTCCTCAAGTGTTGTGCTGTTGATGGGAATTTGGAGACTGGCTCCAGGCCAAACAACTCCTTTCCCAAGCCAGTTTCTTAAAGGTGTCTGCCTTTTATGGCTTTGGACAGGTTATTTTTTTTTCAAGCTCATTTTATAAGCTAATATGATCCTGTGTCTTCGATTGCTTAATTTTTATTTAAACAGCTTTGCACCATTATACCAAGCTCCCTTCCCAAATCCGCTTCTAGTTCTTTAGAGAATCACCAGCATTTTGCCACATGCATTGGGTCTTTGATATATTTGGACACGTGCAAATGTATATTCAAATTCATTTGTCTCAGAACGGATACAGGCAAGGGTGTTAGAAACTGGTCCCTGACAGATGATCACTGAATGAAGTCCTAGATGTTCTTCCTATAAAGCCACCGACACCTTCATGCTCTTGTGAATCAAATACATGAGACCAGGAAGAGAGTTCCAAAGTCATTCTCCACAGAGGGAAAAACATTTTCACTTTCTAATAAAGTAGCACATTTTTACACAATGCAAATGTAAGTATACATGCTTAATATTTCATTAAAATGTTTATGTCATTTAAATGTAAATATATAGTCATTTACTTTTTAAATTGTGTATCCTGTGTGTGTATATGGTGTATGTGCAAATGTGGATGTGCACATGGCATAGTGTACATGGGGAAGTTACAAAACAACTGTGTGGGATTGGTTCTCTCCTACTGTGGGACCCAAGGCCAGAACTTAGCTTGTGGGGCTTGCTCAGCAAATGATTTTACTTGATGAGCCATCTTGCCCACATGATGAAGTCATCACTTGATATCTCTAGGGACTTGGTTCCCAGATCCCATTGCTAATAAAAATTCTCTGGTGCTTAAGTCCCTTATGAAGTCATGTTGGTGTACATTAACAATGGATTTTGTCCTACTATACAACAGTATGGGATACTCTAGCATGGTATGTACTCTGAGGTTGTTTTGGTGTATGTTAGGATAGTATATAATCTGAGGTGGTTCTAGTACACATGGTACACACTCTACAGATGGTTAATTTGCAGATGTGCAAACTGTGGCTAGGAAAGGCCAATGGTATAAATTAATTTACCTTATTATAATTCATTTACCCTGTAGTATATACTTAATACATAATTAAACACACATTTATATATGCTATGTATGAATACTTATATTTATATTGTTAAACATTTATGTATATATATACTAAACATGCTTTGTATTAAGCATATATATGTTTACTAAATAAACTTTAAACTGTATTAACAGTAAAATAGACTAAAATAGCATCAAAATAGAATAGTACCAAATAACGATAAAAGCTTTGTCCATCACAGTTAATGATATATTTAGTATCTCTTTGAGTTCTGACATCTGTTCTAGTATTTTCTGGTATTTGTGTCTCACATTTTAAGTCATAATTCCAAACAGCAAATGATATTCAAGTGGTTTGTCAAGTGGGGTGTGCTAGAAGAGACCTAATCCCACCTTCACCTGGATGGGCATGGCAGTAAGGGCATTTGCCAACTACTCTGGGTCTCAGTCAGTATCTTCTGAACAAGAGAGGCCCAAGAATGCCACCCAGGTGAGGGGCCCAGGCTAGGTGAAGCCTCCAAGGACAGCAAGCACTGATGCTTCTTCAGAATCCTTGAGGCTTCATAGGCACTCCCCTGAGCCTCTGCAGCCCCTCCCCAACGTCCATCTGGACTGACCAATCACAACAACACTTCCTCATTTGTCTTTACACTTAGTTGTAACAGACTCAGAGAAATGGAGAGGGAGAGAGAGAAGAAAGAGAGGAGAGAGAGAGGAGAGAGTAAGGAGAGAGGGGAGAGAGAAATGGAGAGAGAGAGAGGAGAGAAAGGGGAGAGAGAGTAAGAGGGGGAAGAGGTAGTAGAGAGGGAGAGGGAAAGAAGGAGAGGGAGAGTGGGGAAGAGGGAGAAAGAGGGAAAGGGAGAAAGGGAGAGAACAGAGATTTAAGTCCAAGTAATATCTGTTTCACTTGCTGTCCAATGTAAGCACGGGACAGCACCTCTCTACAGCATACACCAGTGAATGGATTAATTTTGGATTCTTGCTTGAGACCAAATGGTTGATTAATTGCTACGTTACAATATATTTAAAGCACAGAATTTAGTTAACAACATACAGTTTATTAACATCCTTTATGAAGGGCTGATATAAAGACCATGGTAAATGGTTTTTTTTTTGCCCTTCAAATTAAAGCAGCCTTGTGAATTAGGTGTGTGCCATAAGCTTCATTTTCCAGGTGAGAAAAACTGAGGACCAGAGAATTTAAGTAGCTTGCTCAAAGCCACACCACTAATGAGTAAAAGAGCTGGACTTGAATTTAGCATCGCCATACCTGACTGAAAAGTGACCATGAAGTCGGGGAGAAAACAGAATTAAAAACCCCCAAACGACAACACAACAAACCCCACCACGCTCAGGCAGGTAGGGGGACCGCCTGGGAGGAGGAGAGCTGGATGGATGCTGTGAACAACAGAGGGTTTGTGCCACGGTTTAAATGAAAGAAGAATGTCCCAGGACCAGTGCTCATCACCTGAGCCTGGGCTGGAGAGTAAATGAAAACAGCATCCCTAGAGAAAAATATTTATTCATTTAATGGTTGAAACAAAATGCCACCTCTGTTGTGATAACAGAAGGTTTAAAGTGCATTACTGTCATCCTCTACACACGTGCGGGCTGGCTTGCAGGTCATATGGTGCAACAGTCCATGTAATCTCCTGAGCGGGGGGAAAAATTAGGCACCGAGTGCCAAATGGACACCCACAACATAATATCAGGTAAAACAAGCATAAGCCCCCATCCCCCACCCCTTCCCAACCTTCCCAAGTGTTAGAGAAATAGAGAGAAATTCCAGTCATTTCTCATTACTGTGAAGGTCAGCTTGGCTGGGAAATTGTTTCTGCTTTACAATTCCCCAAACTGTAGAAAGCAGTTAGACTTCTGGACAAAAAACTAATGTTGCATTCAAAGGGAAAAGAGGCTGAGACGGCACTGCTGCAGTAATAAGAGAATTTTTACTCTTTCCACTTCCCTGTGAACCTAATCAACTGTGACATGAGAAAATATACTGGGCTCACCCAGCCAGAATCTGCCAGCCACCTGAAAATGTCCTCAGTACTCCACTGTCTGGGGCTTTACAATGATCCTTCCGACATCAATTTTGTGTATGTACATCAAAATGCCATTAGAAATGCCTCCCCCCTTCTCCGTCATGGGCCTTTCCTGCTCCACCCCCATGCGGAGAGACTGCCCCGTGGTTGATGGATGGCCCCTTTCAGTTACTGGCTGGAAAGCGTTTGCCTATATGGAAAGGTGTCTTGGGGAAAACAGGGCAGCTAAGGCTCTCTGCTGAGTGACCCCAGACAACATTTGAATATTGGTAGATGGGAATTTTGAGAATCTCCTTCAATGCTTGATTAGTGTTTGCTCAAATAGTGAGCTCCCGGGCTTTTCTCTAGACCCAGAGAGTTGGTCTGCATCTTGTAGCAGGTTGAGAGTTTAAGAAACAATAATGATAAAAAACTCTGAATGTGCTCATGTGGGGCTGCAGTCTGGTCCCAGCTGCTGTGAGGGGCTGTGCCATGGGGGCCCAGAGGAGGTGCACAGGTGCACAGGTTCTCTGTCCTTGTCTTCCAAGATGTGTGCATGTTTTGGGGACTCACGCACAGACACGAATACATAGATAAATGATGCAGAATGTTTTTTTTGACAAGTGCTGGGCATATACAACAAAATTCTTGGTGACAGTTTTATTATTTTTCAGTTACGTAAAACTTGGACAGATCTAATGTGATTCACAGTGGCATTATCATCTCCTCTCTCTGCCCTAATATTTACAGAAATATTACAAGTATTTGACATATAAATTCAGCATTTGACTGACTTTAATAACCATGTGATCAATAAGAAGTGATATTTTTATAGTCCAGGTTCAATATTTAAAGGGTCATGGATGGCAAATCTTCATCAAAGCAATAAGGCCAGATCTTTTTATTTTTTAGAATCCATCACTTCTCTTTCTTCTAAAAAATTCTCTTAGGTGTGACTACAATTAGGAGTTACGATCTATAAAAATATTATCAAATTCGCAAAGGATGTGGACACACTGTAGGAAGCTGGGATCTGGACACATTTGCTTCTGAATGACTTGAGAGCTTGCATAGCAAGAAGAAATTCAGTGTGTTCAACAGAGATGGAAAACAGAAAATCAGTGCGTGCAAATCTGGGAACTCGTTCCTTACTCAATAAAGACATTAATTCTCAACCTTTCGGTGAAACCCTCCAGCAGACCCGTTCAGTTAGCTATGACTAAGTAGACTGTTCTTGTTTTCCTGTGTGTGAGAGTCTTTGCCATTTCTTAAAGATGGGTGTCAAATTCCCCCATTCTATACCTCCAAGCTCAATCTCCTCCTAGGTTACTCAGTCCTCAGAGTATAATCAGTATTAGTAACTTTGGTTTGTTGGACACAATGCAAGTCTATAACTATTAGTTCTTAGAATACAAGAGCCAGTCTCACGTTTGAGTTGCTAATAAATTTAGTTCTCTTCAGAGGTTGATAAGTTAACTTCCTGCCTGTGCTTGAGATGTGTTGAGACCATGCAGGGGCCTGAAACCAAGAGCACTTATTTCTGTGATCTCCATGCTCCTCCCTTCTTCCTTAGGGTCACCACCACACCCACCACCTATCACGCCCACAGCCATCTCTCACTCACCAAGGGCCAGCATTGTTCTAAGAACTTTGAAAACACTCCCAGTTAATCCTCTCAGGAAATCTGTAAGGTCAACTCTCTGCTTGTTTACAAAAGAAGGAAATCAGATCCAAGATGGCTGCCACGAGAGAACACTGTGTCTGAGGAGTAGGAGAGCAGAAACAACGCAGGGACCAGGAGACTGAACTCTGGGACCTAAAACGCCAGCATTGTGAGTGCCAGGTGAGCGGAACTCCTACGGT
>CM053760.1:42763812-42788604 GCA_028658305.1 Pachyuromys duprasi
CCCTTTCTTAAGTACACTCCAGAATGGCTGTCATCACCTTTATTATTGGGGATAATTATTATGTTTTATTATTACCATTATTCTGTGGTAAAAGCCAACCAACTGCTGCTCACAGCCAACTCTGGCCTATAGCATATGTTCGGACAGCTCAGCAAGCTAAGTATAGTGTCCACACACGAATACTAGCATTGCTGTGATGCTGACAAGCACTGAGAAACTGCAATGAATGCCCTTCCTCTGTATTGGTTAACTTCCTGTGTCACTTGACTGAACTGTCAGATATTTTCATTTTTCTGGATATTTCCATGATGGCATCATTTGAGCCAATAGACTGAGTTAGCAGATTGTCCTCCACTGTATGGGTAGGATTTACCCAATCTCTGGGAGCCAAGAATAGTGCAGCAGCTTCCTGCCATAGTAAGAGAGAGTCCTGTTTACTTGTGAGGTGAACTGCTTTATGCCTTCTTCACATTTCAGACTTGTCAGCCTCTAATATGAATCCCAAGAAACAGATTTCTCTTTCTCTCCTTCCCTTCCTCTGTCCCTCCACTTTCCTTCACCCTCTCTCCATTCCTCTTTTTCCCCTTCCTTCCTTCATATAGATTCTATAGTCTATTATTTGTTTATCTGGAGAACACTGACTAATAACTCTCCCCAAAGATTCTATTCTTCTTGTTAATAGACCTGTATAACAAAAATTATTTAATTCTTGTTATGACATTTAGAATTCTTACTAACAAAATTTGTGGCTTTTTTCTTTCTTTTTTATGTAAGGACATTATGAGAACCCTGATTTTGCCTCTTAACTAGTACAGTGAATACTATCTGGCTTTTACAGAAAGCATTTGCTGACTTCTGCACTATAGCAATGAACTATAGTGGTGGAATCTAAGCCCACTAGTTTGTTTGATCAATTGTCAGCATTGAGTGGGTATTTGGCAGAGACCTCAGTGGACAAAATGGCAGGGTAACCACAATGTATCCAGAATAATGATCTTTCTGGGCATTACCTAAGGAAGTCACAGAGATGGATCAACAGGAAAGTGCATAGCCGTGACATGGGGAACTGTTAAACTAGACCTGAGCTGAGCTGTCCAGAGGAGAGATGGAAAAGGGACAATGGGCCCAGTGCTCTGGATTTGGGGTCCTCAATTTGTATTATCTATGAGAAAGAAATTGTATTTTTCTGAGCTTTGTAGAGACAGAACTACTGGTATGTGTGTGGGGGGGGTTATTTTCTCCCTTCCCCACCCCATCTCCCTACTTACCCACATACTTGGAAAACATTTAATCAAGGGATATGCTCATATAATTACAGAGATTGGCAAGACCCAAATCTTTAGGGGAGGCTGACAGGCTGGAATCTCAGATAAGAGACATTGTTGAAATTCAAGTCCAAAGGCTTTCTGTTGCACAACTTGCTTTTGATTAGGAGAGGGCAATCTTTGGTTCAATTTAAGACTTCAACTGAATGGATGAGGTTTTACTTAATGTCCACAAATTTAAATGTCCAGCTCACTGAAAAATTTCTTCACAGAATGTTTATAGTATATAACTATAATGATGCTTGACCAGTATCTGGCATTGTGGCTCACTTAATCTGATGCATAAAGTCATTATCTCAATGACTAATTCAGGTCAAGTGGGGAAGGGAAACAGTTGTCCACAGGTTTGGAAAACTCCTGCAGCAGGAGGAAAATGGGACCAATGAGTACTTTTTGCTGACTTGGGCATTCAACTTCCAGCATTCCTGACCTTCTAAAGTTGACTAGAATTCGAGTCCTGGGTTCCCCTCCTCCCAAATCCTCTTAGATACTCCCAGTCCTAAGCAGTCTTCTCTCCCAGTCTCTGAGGCCATCTGCTGCCTGTCCACACGTTTAATAGTTGATTATGGTCTCATGTGGCACATCTGGCCATCATTCCTAGGGAATGTCTTTATAAACCCTATCAATAGCAATGACAAGAAGTCATCAGAAAGTTGAAATTATTTCCTTTCATCTGTGCTAGGCCTTTCACACTGTGTGCTGGCCCATCTCATCAACCTGCCAAATCTTTTAAGGAGCTACTTTCCCAGGATGCTGAAAGATAATACGAGATAATGTTTGTAAAAGTACTTTGTAAACTACAATGTATGATACAAACAGAAGATTTTTATTACCATGATACTCTGTTTAAGAAGTAAGGGATGGGAGTAAAATGCTTCTAAAAGATTCGCATTTTACAAGTTTTATAGTGCTAAAAGGTTTAACCCTTATATCTTCTGGGAAAAGTTGGCTATGGAGATGAACTTGTAATAGACAGCCAAGACTTTTCTTGGTTATTCTGACATGCCTCTCTGCTGTGTTTTCACAAATGTACCATGCCTCTTCTGATTTTAATATTATATTTATTTTAATGGCATGGTGACTGACAGACAACTGGCTTTCTACGTTCGTTGTATATTTGAACATTTAATTTGTAATAGTAAAAAAAAAACAAATAACTTTCAGGCTGATGATGATTACATTAACTTATATCAATTCACCGATGTATTTTAATTAACATTTTAAAATTCTTTTGGAGAATTTCATGTATGAGCATTGTATTTATATCATTTCCAAGCCTCCTCTCCCACTCAAACTCCTCCTTTGTCCCTCTGTCTCAAATCATTGAGCTTTCTTTCTTTAATCCTATATATGTATATATTATACACAAATTTATATATGTATATATACACATGTAAACTTGCTGAACCCACTTAGCATTGTGCATATTTATCTGTGTTTAGGGATGACTGCTCAGGATTAGATAACCTGTTTAGGGGAAGAGGGGGTCCTCCCTGAAGAAGACTGATTCTTTCTTAACAGCCACTACTTGCCTGACCTCTTTATCTAAGCATGGCATGTTGAATCATGTCATTATTTAGATCTTAAGTGACTACACTGTCGAGATTTCATGGGTGCAGCTTCCCTGTCCTATATAGAAGTCACTGTCTTGCATCAGAATCCTGGTCCTCTGGCTCTTATAATTTTTCTCTCTTCCAAGATGTTCCCTGAGTGTTAAGTGTGTTGTTTACACTATAGCTGTATTAATTGGGATTGGGCAACCCATGGTTTTTCATTCTCAAATTTTGACGAGGGTGGATTTCTGTAATAGTTTTCTTTTTAATCAATGACATGGTATTAGTAAACACCGTTTATTGGTCACGAGGGAATAGGGTTCAAGGTCCTTATGTTTATTAAGACATTGCACTTTTCCAAGTTTTCATCTCTGTCTTTGAGAGTGGAAATTATTTCCAAACTTTGTGTATTTCTCCAAAAAGCCTTTACCATTTCTATTCTGTCTTCTCACAGCTCCCACAATAGCTGGCTTTGGAAGTTATCAGCATTAAACTGCGATGTCTTATGTTCATCACCTCAGGAAGTCCACCAATCTCAAATCAACACTCACACTTGGGTGTTCTTTCCTGTCTGATTTCTTCATTTCTCACCTCTCCCGACTCTTCAGTTCCAGAGACTCTTCTACTTTGGTGTCTGGATTTTATAGTTTCCTATTGGCCAAATGACCTATTTCTTTAGCATCCAGTCAGAATATTGCCTGAATCTTTTTGCCACATGACTCTTGGCCTCCCTTGAGAACATTGCTTCCCTGAGGAGCTCATGCATTTGGCTGTCTCTGTTCATCTCTTCTGATCCTGGGCCTGGAGATCATGCTTGCTTATCACTGCTGCTCTTGTGCCAACCCACCTCGCAGCTTCCAGGAAAATGCTTTGAAAGCTCAACTGGACTGTACAAGCTGCTACCCTTTGCTGCAGAAAACTTCAGGGTCTTAAGTTACCCTGCTTTGGGGCTTGAAGACTTTTGAAGTGCTCTGTCATTCTCTATGGGATTAAGATTACTATGACTCTCTCTCTCTCTCTCTCTCTCTCTCTCTCCTTCTCTCTCTCTCTGTCTCTCTCTCTCTCTGTGTGTGTGTGTGTGATTTTCATAGTCTTCTGATACTCTGTTGTCTCAGTTATTTAACCTTCTGTGCTTCAGCAAACATTTCTTGCACTTTACCCCAGCCATGTCCTATGAGGTTTTGCTCCTGTGATGCCAATATCCACACCTATTCCATTGTCTATTACCATACCCTGTTCTTCAGCTTTCTTTTCCTGTTTCCAGTTGATTCCTTCAATCTCTTCAAACGCCAACAATTACTTAACTTCCCTGGAACTTATAGTCCTTAAATCTTCTCGCCTTTCTGTTGTCCATTACATCACCTATCTAGCATTTCCAGGCCAGCTTCCACCTGCTCTTCCCTCCGTCTGCCCAGCTGGCACAATGATGCGATAGCCTCACATTAGGTAGTTAGTAACCTCAAGGCAGCAGGCCCTTGGTCTCACCTGACACTTGTACCTTCCCCCCGTAGTGCTTGAAGGATGGTTTTACACCTTTTCATTTCACCTTACATCTTCAATACTGCCTTTCTCCTTGTTTCCTTTACCTGCTCATTGACTTTTTTCTTACGTCACAGAGAAAGCGGAGTCAAAGAGGAGTGCTCCATCCTTGTCTGTTGCCGCCAGTGCACACCTACAGCATCCACATTTGCACTGTATCCCGGTGAGAAAGCACACAAACAAGAAGGGGTCTCTTCCAGAGAAGCCCTCCACAGCCTCAGTGGAGGCTGTGCCTCCTGCCTATCAAAGGGCATCCGCCATGAGAGGACTGTGTCGTGATGTTCAGTTTCTTATTGGAAAAGAGCAAACACTTGTTCAACTACCATCTGTCTGGTTAATTTTAGAGTGAATAGTTGTCCTTTGTTCTAGACATCAAACCAGGGTAATCAAAAAAGAGTTATGCCATAGCTCTAACTTTTCTATTCTGTATGTTTTTAATTCTTGCATTCTGTGTGAATCTCCTGTGATCAGACCAATGGTTTATTCTAAACTCTTACCAAAGCTGCCTGACATAGATGCTTTTCCCTCTGTGCAGCTTGTGTCCTACATTGTCTTGTGAGCAGCCCCACCCCACTTTCTCTCTCTCTGTACCCCCTTTTAGATTCCATGGTCAGTTTCCCCCTCAGCCTCAGATATCCCTCATGTTGGAAGCTTCTGGGAACAGCACTTTAGCTTCACTGTCTAGGTGGGTTTTCCACTGTTTTGCATCACAGTGCTGCTCTGATGAAATCTTTAAGCCCAGAACTTTGTAATGCAACTGGTGCCTTCACATTTCTCAAAAAAAAACTATTCTAAATGGACACCCTAAAAACAAAGCCTGTTTGTAACTCTGTTCTCCCCACAGCCTTCCAAGACTCTTCCTTCCAATATCGTAAATCAGTCACTAGAGACTACGTTCATTCCTTCAGTTTTCAACTTAGAACCCATTGTTCTGACTATGCTTTATTTTTTGGGCACACAGTGATGCACACAGTATGTACTCTAGAAAGGTGAAAGAATGTGGGCCAACTAAAATGCACTTGGGGATCTCCCTAGGCTGATTATTGGGCGACTGTATGAAAGCCTTCAGACTTGCTTCTGGGAATGTCTACTTGCTATGCACCCATGTTCTCACACCCAAACCTAGTCCATCTGTATATCCAGAGAGCTCTTCTTTAGAGCATGTGGAATCAGGGGACCATTCACAGTTTCTGCCATAACCAGCCTGAGATAATGCCTCTTTCTCCCAGGCTTTAGTTGTCCCCAAGTGGAATTCCTGCTTGTGAGTTCGAGCAGTCGTGTTTTTTCTCCACATCCCCGGGCACTCATCTTCAAATACTAGTTGTGGCCCTACCCTTCAGCCTCTCTGACTCTGTCCCAGCATTGAGGGCCCCTCTGTGCCTCCTTGAATCTGCTGACCATTCTCCTAACTCTACTTTTGTTCCTTAGTGTGCTCCTTCCATTTGTTGACAGAGATCTGTCTCAATGGAGGCACATTCTCTGATTGGCCTGTATCAAATAGCAAACCCCCCACTCTAGCACTTTCTTTCGCTTTGACTTCATTTATGATTATATCATAGAAGTTAAAATTCTCAATATACTGTGTGTATGTGTTTGTCTGTCTTTTAAATTTTGTATTCACCCTTAATTTCTGCCCTAGCTGTAGACCACTAGTATTTGATAGGCACTCAGTACAATGGATGGATGAACGAATCAAAGGAATAAAAGATGTCTGAAATATATTCAAAAATGTAAGTCACAAAGCAGCCAGGGACCGGAAAAAAGGTTCCCCAGGTGAGGGGGCCTCATTTTGGCATAGACTCCTCTGTGAATCTAAAGTATCCCACCTGTCCCCCTGGCCTTGCCCTTCTGGGCAAATCCCCTTGTTTAGGCTGGAATAGATGAATAGTTGTTCTCCCTTTCACCCCCTGGAAGCTTCGAGAACTTGCAAAAAAAAAGACACCAAACAGCCAGCTGTCTGAATTTTGGTCAGAACTAGAAAATGTCAGATAGATTTTAGTGAAAAGTGTCTTTTAACCAACTTGACTAATTTTTTTCAGTCACTGAAACTTCTTCTCTGTGTCCCCATGCAAGGGAACAGCAGTGATGACAACATGGGCAAAGGAAGCAGAGTAATGCTTCATAGGTTCAGAAAGCACATGCGGGAAGAAGCACATCCGGGAAGAAGCACATCCGGGAAGAAGCACATCCACGAGAGCCAACACTGTCCACTGGTATGGGAGAGCTATCTGCGCATGACTCGCACTTTCTGTGGGTCACCCTCACTTGTCTGACCCACTCATTTCAGCAATAATAACCTCATATTCTGTGTGGAATCACAGCTCAGACACAGGTGGGTAGCCTTCATCCAGACTCAAGAACTTGCAGTTTCACTGTAATGCCTTCGAACAGCAAGTGGGCACAGAGGCAATGAGAGACACGGTGTTTAGTGTTGTTTTCTGGCTTACAAAGTAACTTACCTACAGAGGGAAAGAATAAACTTTAAAATGTTTGAACTGTCATTTGATGATGTGTTCAGCAATCTTCAGGAAATAGGTGCATGGTACTGCCACATTAGGGAGGGAATAAGCTAAATAGAAATTCTCAGCAGCAGGCCTGAAGGCTATCACACTGGCACCCAGTACTCCATCTCTGAGAAATTCCAAGTACATTTTAGTAAGTCTGCAAGCTCCCAGCCTTCTGGAGGGTGCACTGTTCATACCATGTACATCACACCTCAAAGAAACAAAGGTAGTCAGACCAACGGATCCTAATTTGGAAGCTGAAAAATGAATCCTTAATTGTTTCTGGAGGAAAAAAGTGATAGGTCTGCTTCTTCCGAAAAGTTATCTACTTAACGATTTTGAAAAGAAGAAAGTAGCAAAAAGGGAAGAAAGTAGCGTATTTGTTAATAATTGAGTTTTAAATGATACTTTTGCTTATTTCATTCATACTGTCACCCGTGGGGCAAGAAGTGTGGGTTTTAGAGCTCATACCCACAACTATGCAGCAAATCTTGATTTATGAGATAACTGAGCACTGTTGAATACCCGGAAACCACCACACACAAATCAGAAGGCATTTTCTGAGCAGACAGAGGGATGAGTTTCTTAGTTGTGAGTGAGGGCTTTTGCTTGTTTCTCAGATAACCCTCCCCCTTTGGCTTGTTGAACTTCTAAGTGTTCCAGGGCAAAAGGAGAACATGGACTCTCTGCCTGGATCTCAGATTATCAAAGGTGTAGAGGATCTGATATGGTCAGGATGACTGCATAGGTCCCTATTATGGAATAAAAGTTCTTGATGAAAGGCTGTGTGTGGTCAGATCGGACTCAAGTCAGTAGAGAAGAGGAAAGAATGGAAGAAATCTAAGCTTCACAGGCTTATATGCCCTTGATCCTGGAGGGTGTCTTGTTTAACTGTTTGGTCATCAGGACTGATGAGTGGGCCGTGCAGCGTGGACAGCTTTAGGAAGTCTTAGAACACTTAGGAGATCTCAAAGTTTCTGCTCTTTCTATCCTGAGTCATGTGGATAATATGGCAATCTGTTTTTCTTTTTTTAAAATGCATTTTACACACTCTTCCAGAAGAGACATTCTAATTTACATTCTCATCAGTAGTACAGGGATTCCGTTTTCTCCATATCCACTTGACACTTATCTTTAGTCTTTTCGATAATTCCATTCTGACAGGTATAGAGGATATCTCATTTATGGTCATTTCTCTAATAAGCGCTTCAAAAAATGCCTGCTAATCACTTATGTATCATTATTGAGAAATGCCAGTCTCCTTGTCCAGTAATTTCTTTTATTTTGTTTTGGCTATTGGTTTCTTGCTATGGAGTTTCTTGCATTTCTTATATATATTGGGTATTTATCCTTTATTGATTATAGCTTGCAAATTTTCTCTTCTAATCTATATGTTGTTCCTACAACTTGGGTTTTAAAAAATGTTTTCTACAAGCCTTTTGGTTTGATGTAATCTGCTTATTTTCACTTGTGTTGCTTACTATTTTCTTTAATAACCATGTATGGCTCCAGGAATTTTAAGGTCTACCTAATACTAAATAGCTAATAACAATGCATAAAATTGTAACTAATAGGTAACTGTGTTGTGAGCAGCAAATCCCAAAAGGGACACTTTCCTTTGGTTAGTATTTCACAAGCATATCAGCAGTAGAAAGGTAACGTCTAAAAGTGCAATTCTAAATAAGGTTGTTAGCTATCATCTTGAAAAGTGCCTGAATACCTCACTGCAAACAAATCTCGCATGTAAAATATAAAACTTTCTGTGTTGCGTTTGAAATCTGATAAATATTTATTATCAATGCTGTTTGCTTTTAATCTGTTCAGGATATCATTTTTCCAGCTTCTTAGTAGTTAAACAAAAATGGCATTTACATTACAATATTGCTTGCCAACAATCTCATTTTCTGGTTTAGTCAGCAGCCCTTCACGCTTGATTAGTCTTTAATTATACAAATACCTACATATTTAAAAAAAAGTTTTCTTTTTTTCCATACTTTGAGCATGTAATTATTTTCTCTTGCATGCAATAACCTTTAATTTTAGGATTAAGCAACTGACTCTTTTTAGTATGAGATGGGCCTTTTCAAGTGTTGAAGCAAATTTAGTTATTGTATTTTGAGAAAAATTAACTTAGGGAAGCTGCTCATCAGTACATTTGACAGCCCCCCACTCCACGGTCACAGGAAGCTTTAGGTGTTGGGTAGATAAAACCAGGCTTTACTGCTCTGGCTTTCCCCCTATTTGTGCTTGTCTCTTTAGTCTGTGAATGTGACCATAATATCAGTTCAAGTCTTTGTGTACCAATTTCCCTATTTCTAGAAGTTAGGGATAAAAACATATGTTTTATACAGTACTATACAGCAAAGTTTATTTATAGTAGTAGAGAAATGCAAACAGCAAACTTTTATAATAAAAAAAATCTGTAATAAACTCACAGAACACCTAAAAGTGCAGGAACGGCTCTTCCCATACTAAGCCAAACTGTATGGATGCTGCAGGTCTTTTCCATGCCTCTCAGCACCCTGGACACCAACACTGTATTGGTGTTCTTGTCTGCTTACACCAAATCCAGAAAAACATCAGAAGGTGAAAAGTATATATATATATATGTATATATATATATATACTAAGTATACTATATACATATATATACTAAGTATATATATGCACATATATACATTTTATTACAATGTATAACACATAAATATGTATAAATGTTATACACACATATTATATACTTAGACATACAAACACACACATACCAAGTATATGCCATGTTAAATGCGTGTTCTATTTTGGTGTTAGCAGAAAGGACACAGAGCTGAAGAAGCTGATAATCTATTAAGTGTATGACACAGGCGACATGTTAGAGAGCAGCAAGTCATCCAAAGAGAGAAGAGTTATGAAATATATGTTGATGAGATGGTGCCTTCTGATGAGACAAAATTTAAGCTTAGCTAGATATCAGAAAGTAGTCAGGCACCAGGAACAGTAATAGCCAAGGACTGGAGTACACAAATCCAAACAGTTAACTCATGTAATCCACACATGCATACAGGCAAAAATCATCTTCAACCTCCTTACCCCCCCAAATCTCTCTTCAAATTTGTTTAGCTGTTTCTTTCAGCATTACCTTCAGTATTCTAAATAATACTCATAAAATTGCCCCACTTTGCTAACTGTACTTTCTCATTACGGACTTTCTTTCTTGGAAGACACTGAACAATCTCCTGGATTCTGCACTTCCCTGCATCCTCCCATCAATTGCTGATTTAACCAGTATTTCTTTTTTGTGATCAAGGAAATCCTGTTAGTAAATCCTGAACCTTTTAGTAGAAGTTTTCCTGCTTACAAAATTAAAGTTTGCATATTTGTTTTGTTTGCTTGCTCAGTCTTCCCCCTCCCCAAATTCATTAAAGGGTTAGTAAGAAACTTCTGTCTTCCGCAGTGTTTTCTCCTCCCCCCTCACTCTAAGTGGGACTGGCCGGCTTCTGGCCTGCTGTGTGACTGGTCCACGGACTCCTGTGATAAACCTCCAATCTTCTACTCTCTTGCTTACTCCACTCTTTGTTTGACGAAGGATGCAAGACAGTCACAGGGGAGATAAATTTCCAGAGATGTTGCACCCACGTCTTTAGCATGTCTTCCATCTTGCTGGATAGCTGTGCGGTATACAAAACACCAGATAAACGCGTCACCTCCCAGAGGCAATGTGATCCTGAGGCTTCAAATGCTGCTCTTGAACACAAATTCACTGTGATTTCTCCGGTTTTATCTATTTTTCTTCTTCATTGAAAACGTTTGTAATGGTGTGTCTGGGATGGTTTAGTTTTCTTTTTATAATCTCTTCCATGTATATGCAGCGAAACCTAGAGTGGGGCAGCACCCTCTGTCTGTTTAATTGTTAGAACTTATTCTGCAGATGTTTCCGGCACAGAACCCCTGGGTAAGTTTTGTGGGTGCCCAGCCTTCTTTCACTTCTATTTGCGCTTATGTTTTTATGGCCCTTTCCCTTCATTGTCTCTATCTCCTCCAACCCCCTTTTCTAGCTTTAGTTTCTGATTTTAGGCAAAGGTGTTTCTCAGATTCCCAATCATTCTTTAGTGTCGTCACGTGGTGGGACAAAAGCATGATCTTCTTGTTCGGGGATCCCAGGTATGCACAACTGGGGCTGTCCTCTTTGGTCAGAGAGCCATTCCCTGTCAGAACCATCTGACTGTGTCCTGAAGAGTGACAGAGTGTGAAGCAGCAGGAAGTGATGAGTGCAAGCAGGTGAACGCCTAGAGATCTGGTCCTTCAGTGAGGCCAGTCTCCTCATTAGGGATGCAGACTTGTCCAGATCCTTTGGGAGACAGTAAAGAGTCACACCAATGATAGCACAGCGATGCCTTTAGGTCTCGAGGTCTGCCGCTCCATTTCTCACGCGTAAAGCTGCCACAGAGATTTCTGTTGATCTGTGTGGGCTGGGGAGGGGGCTAAAGTTCTAACTATTCACTTCGCTGTCTTTTAAACAGCTTCCTGTTTTAAGTACCAACGCCACCCGTACCCCTCTTCCTACCATGTTCTGTCTCCAAACCCACTGCTCTGCGCTCCTCAGAGTGGCTGCCACATCCCTCAGTCCTTCTCTCAAGCCCTTGGTATTTCGCGTTCACAACTCATTCACCATTGCCTTTTCTCGACTTACATTATTGTTTAGGATTCAGAAACGCTTAGAAATTTTGCCTTTAAGATCATGTCAGCGGGATTTAAGAGGAGGCATGAATAAATGCATATACTCAATTTATCCCACTTAGTAAGGAGACCTTTCTTTTTTAAGAACTGGAAGTATCTTTATTATTTTTAGTTTTCTAGTGCCTTTCTTATTCCTCACAATTTCTCAGCTATTAATGACCGTCTTTGCTTATTCAATTTTTGGTTAAAAACCTTAATTTTTTTTACGCAATCATTAATCATTTTGTATATTGCCCCAAAGCATTAATCTAATCCATTTACAATTACATAAAAGAGTTTTTCCTTTAATTTTTAAAGTTATTTTAGCATTTTGTGTCTATGGATCTTATTCCTTCATATATGTGTACCACATTCATGCAATTCCCTCAAGGGACAGAAAAGGGTATTGGATCCCCTGGACTGGAGTTACAGATAACTATGAGCCATCGTGGGGGGGTGCTGGGAATTGAACCCTATTCCTGTGGAAGGACAAGTAGTTTTCTTAACCACTGAGCCATCCTTCTAGCCCACAGAGGAATTATTCTAAGTCCTGATGAGCATCAGAATCTCCAACTCTACACTGAAGAGTCCAATTTTATATTTCTGGGATTGGAAGATGGAAATTTGTATTATTAAAAACTCCCCAGAGGATAAAAACTTTTTATTTTTTATTTCCCCTAAATAAATGTTTAAGTACAAATCAAAGAAGAAAAAATGTAACTCCCCTGGGCTCGTTATACATCTTAAATAATAATCAAGCTCACAGACAATATTCTTACATCCATCTGCACCAATTAGTCTCATCTGAATTATTCCTTTTCCTCTCATATCATTTCAGAAAAAGTTCCCAATAAACTATCATTTCACTTGTGTTTCAGTGTGCATCTTCAAGAGTTACTCAAACAAAGCCATAAAGCTCTGTGTACGCTATCACGTGACAATCGTGTTTTGGTACCATCGGTCATTCAGCTATTAGTCATGTATCCACGTTATCTCTCAGGGACCATTCTCATTCCTGCTTACATTATGCTTGAGCTGTAACCTCAATGAGGCCCAGCGAGAAAACTGGCTGTGCTGTCTTTTCATCTCCAGGTCTAACTCTCTCACTGTGTACTCGTGGGTTCTCTCTTAAAATTTATTTATTGATGAAATCCCTACTTGTGATTTAGATGTGTGGTCAACCCTTAGAAGAATCTTTAGGGACCTCCTGCCATTAATAAATTTAGGACCTCGCCCTTGTCTATGAACAGTTTGTGTCCCCCTCCCTATTTTTTTTCTTATCAGCAAAACCATCAGCAATGTAATATTGGCTCTAGGAATGACACAATATGTTTACAGGAATTTCCATCTCTATGTTATTGCATAGTTAAGTCATTTAAATCTAGCTTTGTGGTGTTGAGCGGCCTGAAGTCAGGAGGAGGCAATTTGGTAAAATGGTGGATAGGTGATGAGCATTGTGGAAAGGATTCTTTTGAGTACCAGCTGGCCAGTGTCTGAGTATACAGGTGACAGTATGGAGGCTGTACGGTGGAAAGGCTGTGTGAAGGCCTTTGAGTTGGAGCCTGACAGCCGGGTTAAAATCTGGCTATACCTCTCAGAGATTTTGGAGGTTTGGTGAATTACCAGCTTCTCTGGGTTCTGGTTTCCTTACTGTTCTGGTAATTGCAAGGAACATTCATAAGACACCCAGCACAACATCCGGCATGAATTAAATAACAGCGTTTTTCTTGTGTCTTTATTTCTGAAATAGGATCATTATTTTTGTATGAGAAGATCCTGTGTTCATAGGCTCTGACAGCAGGATTCGGGTAGCAGGAACCTGCTAGAGAACAGTCCCAAGTACCCAGTGGTGGATACTCAGAGTGAGAGATCCATTCTCATCTTCCTTCAGTGCCGTGTGTGTGTGTGTGTGTGTGTGTGTGTGTGTGTGTGTGCTCATAGATCATTTAGACCTATAAAATGTCAATAAGGCCCCTTTTCTGCCTATGATTGTCATCTTTAAAAAGTTTTTTTTAAAGAGATTTGTTTATTTATGTACATGAGTGCTCTACTTGCATGCATACCTGCATTCCAGAAGAAGGCATCAGATCCCATTGTAGATCGTTGTGAGCCACCATGTGGTTGCTGAGAATTGAACTCAGGAGCCCAGGCTGCTCCTCCAGTGCTCTTAACCACTGAGCCATCTCGCCAGGCCCCGCTAGTCTTAATATTAGTACCACCATGTGTTGGTGAGATGATGGGGGAAAGGCAATAGAAAAGTTTAAAAAGTGATGGTCCTGATTTTGCTCTGTTAACTCCTAAGTGAAAGAAGCGGATTTAAAACCATCTATCCAAGTCAAGCCTGCATCTTCAAAATCTTACTGTACAGAGATGATGATGACTAAACAATAATTAAACCTAGTGAGACCTAAGGAATTACAGTGCTTGCCCTTAGCTAAACATTGTTCTAAGCAGGTATCACAATAAATAAGCACCATCTCATAAAGTAATTTTGTTAATAATTTTAAGACATCTGACAACAGATACTTGTGTATGCATGAAATAAACAACTATTAAAATGAAATTTTATCAGGCATAACAGTCATTGATAACCTTGGGATATCAGAGATGTGAGACACTGTGTCCATTTTTAAGATCATAATTCAAGCAAGATAACAAGTATGCCTACAAAAAATATTTAAAGGAAAAAAGAACCCTAACAGAGATTAGGGCAACTTCTGGGAGTGGGGTTGGTCATTGAATGCACTTTATGGAAGAAGCAATGATTCCAGGTGACAGGCAAGCCCCTGACAAAGGTGGTGGGGTGGATAGTGTGGAAGGTAGTAGGCACAGAGGGTTGGAGAGATACACAGCAGGGCATGGACAGAGTTCTGGTTAAGATGGCAAAGGGGAGGATTTTGATCATTGGAAGGTTGCTGAGGTTTGAATGAGCCCTTGGAGTTCATGTTTTAGAAAAGTAACACCCAAAAGCAGCAGTTGGGAGGTGGATTTCTGTCCTCATGACTGGATTCATATGGTCACCATGAGAATAGATTTGTTGTAAAGTGAGTTTGTCCATCTTTCAGACTTTCTTTCTTGCTCATGTAAGCCTTCTGCTGCCTCATGACACAGCAGGATGTGGCACCTTGATCCTGTTCTTCCAGCCTTCAATGTGACATCTCTCTTTGTTATAAATTACCTCTTCAAGTGTGCCATTTAAGCAGCGAAGAGTGGTTCCAGACAGAGACAATGTGAACAAAGATCTCTTTCAGGAGGAGTATGTGCTGTGGTTGGCATTACGTGTGGCTCATGGAGAAAACAGAAGCAGGTAGGCAATAGCACCTCCCAGGGCCAGAGCAGATGGAGGTTCTGAGAAGAGTTCTAGCAGCCAGAAACCTAAGTGGCCCCCTTTTCTCCGACTCAGTGCCCATGGACTTGGCCTTCTGTGGGCAATCCAGCTCTCTCCCAGAGATTTTATCAAACAGCACTGCAGGGATCTGTGCTTCCTGCTGCCATTTTCTCCCTTCCTTTTACTTTCTCCTTAGTTCTGTTCATCATTGTCAGAACTAACTTCCTTAGCATTTACTGGGTTACGTAGCCTTCATACTTAGTAGGTGTATAAACTATCAATCTGGAGTGAGCTTTAGGAATAGGGGCAGCAAAACATTGTTGAACATTCAGTTTCTCTGAAAGCAGTGCTGTGTGTGTGTGTGTGTGTGTGCGTGTGCGGGGAGGGGGAGAGAGAGAGAGAGAGAGAGAGAGAGAGAGAGAGAGAGAGAGAGAGAGAGAGAGGTGGAAAGAGAGGGAGGATGGGTATTGCATTTTTTTAGCTTTATTTTTTATTTTTTGACTTTTGGGTGGTGTTTAGTGTTTGGAATCTCATTGTTATGTATGAGATATATCAGGAAATCTTTCAGGCTTGTTATGTGGCTAAGAAAGACCAACCTGCCTGTGTGAAAATCTGGCTTTTTCCATCACAGTTTTTTTAAAATTTAATTTAATTTTTTGTAACAATTTCTTTGACATTGTTTAAGTGAAAAACACATTTTCTATCTAAAACTAACCCAATGTTCGAATAAAAATGCACATGATATGGTATCTATCTTTCATTGTGTTAGTGTACATATAAACATTTACATATATGTGCATAAACAAGTTTCAAGAAAGAAGCAATGCAGTCCTGCTATGTGTTCTGTGAGCCTCTGTTCTCTTTCGTTATGTTCTGTAATCGTTGGTTACAGGCATTAAACTGATGTAAAAGTTATTCACAGTATGGGGAGGTAGCTCATCCCCACTGCACTCCTGCCGTAGTTAGATAAATGGTCTGATCTCATTCAACATAAGATCACTAGAAAAGTCCATACAGAAGGCACAAATTTTGTTTTCCTTCCGTGAGGGCCTGTATTCCTATAAACAGTTATAAAATGTACCAGGCTCATTATAGATGAGAAGGAGGACACACAGGGTTGGGAGGAGTTGGCAAAAAGCAGGAAAGGCTGGCCCTAACGAATAAATGTCCCCTTTAGCCTCAGGAAAGGGGCCTGACCATCACTGCAAAGGTCAGGCTACCCCTTCCCCGATCCTTTTCAGCAACCTGCTTCCTTTACCTAGTTCCCCACGAAAAAGAACCAGATTAAGTCCTGCAGAATCCTAACTTCAGGAGCTTCCCACAGAAACTCTAGGCTGTCCTCCGGGTCTTCTTTCTATCTGTAACAGGGGATAATTTTTGCAAACACGGGATGAAGTCCAGCCAGGTTTAGACTCTATATGAAAAGGCTCTATACCAGAAGGGTCTTTGTTCTTTAAAACAAAACAAGACGAACAAACAAACAAACAACAAAAAAAACACACACACACACACAACGCAGAATCCCAGCACCACACCCACATTGAAGAAATCACATTCACCTGCCTAAGGTTCTCGTTCCTGTCATGACATTTTAGATTATTTCAATCCATGCATCTCAGTTGTCGCACAAGAAGAAGATTTTTCCTATAGTGTCCCCCCTCCCCTCATCCAGAGGTTTTGGTCTCTGACCCTTTGATTCCCATTCTGCATCTAATCGGTGTTGGGTCAGTCCCAGTTAAAGTACGAGGAGGTTAAGTGGAAAACCTAAAAGCGCCAGCTCAGCGGGCCTGGGAACGCTCACCATCTTGAGACAGCACCTTGGTAAACCCGGTGGGTAGGGAATGTTTCTTGCTTACCCTCCTTGGCTTTCCCCACCCTGATTGTTTGGTGCCTGATTTGTTTCTAGTTGCAGAAGGGAGGTCAGAGCAAGCCAGGAAAATGAATGAAGCAGCCTCCTGCTGGCCGCCTGGAGCGCGCGGGTGTTACGGATCAGCGTAAAGCCAGCTTCCTTTGCTGGGCCTGGCCGATGTAACTCACTGGAGTGGCAAATTACATCAGACCTACAGCTGTAACCCGACATTATGATTAATTTGATCAGTAATTTCTCCTGTTTTTCATTTTAATCGGTGTGACTATTCTGCTGTGGCGGGTCTTTCAGATCTAATTAAGATAAATTTCCCAGTAAAAGACTTGGCAGACTTTCCGAGTCAAATCCAGGCATCAAGTGTGAAGACCCACAGGCCCAGTCAATCACCTTCAGGGAGGGCCGGCCTTCTGCTCTGCAATCAACCATTCACACTTAGGCAAATTCATAATCTCCAGCACTGCTTAGTCATTCTCTCAAGACATCCAGGCAGAAAGGGGGAAGAAAATAAAACAGACAATGTCATTCTTGCCCCTTGCTTACCCTCCACTGATTTGCCACACTATGAGGATGGCACTTTAAGTTTGCAGAGTCCCTGAGCTGATGTTTCTAAAAATAATTCTAAATAAACATCTTCATGTGAATATATACACACAATTATCGAGTACCGGTACTTACACATAACTGTGAAGATGGACAACACATATACACATGTTTATACATACACAGTCTAACCCTGAATGCAAGTACATAGTCATATACATGTTAGATTTGGGATGGCGGGGTTTAAATTTTTATTTTTATTTTTTCCTTTTAGGTCATCATAGGCATTCATCTATGCATCCCAAGTCTGTTATTTGTACAAGTTCTCTTAGGTTTCTGTTTCTGGAAAAATGAAAGTGTCAATGAAATTTCTTACCCTGGCCACTTAATCTGAAGGACCTGCCTGTCCAATCTGGTGGAGGCTGACATTGAGCAGGTATCAAGAATTTCTCTAGATTATTGTATGCCTCCTTGTAGGAAACAAAAAACACAGGCCCAGAATGTCAAAAGGGAAGGTGTTTTTTCAGTACTTTACTCCATCGGATACAAAGAAACAAACAAACATGGAAGCACTACTTCAAGCTGTTATGAGATGAATTCTCTATTCTTACAGGAAAAGTCATCCTGAAAACGTACTTTGACCGGAGACCAGAAGCTTAATTTGTACTTCATTCTGTATCCAGCACATCACCGTCTCCCTCCCCGTGTCTGTTCAGGGAGCTAAGCATTTTTCCTTATAACTGACATAGGATGAGAAATTCAGTTCAGAGGTGCACACAGCTTTGGGGGCTTCAAGGATGGCTTGTTACTGTTTTACATGCATCTTGATTTTGATTCTCCCCCAGTGTTAATATAATGATATAAGTGAAGATTCTGATTTCCAGTGAGGCAGATAGTGCTCTCTCACAGGTACATGAAAGATGGTCTGAATATTAGATGGATATGGTCATCATATCCATAGAGCAAGGTGACTCAGGTCTGAAATGTAGTATGTGACCTGATGCCTTCTCATAGGGATTTTTCCTATCTTACATCTAATTTAATTAGTAGCCGCAGACTACTATGGTCTCTGTACTGGTATTTTAGTTCAGTAGAAATGACTTCAGCACTAAAGAAAGAAAGAGATGTATGGTCTGGTCCTCTTCTCCGAGTTTAGAGGAACTTATGAGTGGCGATAAGGTCAACATTTAAATCAGGAGAAAACCTGAGAAGAGGGCCAGCCAGGTGGAAAAATGAGAGTATTCCCTCCCTCCTCCCCCCGACAGAGCAATTTACTAACATCTTCATCTGCAAGGGAAAAAAAATTCTGTGTTTCTGGTGAGATCTCTTTCTAAAGATGACAATTCTAAAATTAAGAAAAAAAGAAAAGAAAAGCTTGTGGAAGAGTTGAGGGAGGAGATTTTGATGACATAACCAATGTATTCTATTTTGCAACTTGCTTCTTCAAGGGTTTCACGCAGAACTTTCTGTCTGAGAAAAGGAGCTGGTGGCAGGAGAGGAGTGCTCTCTCAGCAGAGCTCTGTGAGGCAATGTAAGGGCTGAGGGTCCTCAACGTCATCGCCAGCAGCTGGTGGGCAACAAGGATCAACCTCACCCACTGACCTAAGTAGAATCAGAACCCTACTGAATGTCAGCCACCCGACCCATGCCTAGGCCGGAGCTTTACATGAATCCCTGCACAGAGACCTTCAGATCCAGTCACACACCTGATGCCTGCCTGAAGCACCCCATCAACCTCACCAGCGTGGAACCGTGGAGAATCACACTCAGAACCCCAGAGTTGCCCCAAGTCTGAAAAATCAAGCATCATTCAGCCGGCCCATAACCTGACAAGTAAGTAACAGAAAAGCAAACAAAATTATAAACAACCGCCATCCAAAGGCAAGATGAAGTATCCATATCAAGAAACTCTGGAAACCACTTAACTCCATATGCCTAGGTCCCATCCCTAATCCACAAAACACGGCCAGAACAATAGGTGTGCTCCATAAACTAGAAGCCTCAGCCTAATGTGCCCCGAGATAAGAAACTTAGCTAATACACAAGAACTTCAAAATAGAAATTATAAACTTTCTCAAAGAGGATATGAATAAATGCATGAATGAAAACTATGAAAACACACTTGAATGAAATAAAAATTCAAGATATTAAAATAGAATTTAATAAAGAGATAGAATCTTGGTGTGAGGGGGTAATCGGGGGTGGTGGGAGAGAGCCAAACTAAAATAAAAATTAAAATAAAACTCAGGTATTCAAACAGAAGGTTCAGAATAAAGTCTCGCCAAAGGTTTGGATCAAGTAAAAGAGAGAAATCATGTCTTGAAGACAAGGTATAAGAAATGGTTCATCCAATAAAAGAAAATATTAACCCTCAAACACCCCTACCTTCACAAAACCAAGAAAACAAAAAACCAAAACAACAAGAACAACAAAACCCATGAAGAATATTCAAGAAATCTCAGACACTATCAAAAGACCAAAGCTCTTTATTATAGGTGTAGAATAAGGAGAAGAGACCCAGGTTAAATGTACAGAAAGTTATCTTCAACAAAATTATAGAAGAAACTTTTCCAAATCAAGAGATGCTCATCAAAGTTCGAGAGGGATGCAGAATACTAAATAAACAGGGACAGAAAGGAAACTTCATATGGCATATAATAACCAAAACAGTAACTGTCTAGAACAAAGAAATGATATTAAAATCATAAAAGACCAAATCACATAGCAACACAATAACATGACATTTTAATGGAGACTTCGAAGGGCCTTGAATGATGTTCTGTAAGTTCTGAAAGACCACATATTCCAGCTCAGACTACTGTATTGAGCAAAACTATCTTTCATAATAAAAGGAGAAAGAAAACTGTTTCCTGATTAAAAAAACAAATTTAAGGAATTTTTGTTCATTAACTCAGTTCTACAGGATATACCAGAAAAAATATTTCCACCAGAAGAGAAGATTAAAGAAACCCAGAATAGTTTCCAGAAGAAGTATAAGTAAACACCACAACAATGAAAGAAATTAATAAATACTGTTCAATAATTATCAATATTTAAGTCTCAGCTTCCCAATAAAGAGATATAGACTAACAGATTGGATTAGAAACAAGATCCACCTTTTTTGCTGCCTCTAAAAACATACCTCAAGGACAGACAGACCTTAAGGTTGAAGGAAGAGAAAAAATATTCTAAGCATATGGAATAAAGAGACAAATAGCTGTAGCTATTCTAATATCTGACTAGAGACTTCAAACCAAAACTAGTGACACGAGATAGAGAAGGCCATTTCAACCCCACTAAAAAGACAAATCCACCAAGAGAATATTATACTTGTAAACATTTGTGCACCAAATACCTAATTTCATAGAAGAAACACCATGAGACATGAAATCACAGATTGACCTAACAGACAGATAAACAACAACTTCAATACCATGTTCTCACCAACAGAAGTGTCATCCAAACAAAAACTAGATAGAGAAACTCTGGAGTTAAAGACATCATAAATCAAATGGACCTAATGGACATTTACAGAACATTGCACCCAAACACTGAGCAATACACTTTCTTCTCAGGAGCCTATAGAACTTTCTCTAAAATTGACCACATTAGGACACAAATAAGTCTAAACAAATATGGAAAATCTGACATAAAATCATGTATCCTTTTTGACTACAAAGGAAAAATGCTGGACATCAACTACATTAGAAATATCAGAAAGTATACTAACTCACAGAAATAAAACAACATACCACTGAATGAGAATTAGATAATAGGAGAAGTCAAAGAGGGAAAACACAACATACCAGATGCTAGGGGGCCCAGTGGAGGCAGTCCTTAGAGGAAAATTTATATTACTAAGTGCTTATAGAATTCTGGAGATATCTCATATTAATAACTTAGTCATATGGGGCTGGAAAGACAGCTCAGTGGTTAAGAGCACTGGATGCTCTTGTAGAGGGCCTGGCTCAATTGCCAGCACCAATATGGTAGCTCACAACTGCCTGGAACCCCAGTTACAGGGAACTGGATGCCTTCTGTTGTCCTCCGAGTGCACTGAATGCATGTGGTGTCTACATATGCATGCAGGGAAATATTCACACACATAAAGTAAAATAAGCAAATCTAACAACGTTTAACAACTAATAACTTCATGATATGTATGAAAGCCTTAGTAAGACAAGAGCATACAATTCTGAAAAAGAGCATATGGGAAGAACTGATCAAACTCAGGGCTTCAAATAATGAAGTAGTAATAAATAACAAACAAAAAATAATAAAAAGAATAAACAAAGCAAAGTTGGTTCTTTAAAAAATTAAGATTGATAAATCTTTATCCAAATTAATCAAAAGAAAAGAGATGATGGACTTAGAGAAGAAAAGTGAGCATTATAACAGACAATGAAGAAAGTCAGAAAGTCATAAGGACATGCTTTAAAAAAACCTGTATTCAATCTGGAAAACCTAAATGAAATAGATGAACTTTAAGATATATGATGTCTACTAATCATAAGAAAAGCTTAAGTAAATAATTTAAATACATTCACAGTATACAATAAGATAGAAACATTAATTAAAAATCTTAAAATTAGATCCCCTAGGGATTTCATCTCTTGGTGCAGACCTAGGGTCCACATATTTCTGTCTCACCATGCATTTCAGCCTTTCCTTCCAGACTTTCGCCATCTCTTTGTGACATTCACTGACCCAGAAGAAACATTCTTCAACAAGGACCTCACAACCACAACATGTGGCTACGCAAAGGCAACCAAAGAACAGAAAACCCACATAACATTGGGGAGACCAGAAATCTACACCAAGAAACACCTTGAACATTATAACTCCAGATTCCTAGATACCAGTGCAAAAATCAGAAGCATAAACCATTAAAACAATGTGGCTCCCCCAGAAGCCATCAACCCTATTATAATATACCCAAGAAAAGCAATTCAGCTGAAGCACAATACAAGGTCTTCAGAATAACAATTATGAATATGTTCAAGGACCTTAAAAAGATATGAAGGCTTTAATGAAGACCTTGAAATCACAAACAGTTGAATAAAATAATAAAAAAAATTAAGACATGAAAGTAGAATTTAGCAAAGAAATGGACTCACCAAAGAAAATCCAAACTGAAATAAAGCTGGAAATGAAAAATTTAGGAGGTCAAAAGTAAGCTTCACCAACAGGTTATATGACATGGAAGAGAGAATCTCAGAAATTAAAGAAAAGGTAGAAGAAATTGATAGCTCAGTAAAAGAAAACATTAAATTAAAAAAATCAGAAAAAAGGCCAGAAGTCTTGGGACCCCACGAAAAGATCAAATCCATGAATGATAGTCATTGAGGAAGGAAAAGATAAAGACATAAAAATTATTTTAAAGAAAATAATAGAAGAAAATTTCTCCAATCTAAAGAAAGAGATGCTTATCAAGGCACAAGAATAATACAGAACACTACATAGACAAGACCAGAGAAGGTACTCCTCAGAACACATGGCAATGAACACAGTAAATGTACAAAGGATATCAGCTTAGCAAAATCAACCTAAGATTTCAATGCTGTCTTCATCAAAATGCAAAAGCAATTCTTTACAGAAATTGAAAAAGTAATCTTTTAAAAATTTTTTTCAGGGTTATTTTAACCTTTAAAAAATGTAACGTTTTTTATTAATTACAGTTTATTCACTTTGTATTCCCCCTGTAGGTCCCTCCCTCCTCCCCTCTCAATCCCACTCTCCCTCCCTCATCTCTGCCCCTGACCCTCCCTCAGTCCACTGATAAGGGAGGACTTCCCTTCCTTCTGATCCTAGTCTATCAGGTCTCATCAGGACTGGCTGTATTGTCTTCCTCTGTGGCCTGATAAGGCTGCTCCCCCCTTAGGTGGAGGTGATCAAAGAGCAGGCCAATCAGTTCATGTCAGAGACAGTCCCTGTTCCCATTACTAGGGAACCCACTTGGGCTCCATCTGTGCAGGGGTTCTAGGTTATCTCCATGAATGGTTTTTTGTTGGAGTATCAGTCTTAGAAAAGACCCCTGTGCCCATATTTTTTGCTTCTGTTGCTCTTCTTGTGAACTGAAGGAAAAACAGGAAAATACAGTCAAGCAGGTGAAGAATACTAGAAAAAATAATCTTAAACTTCATATAGAAACACAAGAAAACCAGGGTAACTACAGCAACCCCAAACCAAAAGCAGAACTGCTGGAGTTATCACCTTTCCTGATATTAAGGACTATTACAGAGCTTTAGTAATAATAGCATGGCACAGACATAGAAACAGATATGCTGAAATTTTAAAAAGTTAAACTTTAAGAAAACAAGTGAGCCAATTTAAAAATGGAGCATGGATAAAACAGTTCTCAAGATCCAAGATGGCTGCCATGAGAGAACACTGTGTCTGAGGAGTAGGAGAGCAGAAACAACGCAGCGACCAGGAGACTGAACTCTGAGACCTAAAACACCAGCATTTGTGATTGCCAGGTGAGCGGAACTCCTACGGTGAGAAAATCAAGTGGGAAAACCCTAGGGACACACAGTTATTCCCCGGAAATATCTCCTGGTGACCAGCGGTGCACAGCTCTGATCTGAACGAGCAGCCGCGCTGGGTGCCCGCACCCGCCATTATAGACTGGATCACACAGTCTCGCGGGCAGTTTCAGGAGGAACCGGGTGCGGTTTTCACTGAACTGGACCCTGCGAGCTCACACTGCACCCGGGTTATGCTTCAACCCACGAGTGTGCTGCAGGCTCAGACAGAACCAACCCAGACTGAGTGGATTGGGGGACCGTTTTGACCAGCCTGCACACTGTGGGGCGCACGTCTCATGCTTCGCCAGCAAAAACTCAGTCAGTGTGTGAGTCTGCTGGCGGGTCTGGGAGGGACCCGAGTTCTGCTTCAACCCACGGGTGCGCGGTGGGCGCGCACCGATCGCCAGAACCACCACAGACTGAGAGGATCTGGGGACCGTCTTGACAAGACCGCACACTGAGGGCGAAAGCTGCACGCATCTGCCAGCAAAAACCCCAGTTCGGGTGTCTGTCCACGGGCCAGACAGAGAAGGCCTCGGGCACCATTTCAGACAGGCCTGCATACAGTGGATGCACACCAAACCAAACCCACTGTGTGTGCCTCAAATATCATCTCAGACCGTGGTGCACAGCCCCTGGCCCAGAAGGAGGCACCAAATCTCCATTCCAGGGGAGAGCCCTTAGCAGCAAGCACAGGGCGGAGTGCACAGCCCCCAGCTGACATCTCAAACCTGGACACTCAGACTCTAGCACAGAGTGAGGAATAAAGACTCCAGACCAGAGGGGTGAACAGCCTGCTGTGCTCATAGCTTCTAGCACAGAGCACGAAGCCGGGCAAATGGAGCCCACAACAGAGTTCAACTGAGACACAACACACACCACAAACCACCGGAAATCCC
>CM053760.1:42789104-42816714 GCA_028658305.1 Pachyuromys duprasi
GGAACCCCTGTGCAGATGGGACCCAGGATAGCTCGGTGTAGGACTAAAGACCCTAGTGAGGGAAACAGGGACTGTTTCAGTCTTGAACTTGATGGCTGACTCTTTGACCCTCCCCCATACAAGCCGGGGAATGACAGACTGGCTAGATCCCAGTGGAGGACATTGCAGCCAGCCCTGAGGAGACAGGATGAGCTGGGGTAGGATGGAAGGGGAGGAGGTCCTCCCCTGTTGGTGGACTTGGAGTGGGCGGGGAGGGTTGGGGAGGGTGGGAGGGAATGAGGGAGGGGACAACGCCTGGGATGCAAAGTACCTTACCTGTGATTGATATAAAAATAAATTAATTACATTAAAAAAACAGTTCTCAAAAGATGAAACAGAAATGTATGAGAAAGACTTTTAAAATGTTCAACATCTTTCACCATCAGGTAAATGAAAATTGAAACTACTTCCAGATTTCATTTTACCCAGGTGAGAATGGCCAAGATAAAAAAATCAAAACAAACAAACAAATACAAATTACAACAGATGCAGGCAAGGGTGTAGAGGAAGATAGGACACTTACTCACTGCTTGTGGGAGTTCAAACTGGTGTATCCAATAGACAAATCTGTGTGGCGTTTCCCCTAGAAGCTGGAAATGCATCTATAAGATGCAGCTGTAACATTCTTTAGAATATACCCGAAGGACTACACTGTGCTACAGAGATACTTGCTCATCCGTGTTCATTGTTGCTTTAATCAAAGTAGGAAATGAAAACAGCTTAGATACCCACACACTGATGAGGGACTAATGTAAATGTGGTGTATTTGCACAGTGGAATGTTCCTTAGCTCTTCAAAATGTGAAGTTCTGAAATTTGTGGGCAAGTGGATGGAACTGAAAACAGTTATCTTGAGTCGAGTAACCCAGGCTGAGAAAGACAAACATTGAATGTTTTCTCTCACGTGGTTGTTGCTTTTGAGCTTTACATACGTGTGTTTCATTTGGAATAATCACAGAGGTTATATAACTCTCTGGGGGTCATGTGGGAGAGGATCTTTCCAAGAAGAATCTAGTGTTAGGTATATTCTCCTAGGAACTGTTATGAAAGTGGAATGGGAAAAGTGGAAGAGGAACAATTAAATGCGGTATGAATTGGGGGAAAAGGATAGAAAGGGGAACACAGGGAGGTCTAAATTAACACAAAATATCCTTTGAAAAAGTCTTGGGAACCCACTAATGTAGAAACTTCCTAAAATGTGCATATACATATAAAAGAGTTTAATGGAGTTGTGTTATAATGGGGAGGATATCTCAATTAGACACCACATCATCCCAAATACAGATCCTCATATCACAAGTGGCTTAATTCTTTTTTCAATTGTTGGCTAATGAGGTCCTATCCCCCCCCCCCAAACATTATAGACTATTATGAATGCTATTATTTACCCTTCAGAACTTGAGAGTAACTCACTATTACTAAAGACACAACACAATTAAATCAGAGAACATGGAAAAACCTAGATGGTACTAGGGGAGAAAAGTTATCACCAGTTTTATCCAGCTGTGAACCCTGAAAGCCACAACAGCCTGTCTGGCAAAGCATGCCCACTGACTCAATGATGGCATGAGTGTTATGGGCATAAATAATCACTTTTGATTGGATTGAAGTCCCACTCCAGGAAATGAAACCCATTATTGAGACTGTCAAAGTGGGCAAAAACCTATGCCTAGACAGATCATGTGCCTGAAGGAAAAAAAAAAAAACCCAAAACTGTTGTTATTGATATCGTTGGCAATACAATATAGCAGAACTAGCTTCTGGTTCAGTGAAAAACCCTGTCTCAAGGGACTAGGGTAGAGATCAATAGAGGAGAGAGAAGGGTAGAGGAAGATATTTAGTATCTTCCTCTGGACTCCATGTGTGCAGGCATAGATCCATAAACCCACGTGTTATAATATTCACAGAACACCCACAACAGCCCAACAGCCCCGCACAAACACATGCACACGATATTTAAAGTTGTTGAGTTTTATTATTATTATTATTATTATTATTATTATTATTATTATTATTATTATTATCCTACTTTGCTTTCTCTGTTGTGGTGAAAAACCACACTGACAAAGGTTTTATTTCATCTTACACTTCCAGGCTACAATCTGTCACTTAAGGAAGTAAGGCAGGATACGAGGCAGGAGCTTGAAGCAGAAACCATGAAGGAATGTAGTTTACTGGTTTGCTGTCTCCTTCTGCTCAGCCAGCTTTCTTATACAACCTAGGACCTCCCACCCAGGGGTGCTCACAGTGGGCTGGACACTCCCACATCAACTGTCAATCAGAAAGATGACCTACAGGTGTGCCTACAGGTCAATCTGATGGGGAAAATTCTTCAAATAAGGTTTCCTTACCCCAAGTGTGTCAAGGTAACAACTAAGATAAGCTATCACAAGTCTACCCCTGTTAACTTGACTTATAAACACATCATTTAAAAACCATAACTGTTTCTTTCATTGTGTTCTAAAGATCTCATCTTAGTTAGAATATATAATATAGTAGGACTTCATAGTCTTATAGTCTTTAAAATTTCCATCACTTAAAGGTTCAGAGTCTCTTTAAAATAGCCTGTCTCTTGTTTGTGGGCTCATGTAAAATCAAAAATAAGCTACATACTTCTTATTTCAAAAGGGAAGGGAAGGGCATAAAAACAATAGGATTGAACTAAAAGTGAAAACCAGCAGTGTAGTGTCTGACGTCTGAGTCTCATTTTAGTCTTCTGGGTTCCAAAAGGCCTGGATGGCTCTGCTCCTGCGGTTCTGTCAGCACACACAGCTGGTCATGCAGGTTTAGGCAGGTTCCACCCTGCACCCACCATCCTTGATGGTTATGCCACAGTCTGGCATCTCTAAAATCCTAGCCTTTCCATTGCAGCTGGAGCTTCACCTTCACCAATGACTCCTCAGGGTCTTTCTGAGGGGACTCAGAACCTTGGCTGTCCTCCATGACCCTCAAAATCAGTATCTTTCCAGAGACTTAGAAATAGCCAAATTTGGCGTCCAGCTCGAGATACAGCCTTGACCATCTCTGGACTACAGCTTTTGTGTACTGACCCTGAGGAAACATCTCCTTATTGCCCCAATGATGCACAGATGTTTTTTTTTTACCTCAATTAATAGGATCTTTTGTTAATCAGCCAATTTCTAGCCTCATCGGACCAACATCCATTGTCCCAGTAAAGTACTGGGGCTCATGGTTCCGGGGGTTCAGTCTATGTCCTGATGGTGGAGCATGGCAGGAAGCAGCCGGACACGGCACTGGGGCAGCAATGAAGAGCTCACATCTTGATGCACGAGTCCAAGGCAGAGCGAGGCAAGGAGAGCTGCCTGGAAATAGCCTGGGCTTTTGCAATATCAAAGCCCACACCAATAACATACCTCTCCCAACAAGACCATACCTCATGATTTTTCCCAAGCAGTTCCATGACTGGGGACCAACCATTCAAGTATTATGAGCCTGTCAGGGCCATTCTCATTCAAAGCAGCACAGCACAGTTTCTTAATTCAAATATACCACAGGAATAACCCCCAGAGTGCTTCCCTCTGAAACTTCACAAGGCGGTCCTCCACTGTCTGCATTGGTTTCAACATCCTTTTCTTCCAAGCTCTCACAAGAATATCATAGTAAGCTCTGAACAGTCAAAGACTTTTCCAGCCAATATTTTTCAACCCTCTTAATTCCCACAGTTCTCCTCCAAAATCACCATGGTCAGTTTAATTACTGTAACAACTCTACTTACAGTACCGTTACTGTTCTAGTTTGCTTTTGGCTGCTCTGATATACACAGTAACCAAAATCAACTTGGAAAGAAAGGGAGTTATTTTATCTTACAGGTTAAAAGTCTGTCATCCAGGAAAGCCAGGCAGGGGCTCTGATGTAGAAACATTGTTTGCTGGTTTACTGTCAACTGTCTACTGCTGTTAAAAGAAAGTGAACTTTCTTATAAATCCTGGGCCTCCTGCTGATGGGTAGTACTGTCTACCATGGACTGGGCCCTTCTACATCAATTAGCATCAATAAAATGTCCTATAGACAGGCCCAGAGGACAATATGATGGAAGCAACTCGCAAGCTGATGTTTTCTCTCCACAGCTGTGTCATGCTGACAAACATGACTGGGCATTACAATCATTAAGTGAATTTTGGCTTGGAATTGGGACAGAATTTCCAACAATTTCTGAAATAGCTCTAAACATAGTTCTGCCGTTTTATATTTCAATTTCTGTGAAGTGATATTCTTAGCACTGATGATCATAAAATCAAAATATTGATCGATCAAAATATTGAACGGTTGAATATGCTCTATATCAAAATATTGAACGGTTGAATATGCTCTATATCCTGCAACATCAAGTATCTGGCCAAGATTTCATTCTTGGGCCTAGTGAGATGGCTCAGTAGGTAGGGGTACTTGCAAGCAAGGCTGACAATTCTCACAATGTAGGCAACTGCCTTCAATGACATTCTGCCTGTTCAGGTGGGTTCCGAGGAGCACTTGGCATTAGCCCTACATTGGCAGGTCATTTTGAATGCAGAGTACTGCACGTGATCAGTTTGTGAGAAATATTACTTTTTATGACCATAGGCAGGAATGCAGACATTTCCCCCTAATTAAAAAGATTTAGCCTTTTAAGTCTTACAGGTCATGGCCTAGGGAGTGTTCCTGGGAGAAGCAAGAGGGATTCTTTTTAAACCTTCTCCTATCTGAACTCTTAAAATTTTTCATTCTCTTTCAAAGCTGTAAGTGCTCTGCCTTGCTGCCCGATAACACAGGGACAGAGGCCCAACTCTGGAGACAAGAGTCCAGCTGAGAAAACGAAGGGATTCCTAACTTTACTTTTTTTTTTTTTTTACGACAGTTAAAAATCTCCTTACAACAAACTAAGTGGTGCTGGGCTCATCATTGTGAAACTGTAGTGCAGACAAAATGTGCTGGGCTAGGAATGCTGCATTGATTGGAACCCAACTGGGCTTTCAGACACAGCCACTGGTTCTGAAGCCCAACAGAGCCAGTAGCAGACAAATGTCAAACCCTCCCTCCATTGTGCATTCTTCTGCGGCCTTGCAGACAACCCCGTTGAGTGGCCAAGGATAGGAGAATTGTCCTTTTCACTAGACAGCCACTCAGAGGCAACTGTGTCTCTGCTGAGCTGGGTCAGCAGCACCTCTGAAGATGGTATTCCCAACATGGTGCCTTCCTTAGCCTTGCTTTTGTACTCATAAGGCCCAACATATAGGTCTTAACAGTGGGGGATGTAGGAGAAGGAAAACTCAAATACATAGTTCACTAACAACCAAACCAGACATTGCAGAGGTAGAAAAATATAATCAACGGCAATTTGAAGTCAGACCTGCTCTGGAGTTCAAATTCAGTCATTATTAATGATGCCTAGGAAGCTGGTTCAACTTTTTTGAAACTCAAGTTTTTGTTTTTTCAACTGGAGATAATTTTAGCCTCTTTTGGCTTGTATAGAAAATGTGAGATTGAAATTAATTCTGTAAGATATACAGAGATTATTTTTTATTTCATAAATGGTTAGAGCTTTGGATCATGAGGCCATGAATAAAATAATGAATACAAAATGCATGTAAATTTCAAAACACTATAAATATTAGCCCTATATCAGGAGTATTTCCTGAATGCTGCATATATTTTATGGCTTATGGTACACATGTATGTATGTGTGTTTGCCATCAAACCATGTTATTTATTTCAGGAATAGGATGTGGATCTGGAAAGGTTTAAAACATCATCCAGTATAAACTTATCAAGTAATAAAGATACAGCTGTGTCCCAAAGAGGTTAAGTAGCCTGCCCAAAGTCCTAAAGTCCCAAAGTATGGATAGGTGGCTCAGCCAGTGAAGGCACTTGCCATTGGACATGAGAGTATGACTTCAACCCCAGGACAGACATGATGGAAGGCGAGAACCAACTCCCTACCATTTTCCTCTGGCTTGCATATGTGAACTGCACATGCACACACACACATACACAAACACACACACACACACACATGCACACACATGCACACACTCTCACAGTAATCAAATAACTGTAATAATTTAAAAAATTCCCTCCTTTATTACATCATAAATTCATGTAATATCCAAAATCAACCTGTTAAGCCCCACCTTTCCCAAGGACTAGGTAACTTCCTAGAATGTTGGGAGTTGTAGTTCCTGGAAAATAACAGAACCCCATGGAAAAGTACAGGAGCGGGGTGGGTGGCTTTGAGGTTTTGTCCAAAAAAGCCCTTGTAACATGTGCACCGTGGCCACTCAGCTGGGAAATTCTAGGGAGAAGTCTTGACCAAAGTTCATCTCTTTGTCAGTACTTAATATTTAATAAAGCTTGATTTAAATTTGGCACAAGATGGTAGAACTGATTTTTTCATAGGCAAATCCAAGAATTAACATTAGAATTAAATTTATCTGGCTTCTTAATGATAGTAATAATAAAATGAGATTCTGTGGGCCTAGGTCTTTAAAATGAGATGCTTAATCAACATTAGGCTTAAGTGCATGAAACCATTTTCTTTCTGGCTTAGACCCCTTGGACATCCTCAACAGCCTTTGCTAAAAGCTCCCTGCAGAAAATCTCTTCACCCTTCTGACTCAGGGTCACAGGATGAAGGTCATGTGTAATCGCTGTGTGCACACATTCTTACAGCCCATGATTTTGTTCAAGGGCATCTGTTTGTCTCACAGTCCTCCTTAGATTAGAGTAGGTAATGTCAACCAAGGAAAATTCCTAGAGGTCCCTAGCTCCACCTTCGGGAACCATATTACTTGCTCTCCCATGGGCCATTTCATTTAATCCCCACCTCTTCCTTCCAATCATAGAGGAAACTGAGGCTTGAAAGAATCTGCTCACTTGACCCAAGTACTCAACAAAAGCATCTTTCAACTTAGCAATGTTTGCTTCTAAAAGACGCTTTCTCTGTAAGGAACCACCTAGTCTGATCTGCAGCTCTTTGCAGGATTGCAATGCACACCATTTGCGCTTAGCAAATGTTTGCAGAGATTGATAAACGTACTTTTTTTTCTTACAACCTAGAGAATATTCACTTTCGAGTCTATGAGTTGGGAGTCAATTTAAAAGCCCATGGAAAATTTACTTCAAACTTGTGGGAAATGAGGCTAAAACATAAAGAATAACATGGTGTTAAAGTACTAGAATATTATATTGCGTTCACATAAATGCTAAGTTTTGCCTTGTTCAGAACAAAGTGTCAGCCGAATGATACATTTATGAATGCAAAGTTAAAAGGGTTTCAAAAACATTCTGCAATATATTTTGGGATTGGTTCACCAACCAACCTCTAACAGACACCACTGGGACTAGGAGACATGTGTGGTGCCAGGGTCTGGGCTGAGTTTATGGATCCATCCATTGTTATAATCATAATGTTCCTATTTTATTTGACAACTTATGTCTTATCATGCTCAGAGGCTACAATAATTTTCTACCGCCTCCCACCTTGAGCACACTTTCCATCTATCACTATGTGATGTGCGTTTCTGTAGCCGGTGGTGAGGACCTGCTGCCTGATTTGTAAAACCCCTTCCACATCATCTGACTAATTGACAATGGAATAGCAAATCCAAACCATGACAAAGAATCAAGGCAGTGTATAAGTATATTCTTGCTAAACTAATTTTTTTCCCCTGCCACTCTCAAAGCAATATAAACTTTGTTGTTCCTTCTGGATCTCAAATGCTTGTAATAAATTTTTTGATATGTCAGTAATGTTGAACTGAGGGTTCTGTTAAAGGAGATTTTCTTTCTTTCATAAAAGGAAAAATTGTCCGTTTCAGGGTATATGGGTAAATATATTTTGCTTATTTTATTCAGTGCTTCATACAGATGGGTAAAGAGATTGCCATTTCCCACCAGACGTCTTGCTGAATGGGTGAATCATGAATAAAATCCTCAGTCTTCTGAGTGCAGCTGTGAGCAGAAATAAAGTCTTACTCCTTCCAAACTTTAGGTTAATGAAGGCTCATTTGAGAAATGTATAGCATACAAAACATCTTTATTATTATGTTACATCTAATCTTCACAGTAAATCTCCGAGGTAGCTAGATTTTCTCATCCATGATAACCAAGTTTATTTGGCTCTTTAGACCAAGAGGGAATATTTTCTAGCCCACGCCAGCTCCTGCTTTGCAGAGGTCCTCCTGGCCGGATTGCTGTAGGAGCCTATTGTCTACATGGTGACAGTACTATCATTTTTACCCATTTTACTTGATTTCAGAAAATCTTAAATTAGTTCAGTAAATTCAGCCAGCCAAAAGTTTTATTCGATTGTCTAAATACTTCAGCAAGGAAAGCTTGGTTTATTAGTCATGTGCAATGAGGAAGATGGATTTGCAAGCTCTTGTCCTTCTCTAACCCATTAGCCAAACATGTTTTTGTCTTCCTGCTGTCCAAAATTTGGTAAACTTGTCAATACATCTAGAAAGTAGGATATAAGCCGTTCCAAAACTTACAACGGATGGGATGCCACTGGCTGTGGGGAATGCTTGCTAACTACATCATTAACACATTGAAGCAAGAGGTGTAGGAGGCATGAATGAGGAGACACTGAGCAAATGTAATGCATTGAGGGTCAAGATGAAAAGTAACGTAACGCAGCATCTCAACTATGAAAATCAAAGTCTCAAGTTCAGGCCAGTGTATCAGCGTTCCCTGTGTTTTTCCTTTGTGTCTTAAAACTGACTATGACTCAACATGGCCTTGGAGCTTAAAACCTGATGGATTTTTTTGCCATTTGAATTTTCAAAGTACTGCATTAGAATATTATCCTTTTTTTCCAATTAGTGCATTTTGGAGTGTGCTTTTAAGTTCTGCATCTGAGCGGAGAACTGCACAGTCTTAACTGAGTATCACTTCTGCAAGTGACTTGGCCTTGTGCGAATACAGATCCTTGTGCTAAATTGATCAAGAGTAACTGGGGAAGGGACGGGGAGCTTGGCTTCGAAAACCTCAGGATGATGGCTCATTGTTAGAGAACATTTGCATTAAAAATAGTGGAAGTTACTACTTCTGAAGATTTGGACTTTATGTTTCAAAAAGGAGTATAACACTTCTTCCTAATTATGTATATACATTGAGTGTAGTACTGAGTTTGCCAGTGGGAAACTATTGTCAAGAAGATCAGAAGGCCTTGCCCCTGAGTAAAAGAGGTGGGATTCAGAGCTTCATTACTGAGCTGTTACTATGCCTATATACCAGCAAATGCTCATACGTGAAAATGTGTCTAACCCCGTCTTCTGTGGACCTGCACCTCCGAGGAGACGACATAGGACCAGGCCCCTCACTTCTCATAAAAGCACACATAGTTTCCTTGCTCCTGTGTCCACTGATCTCTCTTTGTTGCTTATTAAAATGTGCAGTACAACAAGAAAAGGAAAAGATTATCCTGCTTCCTGCCATGCGAGATGGCTCGAAGAAGGCCGAGGTTAAATGCAGTGTTTGGTTCCTTAAGCTTCTCTAATGCACGGGTGTGGCAAAGCAATCTGGGATGAGAGCTTATAGCGGCGACTCTCTGAGGATGAAAACTTGACTTTAATTTGGGCTCTCGGGCTAAGATAAAACCTTCTTCTGCTATCATTATCCCACTTACGTTTGTCTTCCACTCTCTTTCCACTCTGCCATCCAGCTGAGTGGGAAGAAATTCACCTGACCTTGAAGAATACTCAAAATCTGAAAATAAGCTTTTCAGCAGCCAGTAAAATCCCAGACTTCTACCAACATTTGGATCATACATGCATAGGCCGGAAAAGGTTCTTAGAAATGACAGATAAACAAACAAACAAAAACAAAATAAAACACCCCCCCCCCCCGATATCCAGAGTTACAATAACCTGTCAAAAGGCAGGAAATGAGTGTTGGAGATTAGCTGGAATGAGAAAGAGGCCATGGCCCTTCCAGCACACCACAATGGCTCCAGCCAGGCCCAGTCAGATCCTTTAGGATGGGCTAGTTAGGCTGTCAGCAAAATGCCCATGATGCCTCTAGTTCTTGTGAAAACGGATGAGCATCCCCAGGAAAGGAAGAGCAATTCTCACGCTCACAGGATCTCTGCTAGATTAGAGTAACACTGAACTAAAATTCTGAGTTTGGCTTTTTTTTTTTCTACCAGGAATAACTACATTAAGTCCTCCCAACGTAAAGGGTTACTTGTGTTTATTGTTTCAGATCTTTGCCTATTCGGTTACAGATGGGTTACAAAAAAATGAAGGTGCATGGACTGAAAACCATCCAACTGTATCCAAGCACTTGGACCTTGAATCCAATCAGCTTTCTGATGCACTGTTCTGTTCCATGCACTCTACATAAATTCATTTTGCATTTTGCACTTGCACCTGCCTTTGTGCCCTGACTGCCTGGCTCCTGAGGCCCCATTTGTTTATTTGTTTTCTGTTTAGAACCTCTCACCCTCCTGGCATAGAAGCAAGTGGTGAGTGGGTGGGCTTTGAGTCTTAGTGGAGAATCTAAACACAACCCTGCCGTGTTTTATTACACTCTTGACCCACCTTCCCCGACCCCGCAGTGATCAACCTTAATGAACAAAATTCTCCTTTTACCCAAGCTTTTCTGAAGGAGTAACATTTTAGAGTCTTGTCTGCCTTGAAATAGCAATCTGGTTTTGTAAATGCAATCCATTTCATGGAATTGAGTGAAAAAAAAGTGAAATAAAATTATACTGCACTTTTACAGAAAAACCCAAGGGAACTATTTGGAGACTTTTTGTCTAGGTGCTGCAACCTGCCAGCACTGATCATTTTTCCCCCTCCATTTTGAGAAATGACCTCACCCAAACATACCTTCACTACCTGCTTTCATGAACTTTTTCTGAGGATATCGCAGAAACTGTACAGCATTGGAAATAATTGTTATCTTTCAAAAGTTTCTTTTGAGCCAAATATAAAACAAAAATGCCTTCAGGTGTACGGTCTTTCCCTAATAATCTGTGTTGCAGTTCTAAAACAGTATCTCTGAATAGTGCAAAAGGATAAGGCCCACATGAAAACGAATCGTAAAAATAAAATTTAAGTTGTCATATACGAATTTAGTTGATCTTTATTCCCTGAATAATTTTCAGACAAAACACTTCATTCTACATCATAAAGATTGTTACCTCTGAGAATTAAATGTCTGTGCAGTGCCTTTTAAATGGTTTTCTTTTTAAAAAGTTCAAACCTTCCATGTTCCTCAGACTCAAAAGCCTTGCAGTGGGTGTTGGGGGTAAAAGCTTAGAGCATGAAATTCTCCCTTTCCTTTACACATGCCTACATTAAGGGGAGAGTGCTTTTATTCTGTTGACATAGACTTGTATCTACTCAGAAATGTTTGAACTTTGAAGAAGGCACTCCTTTGGTGGTTCCTGTTCAGGTCCACAGATGTTTGTGTAATACCTACTCTGTACTTAAATGCCATAAGCATATTGATTAAGTTTAGAAGCAAAACTCCCAACAATGAAACATTAGAATACTTTATCAGGACTACGAAGAAAGCAAATGTGGCCTTGAGCATTCCTTTGCTGAAAAATGAAACAAAATGAAGAAGCCGGGATTTCCATGGTAGTTGTTGGGAGGAAGCTCAGATCTCTTCAGGCCTTCTCGGAGTTCAATGATATCTACACTGCTCCAAGCTAGCTTCCACCCACTGGGCAACAGCTCTGGGTTATATCAACAACATGGGCAGAGGCAAGTCAAGGTGAGCTTTTCTTAGGCAATTTAACCCATTGGTGTCTCAGTGGTAGTGTAGAAGTGTTTAATCACATGCCGTTGTGGTTGGAATGTGAACCATCTCCCACAGGTCTTGTCTGAAGCTTTCTCCCCAGCTAGGGGGACTGTCTGGGGAGAATGTAGGACATCTAGGTGGGTCCTGGATGGCAGAAATTCACCCCTGAGGATAGGCCTTTGAAGGCCAGTCCCTGGTTTCCTCTTTGGTCTCTGTTTCTTGGTTCACAATTGTGAATAGGCTCTGTCTCTCACTGCTGCTACAGACTGGGCGGCTTCCCCATACCCTCTCTGCTAGGATGAAATGCAACTCTCAAAAACTCTGAGCCAAAATAAAGCAAGTTGTTTTGGTCCAGTCCGGTAGTGTGTTGCTTATAGAGTTTGAAAGTCACTGATTCACTTGGTATATATGATGTATATGTGAATCATAATATATATATATATGTGTGTGTGTGTGTGTGTGATTCACTCTGTCTACTTTAACTGTTGTTAAAAAGCGTTAAACCCTCTCTGCCTGGAAAGACGGAAATGCATTTTGGATGCTGAGAATGCTGAGCTGCTTGAACAGTGCATGTGCTTATGTCTGTTCTCCCATCAGATGTCAGGCGTCCAAGGAAGACATCTTTTGGCTTGTGTTCATTTCAGTATCATGTCAAAATTGTTAGGTTGTCGTGTCCTTCTAAGATTTGTGAAACAATACATTTTAGCTCTGTCTTAGGAATGTGCTCATGGGGAAAGGTACCTTTAACCACTTGTGCAGGAATCAAATGTTTGTCTTTCAGGGCAGACTTGCGGCCACTCTGAGAAAGCAAGTTCAAAGAGGCAAAGGAACGGGCACCAAGTAAAGTCAGTTCTAAAATGCTAAGTTCCTAACCTACCAGCTTTTTTGTCTGTGTGCTGATCTGTTTGATCATGTTTCCTTTCTTTTTTTATTTTTCTAGTTTAACAGCCACAGATGCCATCAGGAGTGTCATCCTTGCGGGGGGGGGGGGGGAGTGTGGATCAAGGCTAACCTCTAAGGAAGGTTGGTGGGCTAACTAGCATTTGAAGTGAATGTGTAAACCACTTACATGGTTGTTACCATGCCTAGGAATACCCTGGGTCATTTGGAATCTCACTGAGGGAAGTGCCTCATCTGTCAAAAGACAGGTGGAGGCTCTCTACCTTCTGGAGCATCCCACTCATTCTGTTTAGAGGGATTGGTTCTAAAGAAAGCCATCAAGAAATTATATACTTCTTTATGTTCCTTTCCAATCCTCTTCAATTAGAGTAGGTAAGAGATAAGTTTTTATGATTAGCCTAAAAGCACCTTAAAAATTTTTTTTCTTCAGCCTCACAGTAATAAAGTAAATAAAGAGCTGCTTTATCTTGTTTCACAGTCTGTATTTTCTGGGGCTCTGGGCATGAATTTAGAATACTTGTTGGTTTGTGGAGTAATGGTTGGAATCTGGGACACAAGACTAGGGCTAAATTCCTTTGCCCTCCTAACCTCAGAGAGTCCTTAGAAAAATCAAAACAAAAGAGCAGAAACTACTGAAGGTAAGACTCTGTTGTATTCATAATATAGAGAAATAACCACCAGGCCTCATGGACAGTAGATGCAGTTCTCCACGGGGCTACAAAACTGTGCTAGTAATAATTTTAATTGGATGCTATCTTTGCTGCCTTCAAAAAGTATCATAAAATGGAGTTATTACAGGCTACAAGAGCACTTACAGTGCTGTCCTCTCACCGAAAGAAAGACATAACATTTATCCTTCGGAGGGCAGCATCAATGTGCCTCTATTTGTTTCGTTTACATGCATCCCCAGCTGCCTCCCATTTTGCTTCCTCTCCTCTAAGTCTAGGAGATCAATTTGAATTGGACGCCGCAGAACGGGGATGCTATGTCTTGCTGGCCTTCTGCCTGTGGGGACTGTACGACACCATGGAAAGTCCACTCTCCTGAGGAGGATGGAAAGCATACCTGTAGAGGGTTAGGCGGCGTGAGCGGTGACGGAAGGCTGTGTCCTGGAGATGGGCTGGGTTTCTGAGGGGGACTTGAACTCTGCTGGGTTGGAGATGGCTGGTTCTGGTTCTGGCTCTGGGGGTGGGAGTGAGGTGGATGCTGTTGAGGCTGAGTAGCCTGCTGCAGCTGAGCTGGGGGTCCCGGCAACTGCTGGGAGGCAGCTGGTGGCTGGTGGGGCGGAGTGGACTGGGACTGCGGCTGCTGAGACTGGGGGTTTGGCTGTGAGGCTGGCTGTGGGTGCTGGCTGGTCGGTGGAGGAGGCGGTGGTTGCTGCTGCTGCTGTTGCTGCTGCTGCTGTTGCTGTTGCTGCTGGAGCTGGAGTTGCTGGAGCTGTTGCAGCTGGGAGTTCAGGGATGAGGTAGCTGCAGGGAAGACAGGAAGGATGGCGTGAAACAAACAGGACAGAGAAGAGGCATCTGTTTGGCTGTCCTGTGCCCACTGACAAAGGTCCCCTGTGTGGAGGGTTGCCTCCTCTCCCTGAAGCTCCTTGCATGGTAGAGGACTATGGGACTCTGTACGAAACAACAGCAATTCTGGTGAAAATTTTACAACTTCAGGCCAGAGTGTAACACAGCAGATACTCTTAAAGCTCCGCGCCTTGCTTTAACAGCACTGCATTAAAGAGGGGCACCAGGGTCTGAGACTGTTTGGAAGCACGTTCTACCCTTTTCCCTTCTTTGCCACCTGCAAAATATACTCACGCTTTCAAGATTTGATTTTTGATTTTCAAAGTTCAACCCGTTTAATTCTTTTGGTAAATGCTTGACTGAAGTTAGGAACGGAACAGGAACACCAAATTGTTAGTAATCTTCTTTCCATCCGTCATCAACACCATTAGTGGCATATTTTCACTTGCTACTTCAGACCTCCACCAATTTTCTCAGACATCCTGGTTTAACAGTGTTTTGCTTTAGAGTACAGACTTCTCGTTTTTTCAGAGTAAAAAAAAAACCCTGTGTTATCTATCTATCTATCTATCTATCTATCTATCTATCTATCTATCTATCTATATTTTCTTGCTGATCAGAGTTCTTAAACTAAGGGATTGTGGTTGGTGGCTGTGAATTGGTTAGATACATTAGCACCTTAAAGACCTAAGAGAATAAATTAATCCTTAAGGTTTTCTCAGAGTTGTGTGTTTGTGGAAAGCTGTCTCTTCACTGAACAAGCCACATTGCTTCTCAGATGTTCAGCAGCTTTAGGACAATTTCAGTTTTTAAATCTATAAAAATATGTAATATGAAATGGCATATCACATACATGCCTTCAAACAACAGAATACCTGAAAATGCATATTGAACTATATATTGAGGGCACCGAGCAGGGACGTTAGCTAATGAATACTTCTGTATCGAATCATTTTATAAGAGATATTGAATATCACCTAGATAATGGTAAGTTGACAGAGAGGATGCAAGATTTAAAGAGACAGAGTTCTACCTTCTAGAAGCTTACTCTGTCTTTGAAGAAATAATACTAATTCATAAAACATAACACTCTGAGGTAATTATTACAGAATCCCAGCAGAAGTGTAAGCTAGATTCATAACTGTTAATTGATTAGATGATAGATAGTGTAAACCTGACAAAAGAGAGCTAGACCTGAAGAGTTTCTCGGTGGCCTGAGGGGTGATGGCAGCATCGTGGTGGATGTGGGCCTATACAGAGAGGGCCTGGGAGAAGGAAGTGAAGGAAGAGAGAGAGAGTCTCTAGCTGGAATCCACATGTCTTGAGTGACGGGAAAATGTCAAGGCTGACTGCCTGAAACTAGGAGTCAAGGAAGTTCTGAGTCACCTAAACGTCGAGACGTTGGGGGAAGATGAGCCCTCGCAGTTAGATTTCAGATAATGATTCAGGTTTGCTCAAGGGGAACCCTGCCATGCTAGCAAGCTAGCAGCATCCCCCTGGGTTACTGAATGTCAATTCTCTGGTCTCAGACACCACGAGGATGGCTACAATGGCCAGTTTGATAAAAATCTTCAGTAGGTCATTGAATCCCTGTAGACTCTTCAAATAGTCAAATCTGTGTCATGTCTTGCAAGGTACCCAGGGGTACCTTGGGGCTTGTATGTGACTCTAGAGGTCTAGGTAACTTATAAACCCAGCCATTGTCGTCATTATCAGAACTTTAAGGGGAAGGCCTGTTTTGTTATTTTCCCTGATTGAAAATGAAGGATCCCAAATCAATTCTGACCTTCAAGATTTCTTGCATTCTGCAATTCCTGGAAGAAGTGGGCTTTGACATTTTTTGATGATGTGGTTAGAGACAGTGGGATCTAATTGCACCTCACCTGCCTGATTCAAACCATGTTTTCTCTGGTCTTCTTTCAAATGTGGCACGTGTGACAGTGCTTATTTTCATGGCTCCATTCAATACTACATGGTTTCATTTGGATTAGAAGAGCATTTATCTAAATCAGCATTTAGAAACTGAAAAGACTTCGGAATATTGGCAGGTAGGTATTGGCAAACAAGTGCAATAGACCCTAGCCTACTAATGAGACAGGGTCACAGATGTGTCTTCAATGCTTTGTGTCCACAAGCTCACATTACTCAGATATTTTCTCTAATAGCTTGGCTGGAAAGGCACAAACCTAAGCAAAGCTTTATTGCATTCTGTAAACTCATTTGCATCTGAAGCAGCACCATCGTGGGCAGTCAGATGTGACCATATTGTGGTATAAAGAAAGTAGGAAGAAATATGCAGGCATGTAAACTTGGGTTAAAAATGTCAAAATGATTTATCTAATGATATAAAATACAAAAACACAATGTCTTGCATTATAAAGCAAAGTGAAATATTGACATAGAAAATTAAAAAATAAATAAAGAGAAAGTTTAAGGACATAGCTGAGCTATACAAATGATATTTGCAGGTAAGATAATTCATTGAGGGACAAAACTGACTCCAGACATGTAATATCCAAGATTTCATTTTCTTCTAGTATTTTTTTCTACATCTGGTTACAATATACTTGACAGGGCCAATATTAAATATGAAATTTAGTTTATGAAATATACTTTGAAAAATTTAATACCTAAGATTTTTGAAAAAGACAAGAAAAACAAAATGCTCTCAAATTCACAACTTCCTAGGGAAAGGAGAGGGCTGTGGTAAAAATGGCTTGAAAGTTATAAAACAAACAATTTAATATGACTAAGGAATAGCCAAGAATCCTTCATTTTGCTATTTGTTAAGTTTCTATAATTCACCTATACATGAAATTTTTTTCGTTTTGAATGTTTGAGGTTTCCACAAGACCGGAGTAATCAACAGCATTGCACAGGATGAGATCCATGTGAAATCTGTACCAAAAGCCTAGAGTAGAAAGTCAAAGTGTCAACAGTTGTTCTTTGTGTTCTTGTGCATTGGTCTCAGTTCTAAAACTTCTGTGAATACCCAAATTCACAGGTGCTCACATCTCCTATTTACAATGACCATATACAACCTATGTGAGTCTTGCACATACTTTACAAGGCCTCTGTATTACTTATAATAGCCTGGCTTGATTACTATTACTGTATTGCTAATTGTTATACTGTCTTGCCTAGAAAATCAACACAATGGAGAAAAGTCTATGCACATTTATTACTGATGGAGTTGAAAATCCTTTTGATCCATATTTTCTTGAATCTTCACATTTAGGACCCAGACTGATTGTACCTGCATTTTAAATAGTTCATCAGACCCTAGGAAAGCAAAAATATGCCCTCTTCTGATTACCACCCTCATTTAACCTACGCCGTGCTGTCTTTTTTGCCTTAAGTCAAGCTCCTGTTAACTGTCCTCCTTTTAGTTTCTTTGATTCCCAAGATCCTCTGAGGGAGATACACACAATTAAAGAGTCAGAGCTAGGATCCACATATCAGAGAAGACATGCAATGTTTCACTTTCTCAGCTGGTTTGCTTGTATCTGTTTATTTATATTTCAGTTCTATTCATTGTTTTCCTGAAAATTTCATTTTTCTTTGTAGCTGAATAAAATTGCCTTGTGTATTTGTACATTCTCATTATCAGCTTGTCTGTTGCTGGAAATCTGAGCTAATTCCATTTTCTAGCTATTGTGAGTAGAGCTTCGATGAACACGGAAGTAGATATGTCTGTGTAGTAGGCTACAGATTCCTTAGGGCGTGTGCCCAGGAGTGGTGTAAGACATATAGCGCTTCTACTTCTATCTGGTAGAGGAACCCCAAGACTGCTTTCCAAAGTGACTTCACTAGTTTATGCTCTAACCCTCAGCGTGTAAGAGTTCCTCCTCCCTCATGTCCATGCCAGATTTGTTGTCCTTTGATTTCTTTCTATGAGAGCCACTCTGACTGGGGATCTTAGAATACCACCAAAATACTAAAATTTGAGAAAGTGATAACTGCAAAGTTTTGTCAGCTTGACACAAACTAGAGTTACCAGGGACGAGGGGACTTCAACTGAGGAATTGCCTACATCAGATTGACCTATGGGCATGACTGACTATAGGGACATTTTCTTGATTAATAATTATTGCAGAGGGGGCCAGATCACTGCAGGCAGAGCCATTTCTTAGTAGGAAGTCCTGAGTGGTATAAGAAAGTGAGCTCAGTAAGCCATGGGGAGTGTGCAAATAAGTAATATTCTTCCACGGCTCCTACCTTGGCTCTCCTTGATGGACTATGATCTGTAAATGTGAGCTGAAATAAATCCCTTTCTCCTGAAGTCACTTTTGGTCATGGTGTTTACCTACCACAGCTACAGAAATGAAACTAATACAAACAGTAAACAGGATCACAAGAAATTATCAAATAAATGAAAGACAGATCTAGACCATAGAAAGTGCCCTTAGGAAAGATAGCATAGTGTGGGTTGAACTGTCACAGGTTATCTATCACAGGTTATCTTTGATAAAACATAAAGTTACTCTTTGTGAGTTTGAGGCCAGCCTGGTCTACAAAGTAAGTCTAGGTCAGCCAAGGCTAAGTAGAGAAACCTTGTCTCACAAAAAACAAAAACAAAACAAAACAAAAAACCAAACCCCAAACCAAAAAACCAAAACCAAAACCCAAAACAAAAACAAAAACTAAAAAATCCAAACCAAACTAAACCAAAACATGAATTACTTCCTTTGTTGTTGAGATGATTGTAGACAGCAGAATCACAAACCATCCTGGTAGTTTCAAGTGTGATTTTGGTCAGCCTTACCTCTTCCAAGATGACCTTGTAAAGTCAAGTTTCTGACTGAGGATCGATATTTTGCTGCCATACTGATGGCAGTGGGAACACTTAGTCACCGACATGTTAATATTCATAGACATGGAACTAACTGGTTGGTTTTGGTTTCTGGAATGCCCAGGAAGAGTTGTATTATGGAGGGGGAAGCCATCACCTTGGTATTGTTGAAGATAAATCAGAAAAATCCCAGGCTTTCTAAAGTTGGGAAATGACATTATCACCTAAAAGTTCACATTTGAGAATCACTCAACACAGTTATAGAAGGGGGAGAAAGAGGAGGAGGAAAAGAACAAAGAAGTCACACATAGAAAAATAAGGTCATGATTTTGTGTTAGGCTGTCTTCTTAACTCTGCTGGGCTGCAGGTTAGACATGCTAACTAGTGAGGGGCCTGCGGCTTCTTGTGAGATGAAGCCATCAGATAACAACTTTCCTGCTCCCACACACTTTCCCAGCTGTTTTCAGGGAACAGACAGTAGCCTACGGCAGGGCATGACTGTAAGAGTCTGGTAGAATCAGGACACCCGCAATGAGTAGAATCTGAACATAGAGCTCAATATGTCCTCAGTTAGAGGCAAAGGGTGCTGTCATCGCTACCACTGCTGCCGTCAATGCTGCCACCACCATCTTTTGCTGATATCAGAACCAGTGGCTCTCCAGGCATGAGCATTAGATTGGGGCTCTGAAGCACCGTCCAGCCTTATAGCTGGAGCAGCTGCTGGCTCTCGGGGTAAAGATAGCATTGTTGAATTACCCAGACTATATTGTGTGAAGCAATCTAAAGAATTTCATTACAAAAAAAAATTCATCCTATGGGTTCTATGCCTCTAGAGAACCCTGACAAATCCATAAGGTATTCAAAAGTCCTGTCCGGTTGGTTCCATTTACTTGGTTCTGACTATTCCAGTAACCTCTGGCTATAATCTTCCAGTTCTCTTTTTCCCTTTATCTCTCAGCTTAAATTCCTTGGCTACTTGTGGTGAGAGCGACTTGTAGAGATTTGAGTGTCAATACTAAACTCTCCCTCTCTCTCTCATGCAGAGAAAACAAGAAAAGTGCTATAGCTGGACATACATGTTGGATAGCAAGGTCATGCTTGTTAGCAGTTAGTCTCCGCTGTTAGAGCAGTGCTGAAATCAGAGGTTATGGAGGGTCAGTACTTGGCTCTCTGTGTATTGTTAGAGGACCGCAGGGCAGGAGTCCTGCTGAAGTATACCTGGTGACTTACTATGATTTCTCTATTTTTGCATCATTATATGCATTCACTTACTCAACAAACATTTCCCGAGTCCTCACTATGTGTTGGTTATTGTTTAATGAAGGAGACAGTGCCAAGCAAGGCCAACCACATTCTGTTCTCAGGGGACAAAAAGTCTGATAATTTGGTAAAGAACTGATAGTGACATTGTTCAGTGTCTGGAACAGCACATGTGTATTGACTGACAGGACTAACACCAGCCATTATGCTATGCTAATGTGTGCAATTAATTATCAGCTTGTGATCAGCTTGTGACTTAAGAAATGTGTATGTTTGTTCTATTAGGAACACTTTTGTATTAATAATAAAGAAATGTACACAGATAAAGAACACCAACACGCACACACACACCATACACACACACACAGACAGAAAGAGAGAGAGAGCACCCAAGCTCAGAAGGAAGGAAGCAAGTGAGTCTTCTTAAAAGAGACCAAGTATCCAACTGGAAACATGGTGGATAATGTTTATCCAAACCAATTCTTATCTCAATTGTCTGGAGTACACCTAGTCCTACAGAGAGAACTAGTGTCAAGAAAATAAAACTGAGAAACCTTGAAAATAAAGCAGCTGGAAGGAGCCAACACAGTGTATGAGCCCACTAATATGAAATGGGCAAAAGAGGTAAACACAAACAAACAGGAAGAGAGATGTGGGTACTAGGGTCTAGGGTAGGAAGAGTGCTGATCCCACTGCTAATGGCTTTGGAACTTCTGTTGGAGATGATGAAAAAGTTCTAGATCTAGGTAATGATAAAGGCTGGACAATATTGGTAAGGAACTTAATGCTACTGAGCTATATGCTTAAAGTGAATAAGATGGCTAATTTTATGGACTTTTACTGTGTTTAGAAAAGGATGTCTTTAGCTTTGTGTTTACACACTGAGGCCCAGGTATACGGCCTGCCTCCTCATTCCTTCTCATGGCTTTGCAGTATGGAGTCTTCTCTTGTCACCAGGCAGATACATTATTATTATTATTATTATTATTATTATTATTATTATTATTATTATTATTATTGTTATTTTGTTGTTGTTGTTGTTGCCTTAACTTCATGTCTCACTGGTGAAGTTCTTTATTCTGTTCCTTGAGAGCAGTGACAAGTTGCCTGTTTAGGTAGGAACACATTGTGCCCATTGGAGCAGCACAGGCTCTGCAAAGCAGAGAGGCATCCCAATGTTCTGGTTAGATTTTGTCAACTCAATATAAATTAGTTATCTGTGAAGAAGAGCCTCAATTGAGAAAATGCCTCCATCAGACTGGCTGTAGGTAAGACAGTAGGGCATTATTTTTGTTTGTTTGTTTGTTTGTTGTTTAATGATTGATGTGAGAGGGCCCAGTTCATTAGGGTCAGTGCCTCCATAGGCAGAAGGTTCAGGGAGTCTAAGAAAGCAGCCTGAGCAAGCTATACACAGCAAGCCTCTGCTCTCTGCTTCAGTTTCTGCTGGGTTCCTTTCTTGAATCCCTGCCCTAACTTTTCTTCACGAGTGCTTCTGGTCACGATGTTTAATCACAATAGAAAGCTAACCAAGCATACAGGTGTATGTGTTTCTGACTTGAAGATGTATGGGGTGGGGAGGGGTATACAGTAAAGAAACTGCCAAAATGACCACTCCACAGTATGGGAAGGTTGTTTGTTGTTTGTTTGTTTTTGAGATATGAAAGTGAGACCAGACAGAGGCATCTAGAAGAGTCCAGAGCAGAAAGAGAAAAAGAAATAGACTGAACATGCCCAACAGGCAACACCGCCAGGACTATCTGCTACAGAGGGGAGAACAGCAGGGAATAGAAAACAGAGAGCAGAATAGCTGGGTTATACAGAAGTCTGAGTAGCTGGGAAGAGGGAAGCCCGTGAGCTAGAGGTACTTCAGAGTAGAGAAGGAGGTTTGAAGCATGGGATGCTAGTGTAGATTTTTAAATATACGGCAAGTTCTTGTGAGTACGGCCTGAAGGAAAATGGATACTAGTAAGGACCTTGATAGGTGCGACAGGAATATGTTAATTGGAGAGCCACATGTTTTTGTTTGTTTGTTTGTTTGTTTGTTTTTGTTTTTGCCACAGGTAGGGAAAATGATTGTTTATGGCAAACAGGAACCAACTTCACAAGTTCCTGAGGAATGCTGGCTATTATCTAACTGCTGGAAATCCTCCCCATTGTCCAGCTTGACCTGGCCCTATACTCAATTTTGAGTGAGTGGGCCTGCCCTTTTGCCAGAGATGCCCATTGGACCTGACAACAGGGTTATTTCTAAGTCTTGTAACTCACCACAAGACTGGCTTCTAGAAACTCTTAGATGCTGCGCACACAGGTGGAGAAGAGTGTGTTTTAAAAGTGAAAGTGCGGCCACTGAAATTCATGAAGTGGCTTTTTTTAAAAAAAAGTAATATAGATTTATTTTTAAAATTATTTTTATTTTTATTAATTACAGTTTATTCACTTTGTATCCCCCCTACCTCCCTCCTTCCCTCCCAATCCCACCCTCCCTCTTCCCCACCTGTGTCCCTCTCCCAGTCCACTGAAAAGGGAGGTCCTCCTCCCCTTCCCTCTGACCCTAGTCTATCAGGTCTCATCAGGAGTGGCTGCATTGTCTTCTTCTATGGCCTGGTAAGGCTGCTCCACCCTCAGAGGGAGGTGATCAAAGAGCAGGCCACTTAGTTCATTTTGGAAATCAATCTGGTGCTTTCTCAGACAATTTGGAATAGCACTTCCTTAAGATCCAGCTATACCACTGCTAGGAATATATCCAAAAGATGCTCAAGTATACAACAAGGACATCTGCTCAACCATTAGTTCATGTCCCCATTACTATGGAGGTCACTTGGATACTGAGCTGCCATAGGCTACCTCTGTGCAGGGGTTCCAGGCCATCTCTATGAGTGGTCCTTGGCTGGAGTACCAGTTTCAGAAAAGATCCCTGTGCCCAGACTTTTAGGATCTGTTGCTCTCCTTGTAGAGTTCCTGTCCTCTCCAGGTCTTACTATCTCCTCCTTCTTTCATAAGATTCCCTGTATTCTGCTCAAAGTTTGGCTATGAGTCTCAACATTGCCTCGATACCATGCAGGGTAGAGCCTTTCAGAGGCCCTCTGAGATAGGCTCCTGTCCTGTTCCCTGTTTTCTCCCTCCTCCAATATCCATCCTCTTTGCCTTTCTGAATGGGGATTGAGCATGTTAGCCAGAGTCCTTCTTCCTGATTAGCTTCCTTAGGTGTACAGATTTTAGTATGTTTATCCTATATTATATGTCTAGTATACACTTATGAGTGAGTATATACCATGTGTGTCTTTCTGCTTCTGGGATACCTCACTCAGGATGATCTTTTCCAGTTCCCACCATTTACCTGCAAATTTCATGATTTCCTTGTTTTTTATCGCTGAGTAATATTTCATTATGTAGATGTACCACAATTTCTGTATCCATTCTTCTTGCTGGAGAGGATGTGGAGAAAGGGGAACCCTCCTCCACTGCTGGTGGAAATACTTATACAACCACTTTGGAAATCAATCTGGTGCTTTCTCAGACAATTAGGAATAGTGCTTCCTTAAGATCCAGCTATACCACTGTTAGGAACATATCCAAAAGACACTCAAGTATATAACAAGGACATCTGCTCAACCATGTTTGTAATAGCTTTATTTGTGATAGCCAGAAGCTGGAAACAGCCCAGATGAGCCTCAGTTGAGGAATGAAGTGGGTTTTAAAGCAACTGATTGGGCTAATATGATCAATGCTATGTTGTGCTACACAGTGCAGTCTCAGAATGGTTCTGTTAACCTTCCCAAGCATACACAGCTTGCTAACACTCCTACTGACTCTGGTAGTAGGGTGTCAACTTTCCAAAGCCAGTGAACACAACAAAATTGCATTTATAGACTGGGTACACCATTCCCCCGTAAGGGTTTTAACAAAAGTAAACACTCATTTGTAGATAAATACCCTTTATGACCATGTTCTTGAGAAAAGGGTATAAATACTTAGACACAGGGGCTGCACTTAAAAATATTTGATCCATGATGTCATTTATTTCTTGAGGTAGTTTCTTCACACATAATGTTGGTCCTGCTACAGGCAAACCATCTTTTAAAAGCCCGCTGATGGGAAATTAAGTGTTCATTCTGAGGATAAGGATGCTAATCTGAGTATGAACCCTGAGTTTTTATAAAGCACAAGGATGACAGGAGGGGACAGGTAAAAGGGGTGAGCAGAGGAGAGAGGGAAGGGCTTCAGTATAGTCATCCTGATGGCACAAGAACTCTAGAAGAAGGGAATATGTCATCTAGTATGAATGAAGAGGAAAAAAAATGACTTAGTAAACTAGACACTTGTGCACATAGCTGTCAGGCAGTAACGTCAGTGAAGATGAACCAAGGATGCAAGGAAGCAGCCATTTCTGGGGCCTTTACCGAGGACAAGTACACCTTACCTTGCACTAGTAGACAAAAAGTTTGCAAATTAGATGGTACAACATAGGTGATTAGGGACAGGATTTTGAAAATCCACTCAGACTTGCTGGGAAATCTGCCTTTATTATGGGCAACGGTAGGAAACAAGAAACACCAATGCTGCCTTAGACATGATGGGTGTCCGTCTCCATAATATGTTAGCTCCAAAATACGGTTGTATAAGCCCTTATTCCCCTTTTGTCTCCTATGAATTTAAGGCAGAGATCTGCATATTACTTGAAAGATCTAGGGTAAACAAAAATTTATTTTTAAAAACATCTATGCAAATTGCCATTAGCCAAGCCCTGTCTCAGCTTGATATCTTCCACCAGCTCCAGTTTTAGGCTACAGACCAGAATTACCAGGGGAGCTTGTTAGGGAGGAGGTTCCAGAGTGCACAAAATCTTCCTTCTAAAGAACAGATCAGGAAACACTGCCCCTGGACCTCCTAGCAGCTTACCAATATATTCACAATTGTGTGAGTCTGCTCTTCCCCTGACCTTCAACCAGGACTACTTCCTTATCCACCTCCCTAGGAACTTCAGGAATATTTCATTCAAACAACTTCCTCTGAAGGAAAAGACGTGTGATGGGTTGGGAAGAGCAGAAAACAAATTCCTGGAAGTCAGGTGTTCTTTGGTACTCTTTTTTTTTTTAATTTTACTATATGGCAATTTACTACTCTTGCCTGTGTTTATTGAGATTTTGGAACACATGCTTGCTTGAGTACATCTAACAAGTATGAATCATGAGACATATCGGATTCATCACTATGTAGGGAAGGTGAAAGGGAAGAGCTGATCCCTGAGTAGAGGGTGAGGATGGAAGGAACAGCGCCTGTCCGCCTGTCCGGTGGTGTCAGAGGAGCTGAGGACACAGATGGAGTAAGAGCGCACGAGTTCAGGGGAGTTTGCTGAGGTCTGTTTATGGAACAGCTCTCCCTCTCACTACTCTGTCTGGTAGAATGGATCAAAGCTAGACCTAAAATATTAGAAAAGTAATGGAAAGTTTTGCCTTTAAAGAAATTGTAAACGCCATCTGGAAGAGAATCAAGATTTTTAATGTGTATGTGAGTACACAGAAGTGAAGTTCTTTCCCCCCACTTATCTAAACAAGCCTATTAATCTACAATATCACTGCACTATGGAGCTCTTGCCCACTCTCCAACTCTCCCCAATCCTTGGGATTTCCACTCACATTCCTACTGAGTGCCAAACAATATTAAAGAAACAAGACCTACCCTGAATAACTTCCTCAAGGAAGTGAAGGGCACCAAAGGGAAATAGATTTGAAAATCTGAGAGGATTTTGCAAAGTGGCCACCTACCAAGAGATAGCTGTCTGGCATCATTACTATGTAGCTGCCTTTCATTAAGGAAACTTTGTGGATAAAATCAGAGGAGCAAAGCTTTCAAAGTTTAGAGGGAACTTCACTCCTGTAAAGAATTCTATTGCTAAACTGTTAAGACCCTGTTTGGAACTCAAACTTATATTAAATGATGAGCTTTTCCTAACACAATCTAAGTGCACATATATAAAAATGTTTGTTTTCTCCTAATAAACCTGTATGGGTTAATTCACATATGTGGCTTAGCCCATGCGTCAACACTGATGAGCTCACTAAATAGAACGCAAGAGTGCTGTAAGCACCGTTGCTAGACAACAATTAGCTTCTAAGGGAGTGAATGATATGACTTTCTGAATAGATGCAGCTTCCTTGAAGGCGCAGTGTTTCAGATAGGCTGATACAAAAGGAGACAGAGAAACCAAAAGGAGCTGAGGATGCAAAGGTAGGATTTCAGTCTCCACAAGCAATCAGGACCAGGTATAGTCTTGCAAACCCCTCCCTCAGCTCAGAGACAGTGGCATTGCTATAGATTTGCAACTATGAGGAACCTGGTGTGTGTAACTTCTCCATATGCCTATAGGAAACATGATCAAGGCCAGGAAATGAAGTTCTATTAAAAATAGAAGATCTTCCTTAAGAAAAGAAAGGTCTGAAAACTTCTTTCTTGCTAGTCTCTTAAATTTTTAAGTCTTCTGGTGCTTGTAAAGCAGTATCATATCAGAACCCTAAAGATTTTAACAGGCATTTGAAATTGAATTTTTGCGGGCAGAGCCTACGTGTTCCTTGATTTGCTTGACCTGTGCTTTGCATAACATCTGCAGGGATTGTATATGGAAATTTGATTTTTGATTTGAAATCCATTTTCCCTAAAGATGAAACCAAATTTACCCACCCGAGAATTTAAAGCCACAGTTTCTGAGATCCGTCTCTTGCAGTTTGCAGAGGCTCGAGGAATCCTGTAGGAGTGCAGGGAGTGTCCCTGAGGATTTCTGCTCATTCTCCAGTATGCACATAATAAAGTTGTTTGATTGAGAGGGTTGAGATCCACCAGGCACTGCTGTGCTATGCCCCCAATCTCGTGATACGATGTGAGTATAGGATAGTGATCACATTTGTATTGTGTATTGTATTATGTATTGGGAAGTTCATGTAACACAACCCTATCATTTTGAAAATATGAAGAACAGTTGTCTATGTCTCTTAGAAAGTCAATTTACCTTTTGCTAGCCATTAAACTGCTTTAAATTGCAGCTAATGCTTGTTAAACAGGAGTTTTCCAGGAAAAATTTTACTTCTTTAATTAAGGTACAAGAAAATTCACATTTGCTAAATAAGATTAAGCATAAAAGGGAAAAGTAAGAAATGTGCTGTGTTTCTATGCTAATCAAACAGTAACTTGATTCTTTAAATGTAGAAGGCAGGGCAAGCTGAACCCTGACTTTCAAAGCGTGAGCATTCACTTTTCATTTCAAATGGAGAATATATAGAATACACACACACACACACACACACACACACACACACATATATATATATATATATATATATATATATATATCAAGCAATTCAATG
>CM053760.1:42816814-42889410 GCA_028658305.1 Pachyuromys duprasi
ATGCGGTGGCTGATTCCTTTAGAATGCTCTGGAAGCTTGAGTGTACAGTATGAGACTTCTTCCTAAGAATCTGACTATGTTCTCTTTTAATTCCCTTCCTGTCAGCAGGAGTGTTCCTTATCTAGGCTGAGCTGAAACTCCCTAAACAGCCAATTCAATTTTGCTCCTTTACAACAACTTTAGGTTTGCCAAAAGCTTTACAGGTCCAACTGCATTAGATTCATGCTTTTGTAGTTGTTCAAAGACAAGACAGGGCATAAAAAGACCCAAGTCTAGGGCCATGTATACCCTTACTCTGCATGGAGTTCATAATAAACAATGATACTTCCCTGAAATTGGATATATTTTTATATTTTGAGATAAGTTCATAATAAACAACGATACTTCCCTGAAATTGGATATATTTTTATATTTTGAGATAAGAATTTAAAATTCTCCCCTGTCAAAATTGTCTAGATTTTAGAAAAGAAACTTGTTGCAAAAACTACTGTGAATGTAAAAATGTTAGTTAAGTAAAATATTAACAGTTACTCATGTTATTGATGTTATTGTTGTCTTATTCTTATATTCTCTTCCCACATATGCATTTGAATTCTTTAGGGTATCAATGAATATAGCGCATTTTAAATTTTCTTATTTTGTACTGATGTATTAGCCATTCAGTGTAAATAATTTTTAAAGGTTTTTATATATAATAAGTTAAAGAGATGGCAACTTATAGTTTCAGTGAAATACACTAATAATAAGGTTATCTGAGAATAAGGTTAGAAGAGAATCCTGAGAAAATTCATAAAAGAACATAGATGCCGTAAAGTGAATGGGTGTCTCACAGATTATTGAAAAGCTGGTTTATCTTGGATACAAGAAGTAAAATAGGAGTATATTTACTTTGTCTCTGATACAGTACTTTAAAAAAGAGGTAAAGACAAATGGACCAGTGAGGACAGACTGTTACATTGTAGTAATGATCCTTCTTTGGACAAATTAGGATACACTGTAGTAACATTCCTTTGGATGGGTTAGGATACACTGCAGTTACAATCCTTTGGGTATGTTGGGATACACCAGTTACAGTCCTTTGGATGGGTTAGGATACATTGTAGTCACCATCCTTTGGACAGGTTAGGATTCACTATAGTAACATTGCTTCTTAAACTCACAATACCAGAGCCGAACAAGTTCATTTCTTTACATCACAGGGGACAGGGGTCTAAGCTCATCATAGACACTTAGAATGGCATTGCCAGGATCATACTATGAGGAAAGAAAGCTTTTGAGGGTAGGAATTAAATACCCTGGCTTTGAAGAAACACCATCACTTTCTCTCATCACTTGCCATTGGCTAATATCAGGAAGTGCAATCAGTTCCCAGAGAGGGAGGAGCCTAAAAAAATGTGAACACTGTTAACAACCTCCATAAGGGCTCCTCAGAGATTTTACATATTTATTGCATTATTTTTGTTTTTATTTCCCTTAGTTTAATCTCATTATACCTTGTGTGAATCACTGAAAGAGCCTATAACTGGACTCTAATATCTTACTTATCCATTTATTCATTTTTTTCTCTTCCTCTAGAATTTTCTAAAACACAGATGTGATCACGCACACACAGAATTTGTGTTTATATAAATGTTATTGTTGTGGTTTTGAGACAAGATCAGGCTAATAGTGTTAAACTCATGATCATTTCGCCTCACCCTCCTGAGTGCTAGAATTATAGGACTATATCATTATGTCCAGCTCATCTCATAGTGTATTTTTAAGTTGATACCTGGTAGTTCCTGTGGCATAGAACTATATTCAGTTCAATGCTTAGCTCCGGACTAGGAACTGAGTTCATTCTGCTCCCACCCCGCTTTTCAGACACTAGCCATTATGAGAACCTTTACTTTTAGTTCAGAGGTAGCACCTAGAGATACTTGGCTATGAAATCCAGTATTAGAGAAACCCCACTCTCATAAAAACAGGACTTTGAAACAGTTTGAATTTTTTGACACTTCTGAAAAATAAAACCAGGAGAGCCTCCGTAATATGGGCCTTGTCTATTTTTCTTGGACCACCCAGAAAGGCTGCTAATCTAGCTTTGTGGGTGACTAGAGCTGAACGGGAACTGACAGGTTGGGTAAACACTCCTCTCTGACTCCTATGCGGGGACACTGAGTGGATCTTGCATTATAATAATGTGTGCTTCTCCGATTGCTTGCTGCCTTCTCTGTCTCATGCAGATCATTATTGGGAGATTATCATTATTGAAAGCTGCAATGAGACTGGCTATGTGTTAGCTTCAGTTTGTTCTTCTTGCCTAATATGGAACACTTGCCTTCTCTGGTTTTGTTCACAAAGGAAGAATATCAAGAGAATGGATCAAAGAGGCTCACTGCTCAAATTTGTAGAAGACCAAATGCCTATCATGCAGGAAGTGGCAACTGACTCTAAATAATACTGTAGGCTTGTTTTACATACAAAGTTAAGTTCTACATTCTTTCTTTAATAACTATGTAAGCTAAGGCAATGTCTACAACTCATCTGAAGTCATGTCCTAAAAGTTTGGGAAGTTAATGAGGGTCTAAGGATTTAGGATTTGAAACTTAAACCATGTATATAAAATACTCTTGGCAATTGAGAGCTGTTGGAAGCGGGGAGGCGCTCAGTTTTCTTTAAGAGTGTAGCTCTGATAAGTTGATCACACTTAAGTGGGAGGCCACACATCCAAGAATATTTGGACAGCACAAATTGGCTCTGATAGGGGTGAGGAAGACACAAAGTTAGGTGGGAAGGGAGGGCATCGATTTAGGAGGAGTTGGAGGACAGAGTGTGAATCTGATTAAAGCATACTTTAATTGTTTGAAATTCTCAAAAAAAAACTAATAAAATACCTTTTTTATAGTATATTCAAAGAGGAAACAAGAAGCTTAAAAACCTCTCAAGGGTTATCTTATAAGACAGAAAAATATGTCAGAAGAGAAAAAATCAAAACCATATTAAAATTAAAAATACCGTTCCAGCCTATTTTCACCTGAATTCTTCCCAATCTGAGGAGGCATATAATATAGCAAATAGACTAAATATGTTTGTGTCAAAGCTCGAGTTTTTAGAATGTCCAGGTTTCTAGCATGTGGATAGCAGCCAGGCATAAAAAATTGTATTTCCCTGTTCAGTGAGCCTTGGCAAAGAGACAGAGTTACTTGTGGATACGGGGTCCCACAGGTCAGTTCCTTCTCCCACTCATGTCTATGTTCCACTCCTCACCATTACCAATGTGTGCTCTGATCACAAGTGAAACTGGGTGGAGGTATAGGATGGATCAGCATGTAGTCATGGACAGTGAAGGCAAAGATGCACAACTTGTTTTATAATGAATTAAATAGTAAATCTGAGCTGGTGACAGAAACGTTGTTAGAGTTACTCCACCCTTATTTGCCTGAAATGAAGTAATAGCTCCTTATTTTCTCCACCCCAACTCTTCATCCCTTACCTCTCTTTCTACCTCTGTTCTTTTTCTACCTCTCTGCCGGTTGCATTAGCTCACTTCCAGAAACCCATGTTCATTTTTTTTTGTTATAAATATAAATTAGTGCTGTTCTCTCCTTTCCTCACAGAAGCTTCCTTTTGTAATTGGTGGTAGTTAATACAGAGACTCATGACAGCTCAAAGTAAGCTGAGTAAGTGACCATAGAGGGCTCAGTCCCAAATCTGGATCATCCCTGTTAAGGCTCAAGAAACATGGAAGATAGAGTAGAAACAATATAAGAGTCAGAGTTTGGGGAGGAGTTGTGTGAAACAGTGTCTTCTGGATATGACTTGTCTTCTGGGGGTCATACTCATAAATTCACTGCAGTTATGGTCACCATGTGGGCAGAAGGGCTAATGATGTCCCACCCCTCACTGGGGGCCTACCCTTCCAAAGAGAAGAAGACATCAAAGTAGGAGGGGGATCCTTGGGATGAGGGATTTGGTAGAAGAGGGGATGAGAAAATGTAAGGGTGAAAATGCTACAAACTCAGTACCTACATGTATGGAAATGTCAAATTATAAGAGGGACACTTGCCAGGGAATCTGCAGCAAACTAAACAAAAATTCGAGTTAAACTTTGATTCCGCTAGTGTGACCGACATTCACATTCTACCCGGGAAAACACACAAATGCCAGTTACCATACCATGTGATGTGTTCATACTGTTTCTTCTTAGATAATGATCTTCGTTTGTTCTCCAGTTCTCCAAAGTAAATGTGTCTTTCTACCCTTCAGAACCTCACGCTAATCTCACATTTTCATTGAGCTTCCTGCATCTTGCTTCATGTTTATGTTTTGGAGTGGTTTCTTGCTAAGCTCAGGTTAGCCTCAAGTTTTATATCCTCCTGTCTCTGCCTCCTAAATTTCGGGACTATGGGACTGCATCGCTGTGCCTCGGCCGTGCTTGATTCACTCATGATTCACTGCAGTTTCAGAAACGATCTCCCCAGCACATCACTCTGCCTCCTCTCTCCTGCTGTTTTCATCCATCATAATCCTATACAGGTGCTCCTAGATTTATAATGGGGTTCTTTTTCAATAACCCATTGTAAGTTGATAGCACCTTGTCAAAAATGCATCTAACACACATAAGCTACCCCATCTACCTTAAATATTCTTGGGACACATATGAGCCTATATTTGGGCCAACTCTGAGTATCTCATGTAGCTTCTGCTACGATCAGATATGTAGTTCAATCCGCTCAGAATGTCAAGGATTGCACTGCATATTGTTAGCCCAGGGCAAAGATACAAATCCAGAACTTAAGGAATGGATCTATTAGATGTATATTGCTTTTACATTATTGTCACATTGAAAAATTAAAAAGACAAGTTTGGTCCATCTCTGTGTCTTAGAACTCATCCAATATTTCTATGCTCCTCTTCTATGTCCTCTTAGCACACAGGAAATGCAGGGCCTGGTTATGGGAGCACTGGGTTTTCCAATTTCCACCCGGCCATGTAGGTCAAACAACAATAGTGTGGGTCATCTCAGAGCTTGAACTAGAGAGTCCCATGGAGACAGGAGTGAACTGATCTAAGCAATGAAATCTCAGAGGTAGTATGTCAATGGACTCAGGGGATCTGTATCTGAGAGGTCATGATTGACAGGTTTCAAAATGAACCCCCCACCCCGAAAAGTATCTTTCAGAAAAAGAAAACATTATTAAGGCCAGTGAACATGTAGGCAGACAACAGTAGTGTCACTTACTTTTAGTTTTTCTAAAATGGTTGGGTATGAATTATGGAAGAGGAAGAAAGGAAATTTAGGTATGGAACAAGGACAGGAAGTTGGCAAAATCTTTCCCCAAGGCAGGAGGAAATGGGAGAAGTGAGATACGGGAGTCAAGGGGAACGGAAATGTCACATCAAGGTAGAATATTGATGACTTCTTGCATTTGTACACCCCACATGATATACCTACCCACATGAAGAAGTGTTTGTAGTAAGAGTGACAGAGGATGTTCTGGGACATTCCTGAGTTGTCATGGGGCCAGGAGGAAGGACAGTCTAATTGAATAAATTTAAAATGATGATAGTAGGGCACGGGGGTCCTCTATGAGACTGTTTCTCCAACCAAGGACCATGTATGGATATAACCTAGAACCCCTGCTCGGAAGTAGCCCATGGTAGCTCAGTATCCAAATGGGTTTCCCTAGTAAGGGGAACATGAACTATTTCTGACATGAACTCAATGACTGGCTCCTTCCCCCCAACCCTCGAGGCAGGAACAGCCTTGCCAGGCCAAAGAGGAGGACATTGCAGCCAGTCCTGAAGATACCTGATAAGCTAAGGTCAGATGGAAGGGGAGGAGGACCTCCCCTAGCAGTGGACTTGGAAAGGGACAGGGAAGAGATGAGGGAGGGTGCGTGGGATTGGGAGGGAATAAGAGAGGGGGCTATGGCTGGGATACAAAGTAAATAACCTGTGATTAATATTAAAAAATAAAAATTAATATAAAAAATAAAACAAAAATAAAATGATAATAGTATTTGGACAAATAAGCTTCGAAGACCTAAGCCTTGATTTGGTCTTCCTGAGAGAACAGGCTTGCCCCTTTGCAGCAGATCCCAAGAACTATTAATTGAAGACCGCTGTCCTTTTCTCTCTGCTTTCCCACATTTTGCCTGTCTGAGCCCAAATCCTTTGCTGGAGAGAGGGATAAGTTTTCCCTTCTTTGTAAACATTCATTCACCACACAACATATTTATTGACCATATATCTCAGAGTCTATGAAGCCTCAGGGGGCAGAACAATCACCTCGGGTGCTTATAAAAAGGCTGGTTAAAGGGCTCTATTCCCACAGGCTTTATTACACAGTTCTCCAATGGAGTGAGAAAAGGCTTCCTTTAAGCAATATTTTGATGTAAGGGTCCTCAATCCATGCTTGAGGTACTATCCTAGAGTTCTAGGCACTGGGATTGGTGCCTAGGACGACACAAGGAACATGTTTCTTACCCTTAAATCTCCAACAATTTATGCACATAGTCAGTAAACCACTGACATATGCAAGCACACATTTCTTTATTTGGTGTTATTACAAATACATGGCCGTAATAGGAAGTTAGTGTCAGGAGGTGGGGTTGGGTGAGAGGAGAAAGAAAGAAGGGTCTCTCTCTCACACACACACACACACACACACACACACACACACACACGGGGGGTGGTAGGAGAGAGAGAGAGAATAGTATGCCTAGAAAGAAAAGGTTTTTGAGAAAGATGATCTTCAAGAGGTCCACCCTCCCCTTAAAAAAGGGGGAGGTGTATTTGCTTACATTCTGTGAACTGTGTAAGAACCAGAGTTGGTAAGGTCCTTGGAATGCATCAGAACCAACCTCACTCTTGATAATTAAGAAAACCGAGAACCAACAACCTTACATGCTTTCCATGGTAGAGGGTATGGTAGGATTATTTACCTCTATAGTTTGGATGTATGTCAAGCCAATAAACACTTATCTAAAGAGGAGTCTCTTGCTGGTTAGAATTCTAGAGACAGTTCTACAACTGATGTTAAAATCCTTCTAAATACAATATATGTTTAAAGGAGTGAAATAATTTCAAAGGCCTGTGAAAATTTCTTTCTGAAGAGCTATTTTATTGAAAATAATGCAAGCCAGTGATCTCTATGATAATTTATTATGTCATAGATCTTGACTATAAATTATTAAAACTGAAAAATGTCATTGGTACAAAAATTAAGTTGCGTGTATGTATCTTCATTTGTTCGGCAACCTGTATTCACCACATGCCTGTTATGTTCTAGGCAATGTGCTTGCTTCCAGAAGATCTGGAGAATCAAAGAAAAGATATTCCTCTCTGGAAGGGCTGCCTCTCTGATGTCATGACTGGTGACCAAAGGCCATGGACATGGACAGCCATTTCCAGTCCTGCCCCCTGGGAGTCAGTTTCCAAGCTGCTGACTCGGGGAGTCCACTGGAAAGCTTTACTTCTTCCAATATATTTCAGGCCGGGTAAACTAACTTGCTATCATTTATTTCCTTCCAGAATGAAGGATGGCTTGCTTCAAAGGAAGTGCCATATGAGAGAGAAATTTTTGTTCTGGATTAAAGCATGTTGCTTATCTCAAGGAAAGGAAGGAGAGCTTCCAATTCTCTCTTGAGAAAGGGATCCTTCCTCTCAGGTGGAATATTGGAAATCTTTTGCAGTCTTGGGCCATGCTTGCCTTCTGGGTTCATGTCTCACTTTTCAAGTGCAGAGATTAAATAGAATAAGTTCTTTAGAAGATGCATGTCCACACCACTCAATTTTTTTTCCTTATGTGCTCATAGGCAGTAAATAAAATCAAGTTTTATCGAAAGGCATAATTTTAGCAACCACCCATCTTCTTCCAGCTACAGCAGTGGCTTATCTACAGTAATGAATGGTATAATGACATTTGGGACAACAGTGAACTGAATGCATAATGGTAGCCTGATAGAACTGTGTTATGATGGCAGTCATGGTTAGTCTTCACAAGAACATTCTATGGTGTGAGCACAGTGAAGCTCCCTAAGGGATCCATATTTATCATTATCCTTTCCCCCTGTGACCCACCAGGGGAAAGTGATCAAAAAGATGGCAAGCTAGCCTGTGTCCCATGCAGTCCCCACTTCCCCCACATGAAGCCTAAGCTACCCATCTGCTACATCTTTGTAGGGAGCCAAGGTCCAGTTCATGCCCAATCCTTGGTTGATGCTTCAGTCTCAGCGAGCCCTTTTGGGCCCTCGTTATTTGGCTCTGTTGCTCTTCTTGTGGAGCTCCTGTCACCTCCAGGTCCTTTTCTCTTTCTTCCCACTTTTCCACAAGACTCCATGTGCATCGCCAAATGTTTGGCTGTGAGTCTTGCCATTGGTTTTGAGGCACTGCTGGGTAGAGCCTCTTAGAAAACAACTCTGTCAGGCTTAGCAGAGTGCTGTTCATAGTGTTCAGGGGTGGCACTCTTCAATAGGGTGGGGCTTTGTTTGGGCCAGACATTGGTTGGGAATTTTGGATCTCTGCTCTGTCTGCTCTATCTTTTTCCCTGCACATCTTGCAGGCAGGGTAAATTTTGGGTCCAAGTTTTTGTGGGTAGGTTGCTGTTCCTCTTTCTCTGCTAGGAGACTAGTCTAGTTAGAGGGTGCCCTCTTCAGTCTCAATGGCCTCTGCTACTAGAAGTCTCTGCTTGAGTCCCCCTCATATCCTCCCAGGAGCCTACCCTGACTTCACTTGGAAGGGGAGATAGAATAGACAGAGGTAACTACTGGCTTAAGAGAGGGAACGAAGTAGGAGAGGAGATGCAGAGAGTTAAGAGGGTGGAGATCAGACCTGGAGAAAGGGAGGGCAAGGGGACAGAAGGTTTGTAGAGAAAAGAGAAACGGAGGGTGGGGTTAACTCTGTGACAAACAGGATGCACCTTTTAGAACATATTTTTGTTAAATGACATAGACTTTACTTTAGAAGTTTGCTGGTTCACATTTAGATTTTTAGTAAAATTTATCTAAATTCACATTTAGATAATTAGCAAACCTAGGTTTTCAGACGAGACAGTATACAGAGAACTGTATTCTAGATCAACTAGTGTGCTCCCAAATCCCAAGTCATATACAGAAAAAGGAACCCAAGGAATTTTCAAAGATATGAAATTGTATGTATCTCCAGGCCTCATTCACCCGGCACCCATGGCTTCTCACTCACGCTCAACAAGTGCTGGCTAGGAGCTAAAGCATGTTTATGTTTCTCAGCCACATGCCTGGATCCTAGTCTTACTGTCCTGTCTCCTCATTTGAGTCTCAGATTTGGTGGGAGTGTCAAGTGCATGAGAGAGTGAGACCACAATTATGTTTTGTTAGCACTTACAACTAAAAAAAGAAATACATCAAATGATAAATCCCTACCAGTGTTCACAGAATCCGCTGCAGCTTGATCAACTCAAATCTATAAGCCCAGTGACATGAGTGGTACTAGGTGGGTATTTAAAACAGAAAGATTGAAAAGAAAGCGAGATGAACATGGACTTTATCCATGGAACAAAGTATGCTACTTGTAAACTTCTTGCCTTGACCATCTTAAATCCTGTAAGTATATAAACCTAACCTGTCAGTATTCCTGTTCCTGGAGACTCTAGACTATGCTGGTGGGACATGGATGGGATGGGTGGAGGGGTGGAAGAAGAAAGAAGAGCGGGGAGTGGAATGAGAAATAAAGGATGCAGCTCTTCGGACAAGCCAGCAGTGGAGTCATGGTGAGTGCAGCTGAGGACAGGAAGACTTCCTGCCCAGATGATAGAGAAGGGGAGGGGATGTCCTTAAACAAGGAAGCTTTACAGTCATTGGCCCATAAGCATAAGTGAGCACAGTAAACAAAACAAAACAAACAACAAAAAGCAAATAAACAAACAGAAACAAAACAAAACAAAAAGCCAACCACAAAACAACCAGACAGCAATAACAAAAACAAACAAAAAAACAATAAAAAAAGTAGTTGACCTTTCATGGAGTGCTTACTGTCACACTTAACTTCTTCCCATCGCACAGTATGGGACCAGTGAGAAGTCACAAACTGAGCAGCCACTTAGCGAAGGACAGGCGTCAGGCCCTTCTTTCTAAATTGGGGAAGTAGAAATCCATCACGCATTTGCTTAGAAGCAGTGAAGGGTTAAATTCAACACCATAAATGTTTGGAGCTTTGCTGTGTCTTAATTGTCTTCACTGGAAGCTTTATCGAGGCTTACTTTTCAAACATGTGGGGTTGTATAATTAGATGTGGGTTTTGCAGGAAAAATTGATAATGGTAAAAGTTTTCGGAATGTACAACAACCAAACGTTGATTCAAAATCAAACACTTAATGAGTCCCAGTCTGTGGCCATGTTCACCAATGCTGTATCACGTGACTTCACTGTAGCTTTGGTTTTGAACACAACAGTACACACTGTGAATAGGACTGCTAATGACATCACGTCCCAAGCTACCAGTGAATGCTGCCCCAAGAACCCTAGCTCAGAATCCAGACTACTGTCTGTGATGAATTGCTCTATTTCTACTCTGCATACAATATTTCCCACTCTTACAGAAATATGAAGCTTTAATTATGGAAAACAAGGACTTTTAATATTTTCCTCAGCACATAAATATAAAATTATATTATATTATAATATTATATTATTAAATTATATAAATTATATTGTGTTAAAGTGTTTGAGCTTTAAAATTGCTTGAGTTGAATTGAGGTTTCTGAAAAATTGTTAAGCAAATTTTTCTTGGGATTAGGATAGAATTTTAATTATTTCTAAAGTGGCTATAAACATAGTTCTGCCATTTTTAATGTCGCATTTACGCAAAGTAGTATTCTCAGTACTTGTAGTTATAAGATAAAAACCTAGCTCAAGTCTGAAAGCTTTTGAATATAATCTATATCTTAAAGTGTCAAATAGCCAAAATTTAATTATTAATGCAAAATAAGCATATCTATATGATTAAAAGACAACTTTGCTTTTATCTTTAATAAAAGGTAAAATTATAATCTAAGGGATTATTTCAAAATACATTTCTTTAGCATTTATTATCAATAATGCTTGATTTGTATATGCTTTTATGTCTATGAGTCTGGGGTAACAGTAAATTTGTGTGTGTGTGAAAAGGGGTCATAAGCAAGTAGAAAAAGTTTAAGAAGACCCAGTTGTATCAGGGAAGGACATTCCTGCCATGGTACTAAGGCAGGAGGGCTTCTCACCATCCCTTCAGATGAAGATGAAAAAAGGAATTCTTTCCTTTCTTTCTTTCTTTCTTTCTTTCTTTCTTTCTTTCTTTCTTTCTTTCTCTCTTTCTTTCTTTTTCTTTCTTTCTTTCTTGTAGTCTCAGTTCTCTCTAATATCTTTGCTTAAAGTTAGTTCATGCGTCCTAAAAACAAAAACCTTGATAAGTTTAGGTTCCACCTTTTAAAGCCAAATAACTACTTTTGAAATATAATGATTACGTGTTTTAAATTTTGACCACTGTAGTGAATGCTAATGTAAATGTAGTATCTTTTAAACTAGACTCAAGATCATGAATATCCAGACCTGTCAGTGCAGGTCTGTGATCTCAACTACCTGCTAGACTGAGCATGGAGGACTGCAAGTTCAAAAACTGCTTGATACACATTGGGTTCAAGGCCAGCCTGTGTGTTCTGTATTCTAGCGGACATATGTTCAGTTCCCGAATATGTATTTGTTTGTTTGTTTGAGACAGAATTTCTCTGTGTAGCCCTGGCTGTCCTGGAACTCACTCTGTAGACCAGACTGGCCTTGAACTCAGAGATCTGCCTACTGTGTGCCACCACTACCTGCCAGGGCAATCCCCTGAGACTTAAAGACAAAAACAAAAAAATAAACCAAACAAAAGACCCTCTCCCATTTGATAATAGTTTTTCTTATAACTCCCTAGGAAAACTGTGGCCTCTCACCAAAATAACTAGGAAGAAAACCAACTTTAAAAACTTTGTTCTTTCTCATAAGCCTTTTAATTTTTTGGGGGTGGGGGTGGGGAACACAGAACCTTGCTTGCTTCAACCAAGGACTCTGTATAAAGGTGAGAAATTTCCTGGTGAACATATTAATAATTGACATAATTTTTAAAAGGCCTAACAAATGATCTGCTTAGTCAGTTATAGCCAGTGGATGACTTCTGTTGAAATTACTATAAATCTTTTCAAACCCAGTCAACCATTAGCAGTGCTGTCACTCATAAACTGAGTGAAGAAACTAGGAACCTGCCTGCAAGACAATAGTTCTTGGAAAATGGAAATCTATTCTCTATAAATGCTCCAGTTCAATTTCTGCCACACTATGGAAAAGCCCTTTACATTCTTTCTAATGAAAGTTGGGGTCAGACTGATACTCCAACTAAGGACCATTAATGGAGATAACCTAGAACCCCTGCACAGATGTAGCCCATGGCAGTTCAGTGTCCAAGTGGGTTCCATAGTAAGGGGAACAGGGGCTGTCTCTGACATGAACTGATTGGTCTGCTCTTTGATCACCTCCCCCTGAGGGTGGAGCAGCCTCACCAAGCCACAGAGGAAGACAATGCAGCCATTCCTGATGAGACCTGATAGACTAGGATCAGATGGAAGGGGAGGAGGGCCTCACCTATCAGTGGACTGGGGGAGGAGCATAAGTGGAGAAGAGGGAGGGTGTAATTGGCAGGGAGTGAAGGAGGGGGCTACATCTGGGATACAAGGTAAATAAACTATAATTAATAAAAAATAAATTAATTAATTGAAAAAGTTAGGGTCAATTCACAAACAAAAACAAAAAGAAACAAAAAACAAAAACTCTGCAGAGGATTCATCAGCTTGTCCTAACAAGATCTGGGGTTTAGATTCATGATAAAACAGCCCTTCATCTGGGATTCACTCTCACTCAACATTGCCAAAGAGCTGATTGGAAGGGACAGGGCTAGACTCTTATTTATCCAGTCAATAAATGTCGAATGCTTGCTATATTCCAGCCACTGTTGTGGGAATCGAGAATGAGACAAAATAGATATCAATTTTTATCCTTAGGAAACTTAAAGTCTAAATGATGAGGACAGATGGAAAAAAGCAAAACACATAAAGACGAATAGGTTAGAATGTGAATAGAATAGAAAGAATAGAATAGGTTAGAGGGTGAAAATTGCCAAGGAAAGAGACAAGTTAAGAGATTGTAGGTAGGGGACTGAATGCCAAATAGGTGAAAGGGGAGGGCATTCAGATGTGGGGAAGAAGCCAGAGTCTGAATCATCATGCTAGGACAGCAATAAAATGAAGATAAGGGCATCAACGATTCAGCACCTAGGCTGGAGAATCTGGGATGGAAGGGAGGCAGTGGTGTGGAACTGGAGGAAAGAGTGAGGAAAATGGAAGGTGTAGAGTCTTAGACATCATTGACAGAGGGCTAGATTTCCTCTGAGTAAGTTGCGTTCTTTGCTGACCACTTGGTTGATTTTCCCTACTGATAGGTTCTCTGGACTTCCATGTGACTTTAGTGCCTGTGTGACAACTGACTGTAGTGTAAACACTTGAGTTGTTCTACCTGGCAGAACTTGTGTTCTCGTGTTCTGGAATTGTTTTTGTGGAGAAGCTGAAGACAAACTCATTACCTGCCTCTTCTAAATGACCTGTTTCTGATGTCTATCTGTATGCAGAGATAACATTTAAGTTCAAGGACCTGCCTTGTGAGCATTCAGTATTTTCTCCCAAAACATATTTTAAAGCTGATTCAATCCATTCTTCATTGCTAGACATTTTTCTATGTCTTCTTATGTTCTCTTCTGAAAATCAATTATATTTATGTAGGACCAGAAATCTCTACATTCTAAGTTGTTTGCTAGTTGTAGGAATCTAGTGGGGTTTCCTTGCAGTGGGCTATGTGGTGATGTTAATTCCGTGTCTGGCAGGGTGTATTTTGTTATTGATTTTTTAATGAATTAATTTTTCCTATTAATAGCATATTACTTATAAGGTGTTTTGTAGGTCCTGAATTCTTTTAAAAATGCCATCCATTGCTATCACTTCTTAGAGGTCTTGTTCACAGATTTCATGCCCTCTTTTGTTCCCTTTAGAGAGGGAATTTCTTCTTTAGATTTTCTTTCTTTCAGAATAGAATCTTAATTGTACTGTTCATCCTTCGTTCCTTTATTTGATGATTAGCACGCTACAGCCTTACTTTTCCTTACCTGTGACTGTATCTTTAAGTATAACAATTTGTGCCCTGCCTTGTTCCTTAGGCACATGTGTAGTCAGCTCATTGTATTATGTTTAATGCTGTAATACTACTCATACATCTACTAATACATCAATATAGTTCAACAGCTACTTTATTAGATATCTAGTAAGTACCAGGTTAAAATCTTTGTCTCTGTGGAGTTTCCACTGTAATGGAGGGAGACAGAAAGTAAATGATAAGTTTATGTGTACTCACTATGTAATATGACAAAATGAATGATAAGGGCAGGTGATCAGATTAACACTGGGCGTTTGAGAAGGTGGAGGTAAGGTTGGATGCAGTTTTGCATAAGAGAACTATGGTTACTTTTCACTCTATAAGACATGTTCAGAAGCCGCTCTTCTCTACAAGTTCTTGAAAAGGTCTCCTCTCCTTTCTTTCTTTTTCAATATGGTGTAGTCCTCAGAGGTTTTAATGAAGACAGAGGCACCTTGTAGATTGAGTAGTGAGATGTAGAAAGGGGTCAGGTGCGACCTGGGACTGCCAAGCCCTCATTGCTTGCATTTCTTCTCTTTCCATGTGACACTTTTAATATGGTTTGAGTGGATCCTCCCAAACTTCATGTGTTGTAAGCTTGGTTCTTAGTGTCATTGTATTGAGAGACAGTGGAACTTGTAGATGGTAGGTGGAGCTTAGTGTGGGGTCCTTATGAGTTTGGATGCTACCTTGGAAGGGATTCATTGAGTTATTGTGGGATCCTTCCAAGTTCCTTTGGAGAAGGGTTACAACAAAGTCCTTCCTATCTTGCCTGTCTTGTTATGTGATTACTACCATATGTATGTGTAAGCTGATGTTGAATCATCATCTCCATGAGACCTTCATCAGAGTCCAAATTGATCAGGCCATTAGACCTTGACATTTTAGCCAATAATGTGAGCTGAATCATCTTTCCTTTACAGGTATTTTGTTGTGGCAACAAAAAAGCAAATGGATTAAGTCAGTTTGAAAGGAGCCCTCCACACTCTTAGGTAAAGGATAAGAAAAGGTAAGGCATATTGGTAGAAGACTCTTATTTTGAGGGGAAGGGGTTTTTGATATGGCTGTCTCCCTCAGTGACTGCAGATTCATGTTCGAATCTGTGTGGTTTTGAGATCACAACTGTCCTGCCTTTCTTCGGAGTGGGAGGGTGGGACTCAGGCGCTGCACATATGGCATTTATTATTACGCTTCCTTGGCATCACAGTGAACAAACTGATAAATAACAATTTCCTTATTTTGAAACCAGTCCAGTTGAAGAGAGCTGATCTTCATTTTGGTGAGTAAGGGAATGAAGGATGAGTCTTATTAAGTTTGTGCTTGTGGATGGCTACCTCCTTTGTGTTAGAGTCTTATGAAACAAAAAGATAGACATCTGTGAATAAACTTGTGTGCCTTTATGACACAGTAGGCACTTTCCTAAGTGTGTGAAGTGTTTTAAAACTTACTTCGGCTACTTTTCACCTGGAATGTGAGGTTTTTTTTTCATATTTGGATTCAATGCACAGATCTGAAAGCCTTCCAATCCCTTACAATTTTTTTTCCTTTTTCTTTTTCTCCTCACTGTAGAACACTGTGAAGTATTGCATGATGGGGCTTCAGACTCTGGGTTGCCCTAGATTCTGGGAATTCAGAATGAAGGTCCAATAGTAACCTTAACTTTGCCTTCTCGAAGGGTTACAGCAGCTTTTGTTATGTGATCAATATCACCCAAAAGAGCTAAATTCTGCACTGCTTATCTGTCACTCCACCTGGAAAACCCTCTTTGAAATCAATGGGGCTCTGGGCACCAAGGGGCCAGGCATGATGTTGGAGAATTGGGCTCCATACATTCACAACTACAAAATAACACACACATGCATTTCTTACTCGTAGGAAAGGCTTAGAAGGCCACAGCTTAGCTACTCAATGGTGGATTCTGAAGAAGCTGCACAGAAGAAAGGAGTGTTGGCTCTCCCATTTATGTAAGTCACATCCGATGTCATGTCATTAGCTCGTATAGTTGTTGGATAAAAGCCTACATTGTACATGAAGGGTAACCTTGTGAAAATGACGCCTGTCTGTCTTCTTCGTGTTTTATGCAATTAAAATGTTAACCTTGACATTATACTAGCCTTTCAGTTTTCTTTATATGTCCTTCAGTTTGCAAACCCAAGGAACTTTTTTTTTTCCTGGTATGTGTGATGTATCTACAGTGAGACATTCTCTTTCCTGTCTGTGACAGCTTTATGAGTAGTCATGGGGATTGGCTGTTCCTGGTGGTAGCTTTGGCTTTTTTTGAGATTTTCTTTACCATCTCTATTCTTCCCTTTTTCCCATTACCTTTTCCCTCATCATAGACCCCCCTCCCATGGTGCCAAACAATTTGTTGGGTGAGAGGAGAATGATAGAAAAGGCTCGCCCTTCTAGCACCAAACCGGCAAGTAGTATCTCTTGTGGCATGTCTTTAATCAAGGAGGGCTTCTTATTACTCCTTGGAGAAACTTCTTTGGACCACCTGGGACTCCTGATATTCCTTAAACATAGCAGAATCTTCTTATTCCTCTCTGTACTCTGGGCCTGCCATTTCTCCATTGTTCTTACCTTTAAACAGGGATTCCTTATTTTTGTCTACACAAGAGAAACACTGACAAGAAAGGTAGGTGATTAGAAAATACCTTTTAAGGGCTGCTTGTGAGCATCCTCATAGAAAACTTCCAACAGGTAGTGAGCTGGTAGGCACAGAGCCCTTCAGTGCCTCTGGGAGACGACCCCCACCCCCAGTATCCATCTGATGACATGGTTACTGTAGTCTGTTTGTTCTGGTTCCTATTTCTGTCCCCACCTCTACCTGTTCTCTTTGGTAAGGCAGCAGTGGAAGTGGCTGTGGGCATTTCTTAGAACACTGGTTGAGGATTTATTTGGTACTGGGATACTTTTAAGTTGGTGCTGGGTTTCTTAGTAAAGGAAAGCATTGTGCAGTGTTCCTATCACACATCTTTGTGATGTGTAGAAGCATTTTCAAGGTTGCGTCTGTCACTGGAGGATGGTGGGTAGGAGAGGCAGCACTTGAAATATGCAAACCCGGAAACTAGTGTGTGAAAACTTATTTCACCTGTTACAACTCTTGCCCGCAGCCCACCATGATACTAGAGAATAAGAAGATTAATCATTACATGATACTTCAAAACACTGATATTACATATTATTTTTTATCTGAAAAGGCCTTTGAAATGTTGTGACCAAAACTACAGGCAATACTGAAGAGTATGAGAGATTATGTTGGTAGATTTTGTAATATTTCCAACTCTTTCAACTTTTGCTAAAATTTTACTTAACTCTACAAATGTCTAATACCTAATCTTGACAGATCCTATAATTATATAAACTTTCATTTCTATAACTATAATCTGTCCATACAGAAAAAATATGATTTATTACTTAAATAATTTAATTTATTTCACAAAAGACACATTCACCGTACAGCCAGTGTGCCCAGTGGTCTTACTGTGTTAGCCTTAGCACAAAGGCCATAGAGATGGCAAGCCCAATTTGGACTCTAATCTTCTTCAGTTATTTCAGGTCTTCATAGAGCTTGCTTTTCAGATAATTTTTCAGAAATTGCCTTTATTTGCCATCCTTTACATCTTTATGTTTTTTTCCAGGAAATGATATTGTATCTTGTACCAACATGGATTCTGCATAATCACCACATGAGCATGCCTTCTGCCCACACCCCTAATGGCACCAATGACAATGACTATTGTCTGCTGCCTTTGGGTGTTTCTTGCTCTTCTCGGGGATCACTGCCAGAATGGTGGCAGCACCCTGGTGACACACAGACTTCCTGTGGAAGAGCTTTCAATTACCCTAAGTGCATTTTAGGAACTTCAGAAATTAGTTCTTTTGAGCCATATCTGTGGGTCATTGTTCAATGGTCATCTGAACATTCTCAAATATCTTATTAATGAGTCATTCTTACTAAATTGCTTCTAACAGATTCCTTCAAAATTAATAACCAAACTGTATAAGGCAATTAACATTGAACAAGGAAATAAAGGAACAAACTTAATTCAACCTGAATGGAAATAACAAATGAACAAGGGCCATGTGGCATGGTAACTGGAAGCCACCAACTCCAGTCTGACAGAAGTTTCCCAGTTCAAGGATCAACATAGACAGTGAAACTTCATGTATGCTAGTATCATGCACACATAGCATGCCTTTCTGTTGTGATTTGAGATGTGTTCTCTCAGTTATTCCTGCTATGATAGACTCTTATCTCTTGTCAACACAATCCCAAATGAACTCTTAATTTGGTAAGTTGTTTTTGGTCATGGTGTTTTATCACAGCAACAGAAAAGTGGCTAATTCGGACACTGGTACAGGGAGGGACCTATTTCTATAACAGACCTGACCATGCTGCCATTTGGAAGAATGTGGAAGACTTTGGGACTTTGTATTAGAAAAGCAATTGAATGCTGTAGTTTAATAGATCCTCTTAGAAGAATTCAGGAAGACAATGCTGAGAGCAACTTGAACTGTAAAGCCTCAGCTCAAGAAGTTTCAGAAAACAGCAATATTAGCAACTAGACTAGGGACCTTTCCTGTGATATTTTGGCAAAGAATGTGGCTGATTTCTGCTTTTGGCCTGAGAACTTGCCTGAAGCTAAACTTAAAGGAATGGACTAATTTCTTTGATTAAAGAGATTTCAAGACAAACTAATATTGATTCTGTTGTGTGATTATTAGTGATCACTCTTACACAGGTCTATGAAGGGAAAAAAGCAAATGGAGCAGAAATAAATACAAAATGTACAGTTTAAAGAGAAAAGGAGTTCCAGGACATTTAATGTTAGAGCCAAGGCTTATGTTTACAGAGAAAAGGAGATTGAGGAGAGGCTTGCTATGCTCTGAAACAAAGGGGAAGGAACCTTTCTCTGAAAGAACTTATCTAGCTAAGCTACCAAATTATAAGAGAGCCTAAGGGTTTGTCTGTTCCTATCAAGTAACAACAAACAAAAGCTGCTGCTAATGTAGTTCAAGGGCACTAAGGTCCATCCTAAGCTGGCACTTGAACTTGGCAATACTGTCCACATGGCAAGGATGTACAAGTCATGGACTCTTCTCAGAGAACCAATGGGGTCAGGCATCATATACAGGGGAATTTTTTGCACAGAGGCTCCAAGAGGCTATTGTGTGAAGCCTGGGTTGCACTGGAGAACTCAAGACTTTGGAGATGCCAGATCCATGGGTTGTCTACCAAGAAGAGCTGAATAAAGGGATGGAAACAGCCCAAAAGAAAAAAATGTTATGGCCAGCAAAGATGAAAGGAATGAGGCAGCTCTACTTATTGACATCAAGCATGAAGCTACAGGATTTGGTGTTTGTTCTGCTGTGTTAAAGCCTTGAGTTTATTTATTCACTATGCCTCCCATTTCTTCCTTCTAGAATGATAATTAATATTCTGTGATATTTATGTTGAAAGTATATAATTTTCTCTCTCTCTCTCTTTCTCTTTCTCTCTCTCTCTCATTGTGAACATAGCCTTTAACAGCTGAACCATCTCTCCAGTCTGTAATTTGATTTTGATTTTACAATTAGCTGCCATTAAGAAATTGCCTTGAGTCTCAGAAGCATCTGGACTTTAAGCAGTGTTAAGATTTAAAAACTATGGGGACTTTGGAGCTGGACATTTGTTCTGTGCTATGACATGGCTATGAGCACACAGGGCTTAGTTCTGGAGAAGAGTGATAGTTCAAATGAGATTGAACGAGATATCCCCCATAAGCTCAGATGTTAGAATACTTGGTCTTCAGTTGGTGGTACTGTCTACGTGGGTAAAAGAAGTGTGACCTTGTGATTGAATGATGCCACTAGGAGAATGCTTTGAGGTTTCAAAGATCTAGCCATTCCCGGTTCACTCTCTCTGTGATTGTAGGTCAACATACGGACTCTTAGCTGTTCCTGTCTCCATGCCTAAGTACAGTTAAAAAAACCAAGGACATTGATTATAGTATACAGCAGAATATAATGATCAGTTCCAGAAAGTAGAATTGGACACTCTCAGTTGCTACTTAAGCAGTGGGATGATAGTGGTAGGGTGGTATAAGGAGAGGGAATGTGGGTTTTGGAGACCTCGCTGAAGGCTTTTAGTGCTTACTAAATGTTGGGTTTTCTCATAAAATAAGCAAGCTTTATGATATCTACCTGTAAAGTTAGTAGGAAGAATATTCATGTGGCTCTGGGTAAATTGTTAAATAATGGTAAATTCCCAAGGATTAATAGCTACTATCTAGATTGTAAGTTTTTTTCTACTACTGTTCTAAGGTCATTGCCACAGACTCACCAGTAACAGATGCTTTTTGTGGCCACAAGACTTCATTTTAAACAATGCTAAGCGGTTACTTACTAACTGGCAGTTCTGGTTTGATTATGTGTTGGGTACTCTTGATTTGTGAACCTGGTTTCTATTTGTTAGAAGCCTGGGGATTTAAAAAATCCTTCACATATATAAGATTTTATGGGCTAAATTTACAAGGATAGCACTTGTCTTTAACTATAGAGTAACTGTAGAGAAAAAATTTTAAAAATAAATAAAAATATTAATGAGGGTTATTTTCTTAACCTCTGAGCCATCTTTCCAGGCGAGAGTTATTTTCTAAAGGAAAGAAATTGAGTCCTTCTAGGGTAGTTAAAGAATTTTCTCTTCTAACAAAGAAGATAAAAGTACCTTTGGAAGCTGTCTAAGAACAAATTTAGCTCATTTCTTTTTTCCTTTACAAACATTCAGTGGAAATCACATACATGGGAACTCAAGGTACCAGGATTCAAGTGTTCTTAGCACATGGAAGAAGGTTAGCAAAGACCTGTTCACAACCCTACAGTTTCAGAGAAGTGTTACACCACCAGTTTAAGCTGTGCATTTCCATTCAAATTGCAGTTGTGTGTTCTCACTAGAATTGCACAGCGAGGAGGGGGCTATTCCAGGCATCTCCACATGTAAATCCGACACCTGAAAACTCTTAAAGTTTTAGTCTTGAGCATGGTAACTATTAATAGAAACCCAAAGCATCAAGAACTATCCAGATACGTGCTGCACAGCAGTCAAAGCCCCACAGCTGAGGCATAAACACTCTCCAGCAATCTGATTTTTTGTCTTCATGCTAATAGAGCCCAATACAAAGCACTTTAAAAAATTTCTTCTTAGACATTATGAGCTCCCCCTAACAGAAGTACAGTTTAATTAAACACATTTTGATCTAGACACAGCCCTTAAAACAGTGAGATAGGAAATGTCCCTGGTTAATAAAGCATATGAAGTGAAAACTTTGAAACATTATCATTACTAACTATAGGCCCTTCAACATGCTTGGCTTCTCCGATAATAAAATGAGAAAAAAAATTCGTACTAAAGTTACCATAAAGATTAAGTGAGATAACCTACCCGCCTAATGGGCATGTCAAGCACTAAGTGTGCACCAAGAGTAATTGTTATATTCTGGTCTAGAGATACAGTTGGTGCTTTGCATCAAGCATGTTAACTTGTGATTTTTTCTTTTTTTATTAATTTTTATTTTTGTATATTAATCACAGATTATTTACTTTGTATCCCAGCCATAGTAACCTGTGAATTTCCATATCTACACAGTGGAGGAAAGGGTTCCTTTTAAAAGTCACAAGTATAGACCATGCATGAACTTGGCTGGGAAAGGATTAATCTAAATGATATTGTGTGATCCCACTTTGTGGAATTTATTATTATTGGAAACCTGGGCTTAAGTCTTTCAATAGTTGATAAGTGTTGGGTTTCCTCAGACATGCACAAGCATAAAGGTATTTGGAGTCCTGTAATTATTTTCTTGGCGGCTTTTAGCCTCAGGTTTACTATGACTTCTGGGGCCACTATCAAACCAGTGTCTGACTGAATCTGTGTGACTAATAAGTTGGAAATGCTTGTAGAATAGTAAATCTAGGTAGTTTTTTTCTAAATCCAGTGGTGTATTAACAGTGCCTTCTTGTTTCACAGGGAGTCACCTTTTTTTTCTAAAATTACCTGTTTCTTTTTCTATTATTACATTTTTATTATTTATATTAATTACAGTTTATTTACTTTATATCCCAGCTGTAGCCCCCTCCCTCATCCACTCCCAATCCCACCATCTCTCCCTCATCTCCTCCCTGCCCCTCTTTAAGTCCACTGATAGAGGAGGAACTCCTCCCCTTCCATCTGACTCTAGCTTATCAGGTCTCTTCAAGACTGGCTGCAATGTCCTCCTCTGTGGCCTCGCTATGCTGGACCTCTTATGGGGGGTGGGGAGGTCAAAGAGCTAGCCACTGAGTTCATGTCAGAGAGTTCACGTCCTTGTTCCCCTTACTAGAGTACCCACTTGGATACTGAGCTGCCATGGGCTACGTCTGAGCAGGGGTTCTGGGTTATATCCATGTATGATCCTTGGTTGGAGAATCAGTCTCAGACAAGACCCCTGTGCCCAGGTGTATTTGGTCCTTGTGGAACTCCTGTCTTCTCCAGTTCTTACTAACTCCTCCTCCTTTCATATGATTTCCTGCTCTCTGCCCAAAGTTTGGTTATGAATCTCAGCATCTGCTTTGATACACTGCTAGGTAGAGTCTTTCAGAGGCCCTCTGTGGTAGGCTCCTGTGCTGTTTCTTGTTTTCTCCTACTTCCAATCTGGCGCTTTCTCGATTAGGAACATTGCTTCCTCAAGATCCAGCTTTACCACTCCTAGGCATATATCCAAAAGATGCTCAAGTACACAACAAGGACATTTGTTCAACCATGTTCTTAGCAGTTTTATTAATAATAACCAGAATCTGGAAACAACCCAGATGTCCCTCAACTGAGGAATGGATAGAGAAATTGTGGTACATTTACACAATGGAATACTACTCAGCACTAAAAAACAAGGAAATCATGAAATTTGCAGGCAAATGGTGAGGCCTAGAAAAGATCATCCTGAGTGAGGTATCCCAGAAGCAGAGAGACACACACAGTATATACTCACTTATACATGGATATTAGACCTATAAGATAGGATAAACATACCAAAATCTGTACATCTAAAGAAGCTAAACAGAAGAAGCGCCCCCGGGGTAAGATGATCAGTCCTCACTTAGAAAGACAAGTGAGAGGGAGTCACTTTTAAGCTTCTCTTTTTGTGAGGAGTTTCTGTCTACACCCAGGATGATGATTTGTACTTGTTATGCCTGAGGGCCTGTTTCCAATCCAAGTTTGTTGAAGATTGTTTTTTGGTTTCTTTTTGCCTGCTTTTAATTTACTTTGTTTTGAAAAACCTTCTAGTTCTGAACTTGGAGGGATCTTGGGATATATACACTTAAGATGCAGATTCTCGGATTCTGAGGCTTAATAGGGCATGGTCCCGCTGTGTAGCTGAGGATCCTTGATTGTCCAGATGTCCAAGACACCCAAGAAATGTTGACTCAAAAGATTTTGATTTAAACTCTCCGAAGGCTGTTCCTGTGGGTATGAGTGTTGTTGTTTCATTGTTTGAGACAGGAGATAATATGGCCCAGGCTGGCACTGAACTATGTACACGAGGCTGGCCTTGAACTCCCCCAACCCTTTTTTTCTGCCTCACTTCCCAAGTGCTGGTATTACAGGGATGTGCCACCATTTCCAGCTTTAGGTCTGTCGTTGCAGTTTTTTTCCCTGTGATTTACTTTCTTTTTATTATTGATTATAAGATTTCTCTGTATGTTAAAGGCACATTCTAGTCTATCACATATATGCAACTATTTCCCTCTGTTATTAATCTTTTCATTTTCTTAAGATATGAAGGTATGCTTATGTGTCAGACTTTTGAAGATTTTTGATATGGATTTATTCTCTTTTACTTTTTGAAATGTCAGGGGTGTGACATCAAGAGTGAATTACATGTATGTTTAAGGGCATCTCTTGTTGGGAGCTGGGTCTGTCAGAGGGAACAATTTTCAGAAATTTCACAATACCTTGCAAGGTCAGAGAAATACTTGAGAAGCCAGCTTGCTTTTCTGCCTAGGCACCCCCAATAAATTTAACAAAATATATGCCGACCTTAATTTCCATCAGTTTCCCACCTATGTCCTGTGTTAGTCCTACTCACCCTCCAAGCTCTGAGATGCCTGCATCCAGCTGTGAAAAACTCCTGGCCACCTTGTGGGCAGAATGCTCATTCAGCCTCCAGGTGAACCCACATTTTCCTGATTTTCAGATCAGTTTTGTACCTGAGTAAAACTGCTTTTGCTTTTATCTCAGCCTTGTTTATGATTCTCTCACTTCACAGAAATAAGAAAGACCTGAATCAGGTTCTATATGAGTTATATTTTTAAACTTCTGTTTTCTGGGAAGTATTTGGAAGGTACCCACTCCCTTAGGATTTATTTATCTTCTCATTTCCTTTCCTACAAATGGATCCCATGGAGATTCCTAGATCTATAGTTTGAACAGACCAAGTCATAATGCTTTGTGTACATTATGACATCATGATGTCACAGTCAGTCCTGGGGGTTTGCTCCCATGCTGGCTGAGGAAGAAGAGCTGATCTCACCTCCAAGGCATCATTCCACCCATTGAACCCTTTGCACCTTCCAACAGCTGTAGGAATGGGATACTGTGAAAAGATACAGGATAAGAAGAATGGTAACTTGAGTATGATGCCTGTTTCTATCCACCCTTCTACAACAGTCAGGGGGACGAATAGCACTACAAATCTGGTTGGTTTGTGCCAAGACTCTGCAGTACAAACCACTACCCTTTTGAGCAGGGATGCAAGAGCAATGGTTCTTTAATGTGACCAACCCTGAAACCACAGCTTAATTTAGGTACTTGTCTGCCTTCATCCTGAACCAGCTGCTAGAAAACTCTGAGTGAACCTCAGAAATCCACATATCAATGCCTCATCCTAGTGATTCTAGCTCAAGTTTAGCTAGACAGAGCACATAGCCAGATATAATTCATATCTAGTCCTCTAAACTTCAGTTACTCATTACCTAATAGTTATTGCATGCCTAGGAGGCATGCCATTCTGCAATATTTAATGCACTGTGGCTGAAAAAGACTCTGACAAATGCACAAGCTACAAAGGAAGAAAGGACACAGGGACTCAGCGCTTTTGAAAACTGTAGTTCTGATTTTGCTATAGGTTCTTGATTCTTATTGTTTCTTTCACATTAAGACAGATGGTACTTATGAAAATTCTGTGTGTCTTGTTATAATCAACGTGGCACTTCTAAGGAGTGATACAACATAATCTTTATCATCAAGGAACTTATAATTTCATTAAAAATCAACAAACAATCGGGGAAGAAGGTGTGTCAAAGTGAGATGCACACAGATGTAGATAGATGCATATATATATATATATATATATGCTGACAGGCAGATAGGGAGCTAAGTAAAGATGCCATTTATGATGAAGCTATACCCAGATAAACCCTCTGTTGAATAAAAAAGGCAGCAAACCTAACCTACTGAAAAGTACAATTCAGCCTAGCCTAGCTTACACATGCTCTGAAGATTTACATTAGTTTACTATTGGGCAAGATCAGTGAATACAGAACCTATTTAGTAATGTAGTATTGAACACCTCAGACAACTTATTGAAAACCCTCTATCCTCCAGGGTCTCTGGCTGGCTGGGTGCTGCAACTTTCTGCTGCTACTCAACATTGAAAGAGGGTATCATATGGTATATTTACAGGACAGGGAAAATGTTAAAATTCAAAATCTGAAGCTTGGCTTCTAGACACGTGCTACTTTTGCACCATTACAAAACCAAATATCATAAGTCAAACCATTATAAGCCAGGGATAGCCTGTATTAAATTCAGTGAACAAATACAGACTACTCGAAGTGTCTTTTTCCCGGTCTTCCAATATTCAAATGACAGTGTTGATCAAGCATTTTGGTTTTGGAGCAAAATCCACAAAGGTACAAAGACAGGGAAAACAAATGCTATCCAAGTTGGGCCCAGTGGCTAATGCTTATAATCCAGCTGTTGGTATAATGTTCTTTTGAAAAGTATACAATTTACCCTTGTTCATTCAAATGCTGATTTCTCTCCCCCACTATCTGGTTTCAATCCACACATTTCACTGTAATGCTTATTCTAAGCATCACCTGTCTCAAGTTTGTGTAAACATGCTACCATTTGTTCTCTATATAATCAATTAAACAACCAACCAGCCAATGCTGTACAATGGAGAATATAGGGTGTAACATCCTGTTCTGGAGAGGGAAGAAGAAAGAAGCGACCAGGAGGAGGAGAAGAGAGATCTGCAGGAGAGGTCTTGGAACCATGTCAAGAAATGAACCGGACCTAAGGTGAAATCTGAATGGTAGGAAACTATGCGGGCTTGGAGGTTTAGGACGGAGTAACTATTGCCCAGCATTGGGCTCTGGGTTAATTAAATACATCCTAGTCTCTGTGTGGTGATTTGGTTATACAGCTGTTTAGGAATAACTACTGATTAACTAAAGATGTGTCAATAGTAGATATTAATACCTACAACATCCAGCACTCAGGGAGGCAGAGGCAGGAGTATCACTGTGAGTTACAGGCCACCTACTCTACAGCCAAGGCTACATAGAGAAATCTTGTCTCAAAAAGAAAAGAAAAGAAAACAACAACAACAAAAACAAAACAAAATACAATCCCAAGGACCCATATTCTAGTATATTCTACCTCTTTTGGTCTTTTCTACTGGCCCTGGGAAAATAGTTTTTGGATTATTCCAGTTCAGACTTTCATAACTTTTAAATTTTCACAGGGAAATGGTGTCTATAATTAAGAAAATGTGCATTGCAGCCAGTCCTGAAGAGACCTGATAAGCTAGAGTTAGATGGAAGGGGAGGAGGTCCTTCCCTATCAGTGGACTTGGAAAGGGGCAGGGAGGAACAGGGAGGGAATGTGGGAGGGGGCTATGGCTGAGATACAAAGTACATAACCTGTGATTAATATAAAATAAAAATGCTAATAAAAAATAAAAGAAAATGTGAAATTTTTTAGAACAGTGAAGATGACAGTTTTTAAAAATTCTGGAGAAATTAACTCTATTTTCATGTAAAATTAGTAGCTTAAAAATGGATGGTTCTAACTGTTTAGAAATGGACAAAATTGTGACCATGTTAAGTAGGAACAAATCCTTATTTACGCCTTCCTTCCTTCCACGAGTACTTTAATTAGCTTTGTAAATTTGGGGAAAGATGTGAATAAATTACAATTCTTTGTAGAATCATCGACATCCCTTCCACAAATCTCTTAGGATGGAGTTGAAAATGTGGACTATGGTGGCCTCACAAAATCCTGGAATCCAAGAAACAAATCAGAGGACATCTTAATAAAGTAGCTGCCTGGAGAGCAGAAAGAACTCTCCCAGGCACTGCCTCAGAGAATGACTTGTCCTTATCCCGTTCTTACTTAACATTTTCATTAGTGACTGGACGAAGGGCAGAGAGCAAAAGACTGCCAAGACAGTGACTGACAGAACGAGGACGTAACAGGTTCATGACGACCTCTGAGTGGTGAAATAAGCCTGATAAGATAAAATATACTGAAGAATAGTTAGCAATCAATTTTAAAACACATACACACGCAGGCATAGGCACACCCACAAGCTCGCATGCTCATACTCACACACATTCACACGTGCCTCTGGAGAACTCTTAGAATAAGGATCCTTGAGCAACAACAGGGCCTGCAGTACAACACCTTACAGATTCTGATGACAGTAAGCAACAGTGAGTCTACAAAATGATGGGGTTGGCCTATCTCGATGCAATCAATGAAAGAACAGAGCCTAGAACAAAGGTAGTAGGAGGCCCTGCATGCTGGATGGACAGATCCTGTCAGGTATCAATGTGTCCAGTTCTGCACGGCACGATTTCAAAGTCCCTGTTTCTCCTCCCCAGCATTCCATTACCTCCCTGGTCCTTGGCCGTCTTGGTACATCCTTTTTTAGTTGACTCTTTCCTTTGCGCATTTAACTGAATTCTGGTCTCTGTTTTATTTGTAGTTGTTTAATTCACTGTTTAGCTGGGCCATAGAGACACTATAGTCTGTATTTCTTATGACATTTTGATGAAGGATAGCATTCTATACTGGCCTTTTAGAATAATATTAGTGGCTAAGCTTCTCACTATTGGGTAGTTGCAGGTAAGGTTCTTGCCAGTATGACTGGCCTTTGGGCGAACCCTAGACTTGGCTACCTAGTTAGAGACAGGACAGCTTTGAAGAACTGTTGCAAAGGCAGGCCATAGTTACTGGGGACTCTTTGTCTCCTGGCTGGCATGATAAAAGACCCCAGCGGTCTGTCATTGAAAAGCATGCCCAGAAGGAAGCTGCCTCTAGCAAGTGCGATCCTGCTAAGTTAATCAAGCTTGCTGCCCTGTCTCCATTGAATTTTCTAAGCTTTTCTTGCCACAGTGGCCTGAAGAACAGCAGAGGATCTGAGTGAGGACCTGCAGAGAGGTACTGTGCAAACTCAGGACAAGGGGACCTCAGCACGGTTTGGCTTTATGCAGCTGCCAGCTTGTATAGTCAATTCCAAAGCCTTTTAGAGTTCAGCTTTCAATGATGCATGGAGCCCATACCAAAGTTGAAAATTTCCAGCCCCTCATTATCTATTTATTGCTAGTTCTCTGCTGGGCCCCAGCTGGGAAATTGACATAGTCCTTTTTGTTTTGTATGTTTCAGAATCGTCAGAGCTGTGGGCACAAATCAGGGATTTGTGCTTATTAATTTTTTTCTTTCTCTAGGAGGATCCAAGTGGATCTTTATTATAAGTTGGATGAAGCAGGAAGAGGAAGTCAAAGAGTTATAAGGTGTACTAGTGTTTTTTTTTTAAAGAAGACTGAGAAATGTGTGAAATAAATGATGAAAATGAAAGTACAACCCCCTTGGCAGAGCAGCCCAGGAAAGTAGGTGAGGGGATTGTGAAGGCTCACACCCACAGTGCCAAGAAGCTTTACAGGAGCGACCTCCTCGGAGCTGAAGTGCTTACTAGAAATCTCTGTTAGCATGTATACTTCTAGTTAAGCCCGGACTTAACAAGGGAGACACAAATACCACCTAGCCTCCTAGACGAGTCTGTGACTGTGTGCTCAAGCAACGACAACTGGTCTTCCTACTTTCTGGTTTGAGTAGTAAGTAGTGAGAGAGTAGCACAGTTTAAAGCAAAGCCATACAGGTGTTTTTGGAACATACAGGGTCAGTCTCCCAAAGCCACTGTAAGTTGAAAACATAAATCAAAACTACATTCCACCCACCAAACTGACTCAACATCACAACTTGGCCATGCAGTAGCTGCAAAGGTTGGTGGGTAGAGGAGATGGTCACTGTTGTGGGAACACAGTAGGGAGGGCGCTGCAGCTCCCCTCATCTGCCTAGCATGTCTAGAGAGGACTGGATTGGTTATTGCTGACCAGGGTCCAATTCAAACTTGGATGTCAAGGTATGAGTCCTAGTCAATGTGTTTCACGTGAACAGCTTTGAAAACCACCGTGGGTCAAGGAACCCTAACTAAAATAAATTTGTATATTATAGGCACACGGCTCATCACATCATTTGATGAAGGCAATTTTCAAGTTATTTCTTCTTTGGTGGCAATGAAATATAAAAGGAAACTAGTAATGGTTGCGTTTCAGTGATGATGGCTGTAGTGTAACACATGCTGTCTGTAGTCTCCCTAGTGGTCTCACTAGTGATGGCTGTGGTCTCATTAGTGACAGCTGTGCCCTCTCTCCCTGGTGATAGAGGTCTCCCTTGACAAAGGGCCTGACTTCCTTTAAGTATGCTGGGGTCAGTCTGGAAAAGTGTTGTGTGTGTGTGCACCTGTGGGTCTTTGAGTGCAAGTGTGCACATGTGTGTGCACATGCATGCATGTGTGTGTGAGTATCCACTATGAAAATAATTTAGCACAATACCGAAGAACGCAGTTTTAATAGGTTTTCTATTATAGATTTTATGCTAAAAACCAAGGCTTCTTAATTTATACTCAATTTAACTCTTTCATAGGCAAAGGCAGAGCTAGGCTTTCTTGCAAATATATTTTAGAATCAAAGTTTCCAAGGCTGTAATTATTGTTCTAATAGTCTTAGATTTCAGAGCATGTTAGGGTTGAATTCCCTGTGGCCTTCAATAAGATCAATCAAGTGAGCTTTTGTTAAGTAGTTAGTTAATTAATTCACTAGTTTATTTATTCATTCAGTCATTAATTTACTCATTCATTCTTTGGCAGAGATGGAGCCGATGCTGAAGAAATTACAGTGGACAAAGCCAGGCATAGAACATCCTATCTTAGAGCTCTGAGTGAAGCAGGGAGTAAAAGCAACCGAGCCCCTTATTCACACATATAGACTTGAAGTATCTGAAGGGGTCTTCAGGCATGGCCCTGGCACTGGAAAGAGACTCTGTGACGAGTAGGATGTAGAGGCGGTTTGCAAACATCCTGCAGTGGGGACTTCTGGGAATCTGGGAAGGAAGCCTTAGAGACTGGGGTGGGGGTGGTACGCTAAGAGCTGCAGGGACAGAAAATTCACTTTAAGACAATAACTATGTTTGTATTTAAAGGAATAGATTGGATTGGGGGAGGGAAAGAGGAGAGAGGATAGCGGTTTGTTAAATGTTACACAAGGAAAATGTGTGTGTTATGAATACATTTGTGACTACAACATGGTATCTTGCTTTCCAGGAAGAGGCAAGAAAATTTGTTTATTAAGGAAAACAGAGGAGATATTGATTAATGTCAGAGTTCCCATAATTCATGGAAATCAAAGAACTTTAAGTTTTTCTTGTGCTCCATGAATATCAGAGATTAAATGAACAGCTTTAATTTATGTGATATAACTGGTCTCCACTCTGAAATTACTAAACAGAAAATTGTAAGCTTAAAATTAAAATCCCTTAAACCTTTGGGGGGGGTTGTTGTTGTTGTTATTGATCTGTGTTAGTAAACAGTTGAGTAAGAAATGAGCTCACACTGAGATGCGAAATGTTGTTAAATGTTGGCATCTTCTAGGTAATGTCCAATAAAATGTGAAAGGCTAATGGCAGTAAGATGCAATTCTATAGATGGGGGGGGGCAGCATCCTTTTTTATATCCTTTAGTTCATTCCAGTGCCTGAAAAAATATTGTTGATATAGAGTGAAGTTTAATTAACTCACCCGGGTTTGTTTTGGGGAAAAAAAAGTCTAATTGTGTGTTAAGAAGAAATGCTGAGTGGCTGAATTTTAGAGAACTTAGAATGAAGCTGTTAGAGTCCATCGTAAATAGAACTCAGTTTTTCTCATGCAAGACTTGAGACAAGGGAAATTTATTCAGTAACAAATAAAAAAGGAATGGTGTCATTTGAAGTAAAATGGATGGAACTGGAGATCACAGTGTTAAGTAAAACAAGCCAGACACACAAAGCTCTACATTTCCACCCATTTCACTGTAAGTGAGTCACACAGACAAGAATGGCTAGCTTTCTCTCGCATGTGGAATAGATCTAGATGGGAAGAGGGAAAAGTAATGTGGTTTCACTTTCTTTTGCTTATCTGTATTAACTTTTTTTCTTTTATTTATTTTTTAAATAAATTTATTTATTTTTATATCAATCACAGGTTAGGTTTTTTGCATCCCATGCGTAGCCCCCTCCCTCATTCCCTGCCACCCTCCCCAATCCTCCCTCAACTCCTCCTCGCCCCCTCCAAGTCCACCAAAGGGGGAGGATCTCCTCCCCTTCCATCTGACCCCAGATCATCTTGTCTCCTCAGGGCTGGCTGGAATGCCCTCCCCTGGGATCTAGTCAGGCTGTTACTCCCTGGCATGTATGGGGGAGGGTCGAAGAGTCAGTCATCAAGTTCAAGACTGAAACAGTCCCTGTTTCCCTTACTAGGGTCTTCAGTTCGACAATGAGCTATCATGGGCCACAAGCAGAAAGAAACATATGGTATATACTCACTTATATAGACCTATAGGATAGGAAGGTCATGCTGAAATCTACACACCTAGGGAAGATATACAAGAAGGAAGACCCAGGTTGGTATGATCAATGCTCATTTAGGGCATTAACTTTTTTTCAATGTTATTTCTTCTTAATACATGTTTATAAAATACATTTACCCATCATATCCACAGACTTGGCATCCAAGCTCATACACTTCTTTTCATTTCTTTTTTTCTTTTCCTCTCTCTCCTTTCCTTCTTTTCCTTTCTTCCTTCCTTTCCTTCCTTCCACTTTGTCTCTCTCTTTTTTCTCTTTCTTTCTTTCTTTCTTTCTTTCTTTCTTTCTTTCTTTCTTTCTTTCTTTCTTTCTTTCTTTCATTTCTCAAGATAGTGTTGCTCTGTTGTGGTCCTGGAACTTGTTCTGTAGACCAGGCTGGCCTGGAACTCAGAGATTCACCTTTGCCTCTGCCTCCCGAGTGCTGGAACTAGATGTGTGTACCACTACCACCTAGTTTATATGCTTCTTCTTGTATCTGTGTTGTTCACAGATACCTTTTTCTTGTTACCATTCCTTAAACAATGCAGTGCAACAACTTCTCAAATGTGGATTAACAGCAGTAACCCAGAACTTCAGATGTGTGTGTGTGCAAATATGCAAATATTACTTCATTTTACATGTGTCCATGGGTTTTGCTGTTCACTAAGGGACAACATTGCTATTATTATGATAAATTATATTTGATATGTCTTTTAAAAATTTGGCTTGGAAAGCCTACTTTTATATCATCAATTTGGCCAGCAATATCATTTCAGGATTAAAAACCAAGTCAGCTAATGCCATTGTGATTTTTGGGTTTCTGAAGGGGAATTTGGCTTTCCCAATGACACGATACTTGATTCCTGTGTAAACACACATACTGTTTTATCCCTGTTACTCATCCACTTAGCCTGCAACAGTTTTTTATAGCCTATAAATGTTATCAGCAAATGTAATATTTATATTTATTTTATTATTTTATTTATCCCTTTTTATTTTTAAATTTTTATTTTGTTTATTTTATACTATATTCACTTTGCATCTTGATTGTAGCCCCTCTCTTATCTCCTCATGGTCCCACCCTCTCCCTTCCCTCCATCCTCCTCCCCTAGTGCACTGAGATGTCCTTCTCCCCTACTATCTAACCCTAGCCTATCAAGTCTCATCAACATTGCCTGGATCTTCTTCCACTGTGACCTGGTAAGGCCACTCTGCTAGGAGGAAGTGATCAAAGAGCAGGCAATTGAGTTCATGACAGAAACAGCCCCTGTTCCCCTTACTAGGAAACTCACTTGGAGACTGAGCTGCCTATCTGCCCATCTGAACAGGGGTTCTAAGTCCTCTCTGTGCATGGTCCTTGGTTGATGCACTACTCTCTGCAGGGCCTCCTGGGCCCAGGGTTTTGGGCTTTGATGGTCTTCTTATGGAGCTCTGGTTCCCTTTGAGACTGTCTAGTCTCTATCCCCCTTCTTTCATAATGCTCCCTGTACTCTGTCCAAAGCTTGGCTGTGAGTCTCTGCATTTGCTTTGAGCCGCTGCTTGTGGAGTCTTTCAGAGGACATATGTGGTAGGCTCCAATCCTGTTTCCTCTCTTCCAAGGATTCTGGTATCTATCCTGCTTGCCATTCTGAATGAGAATTAAGCATTGTTGCTAGGGTTCTCCATGTTGTTTAGCTTCTTTAGGTCTGTAGATTTTAGTATATTCATCATATGTTATATGGCTACTATCCACTTATAAGTGAATGTATATGTGTGTGTCTTTCTGCTTCTGGGTTACTTCACTCAAGATGATCTTTTCTAGTTCCATCCATTTGCCTGCAAATTTCATGATTTCCTTGTTTTTAATAGCTGAGTAGTATTCCATTGTGTAAATATATTATAGTTTCTGTATCCATTCTTCAGTTTGAGGGACATCTGGTTTCTTTCCAGATTCTGGCTATTCCAGATTCTGGCTATGAACACAATTGAGCAAATGTCCTTGTTGTATGGCATAGCATCTTTCAGGTATATGCCCAGGAGTGGTATAGCTGGGTCTTAAGGTATGAATAGTCCTAGTTTTCTGAGAAAGCACCAGATTGATTTCCAAAGTGGTTGTACAAGTTTGTACTCCCATCAGCAATGGAGGAAGGTTTCCCTTTCTCCACATCCTCTCCAGCATGTGTTGTCACTTGAGTTTTTGATCTTAGCCATTCTGATGGGTTTAAGATGAAATCTCAGAGTTGCTTTGATTTGCATTTCAACACAACTAAGGATGAATAAGGATGTTACTTCTCTTTTTTTAATAACTTATTTTTATTTAATGTTCATTGATGGTTTGCCCTCACGTGTGTCTGCGTGGGGCTGTCAGAAGGCAACTGGAGTTACAGACAGCTATGAGCTGCGATGTGGATGCTGGGAATTGAACGTGTGTCCTCTAGAAGAACGTTCCGTGCTCTTAACTGCTGAGCCATGTCTCCAGCCCCTCTTCTCCCTTTCCCTTTTTTCTTTGCGACTCTTTTGTTTCGTTCTTGTGCAGGCCAAGCTGTTTACTCCTATTACGTTTTTTCCTGATCGCCCAGGTCACGCTGTCAGTCTTCCTGCTTCTCAGTTTTCCCAGGGGCAGCACAATCCCTCCCATTCCGTGGAATTGTGAGAGAGCCACAGCCACTCATTGTAACGGGAAAAAATGAGGATGTAAGAGGAAACTGTAAAAATATCTGGTGTTTGGTTGGAGATTTTAATTCATTCTTGAGATGCTTCAGACAGAGCCCCACATTCTGATTTTGTAAATAATTAGCCCAAGAACTTGGCCCACTCAGTCTCCCTTGTTACCGTGGTCATGTGAATAGCCCACTGGGCCTTCAAAGGAGAAGAACCCATTTACCTCACCTAAGAGCAGCGGGCAGAACCTTGAAACCCAGAAGGAGAAGCATAGGAAAGAAAGGAAGCTAAGGAAAATGCTGGATAACGACGCAACAAAAGAGAGTGAAAAAAGAAAAACAAATTCAAGGGACATAACCAACAGGCCCCAGGTGGCCTTATTACATGAATAGACTGCATATAACTGCATCTTTGTACCGCAGTGCTTCATAAATTCTGTCATCTTGTTACGCTTGTCAGAAAAAGCACACTGACCTCACTTCCTCCATTAACAAGCTTGCCCTATTTTGAGGGGAGACTCTATATAAACACAGGGCCCAGCCACATAAACAGCTTGTCAGCCTTGTAATTCTGAAAGGAATGGACTTCATGCCAAGCAGAGGGAGGGCAACACCTTAGAGCCAGCTGACCAGTGTAGGCTAAGGCTGAGAGGCCCTGGCATGGTGACAAGTGAGCAGAGGTGGACACAGCTCCTAGTTTGAAATGGTTCAAAGCCAAGTTTAAACTTGTCATGAGAAAGACAGCATGAGATTGCTTTGCACACAATGGCCAGGTTTTAAAATATTTATTTATTTTTTGCCTGAATGTTTCCTTCCTTAAGAAGATGAAGGCCATCAGACCATATGACTATGTTTGCAAATATTTTACAAAACCAGTTAATTCTTGTACAGCCCACTTAGAGGTATTTATTTATTTATTTGGCTACTACAAGGCTCTATACATCCCCAGTCCACACTCTCTTAGTTTAGACTAGATGAAGAAAGTAGCTTTACACTCCCAGGATTCTGTTATGTATTGAATAGTCAGAAATTGCATTCTATTTCAATGACACTGAGTTTTTGTTGTGGTCTCCAGTATAGCTATGAAAAAGAATCTTGATTCTATGAAGCCAAGGAAAACTCCCCATGGTCAACTTATGCACAAGGTAAGCGCCATAAAGTTGTACTTGCTGACTAGCTTGGGTTTTAGTGTCTCAAGACAAACTGCATCAAATTACATATAGAAACAAAGCATCCAGAACGCCAAGGAGACCTTATCTCTTATTCCTAAGGTGTTTCATCTGCTCCCCAGCCAGCTGCTTTTCACTCCTGTTGATTTACACTTTCTCAGTGGACAGAAGGTGGACCACGCACAAGCAAGCTCTTTAGTGCATCTCTTGGTGCCTTGAACAGATAATGAAAACAGCTCATGGTGCTCCCTTCCTTGTAATGATGGCTTGGAAACCCTTTCTCAGCGCACTCTGTAATCAGCGCTCATGGGCAGGCAATGGATTCATCAAAATTCATTGGATGCATTTTGGGGTATGTGAAGGTGGAGAGCAGAGAGGCAGGTGGGAAGGTGAGCTCAGTATTTACCTTTGCTCTTCTGGGTTTCACTGAGCCCACTGCCAGTACAAGGTGTGTAGAGGGTCATCAGTTATTTCCAGTTGCTATTTTGGTCAGCCACATAAAAAATATCCCTGACAATCCTGAATTGCATGTATAAACCATTTTATGGCTGTTGGTCCTCTTGCTGCTCTCTCAGCTTTTTCCCCTTCTGAGTGCCCCATATTTCCTCCTCTCTGCTATATACAACATAAACATTTATCTTCTTGGACCATGTATTAAAAAAAAAAAGGTAAAGGGAATAGTAAAAATACAGAGTCAAATGTGAGTGGCAGCCCCATAATTCTTTATGAAGTAGCAGGTAAGATTGATTGTCAAGGGTCAAAAGGCTAGGTCAAACTCCGCTCATTCGTCAGCTGAATGTCATTTTTGTTTTCCCTGTCACCAGATAGCTTAAAAAAAATTGCAACTCCTTCCTCATTATCTGGGACTTGGCTCCTTTTCTGCCACCCAGTATTAATGAAACTGTGCTTCAAGTCTGGCCCTCATCTTCTGAGGTTCTCCTTCACATACTCCCTTTCTTTCCTGAGCACCACAGAGAAAGCGCCATTTCAAAGGCCATTTTCTCCCGCAGCCACACTGGAAAATTGCCACTAGTGTGAGAATGATTTGAAAATGTGCACGAGAGGTATAAACGATTTGGATGAACAAAAATGCAATTAAGTCACAGCTGGTGTAAAGCGTGCTTTCCAGTGTAATTGGATAGTGGCAATATCTTTGCATCTCATAAAGGAAAAACAGAATGAGGTATATAATAATATCTGGAAGCCATTGAAAATAGTGTCAGAAAGAAAAAATAAACCCTCTGTAATTACAGTGTATCACAACAATATAAAGCAAAACCTAAAACAATGTGTTGGTCTTGTTGAATATCTTACATGATACCCATAGCAGGTCAAATATAGGTCAACAGTATCAAATAACTTTACCTCTTTCAAAAGCATCACTTAATTAGTTCATATTTAATTATTTTAACCTTGTTTTTCTTAAAATTTATTTGTTGTTTCTTTATTTAAGATGGGGTCTCTCTATGTAGCCCTGGATGTCCTAGATATCACTGTACAGAACAGGTTGGCCGCAAACTCACAGAGATCTGATTGCTTCTGCCTCTTGAATAATGGAATTAAAGTCATGTAGCACTAGGCTTGGCTTATGTTTCATTATTTTACCATGAAAAAGAATGATAATTAGCTATGTGCTAATTAATTTGTGACTTTTTAGAACCTAGATCTTCCAAGTGCTCTGTTATAAGCTAACCGGGGCAACACAAAATATAGATTTATATCTATGGCTAGAGAGCACCAAGATTTTAAACAAGAATGATCAGTTTCTTATTTTATAGCTCTGTGCTGTTTTCTTCTCTTGCCTATTTCTCTAAATATTGTTAGCACAGAGACATGGCCCAAAGCAGATTCATAAGTCTAGATCAGTGGTGACATTATTTGGACTAATCACGTAATCCTCCTGTGTATTTGAGATTTTCATTAGACCATCTCTTCTTATTACTTGGCAACTCTATGGTGTGCTGAAGTCTGTAAGGGCCACTGAGTTTCTCTCTCACAAACACAAACTACAGCCATTAAAAGGGAGTATATATGAGGATTGCAGAGAATCCAAGCTGCACTGACTTGTAAAATCAACCCATGATTTCCTTCTGTGGAAGAACTAATCATGATAGTAGAAACAAATCCTTTCATAAAATTCTAGGCTCATTTCAACTTTCCAAGAACTGATAATTAGCTTTGAGCGTAGCATGCCTTGACTTTGTAGCTCTGCTTGTCTTTTTGAAAAATATACATTCAGCCCAGGGTAGTGGTTCATGCCTTTAATCCCAGTAGTCAGGAAGCAGAGACAGGTAGATCTTTGTGGGTCTGAGGCCAGCCTGGTCAAATAAGCAAGTTCCAGGGAAGCCAGGGGTACACAGAGAAACCCTGTCTCAAACAAAACAAAACAAAACAAAACAAAACAAAACAAAACAAAACAACCAACCAACCAACCAACCAACCAACCAACCAAAAAACAAACCAAATCAACCAACCAAACAAATCATACATTCAAAATTCCTCAGGCCCCTGAATAAAGGAGACATTACACAACCATCTGGAGAATGTGGACTACAAGAATAAAAACTTCAGAGGACAATTTCCCCCTGAGGCTGTCTTGGTGTGCAGACTTACGCCAGAAGCCTGGAGCTTTTAACTTCCTCAGGGAGCTACTGCAGGTGAGAGCAGAAAGGGGGCTACATGAAGGGAAGAGAGTGGGATTCTGAGGGTGGACAAGCATTGTGAAGAGCAATATAGCTAGCTCTCTAGTGAGGGGACAGACACGTGTGAAGAAAGAAGTTGATCCGATGAACATGAAGGGGATTTGAAATGCGCAAAACCCATGTAAGACAAGGAAAAGCTGTATCGAACTTTTTGAAGTATTGCATTAAAAATAGTTTTCTAACCAAGAATGCTCAGCTGTGGATGAATTATTTACATCAGCCTTTCCGAGTCTCAGGGAACAACTTGGAAGAGGAGGTGGAAAGAATGTAAGAGCTGACAGATGTCAAAGAGAGCTGTGAAATGGGAACTTCTAGACATGGCATGGCTGCTGCACACATCAACTCAAGCAGTTGTGGTTCCCTGAGCAAGATCAAGACAGTCAAAACTCCAGCCTGGATTGGGTGGGAGCCGCAAGGCTCCACGCCTAATGCAGGAGTTATTGGCATTTGATAGCTGTGGAGGAAGACAGTCATTCTCCTTTTGGGATATGGATGATGGCATGCCTCAGTGTTTGGCCACACACCCGTGCATATAGGGGCAGTATGAATGGACTTGGGATGATTAACAGCTACAGAGAAGGAAGACATGACATTGTCAATATGCCACAGGGCACTAGGGAAGGTTAGGAGGAGGTAGTATTGGATGGATAGGATCAAAATTCATTGGATAAATGTATAAAGATTTCAAAGAATAAATTAAAAATATTTTTAAAAGATGTACTTTTCAAGTTGTATGTTTTCCTCTGACTTGCAATTTTGTTCTATTTCATAATTTGCGATAAGAAGCTATGGCATCACATGCTGTTACTCTAAGTTTTAGGCTTAGAATTTGTAACCATCACTGGGAAATCTTGGGACTGGAGCCTGAGCCCAATTCCAAACTGTATAGTGACCAGTACTACTGCTCATAGTGCTGTAAGCAAATGGAAGAGGAAGTGTCGAGACAGAGGACTTAACAAGCCTCATGGGAACTGCCTCAACCACAGGTAATAGTGGAGAGAACCATCTATCATCCTAGGTGGCCTGGATTCCATTCTGTGGGGCTAAGGTATTTCTTTCAATGGACCACGAAAACCAGGTTTGAAATGTAGGTTCAGGTTCCTAACAAGAACTGTTCAATAGTGACTGTATACATTCTCTTCTGAAAGACATCTTTAGTTGCCGCCCTGGAAAGTAGACTAGAAGAGCTGCTGTACCCTTGATGCAGACTCCATTCTAGCTAAAAACCACCTGCTCACCATCTTGTCACCAAGTCAACTTGTCAGTTTATAATCAGCTGAAGTATTTTTCTTGTGGCATATGGATTGGCACTAACCCAAGCTCTCCAGATTTTATAGATATACAATACTATTTTGTCATGCTTTATTTTACCTATGAGTAGAACTTATTTTCTGAACATTATTAACTGCCATATTATTAACTGATATATTGATGACTTATCTTCTGGCAGTTGGCAGTTTTCGAACACAAAACCCACCTTTCCCAGCCCCCAAACTTCCAATGCTTGCATGGCTGACAATCATTTAAAAGTATCAAGACAAGTCACTACGACCTGCAGACCCCTTCCTTCCACAGTGGCTGCTCCCTTCAGCTAGCTCCCTGTAGTTATCACTGGAAGTTCTGCTTTGCCACAGATCTTACTACACCTGAAATCCAAACACTGGCCACAGATGTGTATGTGGCCCCCAGGGGAATAGCAGTGCTGCTGGCCTCAAGTGCCTGAAGATCATTCCAGGATAGCTTTAACCTAGGATGTGGGCAACAGTATTTAGAGGCTGAAATAAGGTAGGGTTTGGGCTTTAAAAAGATAAAGAGGGAAGGAAGGGGCCGTCCTGAAAATCCCTGAGCACCTCCTATAGGGCTGCACAGGCAGAGACCGAGCAAAAACCTAGAGCAGAAGGACTCAAATCAGGTGGGAGCTTGCACTAATGGCCTCCTAGACTAACATAACATGGGCTTGTTGACTGTGGGAGAAAAGTGGTTTCCTCTGCTCATGGGCAACACAAGGCCATCACCATCATGGAGCAGAGCTCCAGGTGTGCCCAAGAGAATGACTGGCAATGAGGATAAGCTGAACGGCACAGTGGTAGCTACATCTATGTAAGGGAGGTGTTAAAACTTCTGAGTACAAGGATGGGCCTGAGCTTTAGACTCTCACCTGAGATTCTAGCTACTCTTTCCTCCTGTCTCCCAGCTGCACATGGTCTTGTGGGAGAGTGCTAAAGCACATAGGAAGTAGATGGTTAACTGAGATTGAATCATTAGGCATGCTAGTGTGATACTTTTTCTTGATGAGTTGCTTCTTAGTCATACATGCTCCCATAAGGAAGCCCAGTAAGCTCATTTATTCATGAAGCAGGACTCATACAGGATAGTTTCTTTCACTAGTAGTTGCTATCTTTTTGTGACATGAACAGACTTTTTTCATGTCTCCTTAAGGAAAATTACACACCAACGCTGATGGAGCATCTTCTTGTACCAAAAACCATCATCTGAAATCTGTTGCTGACATCAAGAACAGGATAAACTAACTCAGTTGCCTTTTCATCACCTTGGTAATTAGAGAATGGGCTGAAGACTTGTCCATTTGATAACTATAGGCATTGCGGGAAGTATAGGGCCTAGAGTTTATGATCTCTGCTTCAAGGATGGAATTGCCCAGCACTGAACCACATGGCTGTATATCTGCTACAGTTTGTACATGGCTCAAGCATATCCTTTAAGTGTCCACATGCTGAAATCTTGGTCATATTACTATAGGCATACACACCTGTGTGGCTATGCATCATGGTTTTTACGTTAGTAAATAGTGAAGAAGGTACAAACCAATATTTGCCTGCTACTTGTGAGTCACTTAGTTCCATGTTCATCATCATAGGTGATGACTTCAAAGCTCAGAAGGGTGAAATGATTTGCCTGATACCATACAGCCGGTTAGAGGCAGAGCTGAACTTTGAACTCAAGTCTTTCTATCTGAATACTAAGGTGAAGGTCATGGCATTACACCTTGTTGCCTCTGAGGAATTGTCAACATTCTCTCTCACAATTTAAAGCTTTTGATTGCAGCTGAAAGATTAACTAATTAAAACAATGAAAACAAAGAGATAATGTGAAGCTAATCTAGATCCTTAATCACAGTTTAAAATGTCCGTCTTTTTTCTTATTTAGGCAAATTGTGGTAGCTGCTCTGAGTAAGCCTTGTTCCTTCTGTTCTCTGTAGGTCATTGAGTCCAGGTTCTCTAATTGGCAATTGCTCTCTTCACAGGTTTACACAGGTTCAACTAATACTTGCTGGTGCTGGAAAGCACTAACAATCCCTGCTATAACCAGAACCCTGAATTTCATGTCTCTGTTCTTGTGCCCACAGTTCAGCTGGGGATCTTAAGAAAAGAAAGGTTAGAAACAAATAGATCCGTGCTTTGAGATTCTCCATCTCCAATCTGCTCCGAGATGATCCTGGAGCAGTAGGGCTCCTGTGAACCAAAGTAGGAGAATGGACAGGTAAAGTTCAGACATGCAGATGATGGCTCCAAGTGTTCTGTTATCTGAGTGTGAATAGCAAGTCAGAGCAAGAGACAAAGATATCACAGAGACAATAGCATTTGCATAGTACTTTAACTATACTACATTTTATTCCAAAAGGAAAGTGACATTGGTAAACCATGACTTTCCTAATCTTTATTATGCACAACATAAGCCAGAGGGAAGGGACACAGCTGGTGTAAACTACAAAACTGGAGCCCAGCTGTAGAGGGAAAGAATTGAGACAGCCATGGGGAAAGGAGCCAGGATGCTGCTGAAGCCTCAAGACACACCACAGGCTCAACCCCTAGGCAAACTAGGCGATTTAGCTTGTATTTGGAACTTCCCTTCCTTTCCTTTCTCTTTTTGTCTTTTTGAAGAGCAAGTCCACAAAGAAAAGTAGATTTATTTTGTGTTTATTTTTATGTCTTCTATAAGCATTGCCTGTTGGATGGGCTATTAATCATGAGAAATTCCTTTTAGAAAAACAGCGGTGTGGTGGGCACAAGGGTGCCTTGGCTCATCCTACTTGGAGACTCACAGCATCCAGCAGACTCCTAAAGACTTCGAGAAGTCTCTGGGCTAGCAGGCTGACTTGGCAATGTTTAAGCTAAGAATTCTATTCTATTTGATCATAAGCTCCATGGCTTCCTTTAAAAATTGCCCCTCAACATTTATGAAACAAGCACTCTCAGGACATGGGTTTTTTTGTTTGTTTGTTTGTTTTTTTTTTTAATGCTGATGTCAGCAGATGGATTGCAATGAGAGAAAGTTTCAGGAAAGCAGCTTTCAAAGTCCACTAATATTGTGATGTGTTCAAAATGATAACCTCCCTATCTCCAAAGCTGTTCAAGGAGAAGCTAATATGAACATATCTAGGAACATATGTGTTTTATAGGGTATGTGAATGGTATATTAAGTGGTTTCTCTTTATAAACCATGTGTGCGACAGCCACCCTGCTACAGAAATACTTTTGTGACCTTTGGCCTGGGCATGATGTCTCTAGAGTATACAGAACAGCTGTGTTTTCAACACATCATGATCTCAGTTTTCTACTCCTGCCCCCCAATCTCCTCACACGCAAGTCTCTGGGGCTAACAATCCTTCACCAAGGGAAAATCTGTAGAGACAACAGGAGAGATGACATCAAGTCTAAATGCTGGTGGGAAGGGAAGTCATGCATTCCCCAATCCATCAGCCAACACTAATGTGGAATCAGCATGTTTGGGCAGTGAACAGAGATTAAAGCCTCCTCCGCCCTGGACTCAGTCCTGAGAGCATTTGCATTCCTGAAAGTGGTTTCCGTTCTGACTGTCCGGAGAAAGGACTGGGGAAGGGGCGGATGCAGAGAAGACAATATGGAGCAGACAGAACTTCAAGCGTCTCACATAGAGGCGAGGCTAGTTCTCTCACAGTATTTCATGTAATTTGAGACATTTTTCTTTTATCACTGTCTTTTTTCTTCAATGTTTATGTCACATCACCAAGAAACATACAAAAACAAGGTTCTAGCTCCTGAACAGGGGGTATTCTACTTTTGAAACATGTTAAGATCAGGTCTTGTAGTACCAGGTAGCAGTTGGGTTCTACACAAACAGCTTTTCTCGAAATAAATTGGCAGCCCTGGCTGTATTACTAAGTGGGGATTGCTGACTGTGGCTACTGGTTATGGAAACCAACCACTTATTCAAAGGGCCATGTGCCTAGTGGGGGCAGGTGGTGGTAAAACTATTGCTAAACAGTTAGAATAGATAATCTTTTGGCTATGGCCCCTAGGTTTCTGTGTTGAAAAATACCCTGTCTCTTTTTTAATCTCTGTATTATGTATACGACTAAAAGTTTCCAATAGGAAATTTAGTATCTGTGGTGAGGAGGCAGGAGGTAGATGATATATAATCCTTAATGGAACAAAAATCCAACAAATACCTACTTGACAATACACACACATACATACACAAACAGACACACACAACGCACACACATGCATGCATGGCTCACATGTGCGCGTGTGTGCATGTGCTGATTTGGATCCACAGATCTAGGTGTCAAGAATAGGCCTGCTCTCCTTTTTTGAGCCAGATAAGCCATCGTGACAGCCTCGTTTCTTTCCCAGTGAGATGTTTGTAACTGTCCTTGTGGGCTGAGTAGAAGGAGCTTGGGAGCTATGTGGAGATCTCTATGGTGGAGGTGGCAGAGAAGTGAGGATTATGAACATCACAAGCTTAGCCTTTGAGATACAATGGCTGCCTAACTAACCCCAGTCACTAGTGGTGCTGGGGGTCACATATGTTCAGAGTAGGAGAAGACAGCTCATAAAACTGCTAATATCATCTTGCTTGAATTTGACTTAGGAAAAACGAAAGCCGGTTTCTAGTCCTTAAATGGTATGGAGAAACCCAAACCTGTTAATGATTAAAATCCAAACCAGGAGGCGGTATCTGAAAGCCAGAACTCAGAAAGAGTTCCTGTGTTTCTCTACAGGATACGGCGTCTCACTCCCATTCTTAAGGCAGTATCACTATTTTTTAAAGAACAAAGATCAAATTAAATGTTCAGAGCTACTACATGCTATCATCAAGTCTGAGAGCATATTTACGAAGAATTCATAATTTGAACCATTTCCCAGACAGCTGGTCATATGTATGTTAAGGCAGTTGTAGTAACCTGTCAGGAGAAATTTCCTACAGCACATTCATTGGAGGAAATACAGGGGAGAGTGGCAGCTTTGCAAACCCCACCAGATTCCTTTATCTTTTGAGCAGCTGCCACAGTTTCTGTAAAACCCCACAGAAAGCCTAGAGATCACAGGAGTTTATTGTGTCCCTTCCTTGTAAATACACTTCCTACTGTGAAGACTTTGGGGTACAACTCTGTATTTATACCTTCTGTTACACTGATGCAGCCTTGGATGCGTTCAATGAAATCAACCAGATCAGAAGCACATGTACCCAAGCATCTCATGTATGCCATGGGAATATTTATCTCACTCCAGGCAAAGGAATCTCCTGCCCTTTGAAACTGGTAAACCAGTGAAGGCTTGGGTGATGGTGTGGGGTAAATACGCAGAAGGCACATAGATGTTTTCAGCGCTGTCTCCTCGTTTACTAGATGTGTGCTTAGGCAAACCACTTCTATAGTCTCGACTTCTGTGTCTTCTTTTGAAACACTAGTGCATCTGTCGCATCTGAGGAATGCTTAGGTACTGAGTTTTTAACAGTTAGGGAGGGACATGAATTTCGTTACTTTGGGCTGAGCTGTGCTCTCTGCATGTCATCTCTCTCTATTGCTTTTCCACAGTCAGTTGACAAAAATCTGTGGGTCTTGAGAATGAGTTATGGGCATGATTTACTCAATCACTCAAAGATGGAAGTAGCCCAGTGTCTATTAGTACATAGGTGGATGATAGAGTGAAATGTTAACTAATAGCCTAAATAAGAAGGTTGTGTCTAATAAAATGATGAAACTTGAAGGCACTAGACTAATAATCTAGTTACAGAAGGATACATGTTGTATAATTCCATTTATGTCAAGTGTCTGGAGTAGTCAGAGTCTTAGAGCCAGAGAATAGAATGGAACTTGCCAGGTGTTGGCATGGGAAGACTAGGGAATTCTTGTTTAACAAATGGAGTTCAGTTTGGCATATTCTCCTGCAGAGAACAGGACTGATGGTTCCTTACTAATATGAATGTACCTGCCTCCTGAAATGTGTACTTGAATGTAGAAAGTCACGCCTTTTAGGTAGATTTGCATTCATATGACTTGTCTTCTCTGTTTATATCTCCATATTTTCTGTTAACAAATAAACAAATTCTTTAAAAGATTCTTTATCTTGCAAAGTATCCTTTAGTGCCCTCTGAAGAAATGTTATGTCAAGAGATCAGGATTCTAGAAAGATCATGAATGTTCAGAAATTCATTATTGCCTGCCAAGTCATAAGAATTTCCACACTGCAGGATCTTGAAGTATAGTGTCTGGTGATTGCTTTGTAATCAGACATGGTCATTCAATTCTTTGTTGTGGTTTCAGTTGAAAGAATCCAGTAAAGTGCTAAAGCATTCAGATGTTAACTTGTTTTCTCTTGCTTCCATTGTGGTATCTATTGTCTTAGTTGTACTCATTTTCTTTCTACATTATTCTGTCTAATCATCTATTGTGAGCATTCAATAAAAGAACCACCACACTCCAATTCACTGCTTCCTTAAATTACCTATATTGAATACATCACATACATAATTTCAGAAACAGTCACAATTGCTTCTATCACCAACACATAGCTGCAGATGCTTCATCTGCAATTTTCATACATAGCTGAAAGAAAAGGAGATTCCACAGACATGTTCTGTATGAATCCCCATGCTTGGGTGTGTATCTCATCTAATAAGTCTGTCTGACCAGATCACTTTCACTTTATCAGGCACCATCATTCACTGAATAAGAGCTCTGATTTTAACTTGATTACCCAAGTAAGGACACCCTTTTTAAAATAAAGGCTTATTTTGATTGTTTCTGATTCTGGGGCTCCTCTGAACCCCAGTGTTAACTGTGAACACTCAAGGAAGTGGTTGGAAAAGGAAATAACCCACTGCATTAGCATACACTTTGGTTGTTGGACCCTCAGTTGTATCTGAGGATTGAGGGGACAAACCCTCGGTCTACATTGTGGGAGCATGGGCTTAGTGTATAGCAAAATTTCACTTTTCCTATTTGTTGTAGGTTTAAATAAATTCTCCCAAAAGGTGTTTTGAAGCATTGACCTCAAAATATGGGGCCTCTGATCCAATGTATACTAGTGCCTTGATAAGTGAAATATTTGGACACAGAGAAAAGATGGCTAGTGAAAATGGAGGCTTACAATGACACATCTACAAGTTAAGGAATGCTAAAGATGCTTGCAAAGCACTGAAAAAGCAAACAAGAGACAACGCCTTCCTGGGGGATTACGAGCTTGCCTCTACCTTTATTTTTTAACTCCAAGCCTGTGAGACAAAGAATTCAGTTGTTTCCGGTCACCCAGTTTCTAATACTTGTTTTCTGGGAGCCCCCAGGGAACCAAAATGTTATTGTTTTATTTTTTTTTCAGTCATTTGACGTGGGGAGGAGGCATGGTATTTGTCCCTTGTTTTGTGGTATGGAAAGTAAGGCTCACAAAAGCAGTGACTGAAGCAAAGGTCACATAAATGTCATGCAACCTTTGGACGGGGATCCCCTAAAACGTCTGGAAATGGTGGCTTCTGACATCTGCTTTAGACTCAGAACGTGAGTAGATGTTTGAAGTATGAAGAAGGAAGTGTATTCCAACGTAACATGAAGGCAGAGGACTCTGCAGGTGACTGGAGAAAAGGGTACATGGCTGGGAAAGGAGCATGAGTCCTCAGAACAATGGTTGGAGTTAATGCTGGATTATATATGTCATGCCAGGAAGGTTAAAGACACTTTTAGCAATGGGAGCAACTGGGAAGCTGAGTGCCCTTAATCCTGGTAGTGGTACACCTGAAGTTAGGATGCAGTGGCAAAAGATGTTGAGTTTGAGGACAGTCTGGGCTACGTAACAAGGTCTCAACAAATAAATAAAAAACCCAAAAGACTATGAGATGGCTTAAAGAGCAAGAGGTGACTCTGGGTGCCCTTTAAGAGATGGAGTTTCTAGAATGTGGTCATTCACAGGGTTGGAAGTGGCTGGAGATAAGAGAGGAAGGGGATGGCATCTCAGCTCTCTAGTCTGAAAGACCTACAGGTAGTGATGCCTTGACTGTGAAGGATGAGTATGCACAAAGAAATGCAAAAAAAAATTCTTCTGCATGTGCATATGGTCACAGGCACAGTTCAGTGCTGGATATCTTCTGAACACTGGCAAGAAGAAAGAGCATAGACATAGAACCATTGGATGAATGGGTTTCTTAGTGATAAAAGAACAACCTCTTGTTATAAAAAAGGCCCTTCTATCTTTTGAGTGTTTTTTTTTCTCTTGTTTTTGTGTTGGAATATACTCACCAGTCTTGGGAGGTGGGGCCTAATGACAGGTATTTGGGTCATGAAAGGCTGGTCTTGTGAATGGATTAAAGCTGCTTATAGAGACTCCTAGAGTGGGGCTCAATTCCTTGCTCTCTTTTGACATCTCTCACCTTCTGCCATGGATGATACAGCAAGAAGGCTCAGCAGTGTTTGGCTCTTTGATGTTGGGCTTCCTGCTCCCAAAAACTATCAGGAAGATATTTGTTTGTCACATGAAACAGACAAATACAGGCAATAATGGCAATAACGCACTAGCTGGAATGAGCATGCATGCATGCATGTTCAGACTGGCCTGACTGCAATCTCTGAGGAAACGGTGGAAGGCAAATCAGAACCCACTTAGCACCCTTCATCTACTGCATCCTCCTCCCCCGCCCCGGCCTTGTACACATTAGAGTGTGGGTTCTTCCTGAAGCAAGGAGTGAACAAATAGGATACTGTGACATGGGCAGTGTAGCTTGTTTGACCACTGTGGAGGTGGTAAGCAAATTTCCCTCACCTCAGACCGTGCACAAAGTGACCACAGTTAAGGCCGGTGCCATTGCTCTGTGCCGCCAGGACCTGCCTCTTCCTCGGAAGCTTATTTATAGTTTCTAGTCACACTTTAATGGTGACAGGTCCGTTAGTTCCTACGCCAGGGATCTTTCTGATATCCACATCTATGCTTCTGCTCAGTTTCTCTTACAGAATGGATCGGAAAGGGCTTTTGCTTATCCACAGTCTGCCCTGGGAGGCAGCCTGGCTTCCACAGAATCCCAGGAGACTGTCTCAATGGCCACGAGGGTAATGAAACTTGTTAAAGTCTGTGAAAGGGAAAGCTAAGCAGAGCATCGATCTTTCCCTTCCCCTGAACTGCTGACAGCAAACCTTTGAGATCCTAGATGCTCCATTCTCCCCCAAGGTGGAAGTCAAGGTTCTGGAGCTTGGAAAGTCCATAATAAGTGCTTTTCTGGTTATGTAGATGTATTAGCTGGGCGATGATTCAAAAGGACTTCTTATCTACCCATGTTTACTTAAAATTCAGTTGTTTCATAAATTTTATTGTTTATTCAGTTCAAAGGCAGTTTATCCAGAAGTACAATGCTGCTATCTAGGTATTGAAAGAGAATTTTATGTATGGATAGCTCAAATTAAGTACTAGTAGAATGAAAGAAATCTTGTGGAGAGAAGTTTGAAATTGAAATGAGGAGGTCACCAAATCCTTGAATATGGCTATTTAAGTAAGTCACATTTGTTAGAGGTAAACACACAAAGCTGCCATTTCTTGTATAGTTTATGGTCTAATAAAATATCTTAAGTATATACACTTGTACTTTTTATTGCTTTAGCACTCTAATTTTATTGACACTGCAGACTTCTCAGTTCTGTAATGGAATTATTTCATTGAGAAAGTTAACAAGTTGCTGGGAACTAATTTGTATTTACTTCGCTGATGATGTTCTTTCCTTTTCTTTTTAAGTTTTTTTTTCGTGGACACCCTCTTGTTGAAGGTACAGTGTAGGTTTCCGTCCTGTGTTGTCTAGTCTCCCAGCTCTGCATTAGTTTCTTAATCCTTCCATGATGTGTATGACCTTAACATTAAGAGAAGCACTGAGCAGGAATCCTGTAGAATGTCCTTCAGTCTAAGTTTACTTCATCTTTTTGTCTTGATTCAGTAAGATTAAGGGAAGGAAGACTATAGAAATAAAACACGTTCACCTTCACATCATAGCAGGGACTATGAGCTCAAATACTGACCACGGTACTTTCCTTCCAGGCTTGATCACTATCTGGAACTTTCTTTCCTCATGCTCCGTCCTTTAGGAACAAGTCACAAATTGTAACCCATCCCAGAGGTAGGGTTACAGAGAGGAGTGACAGAGAACTGGAGTGCACTTCCTATGGGTAGGGCCATTATTTTGAGTTCTTTAAGGAAGGCTTATACTCTTACTTTTATACTCTTGCTGTAACTAGCTCAAGCTGATACTGGGATTTGTTGGTTAATACCCAACAAATCATATCATACGGGAAAACATCATATCCCCATACATCCTGCCATTGTTTCCCTATGTTTTCATTCACCAAGATGTTTATAGTCTGTGTAAGGTCCTATTAGTATCGGGGAACTCTAGAAGATCAGAGGCTCTGATTTCCTCTCTGCTTGTCGTTTAACTAGAGCTGAGTTACATTTTGCTCTACAAATGCAAGCCTGGTGTTAAGTCTTCTACTTTTCACAGGAGGGTGCAATTTGTGAAAGGAGAGACATAACATTGCTGAGTAAACTTCCTTTTTTTTTAAGGATTGTCCTTTCTTCACAAAAGGAGTCTTCATTAAAAGCATATAATTATAGATGCCAAAGTGTAGTACAGCAAATCCATTTACTTTGTTGATGTGAACTTAACAAAAGTTTGAGAAACTTTGTCTTGAGGTATCTTCAGTTGCAAAGACATCTCTCTACTGCTACCTGTTGCTTTGCATGCTAATTTTCAGAGTTCTAAACTGTGTGGAAGATGCCTTTTTACTTCCCAAAAGGAGCTAACTAGGTATTTGATTTTCTTCAGTAAACATTTAGTTATCAGAGAGCAATACCGGCTTTGGCTTTAAGTGTTTGAATTAACTATGCAGAAAGGTAACCTCCTTTTCCAAGGGCTTCCAGTCTGACAGGGAAAGAGGATCTTCGGGCCTTCAAGGAGAAGACAGGGTAAAGCTGAGGGGCATGGTTTCCCCAGCTGGACTGAAGAGCCGGGAAGGTGGGGTCAGCTAGACTTTGCACCGCTCAGACTGCACAGATTGTGGACTGACTACATTTTAACAGATTTCTACCGGTACTTATGGCCCATCTCTCTGTCACTATAAGTACTACATTTCCTTTGAAAACAACAACAAAAGTATAGAAAATCTTCTTTCCTTGTCACTTTAGGGTCTGTAGACTTAGCCCTCACTTATCCCTTTCTTTGTAGCCACCACACATTTAAATGCTTTCGAATCTAGGTATTTTTCAGAAGCACCTCTTAAAAAATATTTTCTCATAATATAATCAAACAATATGCACACTCACACACACACACACACACACACACACACACACACACACACACTTTCCTGGTTTCTCCAGTTCTTCATAACCTTATGGATCTGGTGAACCCAGCCCCTGACTTGGTCAGAAATAATCAGATCTTTTGTTTCTTCTCTTTCTCTGCAAATTGATTTTGCTGAAAAAAATTTCCATTTCCAGGACTTTTTATTTAAAAAGAGAAAAAAATAATAATAATAAATCACGGACTGGTCGGAATGCTCCTGGATGCGCCATCCCCACATTATGGCAAATCATCTCCTGGTAGAGCAAATATTTGAAAATGAGCATCTGGGCATGTTACTGATCGGAAGCGGTGGCACACAGAGTGGGTTTCCTGAGCCGCCAGAGGGCAATTTTGTGAAGCCCGTGCCGCTGCGATTATCTGCTGCTCCCTATGGCTCACACAGCTGCCAAGCCGCCGTTACAGGCACAATCCCAGGCCTTGGCCAGCCTATAATTTCTTGACTGTGGGGGCTACTGCCTGGTCATGAAGGTTATTTGTTTCACGTACTAAACACAGGACAGCACCTGAATTTCTTTGTAAAACATACACAAAACCTGGAATTTTTTTTTTACCCTTGCTATGTAATAAATCCAGGGTCAGCAAACAGTAAAACACCACAAAGGGTCTCTGTTGAGTTGGCTCATCTCAGCCAGGGGTACAGAAAGCAGCCATGGAGGGATTGGCCACGGCACACTTCCAGGAAAGCTCTCTGTGAGCACATGAGTCTAACTATTGTCATTTCAAAGATCACAAAAGACTCCTTTCCTTTTGATTTTATTCAGGTTTCAAAATGTAAGAAAAGAAAAAAAAAGATGCTAGCTTGCATCTTTGGTATACATATCACGTGGAGGGCTGGGTAGCCTGCTATTCCTGGTTGGCCAATACTTGACTTTGACAAGTACAAAGGATGCTTTGCTCAGATGGCCTTGGGCACCATTGGCTCACAGCCAGAGAAGAGGTTGTTTTCTGTTCTCTGGGTGTGACATGGAAAATTATCTAACTTGGGATTTTGAAAAGGAATCCCAGAATTACTAAGGAAAAAAAATGGTCTCAGAGAACTTAAAATACAGTAAATATTGCAACTTTGTGGGACGTATAGAAGAAATTATGCCATTTAACCTGCCGATTTTAATTTAAGGTAGTAATTAGGACAAAAAGCTAGTGTTTTGAATGAGATTTAATAGCTTCTTTTATTCTATCACTTAGCAAATAAGTAAGATAGTAGAAAATAAAGGCATTCTGGCATTTTCTAAGCCTCATAGTGGCCAAGGAGGATGAATGTTTGTTCATAGCCCAATTCATTGGTAGGACAAGACTTGGACACAGCCTGAATGTGTGGAATGAAAGCCCCTTGTCAGCTTCACTGCAGAGGCCGTGTTCCTTCTTTTTACCAACACTCAGTAGGGGAAAGAAAGAAAATGGAGAATAGCGGCAGTAATAGCTACCATTTCTTAAATGGATTCTCACAAAATGATCATAGATTAAAAAACTCTTTCCTGTATTCTGCCTACAGGGTTTTTGGCAGGTTCTCTAAACTGCACGTGCCTCTGTTTGCTCACACATAAAGGCGGACTCTTTTAAGGATAGTAAATTTTTGTATTGAGGGAGCTTATGATAGTGCTCTGTGGACCCTGTGCGGTGGCTCAGGTGTACAATCCCAGCACCTGGAAGGCTGAGGCCAGCCTAGGCTACACACCAAAAGCTTGTCACAACCAGGCAAATAAGCCAGGTCTGTCAACGCAGGCCTGAAAAAATCCAAACTACAAGGGAAGCTAAAGGAGGCTTGCTTCAGGGACAAGGTGACAGGGACCACTGGAGGAAGGAGTGCTAAGTCTTCAAGTCTAAGATGTGGCCCCTTGGAGGACCTGAGATAGAAGAGTCCATGGGAAAAGCAGGACCCCTTTTAGGACAAGCGAGTTCCTTGCACATATTCACCTGACTTGTTGATGCCAAGATGGACCTGCTAACCAGAAGATCATGTGCAAGGGGGCTCTGTTACAGAGCTGAGAAAGGTTCTTCAGAGAATCTGATGTGATCAAGGCTTTCCTCCTGATGCCAGAAATCAGCAGTGCCCTGAAGGAGGAGCTATTTAGGGAAAGTCAATATTCCACTGATATGGGATAGCCTTGTTGGTACTGGGCTTGGCTCAATATGAATCTTGTCTACTGACAGTTTGGGCCTTTGTGCTGTTTTCTTCTGGGAAATTCTGAAGCTCATCACACTAATTACAGTTTCTCTGTAACATATTCTGTAATACTCCCTTATCAGCCTGAATTTAAAGAGTACACCTTACCTACCTTCATACTTCCTAATTTTAAGAAAATCACTATATTCATAAAGGAGAAATGAAAAAATATAAAAATTTAAGTAAAACAATGCATCCTCATCTGTGAAAGTTTAGATATGACTATAGGGAAAGTCCAAGGAGCAGTTCCAGCAGAAACTTGTGAGATTGAGAAGGACTTAGAAACTTGTGGATGACAGTTTAAACTCCACAGCAACACTCAGACAGATATTCTGAATGTCGTGGAAGAGACGAAAAACAAAACAAACAAACAAACGAAGATCAGCCCTCCCTTGATGCCAGTAGGAATTACAATCCAGGAAAATGCAGTCTGTAACTCTGCATAAAACATTATTAGGATTTCTACGTAAAGTAAAGGTTTACAGCTGAGATTATCACGAAAGGAGTTTTCATGAACACAAGGGCTGGCAGACATCTGAGAATCACACTGGGTCAGGGCAATGCCTCACTGTGCAAGGCTGGCCCTGTGTTCGCTTTTTTGTCCCCCACATATTGTTCTAAGGGCACAACACAAAGTGGCAAAGGAGCCTTTTGAACACTGCTGTTTGGGGTGTCCTATACACCCTTCCGCTTGAGCAACTTAACAACTGTTCTCTTTCTCTGCTTGAAAAAAATTCAGTGAAAGTCATCAAGCTCCTTTCGCCTGGGTACTTCCCAGACTCCCGTTCCCTCTCCCGGGTGTCAGACATCGTCCTGTCATGGTTTGTGTGATAGCTTCCGAAGTCTGAATGCTCATAAAGATAACACCAGGCAGATCTGAACTGGCTCCAATTAGTGTCTGTGCATTGCAGTTCCGGCTCAGGTGAGTGTGGAATGGGCAAGGTGATTTTATTTTATCTACTTTCCATTATCTTTGATGGACTTTACAGCAGCAACAAAATCAGCCGCTCTCCCACGTGACTCCTTGACTTTCACACTCTGTTGCCGCATCTCCCTATGCAGAAGACACATAAAGACACAACATGTTATTGCAGAGGATGAAATTGAGGACATCTCCAGGAGCCAGTTCATTCTAGAGTTCGTGTAAAGAAGTTCAGCTTTGCAACGGGTTGCACCTCGTGGGTCACTGCACCTGATGTCCACACAGAATCTGCATGCTGTGCGTGACTCGTCCTATTTATTTAAAACTCATAGGAAAAAAAGGGGGGGGGAGGAAGGATGGGAATACTCTTGCATTGGGAATAAAATGTTGAAAAATATCATACACGGGAATTATAATGTCATCATCCTGGTGAGTTATGATTACGGCTATGTTCTCAGTTAAAGTACAAGTTTAATAAAAAGAAAATGGCTATTGCTTACCAGTTAGGCATATTACTTTGACGAGGAATACTTATTCAGACTATATAAATGCAGAAATTGTGGGGACTGGCCATAAAGTGAACCTTTGCAGGATATGCAGTGATAGCAACAGGTCTGGGGCAACCGCTGTCTTCCCGAGGACCAATATATAGCTTGTTTAGTGCATATGCATTAAGGGCATGCATGCATCAACTCATGCCCTGAACGCAAGGGTTCTGTAGCGTACATTATGTTCATAAATTTTCATGTGCTGTTTGAGCTCACTGAGAAGCTGGCTCTGAACGGAGGATTGCACACACATTTGAGGCTCAATCATGTTCTTTCAAAGTAGCCTCAAATGCTACTTATGAGGGGATGGACTTCCCCTCTAATTCTGTGTCAGGGAAGAGAACAACAAAACAGCCCAGCTGAGAAAGCATCCTTGAAAATCGCTAGAGTTAAATAAACCATTTCAGTGGAGGTTAGCATTGTTTCTTCCTTGATATAGACATGTATGCAGTGGGAAGAAAAGCCGGACATTCAGGCGTTGAAGCTTTTCTCTGGAGATGAGACTCAACCAGGTGCTCTAGCTGGCTGCCTCAGTTTCTCCAGTCCATTTCTGCTGGGTGTGGTCAGTGTTCAATTCAATGATATCATCTCTCTGCTGCTGTTTATTCTTTTACTTGAAAGTCTCTTCTGAGACTGTCTCAACCAGGAGCTCCTGCTGTCTTCCTCAAGGGGCTCCCTGGTCTGCCTGCCTGTCTATCTGCTTATCTGTCTCATGCTATCTATTTGCTTATACTGGCTTGCTATATTCTTAATAAACTCACATTCAAAAATCAAAAGTATGGCAATCATAGATCATTCTATGGAAGGATGACGAACAGGCACTCAAAGACTGGAAAACTATGAAAATGACAATGTTGTATTTGAAGATCTGAGACTTCAGGAATGAATTTCCCTTTATTTCTGCCACGAGTTTGTGTATGTCTGTGTGTCTAGCTTCTGTCTTATCTCTCCAGCTCCACACATTGCCATTTACCTCTTAATTCCAACTTGCTTTTCTTTAGATTTTTACATTTCCCTTCTTATTTACATTATGTTATTCTGCAAGCACACCACCATTAGTAACCACTATGTTTTTTTTCAGCAGTATTATAATAAAAATTAATGGAAACTTGTTCGCAAAATATGGAGTCTTTAAGATCATTACAGTGAAATGCAGATGCCCAAAAGCAGGGCTGGAATAAGTGTAATTTTGCAGAACCTGATAGATGGAGCAGAAAACATGGCCTGAGAATGGCCCAGCTGTGGTTGACTGGGCTCGTTGGCTTCTCAACAGCTTTTGTGATGACTCTCATCTTGTGCATCTCCAACCCCATATGTACAAGGTAAGAAGGTTTCACTGTTTGTCTCTCTGTGTTATAATAAGATACTGGGAATGGGACCTTAGTTTAAACATGATATTCATTTGTTTTCCATCCACCCTATACACTTAGCCAGGCTATGCTTTTAGTGTGACTGTTTTGTGATTGTGACTCATCACCTGAAGTCTGTTGTGGAATTCTCCGTTTGCAGAGTTACATAAATAATCAGGCTTTGGATTTTGGAGTCTTAGAGTAGGGCTGTTCAGCCTGTATTACATCCTCCTGGGATGCAGTCATGCTGATCATGACTTTGAACCTCTTATCCTGGTCAGTATAGACTCATATCTGACCCTGTTCATACGACTATTCTCCAAGTCCAATTAAAGTTTTTTCTTGGATACACTTTAACCAGAAAAACTGTCATTAAAGTCTCCTGTGAATCCTTGCCAAGGGAATTGAAATGGTGGGTCAAACACAAACTCAGCTGGATTCCAAGCCTCTGAAAAGGGTCTGGTGAATCAGAGTCTTCACAAGAATTCTCCCTCCCAGTGGGGAGAGATGCTTTGATACATCTGAAACCTCTACTTCCAAGGAGATGGCAGACATCTTTCCCTTCTGATATTATTTGATATGTTAGCAATTTGAAAATGTATGAGCTTTTGAACATGAAGGGTTAAATGCACTTCCACTGATAAGGGAGAATTCTTCCAGGAAACTCCTTTGAGACACTAGTAATTAATTTGATCTTCTCCAGTCATTAACTCAGAGTCATAGTGACTCGTCCGCACACTGCTCTATTAGTTCACCGGAGATCACTTCCTGGGATTCGTTTAGTTAAGCAGCACTGTTGGATTACATTTTAAACTCCTTAGAAATAGCTGTAATTGATGTCTGTTTACAGAAGCTTAGATTAATGGGGTCCAAGCTGGATGGAAGGAGTACTCACCAGCCTTGGAGGTTGGCATATATACAGCTCAGCTGTGAACACACAAGTTGAATTAAAAACACTACTGATGAAACAATTATTGTTAGAAACACTACTTGCTTTCATAGTAATAATGGTGTGTAAACCATGGAGTATTTCTCTTGCAACAGTGGGGATGACTGACTGGAAGCCATCTGCCCCTTTAGAAGCAAGCATGCAAACCTTGTAAATATATATACTTCATTTTCAACATGCTAAACACAAGTAATAGCCATGTGGGTAATATCTGAGGAGAAGCTGTGGATATAAAAATGCAAAAAAAAATCTGTTTCTCCTCTAAAGAAAACAGGGATCAACAGGCAATCATGCCACCTTGAGTTGCTCCTAAGTGTCCTTGCTCCAAACCTGTGACAGAGTCAGTTGGGCGGGATCAGGATTAAACGCTCTGGCTTCAGGCCTGGGAGCCCCACAGGCTTGAAATTTTTGGATTTCAAAGATGATCAGAATGACAGTTTCCCTAATTTGTAGTTAGCTTATGGTTGGGATAGAGAAAGACTTCTTTCTTTCTTTCTTCCTTTCTTGTCCTTTCTTTCTTTCTTTCTTTCTTTCTTTCTTTCTTTCTTTCTTTCTTTCTTTCTTTCTTTCTTTCTTTCCTTTCCTTCCTTTCTCCCCCTGTCCACCTCTGTAAACAGCAATCAAGATCTGCCTGAGGTATGCATTTGACCTTTTCTGTTTATTTCAGCAGGCCTGCTTTTCTCTGCCTCGCCAAACTTTACCTTTCCTTCAAAGTTCAGCCTTTGGCCTAACAGCCTCTTCTAATAATCCTTCTTGACAATAAGAGCAAATACTTTTTTGTTGCAGAGACATTTAGAGTTTTTCCAATCAATTTAGGGTGCCTTCTTGGATGCATCCCTTGGAACAATTCTTTGTGATATTTAAGGGTATACATGTTAGTTACCGGTATATTCACAAACATAACAGCTGCCCCTTTGTGTCCAAAGGTCCCATTTGTGCAGATTCAAATGTATTTTAAACTTGTTTTAAAACATTTACACCTGTACTAAAAATGTACAGACATTTTTCCTTATCATAGCTCCCTAAGCAAATGCACAACATTTGTATTGTATTGGGTATTATAATGAATGTAGATATAATCTCAAAAATAGAGAAATATATGGCTGGTTATGTGCTATTTTACTTAAGGGCTTGAATATCTGCAGATTTTTTTTTTTATATTCTCAAGGGGATTCAGGATCCATTCTCTTACGAATACCAAGAGATGACTGCCTTCACACTAGTATGCACACTGAACAGAAACAACTTAGGGTTTCTTTAGTTCATTCCTTCAGGTCATAGACTATCATTGAGGTGAGTCAGGGCAGGAACTCAAGCAGAAACCATGCAAGAACTCTGCTCGCTCTCTTCCTTGTTCTAGGACTCATGCTTAGCTAGTTTTCTTACATATCCCAGAATCACCTGCATAACATATGGACGGTCTTGCTCATAGTGGGCTGGGCCATCCTAGACCAAGTAAGATAGTCAAGAAAATCCCTAAAAGATATACCCATGCTCCAATATGATAAAGGCAATTACTAATTGAGATTTTTCTTTTATGGCATGGTTCTAGGCTATGTTGATTTAACTGTTAATGCTAAGTGGAGAATGGCCAAAATTCTCCTCACACAAAGCCTTGCTAAAGATTGGTTATGTATCAGGCACATTTCTAATTTCTGTGGATAAAAACAGGGTGTCAATGTCCTTGTCCTCATGAAGTATGCCCCCTATGGGTTGGGCGTTGGTGTTAGGGGCTTGCGGGGAATAGATAACAAATGATTTTCAGTGTTCCTTCACATGCAATAAGCACAATAAGAAAATGGGTGGTAGATGCAAATGACAGTGTATGTTTGTGTGTATGTGTGCAAATATTTGTATATAAACAAGTTCTCTTCCAATTATAATGGACATTAACTCAAACAAGCCCATCCAAAGTGGAAAATACCATAAATTCAAAATACATTTTAGTACTCCAACCCAGAATGCATTTAGATCAGTGACACAATAATCAATGTATGGGATCCACTTTTTTTCTTGCTGATCAGAGTGACAAGTTGTAGCTTGATACTTAACTCAGCACCCATTGAGGGCTATATTGTACATTGTTAGTCTGAGTACAGATCCTCATTCAATAGTCATAATATTGTTTCTGCAGATTGTTTATTGCAGATTGTTTATTGTTTACCCTACCACAAACATGAAAAACCCTAAGTCTAACTGTAGCAAGTTGGGAATCATATGTAAGAGGTTACACAAGTCAAATAAAAATGAGCATTTTACCAGAACCTCTTCAGTTTTCTTTATTGAATAATCTGTCTTGAAGCAATTGCCAAGTCATAATGACACGTGCCTTAAATAAGCAATACACCTTCTTTTGAAACTTAAAAGTCTACATAAGCTCAAAATTAAAGGGGCAGTTTAAGTAATACATAAATAATAAGATGCTTAAAAGATAACATTCTACTATACAGTGTGTGGATGAAGTATTAAAACAAGACACGATATGAGGTTAGGTAGAGTGTTGAACATTATTAATAGTTAACTGAGTTTTAACATCAGAGGCGATTTCAAACTACATTTCCTTATTTTAATAATACTGATAAAAGAAAGAATGAATCACTTTTCCTTCATTTCTTGCCAATCAGGTACAATTTTAGCTTTCTTTTTCAAGCTTTTCTGTATTTTTAAATTTTAAAACGGGCCACCTCTTTGCAATAAGAAAAGGAGCATAAAAGACATCTCTAAAAATGTGGCCTGATTTTCTCAGGACAGCATGTGGTTTCACAACACGAGGAAAACAAATTGCCACAATCATCTTTAAGGTGATCTCATGTTGGATGAGCGGAACGACCTACCTTAGGAAACCTGAGATATCTGCAGTCAAATAGAAGTGAAGAGAAATGATGATTTTCCTGAGCAGCAGCACTCTTGTTGTCAGACAGAAGAGAAAGGGAGTTGGGTACCATTCACAGGAAATGCACAGGGTAATTTTGTTAAGTATATGTTACAGGTTCCAGTGCATTTTACATTTAAAAAAAAGTCTAATGCCATGATTCATGTAGGTTTGAAAATATATATGAAACAACTGCAGCTGTACTATAAATAAAGTGCATGTCCTGAGAGTCTAAAGTAGTGTACTGTTTGTATAAATATTCTGCATATTTCCAGGCTGACCGCTTCGAAGTTTCCCTAGTGCATCATTGTGTTTTCTTAAGTGTTAAAAATGAAAAAAAAAAAACAACCAAAAATACAACTTCGTTTTTCATAAAAAATAGTGCAAGATTGCCACACATAAGCACATGGCAGCTGTTGGGTAATTGGTCTGCTTGGAATGAGAGGTGAGCAGGGGTCGTGTGTGGATTCCACCAGAGGACTTTTAGTGTATGGAGGCCCACAGGCAAAAGGAGGAAGTAAGTCAATCCAGTGCCAAAGCCTCTGGCGGGACATGAGCTCCTTGGGAGCATCATCCGCTGTGACCACAGACACGGGATATGAATACCAGTGGGGTCACCTATTCCTATCCACAAAGGCCATCCTTTTCCCGAATGTGGTTGTTAGTAGTTGGTAGTTGGAACTCTTCCTGTACTCTTCCCGAAGCTTCAAATATAGCCTGTTCCCTATCACAAGGAGGAGGTGTGAGTCACTTTTTCAGCTTAGTTATCCAGTGCATGAAGCTCAGGTTAGGCTATAAATGACCTGTGGACAAAAGACTTTCAGCATCGTAGATTGAGACTGGCATCATCTCCAGACTCTTCTTATTCCAGACCTGTTTCAGCTTCCTGCGAACCCAGCATTGCTTCCTACAGGAGCCAACTCAGTGAAAGCAGCTCAGCCCCCATAGCCTGAAGTCCCCCATACCCAGTATGTAGACGAGAAAAGGTACTGAGTGTGTTTTAGGTTTGTAGGCTCCTTTCCTTCACAACCTCTTCTTAAAGATGTAAGTACTGGTAAATTTTCTGGTTAAGTCAATCTACGTAAACGACAAAAATAAAAACTCACTTATTTGAGTAACATAGAAAGAGATGAATCACAGAGCTATAGAAATAAAAGGGGTCTTAGGGATTGCGAGCTCCATTTTTTGCCATTTTTCATTGAGAAATGACAGTGTGGTATGGTATGGTCAGGTTCAAGGTCAAGTCATGAATCTGCTAGTGCGTGTGTGTATGTATGTGTGGTATACAAGGTATGTACGTATGTATTATGTACAAGGTATATCATGTCTGTGATGTGTGACGTGTGTACATGTAGCATGTACTGTATCATAATATATGTGGCTTATGTTACTGGGATATAACTGTTTGTGGCGTGTTTGATATATGTGCATGTAGCACGTGGTATATGTGTAAGATGTGTGCATGTAATATGTACCGAGTGTACTATTAGTATAATGTGTGTGTGCCCATGTTTGTATATGCAGAATGCAATTTGTGTGGTGTGGTTTATGGTGGATTTGGCATATGGGACATGTGTACAGTTGTATGCTGAGGCTATGGACATACCTCCAGGCTTGGACAGCCTTGGGCGTCTGGACACCATCTATCTTACCACAAAGCTGGCAGCTGTGTGGGAGATTGGGCTCAAACGAGCTGTGATCAAGTTTTTAAGGAGCGGAGGAGGCTGTATGTAAATGGGGAACAGAGAAAGCCAACAGGGAGAGGGCTTTCCACGTTGGAAGCACAGGCTGAAACTCCATGAGCAGCCTTGTGGCGGGATGTGAGGTGAGAGAAAGGCCCCACTTGCAGAATCCAAGGCATGTGAGGCATGCGGCAAGGACTCCCAGTCTCCACAAGGCTGCTCTTGAGACCTAGGAAAACCAAGAGCACACAAGCCAGGCACCTGCTTCTCCAGACACCTTACCATCCTGTGACTCCAGAAGAGAGAAGCCGTGCTTGGGAAGTGTTCAAGGAGGAAGTGCCTCCATGTGCTCAGACTGGATGAGCCACTGTCTACTGCACTTAGCAGCCTGCTTCCTATCTGGCCTCCATTGTCCTCTCTTGCCCTTTGACCTCTTATCCCTACTCTTCTACTACCTGTTTCCTCCCCTCCCTCACCAGGGAGCCCAAGGGGCCACTTTGTTTCTCTCTCTCAGGCAGAAGCTCTGAATGGTGCCTGTTTGAGGATGGTCTCTTCTTAAGGACAGACACACATCTCTACCCAGGCTGAAAACCTACACCAAAATTACTCTGGGCATCTATTAGCTTAACAGTTGCCCCATTATTTTACTGTTGTTGTTGTTTCTATCAATACCAAGACTAGAAAATAAAAATCCACCACTGCTGAAATTTAAGACCATTTTATTACAAAGACAGTGCTAGGTTTTTGTCAATCTATAGTCGTCAGAAGTCTTTGTTTAATTGGCTTCCGGATAACCATCCACCTTTTGATAGTGTGATTTCCAAGTAATGCTATCAAATAACAATCACGATTAAACAAGTTACATGAGCCCTCAGGCCCTGAAGCAATTTTGTTTGAAGAATGAGTTTGTCCTTCAAACGGCATAATAAGAAAAAAATTAAGTATAAGTGCCCCAGAACAGTGTGTTATCGTGGGAGAAGCAAAATATGTTTGTCCGTTCCTTAGAATTACAAATGGCTGCCGTCAGAATCCCCCGCCTTCAGTGACACCATCCTTGCTTCCTTTCTTTGCCCCAGTGAATATTCCAGGTGGATTTTCCCTGTCACTATGCTTTTTCCATTTACCTGGCCCACCAATCAGAAATAAGTCATTTCCTTGACTCTTCACCAGCAAGAGTAAAGACGCAGCACAAGCACAAGCAGTTTGCAACTATTGGTTAAAAATATGCCAAAACATAATTTGTGACGAGAAAAAAAATACCAAAGTTATACTACCATAAAATTAAACAGCCAGGACCAAAATGGGCTGATTCATTCATATGCAAAGTCTAGGCATAATATTCATAAAATGTAAAACTTGGAGCTTATGCAGGTGCTGCAAGGCCAAGTGACAAGAAATACAAGATCAAAAGATGTAAAATACTGGGCAAACACCAAGACTCCTGGACAGGGAAAATGTTACAATTTCAGTTTTTCACATTTATGTTAAAAAAAACCAAAGTTTCCCAGAATTCAGAGTAATGTTGTCACCTCTGAGGATGAAGGTTGGGGCAGGACAAGCTTCTGGAAAAGAGGAAGCATTTAACTTCTCTTTCTCCTGTGTTACAGTGCTATTTGTAGTGCTAGCACGAGCTCAGTCTACTCCCCAAGGGCATGAGAGGTAAGAAATCTGTGATGTCCTAGCTTGCCTCAGTTTACATTAAAGTCCTTCACCTTATCAACTCTGAAATCACTGTGAAGTGGGAGGGACATATTGGTGACCTAATTATTTACTATCACAATGGAAACATAAGTAGTATTAAACTAGTATTTTATTTTAAGAAGTTTTGTTGCCTTTGTATAAAAGTTACAGTTTTCTGAAAGCTTTGATACATATGACAATATATCTCTGGAAGAGAATTTTAAAAAGTACGTGTGGTGTAGTGACAATTTTGGAGTTTTGTGTGTTTCTTTTGAAAAAAAAAACAGAAATATTATAAGAATATGTTTTTGTTTTAATCCTAGGGGTAGGGATGTGGGGCAACTTCACTATGATTTGCTTCATGCATTAGATGAGGCATGATTTTGCCAGCTGCAGGTAGTTTCTGTGATTGTGTAACATTTGGAATTCTAAGGACAGTTTTTCAGAAATATAGTATATAAATTCTAGAGCACCGATAGGTGGGGTGGGTAGTATTGTTCCTTGGTTTGTTAAGTAGTCATGCACAAGGAAGAAATAATAAGAATTTTTTTAGATACTCTCATGGTGAAGATTAAACTTGCCCCAAGAAACTTGACACTCCTATTCAGCAGGAAGTAGTCCTGATAAGGTTACCCCCTGAACTAGAAAAAATCATCCTGAGTGAGCCATCCCAGAAGCAGAAAGACACACGTGTTATATACTCATTTATAAGAGAATATTAGACATAATATAGGATAAATCTGTACACCTGAAAAAGCTAAGGAAGAAGGAGGATCCTGGGTAAGATGCTGAATCTTCATTCAGAAAGGCAAATGGGATAGACATCAGAAGGTGAAAATAAGGAACAAGACAGAAGCCTACCACAGAGGGTCTCTGAAAGATTCTACCCAGTAGGGTATTAAAGCAGATGCCGAGACTCATAGCCAAACTTTGGGCAGAGTGCAGGGAATCTTACGAAAGAAGGGGAAGACAGAAAGACCTGGAAGGGTCTGAAGCTCCACAAGAAGAACAACAGAACCAAAAAATCTGGGCCTAGGGATTATTTCTGAGACTGATACTCCAACCAAGGACCATTCATGAAGATATCCTAGAACTGCTGCTCAGAGATAGTCCGTGGCAGCTCAGTCTCCAAAAGGGCTTCCTAATAAGGGGAGCAGGGGCTGTCTCTGACATAAACTCAGTTGCTGGCTCTTTGATCACCTCCCCTTGAGGGGGGAGCAGACTGACCAGGCCACAGAGGAAGACTATGAAAGACAGTCCTCATGAGACCTGAGAGGCTAGGGTCAGATGGAAGGGGAGGAGGTTCTCCACTATCAGTAGACTGTGGAGGGGTAGGGAGGAGATGAGGGAGGGAGAGAGGGTGGGATTGGTAGGGGATGAGAGAGGGGACTACAGCTGGCATAAAAAGTGAATAAATTGTAATAAATAAAAATTATATTAAAAAAATAAAAATAGCAATAAAAAAGTTTACCCTATTTTTGACCTCTGACTTTATTCAGGGATCTCTTTCCTTTCCTCTCTATCCCTTTTTCTCTCTTTTCTAGTGTTAGAGAATTGAAAGAGTATAAGGAAAGGGGTAGAAAAAGGTAGAAGAAATAAGAATCAAAGAACCAAAGAATCGAAAGCAAGGTACAGTGTGGATGGTGTTTCGTGTATGCATTTCCCTGTGTGCACACAGTCTGTAAGAGAGCAGGCTGTTAGTATGGCGGAGTTTCTCAGTAGTGTCAGTGATGCCTTACTTAATAAATGAACACCATCTTATTTATTTTAAGGCTTCAAATTACAGGAAAGAGTTATCCTGAGGCCATTCCTTGTTCTTTTTAATTTTGTCTCTGTTTGTAACTAGGCATCTTCCCACCACTGAAAAGGGACATGGAACATGTCCTGTGGCTTCACACTCATCCAGGGTTGGTTGGGGAAACAGACAGCCACACAGAGACACTATGTAGGCAGTTTCAGAGACGGTGAATATAGGTTTTATTACTAGTTAATATATCATGATTTTCAGAAAGAGCAAAATCAGTAGGAATAGAAATTTAAAATTTCACTGTGATGGGAAGACATTTTTCTCCTTAAAGAACTGAAAATTCTAATCTAAGGTATACTATTTAAAATTTTAACCAGGTGTTACAATGGCTAAATAACGTTGCTTTTGTTGGTTTTGTTTGTTTGTCTTCCAGAACTTATGTTAATTATGACTCCATGTACACTATTTTCCCCAAAAGTATTAGGAAGTATGGAAGTGACAACCCTTCAAAAACTGGGGGTTCACATAGTCTTCTCTCAGGTCCCCACGTTTCTTCAATATCAAGGCTGTTGCTCAAAATACAAAAACATAAATGTGTGTGAGGCTGGTGAGGTCAGCTTGTGCTCACGGAACAGTCTCTCCCTGAGGGGTTGATGTGGTTCACCCTGTGCAAGCTCTGAGCTGCATACATGCTGAATAACCTGAACAGTGAACACTGCGCAAACAACACAATGTGTTATTCTACAGTTTTGCAGATCAATAGTCTGATGTGGGTTTTACTGAGCTGAAATCAAGGTTTCACCTGGGTTGTATTCCCTCTAGGAGATGCTAAGGAAATACCCCCTTTCAGCTTCTAGAGAGGACTGAGGTTCTGGGCCGGCTCATGGCCCTGCTCCTGTCTTCAGGGCCAGCATCACCTTGCTTCGGCTTCTGTCATCATTCTTCTTTCTTGAAACGTCTTTTCTGCCGCCTCTTTTGGCTCCTAAGGACCCTGTGGATACACTGGGTTCATCCAATATTCCTGAATACTCCCAGTAGGCTCTGATACGGGCTTTAATTCATGATACAATTTTTATGCAGTATAACATATTCACAAAATCTGTACATTAGAATATGGATTACTTTTGAGGGTAGGGAGCACTATTCTTACCAGAGGAGGGAAGGACAAGTTATATAGATACATGATAGATAGATAGGTAGATAGATAGATAGATAGATAGATAGATAGATAGATAGATAGACAGATGGTAGATACCAATGTGGGATAAATTATATTTATCATTACTCTCCTCCTTCACTCTAATGATTAGGAACTTCTTTTCTCTTTCCTCCCCTTAGCCTTTTTGACACGCTTTCTTGGAGTTTTGATGCTAAAGCCTTTCGTTCACTGCCCTTTGAGCATGCTGTTCTTTTGTTTCGTTGGGTTCCATTCTTCTTGTGCCATATGTAGCCATATGCTACATAGTAATGGGTTTCTTCTGGGAAATATATTCTTAGGTAATTTAGTCATTGTGCACACGTCATAGAGTATATTTCAGGAATTAATATGGTTAAAACCACATGAGAGTATAGAAGGTTGTAGTGTATATTAAACAATGGTATCACTTCAAGCAGGCAAGAGTTTGATAGCGACTTCTGCTGATCATTGCTACCAGGTTCCTTGATTTTTCCCTTTGATGCTTTTTCATCCACAGTGAGATGATTGACATTTGTTCTTTTCATAATCCTATCATATAGCTCTTTCTTATCTTTCACCAGTCTCACCTTGTTGTTTGTATAAATTTACATATATTTAATAAACTGCATGGCCTTACACAGTCAAGCCTCAGGAAGTATGGTCATGCTCTGCATAATGACATTTTAGTGAAAACTAGTGGCTCTACAAGATGTACAAGAGGCCAGAGGTAAGATGTCAAGCGTCTTCCTTTATTGCTCTCCACTTTGTGTTTTGAGACCAGATCTCTCACGGAACCCAGAACTCACTGACTCTAGTTGGATTACCCTCGGGCCTCACCCTCCACCATCTGCAAAATGAGGTTATAACAGATGCATACCAATACACCAGTCTTTTCCCGTGGGTTCTGGGGATCTCAACCCAGGTGCTTATGATTGCACAGCAAGCTTTGATCTTCGAGACATCTACGCAGGCCACAGAATCCTCTCCGGTGTCCCTTCCAGATAACACCTTTCTTTTCTCTTAGGTAATTTTTAATTTTGTAGGTGTTTGAAACAATGCCTGTAGAGTCTGGTAAGGCAGAAAGATACAGGTGCCGCCTGCAGTCTCTCTCAGCTGAAATCTATATCTAATCTAATCTATAACATTACCACCCGCTAATAGAAAGACAGCCTCCACAGACAAAGCTCTCTCAGATCTCCTAAAATGGCCTTAGCTGTAGACACAAGGCACCAATTCCTTTTCCTTACCTGGGACTATCACTTTTGATATAATTTATTGACTAACAGTGAGCTTTTTGGATTGTTAGTTGATCTGAGCCAGGTATTTAGCTGATTTAATTAAAAAAAAAAGACAAGTTAAAACTTCTACATCCTGCAACATAGTTTACATTCTGCTCCATTTCCCCAAATATTAAGACTAGAGTCATTTATTATTAATCCCTCAAGCATTTATTGACCACTAAATGTGTTAGATTCTTCACTCAATCGCCTTTCCCCAGCACATTCCCATCCACTCTATGAAGGTATGCTTTAAAATTTAGGGTTTGTGTGTGTGTTATTGGATATTTTATTATGGGCTTTTTTTAATTTCCAGTGTATAAAATCCAGTTAATTTTACAACAGTGAGAATACCTTTTGTATTTTAATTTAAATCAACCTAAATTCATTTCTAAAAGTTTTAATTATTTCTTTAAAATGAAATGTTCACTTTTAGGTGTGTTTCTAACTAATGTTTTTGTTTATACACTCAATTATATACAATATAATCAATATGGTTATGTATATATTCATACTCTCAAAATTCTTTAGTCATTTTATATATACCTCACTTATCTTTTCTATAGATTAATCTGTATACTTACTAGGGCATGAAATGATAGATGTCTTCAGTAAAATTATAATAAGATAAAGCAATTATAAAAATTATATATATTATATATACATATATATGTAACAAAGAATTATAAAAGTTAAAGCAATTTTTGTAATGCCCTTTAGCCTTAGCCTAGGACCTGAAATGATTTTACTTTTTTTCATGAAGCCTTAATGGTATTCTAGTTTTGTCTTATGTGGGTGAAGTGGCTCAAACAAATAATCAGAACTGATGATATTCTCTGTAAAATTAGGTAGTGAGAGACCATAAGCAGTAGTCACAGAGGGCCAAAGATACAATAAGGGTCCAGAAAGCAGACAAAGGATGGAGAAACGTCCATTGAAGCCAACACTGTAGGAGGTATTTTGAGTACTTAGACTCTGATAGCTTGAGAAGGGGAGAAAGAGCAGATGTTTGGAAAGAAGCAGAGACACTGGCTGAATATTATCGGGCCACTGGAGACAGCGGGGTCCTGATGCTTCTCTAGGCTGATTCCTCAAAACTCTACTGTCTGCGGTGCCTTTCTGTGGTTTGTAAGAGGTCCTCATTAAGGGCTTTGATGGACTTTCTTTTGCTGGAGTAAGTCTATTCTCATCCAGAAACAGTGTAAGGCTAACATATGAAAGGGTTAGGGCCATTCAAGGTGATTTGTGTATGAACTTTGATTCTCCTATGTGGCAACTTTTGTGTCTGTGAGAGCTGCCCACTAGGCTGCTGGAGTGGTGGCTGCTAGGCTCTCAGAAATGTTAAAGGCAGAATAAGAGAGAGGCAAATATCAGTGCCCTTGGCCTCCAAATTATTTAGTCTTCCATGTTTTCAGCAAATGATTGTATAGTCTTATTGTATGCATAGCTCTACACTGGGATTCCTCAGACAGAGTAAGCCAGTGGCTGCCCACAAGACACCCAGTACCTGGAGAGGGAAGGGCAGGGAGACAGAACAGAGTGAGGAAACTGTAGCACGAAGATGCTGATCCAATGATGGAGCCCCAGAGTCATGAGTACTTTCCTTTTCTGGGTTCTGAAACACCCCACAGCATATTCTGACTTTCAAGTGAGTTCAGGACTAAGTGGAGGTGAACCCAGAAATAAAGGGTGAGAAGAGTGATAAGGAGTAAGCTCGCACAGGAAAGTGATGATAGTTTGGTTGTGGTGGTGGAGCAACAGAGTAGGAAATAAGTAACTTCATCATGTGTTTTGAAAAGGAAAGAAATAAAAGTTTCTTCTCCATCCCCCATGTTCAGGAGTTGTAGTCAGTGTTCCTCTCCCTTCCCATGCCTTCTTTACACACCCTTCAGTTTGCACGACACTGGGGTCCCTGCCTTTCAACACAGTGACCTATATTACATGTTTTCCATTTATGTGCAGTAGTGGTCCCGGCTGTTGTTCTGGGGTTGCTAGCGATTCTGTAATTTCATTCCCTCATTAGGAGCTGTGTGCTTATTTATTAAAGCTGCACACTGCCCAAAGGCAACATACAAAAAGTATAGAAATACCAAAATTAAATAAAGGTTATTATTGCTGTTATTTTATAAAGCTTGTCGATCACAATCGTCTGTGTACAAGCACAGGACGGAGGCTCTGTAAATCAACTGCTAGCCAGAGCCTTCATCAACAAACTTCAGCTTCTTCTTGCTGCTGTCGGGAGTCCTATGCCAAGGCTCCAGTGTGATGGAAGAAAGCGATGATCCACCCATAATTTTCTAGAAGAGTCTTCGGTTTCCTACGCATTTAAATAGCTCCATGCAGTCATTTTGCTAAATTCAAATGTTCTAAGAATGCCATTCCAGGGATGAAATGGGCGTTACTCTACCTATTTGGGTTTATTCCTTTGCAGCAAATGAGGAAATAGACATCTAACATCACTTCATACATGAAATAGTCACGGAATGCCTGCTATGACTTGATGACTTGGGGGCTGGGAAACCAGGAAGAACCAAATAGAGTCATTGTACTGAAGGAGGCTACTTTCCGCAGGATAGGCAGAAGATGAGCGAATTATTCCGTGGCATGGTGTGTGGAGTTATGGGTGAAAATAAGGCAGGGAGATAGCATGAGGTGCCCGCTGGAGGGTTGCTGATTTCTATAGACTGCTCCAAGTTCTCGCTGATGAGATGCCATGAGCAGACCCCTGACAGAGAGCTCCGTGGAACTGAGGGGAAAGCATTTCAGGGGAAGGAGCGGCAACCACAGAGCTCTGAGCACATGTGAACAGAAGCAGAGGCTGTGTATTTTCCGCCTCTGCAACAGGAAGCTCATTAATGACCTGACATGAGGATCATTTTATCTATGGACGAGAAAGACGTGAGCTATGGCATCTTTGGGTTAGCGCTTTTTACATCATATTCTTCTATATCACATTCATTTCAACCTCTCAGTTGAATTTCTTTTCCAGAGTCTCCAGTATTTACACCAGTGCCACAGTCGACTCTACCAACCATGCCTTAGTCCAGATTTCACAGAAATGTTTCTCTGCTCATATTGTTGCCTAAGATAGTGCCAACACTTCTATTAGGGGAAGCTGGTGCTGCTTCTGCAGTAGGGAATAGAGAGTAAGTTTGAACTTGGGCAGACCAAGATGTAGATACTTGTAATGTCACTTAATGGCTGATATCTTAGCCAAGTCACTTCTTTCTTCCAAACCTCAGATATTAATGTATACGTAAAGAAAATGTCACTTATACTGTACTGTTAAATATCCAGGTCCCCAACCCTGACAATTAAGAGACCATAGTGTCCTCTCTCCTCCTTTCCCCAACTCACTCTCTCAAACCACAAAAACCACTACCACCATCTTCTGGGTATGTCTGAGGTCAGAGACTCAGAGAAGCTATTGTGGTAGCATTCAATACCGCCTATTCCTTAAATGCCTTGAAATGCTAGGGAAGTTCTATGGCTTCTCATAATTCGTTCTCCATCTCTCTCTTCATCTCCGTGTCTGTCCTTCTCTGTCTGTTCTCTGTCTGTCTCTTTCTCTCTGGGGCCTGCATGTGTGTTTCTGATGACTGAAGAGATCTAAGCATGACAACTGGCTTATAGCCACCCTGCTCAGAGTCTCTTCTGACCCATCTGGAACAGGACCCATGTTTGGTCTGGGTAGTAGGTAAATGGAAGTAGGTTGGTGCCTTTGCTGGGTGATAAGATCTTTAAGAGCTGGTGCCAAATCTTTGCCTTTTAACTTCTTCAGTGTCAGGTGCTTTTCTCTCCACAGAGACAGGAAGACAGTGAGAGAAATGACAAGGGCAAACCTTACCAGGAAGGCTGTACGGCTGACCATCATTTCAGAGGGGCCATATGCTAGGCAGGAATGATTTCAAGGTAGTAGGCACCCGGGGAACACCGCAGAATCTGCGACAGAGCCTTTCATATATTTCAGCTCCTTATTTTCCTTCCCTGGCTATAGTCTAACTTTGGGGAGCAGGGATGGTGAAAGGAGGCAGAAGCAAGACTAAAAGGTAAAAGGTCCCTTTCTACATGCCCTTTGCCCTGTGTAGGTGGATAGTCTGGGAGACTTTGGTTTCTGGTATGTCCTGCCTTACTGTGTGCCACAGGACTATGGGTTCTCTGTGTTAGATGTCTCAGGACCCTTCAGTTGAATCTGTCAATGAGGAAAGGAGTCTTGAGGAAGAACTCAACAGGGCTGGGGAGTCATCTTTTTATTCAGTTCTACTTCACAGTAAACACTTTTGCAATCCTATTCTGACCGGCTGGCATTCGAGCCAGTTTCAGCGAGAGGAGGGCAAAAAGCAACCGGTAACAAGGAAGCGCATTGCATTTGCTCATTGTTAGTTACCCATGAAGCGAAAGCCAGCCAGGTGTTCTTCCTGCATGCTTCAGTGAGGGGACCAAGCTCTTCTTCTTAACTTAGACTTACAAGTGTAATTTTGCTCGTTTTCCTTGCCTGAAACTCATTTCAGAGAACACTGCTCACCATGATAGCCTGGGTTTTAAGGAGAAATGTCTCCTGTGAAGCCATCAAATGGAAACAAAAATAATAATCTTCAAAACTCTTTGTAAACATAAAGTAATATTGGTGAAATCAATGACAAAAAAGTGGGCATCTCTTCTAAAAAGAAAAGAAATATGAAAGAAAATGAAAGTGTCAAGCCAAGAGTCCATTTCTGGTGTAGAGGAATGGAGATATTCTAGATAAATTAGACCCACTTCTCCAAACAAAAACCAGCTGGGCAGTTGTGGCACATGCCTTTATTCCCAGTACTTGAGAAGCAGTTGGATCTCTGAGTTCAAGGCCAGCTTGGTCTACGGAGCTAGTTCCGGAACAGCCAGATCTACACAGAGATAGCCTGTCTCAAAACAAAAACAAAAAGGAAAA
>CM053760.1:42889910-42939474 GCA_028658305.1 Pachyuromys duprasi
TTTGATGTCATGACAGGAAGTAGCTGAAGTTACTGTGCTGAAAGAGAGTAACAAAGACACAGCTCAGGCCTGTGCTGGGAGTACCCTCTCCTCCTTCTTCCCCAGTGCCAGAGTCTCATAGCAGAATCATTGCACTTCAAATGGAACTTCCTCATCATCAAGCAATGAGCTAAAGAGCTGCTCATGAATAAGGCGATCTCCAGGGGCCACCGTGGGCTAGATGGAATGTGGAGATAAAAGGCAGCTGGTTTTCCTCATACCTGTGTACCAATGAGCCGCATCTTTAGATAAGGCTTTCTCAGCAGGATACCAGATCTTATCAAATGCTGTTACATACTATTTAGTCTCTCTGGGTGACACAAAAGAAATGACATCAACCAGCAAGGGTAACAAAACAACATGAAGAAAATCAGAGACTATGCAGGCAAAGGGCTCAGAGGGCTGAGCAGCCATTATTGCTCTGGATGCTGTTCCAAAAAGCTGAGTTCAAGCAGGATGTGTGTGTGCTGTGGTGTGTGTGTCTGTGTGCATTGTCAGGGTTTTCTGAAGAGGAGATGTGAACATACAGCAGAGAAGTAGAAAATAAAATTGCACCCGAGCTGCTGAGATGGGAATGGTATTTGTTTTCCTGGGCGCGTGTGATGCACCGCGCTCTGTATCTTGCTTTTGTCCTTCAGAGTCACGAGAGCCCATGCTTTAATGCCTGCAGGTTGACCATGCATTGTTATTATACAGTCTTCATGTTCACATCATGTGTCATCTGACCAAAGGAGAGTCTACAAAGTGAAAGGGCTCATGCAAAATTTATGCTTATATGGCTGTTTCAGTCAGTGGAAAAATCAATACTGCAGGCTTGATGCGCAGAAATGACTGAGTACTCTCTGACTGACGCTAAAAGCACCCGGAGATTGAGAGTTGCATTTGCTGTTCAAGGGATCGAGTGTATTAGGGCTCTTGTGATAGTCTTGTAATAGTCTGCTCACCTTATATTAGCCTTTCCTTGGGATTATTTTTTGATACCAATTATGATTGTGGGGTTTAAGGCAATTACACTATTACAAAGAAAAAGCTGCTCTTTATGTCCTGTAAAGCTGTCATATATTTCACACTGCAACCGCCTTCCAATTATTTTGCTACAATGCGCTTTGGAAGGAAAATGTCCTAACTGATATATATTAGTCCTTTATGTTTTATAAATAAAAATCAAAGCCATAATGTAATCCTTCAAACGGAGCCTCTCAGTTTCCCCAGATGTGATTTTTAGAAAGAGCTGAGCTGTTATGGGCTCTGCATACTTTCAAAGAAACATTGTAACGTTTGCAGGTCTGTGGGAAGAACTCTATTCAGGCTGCGGCTTCAGATGGGAGAGAGAGCAGGTGTCTTGGAGCTAATAGCGCTGTTAAGTGGAAGGGTAGGGGGGCTTTGAAGAAGCAAAAAACAATCCTTGAAATTAATTCATTCAGAAATGAACTTGACATGTTGTGACAGTGCATTGCACAGCCAGCAACAACGCACATATACACAAATCTTTTCTTTGCCTTCAAGCCCTGTTGCAAAGAAGATTATACAGCTGTTTTGGGTGGGCCCCAGATGCCAACAGAAGGAGTGCAGAGACTGGCACAGGGAACAAATATGTATCAGTAGGAAAGGGAATTTATATGCTAAGATGAACCCTTGTAGTAAGTAGGGCCAGGAGGTTAAAGGGAGCTGAAAGGAGGCTCACTGAGCTTGGGCAGATGCTTGCCTCAGGGAAGGGAGATGCTGTTGTCTTCAAATCCCAAAACCAGACAGCAAGTCATCAGCTCAGTGGGTCTGGAGGTGTGGCTATCAACATAGCCTAGCTGAACTAAGTGAAATGGAGTTACTATGAATACTCAAGGCAAGTGAGCTTGGCCTCCTAAGTTCATGGTAGGAGGCTTGCTCTAAGTTTGCATTCCCAACGCAAACAAGAGCAGTGCCTCAAATATCCAGGAGCACAGTGGCTATTGTGATGAAGGCTAACTTGCGTGTGTCTCTTGCATGTTACCTACCAAAGAGATTCATCCCTGCGTGGATCAAGGAAAGGGGATCTGAATCTGTAATCCTAGTTGCTCAGGGAGGAGGGCTGCTTGAGGTGAGGAGTTTGTGGCCAAGGATAGCAAGGCCTTATCTTCGAAAATAAGTAAATAAATATATCAAGAAAATTAGTTGAAAAGAGAGTCATGTCTTGGAGGTTTAAAATACTCAGATGCAGAAACGATTTCCTTGTTTACTGGGCTACCCCCTTGCTGCACAGAGGCATTGGCCTCATGATGGGATGGGATGAGTGTGGACCATCCAGGATGCAGCAGGGGACGTCTTCTGTCTATGGCTGTCCTCTGATTCTCTGACTGTGGCTCGTTATTTGGAAACACCTTTCTCTTTTTACCTCCCCAATGAGGATTCTTTCCTCAGCTTTTCTTGTTTGTCCCTTGGCTTTTAATTGAGAAGGTCCTACTTTAGAAAGCTTTCCTGGGTGGATGTTTAGTCTGAGAGTAAGCTCATTGGTCAGAAAAACTGCTTTATTTTCATTATTCTCACATATCTTTCTGGCATTTGAGATGCCAACCACAAGTCAACGTGTATTCTTCTCCCTCAGTGGTAATGTCACTGTGCTTTTCCACAAAGACAGCTGCTGTGAGCTTTATAGAAACCAACACACTATTGCCTTCTGTAGACTGACCTCCACACGAGATACATGCTAAGGGATAAAATGTACCTGCAATTTCTTAGGTAAAGGACCCATTTAGATCAGCAGGAATGAAAGACCCAGGGATAGCAGAGGAAGATTAAAAAATATTCTAGAGATCTTCAGAAAAATGGCAGCTACTTAGGCTCTGTGAAGTTATGACCTAGCAACTGTCTTGGAATATTTTGCCACCAGTGACAATTTACTTAAAAGCATGGAACCACTGGGTCTTGGCTGAAGAAAGTGCTAGCCTGGGGAAGAGAGTGTGTTATGGAATCCCTTCATGGTCTCAGGAGAATGAGATCTCTCATTAAATAGGTGCTGAGAATACCTGACATATCCCTGGCTAGGCTGAGGCCTCAAGGTGGCTGGACTATTGGAGAAGGCATTGGGTTTAAAGTCTAAAGTCATCTATGTGATTCTTTCTTTGAGGCTTATCAGCTGTGCGACACTAAGACATTTTTCTGAACATCGCTGAGCCTCTGCCTCTTCATCAGTACAGTGGAAATAGCCATCCCTCACCAGCAGTGGCCATGAATTAAATGATGGATTTCCATGAGAGAGCCCCTAACATGGACTATAGAAGGGAGTGAGAGACATGCTTGCTCTTTCTCTAGTTAGAGGGATGACAAGCTAAAAAATCTTACAGTGCTTTGAGCCAGTATAGATCTCAGAACTGAGCAGAGAAGAAAGCTTCCATTTGTTTCACTGGGGCTAATCCACACAATCAAGGAAACATAATGGGAAAAAAAAAAACAATCCCAATCTTGATTCATGAGATTCAGCATGTCTTCCCTTGTACTTCTGTTCTGCCTACTCGTCCATGAGGAGTGATGATGGTGACTGCTGTTGATGAAGCATTTTCAGGAATGAGGTCATTCTCAGGAAGTCATCTAATCAATACCTTGAGAGAAACAGGTTGTTCCGTCATCCCAGTTTTCCATAAGAGAACTGAGGCTCAAGCAGTTTAAGTAACTTGCCCAAGGTCAAATATCCAGGCCAGCATTGACACATGACACCAAGAACCTGGGTTTAATTGATCTTCCAATAATCCTTAATTGTCACTTTGAAGGGTCAACCTAAATTCTCTCTATCTAAGTTATATGTCTCCTATTTTCTCTGCCCTGACATTAGGTTTTCCCCCTTGACAGTGTTTATCATAATTTTAAATTACATACCATTTGAACACATCTTTGGCTAAGTAAGTTGTTTTCCCAGTAGAATGTCCTTTTAGTCTCTGTCTTCCTTGTGCAAGTTCCCAGCGACTATGACAAAACCTGGTACATAAGAGGGACTTAGAACAGATTTGCTGGAGCCTGAGTTCATTGACAGTGTGCCCAAAATATTGGCCAGGATTAATGTCATGAGGATTTTGAAGAATGGGGGAAGTGTTGAAGCCTTGTGTTAGGCCTATATGAAGCTGAAATCCTGATTCTTTCCGAGAAGAAAGCCTCACATTGCAGCCTTAGGTAGCTTGGAATTCACTACATATTTTAGGATGGCCTTGAACCCTCATAGTCTTCAACCCCTAAGTGCTGAGGTTACAGGTGTGAGCCACCACAACTAGCTTTGGCATTCATACTTTCTACTGAAAGACTCATTGCCTGCTTCTGAGAGGATCTAAATTGCCATCATGTCCTCTTCAACCCTAAGGCTCACAGGTTTGCATCTCTCTGTAGTTCACAGAGAAGAAAGGAAATAAGTCATGAGTGATATTTCAGATTCTTCCTCTATTTGGTCCCCAAATTTCATTTATCCTTTGTCCCATCTGCCATGTTTGAGAAGGGTTGGAAACAGTGATAGAGGAGCCGCAATGTCACAGCATAACTTACTTGGTTAAATGGTTAGGAGTTCTACTTTTCAAGGATTATTTTTTTTCTCCACTGGAACACTCTACTGAAAATCTAAATGCAGTTCTGTTCAGTCTGGTATTATAATAGCAGAAAACATTATTGTAGATGATAATGAGATTTTCTGTTAAAAATTAAGCTATTCCTTGACAGAGTGAATTTTGCATTAGTGTTCAGTTCTAATCCAGTCTGTCAGGCAAACAGAAGCACATGGAGAGACAGTAGTGTCTTTGCTAATAAGTGTGAGGGAAAGGTGAGCACTCGATAAAAAAAATAAGTCATAAGGGAAGATGACATGAGAATAGGATATATTGCTACCAGGAGGGCCTCTTGGGACAATGGCTTGACAGATATTCTTCTACAGAATGTACCAAATAAGCACAACAGAAAAAAAAACCCAATTTCTATGATTTACAGAAACAAAGAAGACTTTAGTTTTGCTTGATGGCAATTCCTTTAACTTTGGTACCTCAGTTCCTAAGTCTCACATTATTTCTATGAATTACCTACAGTGCTAAAGAACACTACATCTCCACTACATTTTGCTTTTTAAATTGGTCATTCTGATATTCAGAAAATTAAAGTCTTCTTGAAGTCTATGTGGCTGCTACTGACTGTCTCTGTCTCTGCCTCATTAGGAGGGACATCTTCTATAAAGCAAATCCTTTGTAATGGAAGAATCATTTTGGGCAAAGTATGTGCATACAGATGTTGAGGAAGACATGATGACAATTTAGATTCTTTCAGAAGGAGACAATGACTCTGTCAATAGAATGGCAAAGCCAGTTGTGGCAGCTCACCTATAACCTCAGCACTTAGGGGCCAAGGACTATTGAGAGTTCAAGGCCATTATAGACTACCTAGTGAGTTCCAGGCTAACTTCAGCTGCAATGTGAGACTTCTGTCCTCACCCCCTCCAAACATTTTTAAATGTGACTATGATTCGTAATTTTAACACTTGACTTAGAATCTGGCAATCCACAGGGCAGGTAACTTTAAGCTGTGATGTATCATATTAACATTATCCAACACATCCTCCACGGTGTGTGTGTGTGTGTGTGTATGTGTATGTGTATGTGTGTGTACATGCACACATTTATAAAAATGAATGACTAGTTCATATGTGATTTCTTTAGATTTAACAATATAATTTTAGGAAAAAGGGAATTGTCAGTGAATAAGTAGTAACTTTATTCTGGAAAAATTTCATATGTTAATATACTTAACCCTCAGAACAACCAAGGACAAATATTCTCATGTCTATTTTATAGATGAGGAAACACAATCATAGAGAAGAAAGTTTGAAGTGACCTCAGGGGTAGAGAGTAAAACAAAAGCCCAGGCTTCCTATAGAATCAGACTGCCTCCCACAGGCAAACATCCCCTCAAATGGGAGATTTTCTTCAGTGCTAGATTCTCCTCAGGATCCATTTAGAACCTGCAAATGCAAGACACATCATCGTCTAAAGTGAATGAACTTGAGTATATTATTGGAGTACCCCAAACTGGGGTTTTATGACATTTTAGTTGGGGTATGTTTTTATTTTTCTACTCAATGGTTCTATTTCATCCAGAAATAAATCAAATCTTTCCTCTCAATACAGTCTACCTCTAATGTTATTGCTGGTATTAGTGGGGAAAAACTTCATAAGTAGAAAGTTCTCCATCATTACCAGCTTTTTGATAGAAATTTCCTCAAGTCTCTCTTGCTTTGTGTTGTGTTTTAGGATGTTGAAGACAGGTGTGGGTCTTGAACTGTCAGTGGCTTGTCGATCTCCTGGCTCTAGAAATCAGTGTGACACTTGAGTATCACTCTCACTACTCCATTTCCACATGCAAGTCTTCGCTAGAGCAGAAGAGCATGTCAAATTCCTGCTTCAAAGACAGCAGTAGTTAAGGAAGCAGAGCAAAGTTTGTGTTTCCTGGATGGCTTTGCAGCAAGTCAAATGGGTTTTGGGAACTTCATTTCTGGGGATTAGCGTACTACCCTGACAAAGCTGAGCTTTTCATACCGTTATGATATAAAATCTCTAAAAAAATATGTCTGTCTTGATCTACTGGCACAGATTTCCCCTGTTCCTAGACTAAATTATTGATGCTACAGTTATCACTTCTTAGCTCTTCTTGGGGGAACTCAACAAAATGACTTTCCTACAGCTGAGACAATGATTGAGGAGGAGAAAGAGCCTTTTGTTATTTTTGTTTGTGTTTTCCGTGTCCCTCTTGCTTTGTGGAGGGGTTTTAGAGGTGGGTGAAGAACAACTGGGTGAAGAAATGATTCGGATTTGCAGTTGCTGCAAGAGACGGAGTGCAGGAGGTAAGCCTCTGAAAGGTGATTATGTTGGTTCTCTTCCAGCAACTGGAGACCAGACTTGTAAAGAAGCCACAGAAAATAGGAACCCTACTGCCTGCCAAGTCTGGGGATCACTACTCTTTATTCAACAAATATGAAAGCATGAGGCTATTTTGTTACTGCCCAAATAATATGGCAGCTGTGCCACATGCACATCATTGTGTATATAGCTATGCCTGATGTGTCTATTAAGCTAGTTTTTGTTTAAGAACCAGAACTATAAAATGGGTCTAGCTCATGAATTCATTTTTAAGGAATCTTTTATTTTTTTTATTGGTGCCTAATAACTGTACATATTTATGTGGAGTGAGTTCTTTCCATTTATACTATTTAAATTAATTTAATAAACACAAATGGTAATGTTTCCATGGGAGCAGTATCATCTGGTGGTTTATAGGAAGATTACCCGAGTTCAAATTCCTCAGCTAGTACTTCCTAGTTCTATATCCTAAAGCAAGTAATTGAGTTCCCTCATATGAAAACAAAGGCAGTAACTTGTTCTCGGTGTTGGCTATGTGAAAATTGCCTGGGTCTACATGTGTCAAGAAAACCAATGATCCTGTATGCTTCTGAGGCAGCATGAATAGTCATAATTCTCAAGAGCCTGCCAGACACTGTCCATGGTGCTTGCATGCTCACTATCAAACATGCTGCTCAGTAGCTATAGCTCTGGTACCCATCCTGTCAGCTCATGTTTGCATTATGTAGTAATCTTCCATCTGGCTTTAATTTTACACATATTCATTTTCCAGGACTAGATTTATCTTTTTACAGCTTTGATTTTTACCACGTGACAATCCAAGGAGAATAAAATTTATGACCTTTTTCTTTAGGCAGTTTCAAAGACGATATAAACAAAGCAAATGAGAGAATTAGAGATGCCTATTAGTAATCATCAGAAAAGCGAAAGTTAAAGTCTCAATGAGCAACTGGGGAACTCCAGTTACAATCTTCATACTCAAAATGACTAAACTAGAAGCAATAGATAAAAGGAAAAGAAAAGTAAATCCCAAGCTGATAACACCAAGTGCTGCAAGGACATGAAGTAACAGGACCAGTTAGACATTGTTAATGAGATTACAAAACTGCACATACACTTTGAAAAACTGTTGGCAGTTAATGCAAGTCTAACAGCAATCTTGTTCTCGGTATTACCTAAGGGAGATGAAAATGTATCTTCACAGAGAAACAAATGTTTGTAATGCCTTTATTTATAGTTGCTAAAAATATAAAAGTATCTAGATATTCTTAAGCTGGTAAATGGGTTAATAGACTATAGAGTGAAGTCATGCAATGAAGTCTAGTGTTAAGGAAGTTGTTACCCACTACAACAAAACAGGTGTGCTTCAAATATATGTGCTAAATGAAGGGAGATGAAGGGATGCATATAGCTTATGGTATTATGGAAAGGCAGATTACTGAGAAAAAGAATAGATTGTTTGCTAAGAGCTGAAGGCCATTGATGGCTAATTACAAAGGAGCTTTGACAGGATGTTTGGGGATAACTTTCACTCTTATTGTGGTGGTAGTTATAATGAATTATTGTGTATGCCAGATCTCAAGGAACCATATGCCAAAAGTTAGGTATGGTGTAGATCAATAAATCTAAGAAAAACCTTCCCATTCTCAGATCTACAAGGTTTAGTCAATTAACTAAGCAATAAAATATATCCTTTCAAATGGGTCCTTAAATACTGTACCTAATGACCTTCCCTCTGTCAGTAAGAGGTGCTGTATGTCATTTTCTTCTTCTTCTTCTTCTTCTTCTTCTTCTTCTTCTTCTTCTTCTTCTTCTTCTTCTTCTTCCTCTTTTGGCCAAGCCATCTCACCAGTTCTTGATGCATGTCCAAGTCACTCAGGTCTAAGTCAGATGTCACTATCTCTGTGACCTTCTTCCAGTCTAGTTGTATCTTGAGAAAATTCTGTGACTTCTTTGGATCACCCCCTTGGAATTTTGACAGTTGAATTTTTATCTAGATGCCATTTGTTTTCAGGCTGAGTCACTGACTTATTCTTGTGTGTATTGGACAGGCATATATCCAAATGATTATTACTAGAACAATCGCAATTACAGGGAAGACTTTCAGTGGTGTGGTCAAATATGTCTAGCCCCGTTCAAATTCAGGGAGTTGTGGGTTTTCTAAACTCAGGCAGAATCCATACTGAATAAACCTTCCTTTCTAGTCTATCAGGGAACATCCAGGGAACCCTGTCCAAGAACACTTAGCAGTTTTCTGGTCTAAGGTCAAGTGGAGATGCAATCTAAAAGCTGGAAAGACCCTGGTGAAGTTCTTCCAGGTGTTGATTTGGTGAGTGGCTCCCCCTTGGGGACCACAGTCTTTACAACTTTTCTATTCCTTTCTTTAAACGTTTTCTTAAAGGAAAATGTATAGGCAATGATTTTTAGGAAACTGACATAGGGATGGTTTTCATATTGATGTCAACTGGCCTTAAGAAAAATTACAGTCACAGGTTTCCTTGGAGTGAGAACAGAGAACACGATGATACTAAGGTGAATCTTTTTTAAGAGCTTGTGTGGGACAGGCATAGCATCAATTCCAATAAACTCTGTGAAGAGGGTATAAATACACAGCCCTTACTTGAAGCCCTCCGTGAAGATGCTTCAAATGTAAGTGCAAGCACACATACACACATGATAGATATACATGCTACTTATTACACGACCCCCCTACTTATGGTCTATGTAGAATTGTTTTGTTTTTGTTTGTTTGTTTGTTTTTGCAGCAGGGTTTCTTTGTGTAGCCTTGGCTGTCCTGGTCTCACTTTATAGACCAGGCTGCCCTAGAGCTCACAGTGACCCACCTGCCTCTTACTTCCTGAGCGCTGGGATTAAAGGCATGTGCCACCACGCCCAGCTTGGTCTAGGTAGCATTCCACAATCAAGGAAATTAATATCTTTCTGTGACTGGAGAGATGGCTCAGTGACTAAGATCACTTGCTGCTCTTCCAGAGGATCAGAACCCAACACCCACTTCAGGTGGCTCATGACCCTCTATAATGCCAGCTCCAGGGAAGCCAAGCACTCTCTGGCTTCTGTGTGTTCTTTCATGCATAAGCATATACTTACTCACATGCATATGCCCCCTCTACATACATGCACACCCACATACAAATAAAAATAAAATCTTAAAAACTCCATCTCTTTGGGATAAAAAAAATATTTGGAGGCTAGAGAGATGGTTCAGAGGTTTAAAGCACTGGCTTCTCTTCCAGAGGTTCTGAGTTCAGTTCCCAGCAACCACATGGTGGCTCACAACTATCTATAATGAGATCTGGTGCCCTCTTCTGGCATGGAGGTGCACATGCAGGCAGAACCTAGTATACATAGTAAATACATAAATTTAAAAATATTTGGGATAAATAAAAATTATAAATGTCCTGATACATGTTAAGAATAATTTTGCCACTAAATGTAGTACTGAAAATGTCTTTGCTTTGTTGAGAATTTTTGAATTGTAAATAAAGATACTTATTTAAGGCCTGTAGCACTTACCTATTTTATAGTGTGAGAAACTGAGGTATGGTTTGGACAACTGATACAAGTTCTCTCACTAATTGGTTGTAGAATCAGGAGTCATACTTTGATAGCTTCAGCTCAGAGTGCTCTCTCTTTCTTTCTGTCTGTCTGTCTGTCTCTCTCTATCTATCTTTCTCACTCTTTTTCTCTCTGTGTTTGTCTCTTTCCCTTTCACTGTTTCTCACACTCACACTCACAGGCAGGCACACACATTCATGCACACACACACACACTAACAATTTCAAATCAGGCACACCTACCACATATAGAAAGTGGTAGAAAGCAGTAGATTGCCCTAGCAACTTGACCTAAGTGGCAAAGGTGTACGACGCCCGAGCAGCTCACACAAGGGTCCTTGCACCCTTCTCCAGTTACCACCCTTCCCATGTCACTTTAACCTGTATCACCATGACTACAGGCGACCACAGGGGATGCGCCCTTCTATATCCACCTTTCCTGGCTTCATCCATGCTGCTGGAAGTAGACATAGTTTCTTCTTTGTGTTGTTGCGTGCTGGTTTGCTATATAAGTGTGTCATTCGCAGTAGGCCATTTTTCTCTTGGTGGACATGGAAGGTGGTTCCAGTTCAGAGGAGCTTCTGACTGTCATCAACTGTCAGTGTCTAGCTCAGGTTTAACTTCCATAGGATTTCACAATAGGGAAAACCAGTTCCTTCGATCAGAACGAAGGCAGCTGGCCCACAAAGGACCTTGCCATCTGTTTATAGCCCTAATATAGGAGTCTTACAAGCTGTTTTTGCAAAAGGCCATATAGTAAACAATTTTGGTTTCGTAGGCCATGTAATATTCATGGTGAATGTAGACTCTGCCACTGAAGTACATAAGCATCGCAAACAATATGTAAGCAAGTATTTGTGTACTTTAACACTTTTCTGGCTGGAGAAACAGGAGGTGGTGAGATTTGATCAGTAAGTTGCAGTATGGCAAAACTTCCTTTCTAGTGAACATCTGAGAAGTCATTAAATCATCAGGGACTTGTTCTTTACTCTGGGATCCTGGCCTTTTATTCGCTTTCTCTGCTTTCAGAAGGTTTGATTTGTTGCACGCTAGGCCAAGATGTACTCTTCACCATGATCCCAATTTAATAAAACTAAGTGATTGTGGACTGGACCTCTGAAACTGCAAACAACAGCAGCAAAACCTTTTAACTTTGCAAGGTGCTTAATCTAGGATGTTTTGTTGTAGTGATGGGAAGCTGGCTACATACCACTTGAGCAAGTGTATTTTTGTTGTAACAGATGTCCAAAGTGTGCTTGGAGATGCTTAACAGTGTGCACACTGGAGGGTAGTATGCATGTTCTTCTGCTATGTCTGTGAGTAAACCTCAGAATATTTGAACCACCTGAAATTATAAGCAAAAATTTGTATGTTTTGGGGAATATGTGTTTATTTTTGTAGAGCAGATTTATAAGCTCTAATCAACATATGAAAGGTATTTTTATCTCCAGATCAGGAAGAAAAAAGGCACAGAGAGAGAGAGAGAAAGAGAGAGAGAGAGATGAGAAATGGGAACATGAGAAATAGAAAAAAACAAATGGTTATTGCCATATATATAGTCAAGGCACTTCCCCCCCCCCCAACCAGTAAAGGCTAGAAAAAATTTCAAATTCTAAATTTAGATATCAATTTTACAAAGGGATATAATTTTTTAGAAAAATTAGTGGTATTTCATCTGAGAGGCATCTTCCCTTTTGTATAAACCTTGCCTACAAGGTATGTGGTTCAGCAGTGTCAGATTTATGGGTAGGTTAAGTGAGTTTGATGCTGAAACACTTGAGACCACTGCTGTTTTGAGGGCCAATAATCCCATATGAATAATAATATTCGTATCTCTAAATTTCTATCATTATATAAGGGCCCATGGCCTCCATCCCTTTGTATATGTTCTATGCCTCCAAAGTACATCCTACAACGAAAAGAACAGCAAGACAGTGAACACATAATTGTTAGCTGTATTTCACGTTCACAATTCCTTTGAGAAAGGTCCTAATTAGTCTAAGCAGTGTTTAATGTAAATCAAGTTTCACTTTCAAAATTTCAATGGCCCCATTCTGACAGAATGTAGATTTTTTTTAATGCTATACATAAAACATGGGTGCTAGTAAAACACTGTAATGACAGGCAGAGAAGAGCAGAAATCAATACATGGCAAGTTACTGGAATTAGGTAGGCATGACCTCCTGGAGCAGCCTTGCAAAATGACCCTGAACATCTAGACTTTCTGGGTAGTTTCAGAGGGCTGGGGCTTCTGCCTTTGCACTCACTGCTGTGCCCTCTATCCGAGCTTCTGAAAGTGATTGCTCTGCCTTAGGAGGGAGGAAAATGCTGAAGGCTTCCCCGCATGAGAAGCATGGCACCAGACAACCCTTGGGACACTGCTGAGATTCTCAGTGTCCTGATTTATTTCACAATGTAATTCAATTATGGAAAATAGAGCGTGCTTTTATATTTTCCAATCCTCTTACACACTGAATCACAAAGCCGGATACCTTTTATTAGTGTTTGATAGCATGTGGTTAGCAGGGTTATAAAGAAAATAAAGAAATAGGGCTGCTTACAGATTTAGTATAAGCTATGATTAATTTTTATTAAGAGGATGCATTTATAAATCGCTAGCTGACAATTTGTTCAAAGATCTTTTTTTTTTTCCTTCAGTTGGGTACATCTTCGCCATGCAGAATGCAGAATTGTATATGAGATATTTGAGTGTCTAAAACGATGTATGATAAATGAAGTAGCATGCTACTTATACGCTTATCATGTTCCCTGACTAGCAACAGGTTCAGCAAAGGGCATAGCCAGTAAATGAAATTTTCCACCAGGACAATATATCATCACAAGAAATGTATGCGCTGGAAACTTACAAGCTTGCTCAAGATGCGGACAAGGTGTGAAATGGTAAAAAATGAAAAGCAGCTACATCATACAGCAAAATTTCAAATTCAAGTGAATATTGGTTGGGGCTGATGCCTTAGCTGTTTCAAACCACAAGAGTGAGGGAGAAGATGCAAACACTCTCTGAAGGCAGGAATAAGTTTCTGTTATTACCAATGCCACAGAGGCAAAGTAAAGGGCATTGCTGTGTGTATGGCTGCCGTGATATTAATTGAGAAAGAAGTTTCAGTTATATTTTCTGAGAAATCTTCGTTATGTTTAACCTTGAACAAGTCCCCTAATACTTCCACACTTTAATTTTTCTGGTTGCTAAATCCAAGTCAGGATAAAGTCTCATAAAGTGTCCTCTTTATAAAGAGAATTTTGCTGTTCTCTGATTTTTATTTTGAAGCCACCAAAAGAAATGGTCAGAATAAGGGGGTTTCAATATATATTATATTACCAGTTTCTCAGGAGGATGTTACAATTGCATTTTACTACTTAACCCAATAGAAACAGCAGCTACTCAAGAGATATGCCAGAAAATGCAAATGAGCTTGGTTAGTACTTTCTTTCAATAATTATCACACCTCGTAGCTTATTCTTGCCATCTTTGATTTCCTTCAAAGGCATTGAACAATGATCCTGTCAAAGAAGTGTTTGTTCAATAGAGGAGGTGCAAGCTAAGTCCCCTACATATGTTTACATCGGGAGACACCAAGGTCCTCTGTTGATAGGCACCATGCATCCCATTTCCCTTTGCTAGCTACTTCTGGTGACAGTGTGAAGTGACAGCTGCAAGAGTGAATTACCTGCAGGTAGTGTCAATAGGTATAAATTACAATAGGCCCCAGTGACAGCTATTCTAAAGAAGGGCTTCCTGTATGTTAAAAAGCTCAGTGGAGACAATGCCCAGGAAGTAAAGGAATAAATGCAATCAGATGTAGACTAAGTCTTGTCAACACCAAGGACCTTCGAGGAAAATCAGGCTGAGACTCAGTGACATTGAAGGGAAGGGGCACTGTGGTGGGCAGTGTGGCCAGGTTCAGCACCACAGCTTGCCAGCTGTGTGAGCCTGAACGACGGAGATGGAGACGGTAACACTGCCTCAGGGAGTCACCATGTGGGTGAATGATTCTAGCTGGAGCATCCTGAGCACACTGCGTGACATCTGGGGGTCATTCTCCTTATGCTGTGCACTAATACCTCTGTGGCTGCTTTTGTTTCTTCCTCCTTTTCTAGAAATGAACGCTTGTGATTCTAGGCCAATAAAGATGGGCGTCTAAAAAGAAATAGGCAAGAACAAAAAGCATATTTATAGTAAGGTAGGAAAAGATGAGAGTCTTCTAATTAGGATGGGGAAAATAGCTAGTCCTAAACTGTAAGGGATAGCTTGAATTGCCATCCTGGTGGCACAGATATCTACTAAACAACTAGCAGGATGGGATGTGCAAAGTATTAGAAATGTGTGAACTAAAAGTAGTAAGGCAGAAGGAACAGGCTTCTGAACACAGTGAGAAAGCTAAGCCTGAAAAGAATTGTAGAAGACAGCTTATATTCAGTTATGTCTGGCAACGAAGTTATTTTATTAGATGGTGCCCTGATCTGGATGGTTTTACTTCTAGAAAGATGTTACATGTCATAGCAATAGACAGAAACAATGGCATTTGCAATGCATGGCAAAAAGACTGACATTAGTAGAAAGCAAAAAAAAAAAAAACTTTTTTGGGGGAAGTCTCCATTAAATAATAATTTTTCTCATGTGAAGAAGAAGCATGATTAGAACAAAAGGTGCTTTGACACCTAGCATGGGGGCTGTTGCAAAGCAGGATAGTCAGAGACACCCAGGAAGGCACATTCTGGGAGCCTACCCTGCAGACCCTCCTCTCCTCCCGCCCCGTCGCCTTCTGAGAGATGAACACATGACTACATTTTGTCTTCACCTTAAAGAAATCACTGAATCCAATAACTGAAGGAAACTAATCTTCACAGCAAAATTCACAGTGGCCATGCTCAGGAGCACCTAGGACCACAGTACTGTGTGATGTCAGAGAGTGCCATGTACATACATTCTCTCTTGGCATCCCATGAGGACTTCCCAATAAGGCAGCATTGAAAGTACCCAAGTGCTTATCAGAGACCAGAGAATGTCTCCATTCAGGTTCACAATGCAGCTTTCCTTACAATCATTTCTGAGAGTATCATCTTATTCAATATTTAAGAAATCTAATTCATCGTTAAGATGGAAATACATATTTATTTCCTAATAGAAAATTTACAGTACCTTCGGCTTATTGCCCACAGGATGAGGCTCATATGGTTCTGTACATTCAGCATATACTTATGGTGGAGTTTCCATACAATTTATGCTAAAAGAAACAGGACAGGAGGTCCACATATCTATGGGTAGCAGAACATTAAAGATTCAACAGTGCTCTTCTCTGTGCTGGATAGCATTTAATGAAACATCTCAGAGGAAATAACCACATGCTCTGATTTCACAACCGGGAGCCTTGAAAACACGAGTGGGGGACAATTTAGCAGATGGATTGATATAATTAAAGTCATAAGGTTTTATGTTTTTTTTAAAGACTGCAGGAAAATGAGTCACTGGGAGCAATAGTCATGTGACCATGTGGTGGGGGTGAAGCTTACGTTCCTCTCAGAACACTGGCTGCCAGCGGGAGTGGAGTGATCATGTGGAGGGGTCCCAAGACCAAGCCCTCACTTGTAGCATTCTACACCCAGCTCACATAGGCCCTCTGGACAGAGGGCTCTTCTGTGTAATAAGAGGGAAAGGCGCTGTTCCTTCTGACTGCAGATAACAAGGATCTACAAATGCGAGCAGCTTCTCACTGACAAGTGTCTGTAAGTTCTCAAGCTATTGCGAACTTAAGTAACTTGAAAGGCAGCTAATTTGGTTGAAAAACAAATTGCTGAGTTCAGGCTAAATACCGCAGGATTGAAACACTTAGAAAAATAACCTTTTATTTTCCACCTTTCTCAGTAAACTATGAGCTCTGTATTGTTCATGTTGGAATATTGCAGAATTGAGAATGAGGGTCGAAGTGTCTTATAACTGGAATCCTAGGGACAGCAATGAAATCGCTAGTTAATAAAACATCCAAGAAACAAATGAATTAGCTAACAATTTGTACATACTTTGCAAGAAGACATCTTAAATATTCAGGTTACCATGTAAGAAGCTAAAATATTACTGATGATAAGTTTAAAAGCCAAGACAAATAGTTCCAGAAAGAATAGAAATATTACAGGCAGAGTCGAGAAATTTTGTAGATGTCCTTGAGCAAGCACAAAACTTCATTTCATGGGCAAATCCCAAGTTTAATGCCATGGAAATTGATCCTACATGAGCAGACTCTTTGCCTTTAGCATGTGCGTTTATTTCAGACCAATGACATGGGGCATAACTACTACTGGTCTTAGCACTTCATGGGAACATGAAATAATTGCTACAGCCATAATGTTTGCTCCATATGTTAAGTTCAGTGAAATTCCTGGTACTGAGGGTACAAGCAGCTTCAGCTCCTACTCATTCTATCCTGCTCTTGCCACTCTTTAGTAAAAAACTATTCAGATTCATTCAATAAATAATTGAAAACATGCTCTAGCCAGATGGACAGAATGTATTCTTATAAAATTAAATGTATTTTTTTAATTAAAGAATTCTCAGTCTAGTGCCCACAAGCCATAGTCTTCCTAGAGGGATCACCCTTTGTTCTCCAGATTCCATATGCAGTGGCTATCCGTCTAGTTAGTGACCTTGGCCATTCATCAAGAATCAACAGCTCATTTTGATCTAGAATAGGAACAAGTAAACAGCATTGATTATGTTTTTTTTCTTTTTTTTTATTACTGAAATCTTTGTAGCCTATTTGTCCAGGGTTTGTGTTTGGAGAGATGAACGATGAATAAACATCCAGGTAATATGTGAAAAACACGTCAACAATAGTATATATTCAGATGGTAATCATAAAATAATAATTTTATCTGCTTCTAATGTTTTAAACTATTGATGTGTTTCAGGAATATATTTATAGCAGCTTTTATCACCATAATGAGAAAATTCAATGATTATTATATATGTTGATTTTTCTACCCTAAATAAAAAGGAGAATCACAGACATCATTTTACATCCACTTCGTAAAAATAGATTGCACTTATTTTAAAATAGTTGATAATTATTTATAACATAATGCAATAGCCACAAATGAAGGTTTGGGATCAGAATAATATGGATTCAAGTTCAAGCTCTGTGAAAGTTGCTGTGTTTACCAGGGCACACTGCTGGTGAAGTGACACAACCTTAAATATGACATGTGTTTTTCCCCCTCCCACTATTGTGAGGGTCAATAAGGGTCTGCTCTACACAGGTGTCAGGGAATCTCTAGGCTTTTCACTGATTTCACTGGATCCTCTGTATCTGAGAGATGGCGTGGGGTTTCATAGCACAAAACTTTAAGGGTAATTTTGGAAGAAGATACCCGATTTCCCCTCCATTCTTTTACCAGAATGTGTCATAGAGTCTTAATTAGTTGCAAGACAGAATAGAAGATACGATCTCTGTATCCAGGTGAAAAAGAGAAAAAGAAATTTGCTTGTTCGTAGAAACGTCTCTCAGCCACATCACCTAATCATTTTCAGTCAAAGTTCTATCTTGTTTAAAATGGTCCAGCTGTATAAACTCTATAGAGTTGTGGTGATTAAATATGGTGTTTACAAAGTATTAAGTGCTTGGTATTTAATAAGTGGCCAAAATGCAATATTCTTGGGATTTCATTTTATTTCTGAAGCCAAACTATGAAGGATACAAAAATGTTTCTGTCACGCTAACAATATTAAGATCCTTTGCTTACCACAATTTCTAGCCAAGAAATCTTTCATTCTGTGGCTATAAATCCAATCAGTCCTTCTTCCTCGTCCTGCTTCCCCCTTCTAACATCTCTAAGGTCAGTGCACTTGACATTTTGGACTGGATAGCTTTGGTTGCAGGGCTGTCATGTTCTTCATTTTCAGAATTGTCCCTGGGCCTCTACTTTGTAGGTGTCAGTAGCATCACCTCCTCCAAAAGGAACAACAAAAAATGTTTCCAGATATCTCTGGGAGTTGGGGGATGAATCACCACTAGCTGAGAATGTCTGTGCTATATATTATTTTTCTGTGTTGGAGATTGAACAGAGGGCCTTGTGCATGCCAGGCAATCTCTCTACCATTTAGCTGTACTCTCCAATCCTCTTTCTGTCCCTAGCATTTCTATGCCCTATTAACACAGACTTATTTTGGGTGGAGGTTGTATCACAACAAATTTTGTAGCTGAAAGTTCGTCTGACACATACAGAGTACATTAAATATTCTGGTAAATAATGACCAGCACTCTCCTTTTGCCAATTATTTATCTCAAGAATGAATGAAGCTGTGTGAATCAGTTCTGATACTAGTGTGGAGAACTACCCCTGTGCTATTCTCACTTTCCTTGCTGTAGGAAAAAAAAACAAACAACAAAACCAAAAAACCAAAAGAACCACTCCGGTTGGAGGCTGCGGGTAGCTCAGCTCCACAGGCCTTGCTGGGACCTGTAACTACCTCTTTGTATCAGGGTTGTGCCATCCAGTCATGCTGCCTTGAGCCTAATACAAAGCTTGTGGGAATGATTTCATTTTCCCTCAGTGTGAGAACTAAGTGGAATGGATTTTGCAAGCGCTCAGCACTGAGCGGATGCAAACTAGGTCTGAGGCAGTATAATCTGCATTGAAAGTCTCAGTATTTCTGTTAGAACCCCTCCCCCACTATGCTAAATGTTCAAAACAACACACGTTGTTGGAGGCAAGGATTGTAAGTGAAAGCACCTGTTACACAATCCCTATCGAACACATACCCTTTCCATGTGAATGGCATCTTTTGTGTAAGTAATATTCATATAATTACTGTGAAACTTTGATCATTAGTAGTTCTTAATACATGAGTTAAACACTGAGAAAGTCAAACAGTTGACACCAGAGCCACTATAGTGAATACATTATTGGTTGAGATTATATATATATATTATATATATATTATATATATATAAATTTCCCTTTCTTTTTCACTTATTTACTTATTCAATCACTTTACAACCTGACCTAGCTCCACCCTCAAGCTCTCTTTACCCTTATTCCCCCCTCTTCTTCTTAGAGAAGGAGGTCCCCAAGAGGTACCAACACACCTTGGCACCTCAGGTCACAGCAGGACTAAGCTCATCCTCTCCCACTGAGGCCTAAAAGGCAACCCAGCTAAGGGAAAGGGATCCAGAAGCAGGCAACAGAATCAGAGACAGTCCCTACTCCCATTGTTAGGGAACCCACACATTGACCAAGCTGCACATGTGCTAAATATGTGTAGGAGGCCTAGGTCCCACCCATGTATGCTGTTTGGTTGGTAGTTCAGTCTCTGTGAGGCCCAGGATAGTTTACTCTAGGTCTTGTGATGACCTTGAGGCATTGATTCCTTCTAAAAGAATCCCTGGTCCAATTAATAGAGGCTTGCCTGAGTGTTTGCTTTTCTAGGCTTCTGGAAAGATGCTTGAGAAATGATACCTCTAAGAAACAAGGGCATTGGTACCATTGCAGAGAAATGGCTTGGGCTGAGAGGAGTTGGCACAGATCTGAGAAGTTGATACCAAGGTAGGAAGAGAGAATATTTGGAACATTAAGGAAAAATTAGGACTGAAATTTGTTCAGTTTTCTCTGTGGCTGACCTTTTGGACAAGGTTTTGCAGGCTCTTCAAGACTGCCTCCTGAAGTACAGCTGGAAGACACACAAACAAAAGCCATCTTACTTCTCTCCCTCCCTCTCTCTACAGTCCTTTATGCGTTTCCAAGTGAATGTCAAGAGGCCTGCTGTCTTCCAACTGGAGCTATCAATCTACCAGCAACAGCATATCTCAAGAGAGACTCTCTTTACTAAACAGGAACTTGATGCTGAAAAGGATCCCAGCATCCCATTCCACAACCACTGTTCACCACTTTGCGGTCCATGGCAGTCATTGATGGACTGGCAGGGATGTACTTGTGGTTGCAAAGAGATGGAGATCAAGAAGGCTTTCAGTGTCAGAGTCTGGTCCCCAGAGTCTGTTTACCCTGCTGATAGGTTCTTCAGAGTCCGCAAGGCACTCCCAATACAGCTATTGTGGACCCATTTGTGAGTCAGGGATCAAGGGTCCCAGGCCCAGCAGCTATTAATTAAGGTAATTGTTCCCAGGACTGCAATTACCACCCAAAAGATCCCACTTAGCATCTCTTCAGGAATCTCCTGTTTCTGTAATACTGTTGTCTCTAAAAGATTCATTTGCGGCCACTTACTGATTACATTTACTTTAGTATATTGTTTCAGATGGACAGGACGGGAAGCCGATACTAGATATTGACCCGGGCAGCATCCTGTGATTACGTGGGTTGCCCTCGCTATCATTAACCACCCGGTCTTATTTTCTAAGTGCCACAAACACTACTGGTGACAGATCCATGACCTTTTCCCTAGAAATGTTATGAACTGAATGCACGGCAGAAATGACTTGAGGGATGGACGTCAGTTGGTTCTTTCAATACTCTGACAGCACCTGCAGTGATCACCTCTGGCTCTGAAGCTGGAGCACATTTTTGTCGGAGAGCTAATCACCTTCTATTTGTATAGAATAGCTAATAAGATGAAAGGTGAAAGCAAATGTCCTGCTTTATCTATAACATACTCCAGCCCACTCTCAAACATAAAATTAATGTTTTATTTTAAATTTGGGGAAACACTCTCAATTTAAAGTCACCACCATGAAGAGAAAAAATATGAATGAACTATGTAAAGTGTTTCTTGACTAAGCATAAAGACCTGAGTTCAGAGTCATAACACCCATGTAAAAGCTGGCATAGCAGCATGCATCTATAATGACAGTCCTGGGGGCAGTGGAAGACAAGCAGATATCAGGGGTGTATGGCCAGTCTAGTTGAAGTGGCAAGTCCTAGGTGATGTGAGATAACTTGCCTCAAGACCTGAGGAAGGAGAATGGAGGTCAGGATACAAGGAGAAAAAAGGAGGAGTAGAAAATAATACTAAAAATATTTGAAAAAGCCATAAGGAATTACTTTTTAATCTTACTCCAAATTACATACAGTACATAAAAGTGTACCATTTACATCTTTTATATAGTTTGTATGGCATTAAGACACTTGGGCTGACAATGTTCCCTCCAAGAGCCATATGTCACCTAACAAAATCCCTAATACTAAAGGCATGAGAAACAGATTTTCAAGTTGTTTGTCAAGGAGGTCCAAGAGACTCCCCAAACAACATAGACTATTTTCATTAGCCCTGTTCGCTCTCCAAAGTGAAAGATAAGTGCTTACTGCTGAAGTTACCATAAGCTTCAGGCTCTTGACTTGGAGGACCTGAGCTGGTTTTGACCTAAAAACATGCTTTCTGAGAATTGACTTTCATGGTACTGAAAGGTGCTATGCAAACATCAAAGGGTTAGAAGCAACCAACAGTCCTACTCAGCTGTGAAGCCCACGAAACACAAAAATGACCAGCATGCCAAGATAACCCTAAGGGTGTAGTTGTGGCACTTATATCCTGGTAGGAACCTACAGCTGTCTAACATGACTTAGAGCATGCAGTACTGGAAATCTAGCCAATTACACAGGGCTAATGAGGCCATGGGTCTTAGAGGATAACCTCCTATCACCGCTTTACTAAATCAATATAATTCTTAACTGCCTTCTAAATATTTATTCTTATGCTCACACATAAGTGTAGCTCTCAACTTCCACCAAAACCAAAGAAGCTTCTCTTTGTAACAGATAGGACTCACTACAGAAAACTAAAACTGGTCAAAATTCAGAGAACAACTTATCTTAGGGTGACCCCCCCCCTCCAACGGATTTTATCTCCAGCAGAATTCTTCTGCCTAAGGCTCAGGGAATATTGGGGAAGAGAAGACAGAAATATTGTAAAAACCAGAGGACTGGGGAATTTGCTATGAGATTATGTCTCCTAATATGACAGGAAAGCTTCCCCCACGTACTTCAAGAATATGGCTACCTAAATAAGAGCTGAACAAAGACAATGCCAATAAACATGTTAATGTGAAAGGGAAAAATCTCAGGCGTCCCACCCTTAGACAAAGAGCTACAGGAAACTAAAGATGGTGAGAGCAGGCAAGTAGTCTTCCCAGAGAGAGGAGCTCCCTAATTGGTTAGCCAATACCAAATAGTCAGCCTTGACATGTGCTTGCAAGCAACACTGAATGGACTCAGCAGGTTTTATTTACACACACACACAACAGAGAAGAGGAAGGCAAGAATTTGACAGGGAGTAGGGAGAGGACGCACGGAAAGAAAATGTAATAGATGAAAATTATGGAATTTTAGTTAAAATATTTTCCCTTAAACTATAAATAAAATGTAAAAAAATAATTGCTAAAAAGTAAGGTGGTGAGAGATAAAGGAAGACACCCAATGTTGACCCCTGGCTTCCAGATATTTCCACATACCAGTGTGTACACACATGCCTATACACACACACACACACACACACACATACTACACACATACTACACACATACTTAAAATAATATGTAGAGTATTTTGGGTTTATGATTTGAAAACATTATTAAGTATAATATATAATTCCTTTAATACCTGATTGTGTATATGCACACCCACGTATTTGTGTTTTAAAAAATCTGACAACCTACAAATATAAATGCCATGGGTCAAATAACCTGAGTACGTAAAAGCTAAGGGAAGGGGGGGAAAAGTGTGGCAGATGAATTCATTCCCACTGCTGCAACTCTTTCTCCTCACCTCCCCCACCCACAGCAGCAGCATCTCGCCACGTGTTTATGGAGCTGTCTCACCATCAGCTGCACACTGACTTCCAGCAGAAAGGATCTTAATGGTACCAGAGTCTGGAGTATGCTGGACCCATCAATTCAGAGCTCGGTAACATGGTGGGGAAGTCGGCACGCTTTCCAAGTTTCTATGTGATGGCTTTGACTGAGTCCCACCACTGCAGCAAGCAAACAGCTCCAACTTCAACTAATTAAAAAGAACTTGCAATTTTCTTATGAGGGAAAAATAGAAAAATCAAAAGTAGCAAACTTCACAAATGAAGTGTACTTGATGAGAATAACCGTCAATTGAACTGCTTTCAATATTGAGTGGATTTCATTGAAATATAGTACAAGCGTCAATTTAGCCAAAGGTCTTAGCTTTTAGACTTTTTTAAAAAAAGAAATTTTACCTATAGTCAGCTCTGTTTCATGGAGAAGGAAACAAAAGGAAAAAAAAGAAACAGATAATAGATTTTAAAATTCTAAGGCAATGAATTCCATGCCATATGCTTTGCTATGGGAGTCAAAGTATTTAAATTATATCATATATTTAAGGCATAGTAACCTAGAATTAAAGAGTTGAAAAGCCATGAGCAGCTGTCACTGCAGTAAAATGAAAAACAAGAACTAGCCCACCCCTGGCTTTCTCTTAAGACCCGCCCCTTGCACTATCAAACAGAAAGGGACAGGCTTATTCTTTCCTTCCTACAATGTACTTCTCTGGTCACAGAAACAATTGCAATTATTTCACAAAATTGGAACACAAAGCAAGAAAAATGGACTTTTGAACGATCCATTTGTAGGAAGATATACATTTACCATTTTCCTAACACGTTCTAGGTTTTGATGAGGTGACAATCATACTTTCGAGGAAAAAAAAAAAGCAAGTGGTTTAAAATAAAACCTTTATGTTCAGTGTGCTTGCATCTCTCGTGTGCATTTGAGGGTTTTCCTGGACATTACCTAAACAATGCAGAACCAAGGAGCAGTGGCAGCGTGCTTCTAAAATGTGCAGTTGGGTTGTGTTTGTGAGCTTTTGATGTTCTCTAATAACCTCAAGTAAAAGGCTGAATGCATTCAACAACAGTCGCTGAAAAAAGTGCAATGAGTCATATTATAAGAAAATGGAGAAAAGGATACAGGCCTCTCCACTGCACACAATCCTATATTGTAGGCAATCTGTGATAACACCCTTTTCATTTCAGTTCAGTCCCATAAAATTACCACTAACATTACAACTCATGCAGAACACAGATAAATGTAAAAATGTCACAGAATTCTTCCAGATGGGACTTTTAGTTCCACTAGATCACCATCTACTTTTTACTTGTCTAATATTTCATTACAACCTTCCATAAGTTAATTTTCTTCCCACTGACCATGTAAATCACAAATCAATTTTCATTTAAAATGCCTGACTACAGATTGCTCCTGAAAGCTTGGAGCATATGCTTCAGTAAACTCTCCAATGTCCTTAATGTACATTAGAAAAATGTTGTTTTTCTAAAAAAAAAAAATCTTAAAAAAAAAGAAAAAAGAGAATTAATTCTACCTTAAAATCTAGCATGAGACCTGAGGCTTCCGATGTTCTCCCTAAAAGGCAGATATGTATTTGGGCATGAAATCACTTGCAGCCAAACATTTACCATGAAAATAGCAATGTGTTACACTAGCATAAAGTACAACCTATTTACCAAAGAAAATGACCAGCACACTCCACACATCTATTATACACACATAGTATAGTTTTTAAAAGATAAAATGTGGGCAAAAATTTGAGATAACATCTCTTTTATCATTGATAATTGTGTGAACACTGTAAATACGGAAATTTTCCTTGAGAGCTATTTCGAATCCAGGTGTCTCTTCAATGATGGATGCAGGAGATCAATAGCAATTCTTGCTATTCTGGCATTAAAGATGCCTTCAGCTTTTGTAGGAGAATGTAAAACATTTGAATTGAGGGTAAGTTGGGCAGTTATGAAGTAACAAAGGTTTTATGGTAGGTCTTGAAGTTTTGATCCTTAATTAAAACATATAATTTGATAGTGTTCTGCATTGAGTAGATACTTACATCTGATAATGTTTTGGGTTCTTTTTCAGCATTGGTAAAATTCAAAGAGGTTTAAGGTCTTGTTTTTTAATTTTGTAAGTGGTATTTACCCGTGAACACAATACTGAAATATTCCAGATGAGAAAGAGTTTGGTTGTAGTTTCATTTCTTGGATACAGTTGGCAAATTATTGGAACCAAGAAATTGTCTCAACATGGAATAGTGTCCTAGGTTCCACAGAGAAGTCTGGGTTTGCAGAACCAGATTTGCTAAGCATGTTGGAGACCTGGTGGCTCAAGAGCATTCTGTTCAGGTGACTCATCTTTTATTCTCAAGCCTTGTGAGTAGTTTTGTAGAAATGCCTTGGCAGAAATGCTGAGTGTGTTGGGGATGTTGGTAGCTACTTTTCCTCTTTTGTCTTTTTTAATTAAAGAAGTATAATGGCCTTAGGTGTTTTGAACAGCAAAAAATCTCAGAGGAAGGCTTTGTGGGATAGAAATGCACTACCTAGGAAACACAAAACTTTCTTCCTGGAAGTTGGCCAAAAATTAATGCAATTTTATGAGCCACCCATTAATCTCCTGAAAAATATGTAATATTATTTTATGAGCACCAATGACTTTATGATCTTGAGGGGCCTTTGCACAGCAGCTCTTTACTTTTGAGGTGACTTAGCCACTTTATCCTCTGCTCTGTATGTGCCAATGCATGAAGCAGGTAGCAGAAAAGACGAAAAAGCAAGAAAAGGCTATTGTTGTTTGTGTGGTTTCAAGGCCAATCTCTTTGTATCGGGTAATCAATGAGAAGGCTCGTCCCTAGGAAAGGACAGTTCTCCCTCCCTGGACAGTCACTGGGTGCCCACCCACAGTTCTTTTTCTAGGGATAGGACCTCCATAATATCTTCCTCCTTCCACATGAGCATGTCTGTGGATATTGTCATTGTTCTGGCCTTCATTATGCAGCTATTTCTAGGAGATGCTTTCACATCAGACTTTCAGCATTTAGATATTTGTGCATACTTAAGCATACATAGTTTCATAATGATAATAATTTAAGAAAAAGTGATATTAGTTTGAGAGTTATGGGGACATGAAAGGAGTTCAAGGAAGAGCATTTAGGAGGAGCTGGAAGGAGAAAAGGGAAGAGGAAAGTGATGTGATTATATTTTAATTAAAATATATAAGAATACTAAAACTATTTAGCTGCACACATAAAGGAAAAATAAGGTAGTTAGCTAGTGAAGTATAGTCTACTCATTAAATATTACATTTGTATTGAACAATACTAATTCACTGCATGTGGAAATTATTTAAAATATACTAGAAACACCTATATATATATAGGTATATATATATATACACATATATATACACCACATTATATTGGATGAAATGGGTTAATGTAATAGTCATTTTAATTTTGTTAATATTATTTGAAGTCAAACGACACAAATTTAGGCCAGAGTGAAATAACAACTATAACATGGAATTTGCTAGAAAAGTTAATACTATATTCTGAGTTGGCCAGAAAGTACTCCTCTGTACACTGGCGCATGGCAATGATAGGAACGTTCCGGGTAGGCAATAAAGAGAATGAGGCAGTGGTTGTAGGCACATAAATATTTTTACTTCCTATAATACTTATTTCTAACTGTCAACTTGGCACAGTCTAGAATCACATAGGAAGGGAGTCCCAATGAGGAAGTGTCTGCCTTGTGTTGGCCTGTGAGCGTGTCTGGGAGGGATTTTCTTAATTGAGTTAATTGAGGTGGGAAGATCTATTTTGAAGCGGCAATACTACTTAATGGGCTGGTCCCTGGAATGAGTGGAAAGGAGAGAGCCAGAAGAGCACTGGCAAGCATGCACCCATTATCTCTCTGCTCCGGACTGTTATGGGAGTGGCTACATCAAGTTTCTGCTGCTGTCGCTTTCCTACAATGATGCACTTGTGAATTGTAAGCTAATAGAACACTTTCTCCCCAAGTTGTTTTTTGTGAAGATGTTTTGTTATAGTAACTGAAAAGGAAATCTAAACAAAATTCTTAGGATTCAAAAAAGAAATGGCATGCTTCTCAAAAGGCAAGTGTAAGTTTGAGGTTGGAAAGGAATGACTGTGAAGGATAAGAAAAAAACTGCACCCCACTGAGCAAGGCACTATGTAAATATCTTCAAGCAATCTTCCCTTTTATCCGTATGTACTTTTGCCCAGTAAAATTTATAAGCATAATGGAAGTGAATAAACAAATAGAATTTGCATAGCAATAATTTCTTTCAAGACAAAAACTGCTAACTTTGGCTTGCATGTCTCATATGCTTGTGTATACCTGAAATATACATCCACGAGCAATTAATAAGTACAATAATGACAACATTTGACATTGAAAGGGGATGAGTTGAAAGTAATTTCCAAAGTATATATCCTATTGAGGTTATTTTTAAATTATTAGTCATGGATATAGAAATTGTGATATACTTACACAATGGAATACTACTCAGCAATTAAAAACAAGGAAATCATGAAATTTGCAGCCAAATGGTGAGATCTAGAAAAGATCATACTGAGGTGGGTTTCCCAGAAGCAGAAAGACACACATGGTATATACTCACTTACAAGTGGATATTAGACATATAATATAGGATAAACATACTAAAATCTGTACACATACAGAAGTTAAGCAAGAAGGAGGACCTTGGGTAAGATGCTCAATCCCCATTCAGAAAGGCAAATAGGATAAACATTGGAAGAGGGTAAAAACAAGGAACAGGACAGAAGTATACCACAGAGGGCTTCTGAAAGACTCTATCCAGCAGAGTATCAAAGCAGATGCTGAGACTCATAGCCAAACTTTGGGAAGAGTGCAGGGAATCTTATGAAAGAAGGGGGAGATAGAAAGACCTGGAGAGGACTGGAGCTCCACAAGGAGAGCAACAGAACCAGAATAACTGGGCACAGGGGTCTTTTCTGAGATTATACTCCAACCAAGGACCATGCATAGAGATAACCCAGAACCCCTGCACAGAAGTAGCCCATGCCAGCTCAGTATCCAAGGAGGGGTCCCCAATAATAGGACCAGAGACCATCTCTGACATGAACTCAGTGGCTGGCTCTTCGATCACCTTCACCTGAGGGGGAAGCAGCCTTACCAGGCCACAGAGGAAGACAATGCCACCAGTCCTGATGAGACCTGATAGGCTGGTGTCAGACAGAAGGGGAGGAGGACCTCCTCTATTAGTGAACTGGGAAGGGGAGTGGTAGGAGAAGAGGAAGGGAGAGCAGAGCGGGATTGGGAGGGGAAGAGGGAGGGTGCTACAGCTGGTATACAAAGTGAATAAACTCTAATAAATGAAAAATGAAAAAAAAATAAAAGAAAATTCTTAGTCATGTAGTATGATCAAGTTTTATCAGCATGAATCACTAGGAAATTGCTCTCTCCAGATGAAGCTTAGTCCCACTAAATGACAACTTTACATCTACTAGGATGACTATTACCAACAAATCAACCAACCAACAAACCAAACCTATCAAACCACTAAACAAACAATAGATCCCAAGACAAAAATTCAGAAAATAGCAATATGTTATACTTACTCATTTTGCTCTTAGTTAAGGTTGTATGACAATGTGAACAGAGTAGACGATACCTAGATAGCTAGCTCATAAAGAATTATTTTGGAGGTATGTCTGTGTATGTATTTTTGAAAGAAGTTGGCTTTTGAATCAATGTGCTAAGAAGGATCTGCTGTCATCTGATGTGTGTGCTCTCCAGTTATTTAAGAGCTCAGGCAGAATAAAGAGGCAAAGGAAAGGTGAATTACCCTTTTGTGTCTCCTGAGCCGGGACACTTTTGATCGTCTACCCTTGGACAGTAGACCCTTACGTGCAACGGTCTATGCAATATCTTCTCTAATTCTCCCGCCTTCAAGCTGGCTGTGACTTGTACCACAGCAGCTTCCCTGAAGTGTCCAGACCTGGGCTGAGCCAAGACCTTAGTTTCCCAGGTTACAGACAGACCATCATGAACTTTCACGGTCTCTGTCATCTCATGTTTCTTTAGAAAACCTTTATCAATACACTGATGGACAACTTCCCTGTTTCCAGGGAAGTGTAAAAATATGAATTAAAACATAAATTTTAACACACAGGCAGAAAGGATAATACTCATACATCATAAAAAGAATAGCAAGCCTGGCACCTAACATCCTGGATTCCTAACAATGGACATTGATACAGGCTTAGTTCTCTTAACACTGATACCAGCTTAGAAATCTGGGACTTGTGTGCTCAAACCTGTAAAGACTTTTGAAGTGAGACCCATATGAAAATCCAAAATACTCAAAGTGCTGTTTGAACAGTGAAAAACAAAACAAAACAAAATTAAAAATCCCACCATTCTTTATCCCAGAAAACTGACAAAGGTATTTGTCTCTGTTAAAAGCTCTGGTTGGGAAAACATACCAAGGAAATTGGAAGCCAGGTCTAAATACTACATGGCAGAGTTATGTCTAAGTAGATATATTATTCATTGAAATATCTTGGGCATTCCACATAAACAAGCCTTATTACTGGTGATACTCACACAGTCACAAAGATTGAAAGTAAGCTCCAAAGAAAATAATCCGCTCTGACAACTAGGATAGTACTTCAGGTAACTGTTAAGATACTTAAGCTGAAGGTTGGATGCAGGCAGAACAACAACAACAACAAAAGCCCCTCCAAAACAGCATATCTAAAACAATAAAGAGAACTAAGAGAAAGTGAAAGATAAGCCAGATAAAACTTCTAAAGAAATAAGAAACTTAAGCTTAAACAGTGAACATAGCTACAGATAGAATAACTGAATTAGATGTAGAGCTAAAAAAATTAATCGAAAAAGCAGAGACCAGGCCAGCCTTGAACTCAAAGAGATCCACCTGCCTCTGCCTCCCCGAGCACTGGGATTAAAGGCATGCATCACCACAGAGGATGCTTGAATCTCACTAAGAATAACAAACAAGTTTTGGCTTTTCTGTCAAAAATCAGGTTATCTTTAAGTGTGTGGGTTTATTTCTGGGTCTTCTATTCAATTCCAATGATCTACCATTCTGTGTCTATGCCAGTACCATGGAGTTTTTATTACTGTTGCTCTCTAGCACAGCTTGAGATCAGGGATGGTGATACCTCCAGATGATCTGTTGCTGTACAGGATTGTTTTAACATTTCTGTTTTTTTTGTTTTTCCATATGAAGTTGAAAATTGTTCTTTCAAGTTCTTTAAAGAATTGTGTTGGTATTTTGATAGGAATTGCATTGAAATTGTAGATTGCTTTTGGTAAGATGGACCATGCATGGAGAGGACTTAGACCCGCTGCATAGAAGTAGCTCATGGCAACTCAGTCTCCAAGTGGTTCCCTAGTAAGGGGAGAAAGGGCTGTCTCTGATATGAACTCAGTGGCTGGCTCTTTTATTACCTCCCCCTGAGGAGGAGGCAGTCTTCCAGCCCACTGAGGAAGACAATGCAGTCAGTCCTAATGAGACCTGATAGGTTAGGGTCAGAAGGAAGGGGAGGAGGACCTCCCCTATCAGTGGACTTGGGGAGAGGAATGGGAGGAAAGAGGAAGGGTGGCATTAGGAGGAGACAAGGGAGGGGGCTACAGCTGGGATAAAACGTGAATAAATTGTAATAAATAAAAAGAAAGAAAGAAAAAGAAAGAATGACAAACAAGATAGTCACCAGAAACCGTGGAAGAGAAGGAACAAGACAGGAGCCTACTATAGAGGGTCCTCTGAAAGGCTCCACCCAACAGGGAACCTAAGCAAATACAGAAACTCACAGCCACAAAGAGACCATCAAATCCAAAAAATCTGGACCCACGGTGTCCTGCAGAGACTGATGCACTAACCAAGGACCATGCATAGAGAGGAACTAGACCCCCTGCTCAGCTGTAGCCCATAGGCAGCTCAGTCTCCATGTGGGTTCCTGAATAAGGGGAGCAGGGGCTGTCTCTGACATGAACTCTGTTTCTTGTTCTTTGATCACTTCCCCCTGGTGAAGCAGCCTTGCCAGGTCACAGAAGAAGAGGATCCAGGTAGTTCTGATGAGACTTGATAAGCTAGGATCAGATGGCAGGGGAGGAGGATTCCCCCTTTCAGTGGACTAGCAGAAGGAGATAAGAGGGAAGAGGAAAGGAGGTTGGGCCTGGGAGGAGATGAGGGGAGAGGCTAAAACTGCGATATACAATGAATAAATTGCAAAAAATAAAAATAAGTAAATAAGTCACAAAATGGGCAGTATGCCACAAAAAATTAGGGACTACATGATAAGATGGAAGAGATAGAAATCAGGACCCACTGTATGTATCACAAGAGAATCACAAATACCAAGCTTAAGATATAGAAATAAATTCACTCAAAGTGAAACTGGAGTATTTCTAAGATAAAGAGAACAGTTTAAAATTAAAAAAGATCAAAATTGCATTTTATTTGTGAAGGAATACTAAATTGACATGATACCTTATTATCAGAAAAATATTGAGGCTGGATAATAATTTGCTCATTTTCTTTTTCTTTTCATTTCATTCCATTGCATTTCTTTTTCTTTCCTTTTCTTTTCTTTTTTTCCCCCAAGACAGGGGTTGTCTGCATAGCCCTGGCTGTCCTGGACTCACTATGCAGTCCAGGCTGGCCTTGAGCAAACAGAGATTTACCTGTTTTTGCCTCCCCGAGTGTTGGGATTACAGGTACACCATCATGCCTATGTAATTTCCTCATTTTCTAGAAGTAATAACCTAGAATACTAAGCCCAGTTAAGCAATTAAAAAGAAAAGTAAATGAAAAAATTTGTCACTTGTATTCCTTAATAAAAGTTTGAGAAATCTCTGGAAGGAAGGAATGTACTACACACAGAACGACTTTCAAACGTATGACTAGGGTTGAATGACTTTCTGCATCTGATGTTATTCAAAATAACTTATATAGGGACACACCCCATCTTGTCTGATCTCTTTAAGTTCTTAAGATAAAAGATTGCAAGCAGGATAGGTCAGAACAACTGAAATGACATATGTCACATAGTGCAGCACAAAACCCATTGCCTTGAACAATAACTTGAAGATTTATAGGACATAGTATAAAGAAATGAAGCCAGTGTTAGCATTTGTTAACTTGATAGTACTTTTATATAAGTTATATATAATACATGTAAATATATGCAAACATATATGTGTGCTTTTATTCTATTTCAAAATGACAAATCTCTACATTTTAGGGTCTAAAAAGAAAGATCACTTTAGATACTGGTGAGTGGAAATTTCTCAGACTACCGTACTACTTTTCTCTACGTACCCAAAACCTAGCATTCCCCAAACAGAGGGACTCTGTGAGATGTATTGTCTAATGGCTGTTGTCTATCTCGGTCCTTCATAAGTTTCTACTTGAGTTTCCAAGACTGAAATATATACGCATTATTGTGTTTAGTCAGCTCAGCTTATAATCAGTGCTATATGGACCTGAGACATCCTGTAGGCCAATGTTGACTAAGGCAAAAATGTGAGACACACATGCAATTTAAAACTCTTGTGTCTGAACTTTAAAAAGTGAAAAATTAATTTAATCTTGTATCATATCTAGATATCTGACTGTTTTGCTTGTTCTTGGGACTCTTTTTCTCCTATTAAGTTGCCTTGTCTAGCCCCCAACATGAGGGCATTTGCTTTGTCTTATTGTATCTAGCCTTGTCCTGCTTGACTGTTGTTTCTTAGATGCTTGCTCTTTTCTGAAGAGGAAACAGAGAGAGGAGTTGAGGGTAGCTGGGAAGAGTGGAGGGAAAGAAACTGTTATTGGGATGTATTACATGAGAGAAGACTATTTTCGATTTAAAAACTGTATTGTATCTAAATAAATTAAAAAAAACCCACAATAGATTTTAGTTTGGATCAAAAAGCTTGCATTTGTTTGTATTTTCCATTCGTGTCACATTTTACCTTTCAACAGCCTCCTTTCAGCTGCCAAAAAGTCACACGTGACTTATGGCTGCCATGTTGGACTTTACCTCTTTCATTCATAAAAAGAGCTCTCGCCATTGTGCACTTAAGTTTTGTGCTGAGCATGTTCCATAAAGCATCACATTTAATCTTTAAAATGACCTCTAAAAATAGCCACAGAAACCCAGGCAGTGGGTGGTTGGCTGGAACTAAAGCTGGTCAGTATGACTCACATGTCACTCCACTAACTTACACAGCCGATATTTGCCTAAGGGCAGGGGCTCTGTCCTAAGTAACCCTCTCCTGACTATTTAGCCGTTATGTTAACTGAGCACCTCAAATCTTATTCTGACCAGCCACTTGGGTTTCAGTTAAATATTATGGCACAGAGACCTTGCCAGGCACACCCTGCCCTCTTTTGTCTCTTGTCAAGGGGCTGGGATGTAATATTTGCTCTGACTCCAAATCTGTTTAAAATGAGACAAAAATCTAGCACAGCAGCAACTTGCAGAATAAAGGGAGAGACAGATGTTGTGTAGCTTGGTGCACCATTGCTGTCTCGGAGCCTTCGCCAGTCTCCATTCCTCAACCGTTTGACAAACTCCTAAGTACGCCTGTGCTCTCTGCAAGTGTCTGGAGCCGTGTGACTTTCATGGCTTCCTAATCAACTAGGAATCAAGAACAGCACAAAATCAAAAGAAATAAAACTCCAGTGGCTGTTGCTGCTGGGGCTGCCTTCTGAATGTGGCTCATACAATACCTCATCTGTGCTGACACCTTTCACTCTCAATTATTTGGCTGCTGTCAAAACAAATCAATCAAATTACAGCACTGTGCCTTCATGTTACCACTTCATTGTAAGCTGGCGACATTAGCTTTGAAATATATAGAAGCATAAATTTTATCTGTATTATTTATTTAATATAACTTTTTCCCATGTGAGTTATTTTCCAAACACAGCAAACTCAAATTATCTTTGTCAAATGCTGAGTACATATATACGTTCCGCTAAGAATTCCAAATGTTATGGCATTCAGGGGGACTGAGATGCATAAAGATGTACTGAAGGACCCCAAAACAGACCAGTGATAGACAGTAAACACTCCATGTGGGACTTTCTCCTCCCAAACGCTGGCTGAAATCTTAGTGAGGACCGGCGATAAATATATTTTGGGAAAAGACACTAAACCAAGGTAAAAGGCTAAAATTAGATGAATATCTTTTAAAAAATGAATCTGGCTTACATTACCTATATTTATCATGTAATTCACCCAAGGAAAAAATAATTTTAAAGTTGCGGTTTTTACAGAGCACAGAGATCATCTGTGTACTTCTCTATAGAAAGCACCATTTCCACTGACAGAACTATCGTCAGTACGACCCAAAGGTGCTTTAAAGAGAAGAAAAAGGAAAAAAGGATTCAAACATTTTCATTTTGAGATTTTAGGGCTACAACTACATCTTTAAATAATAGATCTAAATCAATGGAGTTACTTTCCAGCAAAAGAGAAAACACTGTCAAAGCTTTCATGTACAAGCTCTTAAGATAACTGTTTTATATTTGGAAACTGGGCATGTCCTTAGAAGATTAAAAAGCCAACTGGCAGATGGAGGGTTTGTTATTTTTATTTCTCTCTTGCTTCATTCTGACTATGTACGGGGTAAGCAACAAAAACTCCACTATGAATGTGGCCAGACTGCCCTGGAAAGAGAATCCAACGCTGACAAAATTGCATCGGCCCGTGAGAACTCAGAGTAGAGTGGGCAATCGTAACGGGGGGGGGGGTCTCAGCACAGACTCCATTCTACATTCTATAGCCAAGGAGTCCAAATAGCTCTGGGGGGGTCTCTATTTAGGTAGTTAGGTTCTTGCTGAACTAATCAAGGAATCTGCTCTTTCTTTACTTTCTTCTCACCACTGTACAGTGTCCAGTAGGTCTTTTCAACCCCACCTCCTCAAGGTTCTAAAGCAGCCCTCTGCTCTTCATTGCTGCCACCAATGCCCTGTCCCTGGATTACTGCAATAGTCTTTTAATTAGACCAGAGCCTACCACAGTACCTGGCAAGATGCTAAGCAAATGGTTGTGAAATAGATCCATAAATGTTTGGGCACCATTTGTGGAAAGAAATGGGGTTTAGCTTTTCCCTGGAGGGAGCTGGGCTATCATTGCTGTGACCTCTCATTAGGAGGATGCCCTGTGGGAGTCAAACACATAAGAGATATTTTCTTGGGGAAATGGTAGCTCTCCATTCTTTAAACGGCAGCAGAAAGGAACTAGGAAACATCTTCCATTTCTGTATTTTTCAATATCTCTTCATTCCCCATACCTCACTCTTTCCCCAGATACAGAAATCCTCATTTGGGAAAAGGTAAGCTGGTAATTCCAGCTGTCTTTCACCTTTCACAATAGTGTAAGACTAAGAAGAATTTGAATACAGTCTTGTCCTTTTCCGGGTAGGCGTTTGTGCCATTATTGCGGCAGCCATCTTGGAAGGGAATTACTCGTTCTTGCCAGCTCTGATGGCTGGCATGGAATCTAATCCAGTTTGCACCTCCTAGTGTAGACAGATTGTGAGATGCTGTGGAAATTCCTGATGGATTTACAGCCTTATTATGTGCAAACTGGGGATCACATTACTTTCCTGCCTTTTGCTTTGAAAGTAAATGCTTTGGCTCTGCTTTGACATTTATGTGGCAGCTGGAAACCATTATCCTTTGACAATGCTTTATTCCATTGACAGTATCTCTTAAATACGCAGTATACTAGTCAAACTCCTCATTCATGTGCTTCTAGTTTAATCCATGCCCCAGTGCCTCAGCAATGCCTGTTTCAAGGATAATGTACTGCAGAACAGGCTCTCTCTGGGTATTTTAAATAAAATGTTTGAAGCCTTGGAGATACAAAGGTATGAAAACTGCCAAAGTAAGACACACTGTAACTACCTTTCACAACTTCTTCATGGTGGATTTGGTATTATTGTATGATGTGTCATGTGGGACTCCTCTGACACACAGCGCAAATATGAATTTATGCACTAGGCATTTTTAATATTGTACTTGGTAACAACAAGCCACATATCACTGAAAACTAAAAGCCAGAATCTGTCTCATCTCTGCTCTCACTCTCATGTTCATGGCATCACTGGTGGAGGGCAGGTTTTGGGGTGTGCTTAGCAGGATAGGATAAAAGGAACCCCTGGGAATCTCTTCTGCTCATTAGCTGAAATTTCAAAATGTCTACATTAATAATTATCTTAAAATAAGAATACTTTGAATTAATTAAGGTAGGAGATCATACCAGACGATACACTTTTCCTCTTGAATATTAAGTAATCAAGGAAAAAAGTGAAAGGAGATATTAATTAGGGGGAGACTAGGGAGGACAATAAAGGAGAGGGAAGGAAGAGGAAAAATAATACTAAGGATTTTTGAAAAAAGCCATAGGGGAAAATATGTAATTGTATATGAAACATAATAGTATATATATATATATATATATCTTTTAAATTTTAATTAATTTATTCACTTTACATGCCAATCTTAGGCCCCTCCCTCCTGTCTTCCTAGTCTAACCTCTCTCTCTCTTCCCTCTTCCCCCCTTCCCTATTCCTCAGAAAAGGGTAGCTCCCCACCAACCCAACCCAGCTCATGAAGTTGCATCATAATTGAGCCTAATGACTTCTTCCCCTGTGATCTGGTGAGGCAGCCCTACCAGGGGGAAGTGATCAAAAAATCAGACAATAGAGTCCATGTCAGAGACAGCCTCCATTTCCCTTACTAAGGGACCCACATGAAGATCAACCTGCCCATCGGGTACATATGTGAAGATGGCCTAGGTCAAGTCCATACATGGTCCTTGGTTGATGCTTCAGTCTCTGCAAGCCCCTCTGGATCCTGGTTAGTTGGCTCTGTTGGCCTTATTGTGGAGCTCTTGATACCTCCGGTTCCTTCTATCACTCCCCTTTACCCCTGCCACTTTTCCACAAAGACTTCCTTTGCTTTGCCCAATGTTTGTCAGTGAGTATCAGCATCTGTTTCGATCCATTGTTGGGAGGAGCCTCTCAGAGGACAGCTATGCTTGGCTCCTGTCTCCTAGAATAGCAGAGTATCATTAATAGTGTCAGAAATAGGCTTTCCCCCCAAGAGGTGGGGCTCAGCTGGGGCCAGGCTTTGATTGCACATTTTCCCAATATCTGCTCTGACTTTATTCATGCACAGCTTCTAGGCAGAGAAAATTTTGGGTCTAAGTTTTTGTGGGTGTGTTGGTGTTCTCCTCCCTCCACTAGGAGTCCTGTCTAGTTAGAGGTTAAGTATATATATCTTTATGTAGAGAGAATTTAAATGAAGTTATGCCATTTGGGGTGATAATGCCCTGCAAGAGACATAGACTATCTAATAAAAATTCTAGTATTAGGAAAAAAAATCTCCTTTTGGGTTGTTGCTTAGCAGGGTCCAGGAGACTTCCAAAACAATAGAGGCCATTGCTATTGCTATTGACTCCCAGAAGTTTTAAGGGAAGTCTCTAATGCTGAAAACACATGCACTTCAAACAAAGGACTCAGAGGATTCAAGCTGGATCAAACAAGAAAGCCTCCTCTTTGAGGACTAGTTTTCATAGTACCAGAAGGTGCTATAGAAGTTGACAAAGGAGGAAAAGCAAGTAATAGTCCCATCCAGATGTGACTTTAGACTCACTCAATGCAGGGGAAATGATACTACTAGAAATCTAGGCAACTTACCAAGGGCCAACAAGGCCATGAATCTTAAAAAGAGAATGTACTACAACCGGTTTCCTAAATAAGTATAATTCTTAAATGCATTTTAAATATTGATATTTGAACCCATAGACAATTGTTGCTCTCACTCTCCACCAAAGAAGTTTTTTTTCTGTAGCAGATAGAGGCCTTTACAGCAATTCGAAAGTGGTCAAAATGCAGGGAGCAATGGGGTGCCCATGATGCATCTAAAGCATAATTCCTTCATCCAAGGCTCAGGGAACATTAGAGAGCAGAGGACAGAAAGAGTTTTAAGAGCCAGGGGTCCAGAAAATCTGCGGAAAGATTGTGTCTTTTATATATGACAGCAGAGTTACACCCACAAGATCTCACCAATATGGCTGCCTACACAAGACCTGAACAATGACAACACCAGTTGACATTGGATGTGTAAACCTCATGGGGAGACCATCCACAGATGAAGAGCTACAGGCTCTTAAGGACAGCTGAGACCTAAGGAGGATATACACAGAAGAAACACTAAACAGCCTCAGCTGTATTTACACATATGTTAATACAGAACAGTAACTGAGGAAAAAGAGGCCACAAATCTGAGATGGAATTGGGAGGGTGGGGACACGGGAGGGTAAGACGCAAGGGAGTGAGGGAAGAAATGCCGTAGTTATATTTTAATTAAAGACAAAATTAATGTTTTAAAGGAGGATAACAATTTTGTAAGTGCTAACTCACTATTTTAGATGGTTTCTAATTATTTTGAGTGATTGTTATCCAATTTCATATTCATTGCTTGAATTCTATAACTTTAAGTATAATTCTATATATGTGTTCCACGGAGCCATATGGCACGTGCAACCTTGTATGTTCATCTGACTGAATTTTGGAGGCTCCGCATAGCAGGAATTTCAAAGATCATGCAAGCCGAATGCTTTGAGGCTTGTCTTCAGTGGTGTGACTGTTTGAACGGTGGATGGAGCATTCTGTGATGTGGCTTCTTCTCTTAGGCTTTTCTTCACCATGCACCATGCTGCTGGTAACATGCTTGACCAGGGGACTTCCATGGTCAGGAGGGGTGAAAATGATGCTGAAGGCGTCACTGACAGATCTTGGCGAGCAGTGAGGTCCTGTCAGCCTCTGCTCCTCCCCAGTCAATGAGAAGAGCACTTTTGGGAGGAGGACTGCTTCTTTAGCCTGAACCCTACATGGCAGAGTTCCTGCTCACCTGCAGATTACACGTCATCAGAATGAACAAAGAAACACACCTGGGTTGCTGGATGATACTAGGATTTGCATGTTTGTTGATTTAGCATAGCCTAGTGAAACCTAAGCGAAAATGGCATTCTGTACTTCAGGTTGTTCAATGTTTTGTTTTGTTTTGTTTTTTTTAATTTCAAATCTGTGGGATTGTTCTTAGCCCTTAGAACTTTTTCGGGGCACACTCTTTATCTCCCAGTTGTACAACTATTTAGGCTTCCTGTGCAATGTAGAGACCATGACTTACTACCTTGTACAATATACATTACACTTATACTGGCTTCACTTTACCTGCTTTATTCCCCAGCTGGAAAATATGTGCCTTTCTGTACCTCTTACAGGTGATTCAGTGCTGTCCTCCATTCTTGGGTTATATCATTGAACTAAATATTGGTGATAGTCATGGGGATTTCATTCTGGGGATAGAGTCAGATGTGAACAAGGTATACTTATATTTTCCAAAGCCAAACATCACCAATGGTGCTGCTGCTGCTAATGGCTATAGCTATGAGTTGTCATTCTTCAAAAAGAAAACAATGAAGACCATTTAGAGAGGTTGGTAGAAAGCAAATTTTGGGGTAGGACGTGTTAAAAGAAAGCATAAATAGGGATATTAGTATTTGAAAAGGAAAGAGGTTTTCAGGCAAAGACCACAGTCTGTTCAGAGTCTTTGGAGATAAGTATATTTTAAAAATGCCAAAGAGACCAGCATTTCCTCACCCCAAGGTTGGCTAAATTGAAAGAGAAGGGTGTGATGATGAAGAAACAAAATGTTAGACTTGAGATTTATGTCTTGGAAAAACTAGCACATGGAGCTGGCTGGAAACAAATGGAAAAGGAGATTGTCTGTTCTGGACAGAAGAGTTTTAACCTTTGGAATCTTCAGGCAACCCTTCAGCCCCAAAACTTCTGTGAGGCATACATGGGTAGCATCTACATCCTCTTTAAAGAAGATCTTCATCAGATATTGTCAAGATAGATGACAGACAGGGAGGGAGGGGCCCTAGTGCTTGGGCCATGATTGAGAATAATGGCCAATAACACATCCCTGGATCACACTGTGGTGTTTGGTATAGTCAAGCTGAGTAGACTTAGCATTGCCTAGGAATCTAATGTCTGGGCATTTTATTAGGACACTTCTAGAGATCATTAGCTATTTGGGAAGACCAGCCCTCCATTAGATGGTCCTTACAAGGGAGTTTGAGGTAAAAGGCAGTGTTAATTGCTGCTTTTGTTGCTTCTTTCTGGAGGGAATATATAGCTTCTGACATCAGACTCTAGCTTCTTTGGTGTTCCAGTGTGAAATCAACACCAGTAACTCTTCTGGGAATTTATAGGCTTCCATCACTGAATTGGGACCCCTGCATATCTAGCTTCTTGGACTGAGAATCTATACCAGGACCTCTTCCTCTACATGGAGTAGGAGGCCTTGTTGAATTGCCTATACTTATCATATAACCAGTCCAATAAATCCTTGCTATGTATCTTCTCTCTCTCTGTATGTGTGTGTGTGTGTGTGTGTGTGTGTGCACATATTCTACTAGTTCTGTTATTCCAAAGAACCCAGCCTAACATAATCCCAACCAAAGATCTTGGTTAAAATGAAAGAATTTTGAGGGTATTTGCATATTAAGAATGGCTGTTGAAAAAATAGATATGGTATACTATTATGTTGGAAAGCTTTGAAATTAAACAAAACACAGACCCACATACACACTAGATGAGTCTCAGAGACATTGTGCTGAGTTTAAAAGAATATACAATATGAGTCTATTTATGTGTAGTTCTAGAACAGACAACACTAATCTATACCAGAGATGGAGCTACCAAATTAGACAGAGAGGAATGATGAAAAGGGAAAACAAGGGAGTTTGGTAGGATAATGGAATGTTTTATTTATTGACTGTGGTTGGATGTACGCTTCAAAGTTGTATACTCTCATCAGAGGCCATTGAACTGATCACTTAAGGACCATCAATTTTGTCACATGCAGTAACCTAGTTAAGATAATGCCACCACAAACAAAAACGAAATGCAATGTAACTCACAAAAGCACACCTGAATATTTTACCATGGACAGGTATTACTTTGGGGAATGTTATTGGTGGGATATAGCTTGTTCAGCAATGGTTCTTGGATGGTAGTTTGATCTCTGAGTGGTGATTTTGGAGTGGTGTACATGTTACTAAATGAAAAGGCAATGTTAGAAGACAATCAGGTGATTGGGAATCGTCCTCAGAGGAATTAATGCTGATTTTTCGAATGTAATTCATATAAGGAGAATAGGTTGTTGTTGGGGTTACCTTAAATGCTTGGCCCTTTCTACACATAGCTGATTCCCTTCCTAGTTTTCCATGTTGTGATGTAACCAGAAGCCCTTCACCTGAGAACAAATGTACAGAATCGACCAATTTCAATGTGGAATCTCCCAAACTGTGAGCTAAGGAAAGTGTGTTTATGGAGAAGCCAGCATCAGTGACAAAGCAGACTAACTCAGGAAGTCAGAGAAAAGCACGTCAGGGTTCTGTGCCAGAGCCAAGGACAAGAAAGCCATTTTGACCTGATTTAAAAAAAAAACTTGTCTTGAATCTAATTGCTTTTCCATGTTCATGCTACGCTGCAATCTCTAATGTATTTTCGGTCATTAATTTAAATGTTTTGCCTGACTTAACTGGAGTGTTCACACTTTGATATAAATCTCATGCATGGCACATTTATACTCTCCGTTTGTGTTGCCCACAGTGATTAGTGGGTCACTCTGGTCTGTTCTCTGAGAGCAAGCCGCTAGCCTGACTCATCTGTCCTGTAGCTGTCCCCTTTGCAGTCCCATTAACAGCTTTGCTGCACTTGTCACTGATGTCCAAGTTGCCTAAGCTTAGGTTCTCAATTTTAGCCCGAGTTTAGACAAAATAAGGGACTCAACATACTTATATGAGTTCCGGGAAGGAGATTTCACTTTACCGTTTCAACTAATTGATACTTTCCTGAGCATCTCAATGCTATTTTTAGCACAGTATCTACTTCACAAAGGAATCAGTAAAATGGAAGATGGTGACTTTCAAAGGAGTTTTGAAACTATGTGGCACAGAGTACACCTCGCAATTTTCCTTCTCTCAGGTTCATTGTCATTACTGGTCTCATTTCACAATGGTGGGTTTGACTAGAACCACATGGAATTTAAGTTCTGTGACCATGGCACAAAACATCTAGCATGTTCCCTTGGCATGGTTTCCCAGATTCCATGTGTTCTAATACATATCAAGTAACATTGAACACTTCAACATGAGAACATTCAATCTGCCATTTGGCTGGTAAACCTATAAGGTAATTCAGAATAAAACCATCCCTTCTTAACAGGCATTTTTATCCCTTGGATAATCTAAAATTTTAATAAATGTGAAGAAAAGTCAGTAAGCAAAATGGAGCTTGGTAGTGGTAGGAAGTCCCCTATAACTAAGGGAGTTGGAATGTGGACCACAAATGAACCTCAGTTACAAAAGAGATGTGGCCTGAAGGGAGAAGGAAAAATGCAGAAATGGGTTCTCAGTCATTCTCGGCAAGGAGGATGGCACTTTCCTGCTGAATACATGGTATTGGTTCAGTCACCCTCCTCTTGGCCATTTAGATCCTCTACGACTCAGACCTCAGTTTGGGCTGGACTGACATTAGCCTACAGGGCTGTTCTAGGATCGTATGTAATGTCCTGTTCCTCCTTTACAATCAATACAATTGCAGTGATAGGATGGGAGTGAATCTCTTTCTTGAGACAAAAAATCTACTGAAAGAAGGAACAAAACCTGTAGGCCTAGGACAGAAGATTTAGTAAAACTCTCCACTCTCATTAAACAAGAACGCTGGTTCCCTTGACTTTTCAAGGGAAGTTTTCAAGCTCCCAGCTGTTGTCTGGGATCTTATTCTGAAGGGGAGATTGTGTAGTGAACCTCTGTCTGAGTCTAGGACAGCCACTGTTTGCGTAGCATCAGCTCACCAGCACTCATCATAATGCATGTGTGTGTTATAGGCTCCTCTGAGAGCTATGCTACACTACTTGATAGATGTAAAAGAATAAGCTCTCAGTCACATTAGCATAAAGGGAAATATTTAAAAATTTATCCCCAAGCTCTGAGCTCTAAAGAATTAGGAAACTGATGGTCACAACTTGTCTTTCATCCTGTTAACAAATCTACACCTTTTGAATGAGAAGAACAGGCAGAGGGAGGGTTGGACAAAAAAGCTGGAAAAATCATTGAAGAAAATTCTTGTTGGTTACGTTAATTCATGCATTAAAAAATATAATACTTCACAAGAGGAAAGAGGGGGCTATCCAGGTCTAAGTGTGGCATATAAGATTAGGAACTTTACTCAGACTAGGTGTGTTACACTTAAATGCCTCCCCCTCACTCTTCCCACTGAAATCATTGGGAAAGTGGGATGTCTATTACAGATGAGCAAACTTATTAGTCATTTTAAAACACTGAAACCCTTGAGCTAAAGTTACTGTGTTTATTGTGTGAGGAGTGGGTTCTGCAAGGAAAGCAGCCTTCTACCCTTTATGCTAGCTTTGGACGATAGAAATGTGTGTACAGATTGGTTCTAATGTGTTCACTGGCAAGACCACTTCTTTTGAGAAAAGTTATGAGTTGAGGACATCTAGAACTGTCATCTCCATCTCAAAGTAGAACAAATCTTTAACGATGATTTTTTTTCCTGCTAGCCATCTGTTCAGTCTCCCACACAACACTACCTCCTGCAAGGCAATAAACTTAGGAAGCTTCACCAACTGTAAATACTGCCTAGGGATCATCACAGACTGTAGAGCAGTGGTTCTCAACCTTCCTAATTCGGTGACCCTTTAATATAGTTCCTCATGTTGTGGTGACCCAAACCATAAAACTATTTTTGTTGCTACTTCATAACTGTAAATTTGCTACTGTTAGGAGTTGCAGTGTAAATATTTTTGGAGATAGAGATTTGCCAAAGGTGTTATGACCCATATATTGAGAACAATTGGTATAGAAGCTTACCTAACTAAAATATGAGATCAGTCTTGGGCTAGGTGCAGGTAGACTGATTTCAAAGTGACGTCTGACATTGCTCTTCAAGTAGTATACATTGACTGCCATTGATCCCTGCTACCTTGAGGACAAAAAACTTCTACTTATCATTCTTATCTGCCTTGGACTTCTCATTGAGCTACTAAATCTTTTTGGTTTTCCTGGAAATTTCCTTATTTTAACACTGAAGATATTATATCCTGGGAAATATCTGAGTTGCCAGCAAGCCAGGAGGGTTATATTTTTGGTTAGTGAGATCTAGGTGTTGAGAAATCAAGTGAGTGGATATGGAAGGGTCAGAAAGACCCAAAGGAATCCAAAGTAGAACTTCTTCGCCTACTGTTGATTTGGACCTTAAAAGAGAAGATGTCGAAGGAGGGGCTTGATATTAAGACAAATGAGAGAGCCTTCCGCCACATCAGCTGCCTTACTGCTGGAAAGTTTCACATTAGTAAGCTCATCATCTCCCTTCCAAGACCACTGAAAATTTAAGAACGGCTTCAAAGGGAGAAATGTTTGCTCACAGTTCTGCAGCTGACATAAGCTTGGGTGAGATTGTAAACACACTTCTTAAGGTGTACTGATTGGAACATTTGCCAAGAGGGCCTAAGGGGGGAAAAAAGCTAATGCTTTTGCTGCCCTCTCTTACCCAGAGCACAACAAACAGGGTTGACATGAAAGCAACAGTGTCAAGAAGCCAAGGTCTAAATCCTAAGCTCATACTTAAACCTGAAAAAAAAATGGAGAAGGCCTTGCTATACCCTAGGTTAGCACTGATTTTAAATCCCTAGAATAACAGATACTGAAATACCAACAACACTGACCTACAATGAAAGTATAAAAAAGCTTCCTTCTTCTAGTCCGATTTTGGAGTCCATCTTAACCAAGCAGAATTAATTCACAGCCTAGGAGCTCAACACACTGATGTTTATTTATAATATTCAATATTCCCATAAGCACACATGTTCCAAATGGAAGGTTGCATTTTGATAATGCCTGTTTCTTCATTAAGATTTCATCATCCACCTACATTAAGCCTGGCCCTACACTTTGTTGGTTCTGCTTTCACCTTGTGTATTCCTGCTTTATTTGCTTAATCTCAAGTTCCTGGCTTCCCAGGCACTCAAATTTGAAACAAGCAAAGTTCATGCATTAGTGTATCCTGAGCATGCATGATTTATGAACGGCAAGGTTCTTGGCACAATTTAATGGTATAAGAGAGACTTTGTTTTAAACATTAAAATGAAAGTTAAGAAGTAGCAACAATGGGTGAGATATGAGAACACATCAAGTGCAAAGAGGTCCAAGAGTCACTAGTTCTTAGTTGTTTCTTAGTAAGAACTGATGTTCTAACCAATTTAATAAATAAGACACCTACCATTTAACCAACTTAAAAGTGATTAAAATTGTAATTCTGATGACTTACCCAGAGAAACTTTTATTCTGCAAAATAAAATAACTGCTTATGTTTACATAAATGAAAAAGTCAGACTACTTTGAGTATCCCCAATGTAAATAGTGGGATTATTGTTGTTGTTGTTTTGTTTTGGTACCAGACATTAGATTCTTCTTCAGAATGTTTATCACAATTACTCTTTCTCCGAAAGAAATCAATCAGTATGGCGTTATCAAAATGCTTAAGAAAAGCTAAAATTTCAAAACCTAGAGAAAAACTTCTCCCAGTAAAATTACAGTTTGCCTTCTCAAATAATACACCCTGTGTAACACTTATATCTAAAGCCTATTTAGTAGCAAAATAATCATTAAATTAATTATTACAAATGACGCTTTCTATTTGTGGTGTCCCAACCACTTTGCACAGATATAGGCACCATCCAACTTCCCCTTGCATGTAGTCAAACTGAAGACCTTGTCTAATTATGACTGTCATCACAGAACAACACAATGCCTTCACATTTAAATGAGGGTGTGCCCTGCAATGGTCATGCTTCCATAAGTGCTTCCGGAGTACCTGAAAGGCTCTAGTGTTCATGGGAAAGAAGGAGGATTGATAAAAAATTATGGCTTGAAAAAGATCATGAACAACTTGCGATGCTGCTTTCTGCAGAGCACTTTCAAGCCCTTTGTGGTAGACGCACCTCTAAATCACATTCCCCATCCAAGGTGCACATTTTTGTTCATTTCAGAGAACTCAGCCAGTGAGTAGAGCAACACACAACATCTGGTCGTGATCGTTACCTTGTAAGTTTTGCAATGGCAGAGTCATAATGCCTCCAGCTGCAGCTGCTGCTACCAGCCCTTGGATGTTTGTGAGATTCGCTGTGGGCAGTGTGAGGACCAGGCCTTGCTGACCACCTAGCTGTCCCGCCATGTTGAAAGGGATGAGGATGGGCTGATTGAGGGCTGGGGGGCCTCCCGGCATCACCCCGGCCACAGCAGAGGCCAACTGCTGCGCCGTCAGAAGAGGCTGAAAAACAAGAGGATCCTGGATCACTTTCTAGGAGAACAAGGCCCAGCTGTCCAAAGTCCCTCCATCATATTAGGTCAGAAAGTTTCCAAGGAAGTGGCAAAAAATGGAGACTGTAAGGGAGAAATAATATTTTGGCATATGTTTCACTTATTTCTTTGAAAAATTTCAATTTATTCTTAGAATATCTGTGGAGCTTAAATACCTTTAAAAGAAATACCTTTACATGTTGCAAATTTAATTGAATTTTCTTTTAAACCTGATTCTCACATATTTAATGTGCTCAGCTAATTTATTCTGCGCTGTTCCAGAGAGAATTAGATGATATTGATAGGATTTTTATTCTATTTTTGGTTCAAAAATAGAAAGAACATACTGTTTTCAAGTATTACATTAACAAAAATAGTGTAAAAGATTTTCTTGATGCCAGAAGGTGTTTAGTAATGCTATTGTGCACATCCGTGGCCAGAGGGCACAAATGTTGTCATATGCCTTTTGGAAAACAATTTGGAAACACATATCAAGAATGGCAAATATAATCATCCCCATTTGACTCAGATATACTCCTAGGAATTAGCTTTAAGTTAGAATTGAAAAGAAAAAGAAATAAATGTATGAAATTATGCACTACACTTTAAATTACATAAATGTTGAAGTAGTCCGTGTTGCATTGCTAAGTCTGACAAGATACTGTGTAGTCATCAACTTGAATCATTTTGGTACCCATTTAGAAAAGTTTAAAAATGTTCCTGAAGAGATACAGAGAGTGTGGGAAGCCTTGCCTTGTCCCTGATTTCAGTGGAACTGATTTAAATTTCTCTCCATTTAGTCTGATGTTGGCTATAGGCTTGCTGTATATTGTCTTTACTATGTTTAGGTATGTGCCTTGTATTCCTGATATCTCCAAGACTTTAAACAGGAATGGGTGTTGGATTTTGTTAAATGTTTTTAGCATCTAAGGAGATGATCATTATATCTAGAGCAAAAAGACAACTAAAGGAGCTCAAGGGGCTACAAATCGGAAAGGAAGAAGTATCACTATTTGCAAATGATATGATAGTATACATGAGTGACCCCAAAAATTCTACCAGGGAACTACTACAGCTGATAAACACTTTCAGTAAAATGGCTGGATACAAAAATAACTCAAAAATTCAGTAGCCCTCCTGTATACAAAAGACAAATGGTCTGAGAAAAAAATTAGGGAAACCACACCCTTCAAAATAGCCACAAATAACATAAAGTATCCTGTTGTGACCAAGCAAGTGAAAGACATATATGAAAAAAACAACTTCAAGTCTCTGAAGAAAGAATTGAAGAAGAAATCAGAAGATGGAAAGATCTCCCATGCTCATGAATCGGTAGAATTAACATAGTGAAAATGGCCATCCTGCCAAAAGCAATCTACAGATTCAATGCAATGCCCATCAAAATACCAACACAATTCTTTACAGAGTTTGAAAGAACAATTCTCAATTCCATACGGAAAAACAAAAACCCAGAATAGTTAAAAACAACCCTGTACAGTAAAAGATCTTCTGGAGGTATCTCCATCCCTGATCTCAAGTTATACTATAACACAACATTAATAAAAACACACGGTACTGGCATAGAAACAGACTGGTGGATCAATGGAATCAAATTAAGGACCCAGAAATAAACCCACATACCTATGGACACCTGGTTTTGACAAAGGAGCCAAAACCATACGATGGGAAAAGATAGTATTTTCAACGAGTGGTGCTGGTATAACGATGCAAATGCAAATAGACCCATGCTTATCACCTTGCACTAAGCTCAAGTCCATAGCTATCAAAGACCTCAACATAAAGCCACGAGTAATAAATTTATTAGAAGAAAAAGTGGGGAAGAGCCTCCAACTCATTGGCACAGGAGACAACTTCCTAAACAGAACACCAAGAGCTCAGGCTCTAAGATCAACAATTAATAAATGGGACCTCATGAAACTGAAAAGCTTCTATTAAGCAAACGACACTGTCTACAGACTGGGAAAAGATCTTCACTGACAGAGCACTTATAGTGCTAATATCCAGAATACAAGAAGAACTCAAGAAATTAACCACCAACAAACCAAATAATCCAATTTAAAAATAGGGTAAAGAACTAAACAGAATTCTCAACAGAAGAATATCGAATGGTGGAAAAACACTTAAAGGAATGCTCAATGTCTTTAGTTATCAGGGAAATGCAAATCAAAACAATGCTGAGATTCCATCTTACACCCATCAGAATGGCTAAGATCAAAAACTCAATTGACAACACGTACTGGAGAGGTTGTGGAGAAAAGGGAACCCTCCTCAGTGCTGGTGGAGTGCAAACTTGTACAACCACGTTGGAAATCAATCTGGCGCTTTCTCAGACAACTGGAAGTAGTGTTGCCTCAAGACCCAGCTATAACACCCTTGGGCATATACAAAGAAGATGTTATACCATGCAACACGGACATTTGCTCAACTACGATCATAGAAACTTTATTAGTAATAGGTAGGATCTGGAAACAACCTAGATGTCCCTCAGTTGAGGAATGGATACAGAAATTATGGCACACTTACACAACGGAATAATGCTCAGCAGTTAAAAATAAGAAAATCATGAAATTTGCAGGCAAATGGTGGGAACTAGAAAAGATCATCCTGAGTGAGCTATCCCAGAAGCAGAAAAACACACATGGTATATATTCACTTATAATTGGATATTAGCCATATGATATAGGACAAACATACTAAAATATACAGACCTAAAGAAGCTAAATAACAAGGAAGACCCCTAGGGATGATGCTTAAATCTCATTTAGAAGGGTAAGCAAGTTAGACACTTTGAAGAAAGGGAGCAGTATGGGA